>JALGQZ010000002.1:41753246-42974496 GCA_023105745.1 Austropuccinia psidii
TGCATTGGTCAAGGCATACTTTATTTTTTCATATGCTTGAATTCTTTCCTGTGTCATCTCAAAGACAGTTTGTTGATCACAAATTCTGTAAAATTATTTGGCATGGATTGCAAAATCTTTAAGGTGTTGTCTAAAATAACTGGCAAACCCTAAGAGAGACATCATTTATTTTTTGTTCTGGGGCATTTGTTTCAGTAAAGCTGCAGCAATCTTTTTTTTATCAACACCAAGTCTCAGTCCTAATATTACATGTCCTAGATCTTTCAGCTCATGAAACCCAAAGTCACATTTCTTAAGAGATATTTTCATTTTCACTTGAAGAATTTCATAAGTACTAATGAAAGTCTCTCTAAATTCAACTTCCAGGCTTCTGAACAAATGATAATTTCATCAATATAAATGATTAACCATCCCTCTGATAGATCATGTGGGAAAATGGTATTCATCATTCTTTGGTAGTGAGAGGGTGAATTTTTAATACCAAAAGGCATCCTCAAGTATTCATAAATACCACAATGAGCAATAATCCTCAATAACTTCCTAGAATGAGGTGTGAAAAAATTCTGATGGAAACCTTTAAGAGCATCCATGGAAGTGATGAAATTTGCTTTGGATAACTGCGTCAAAGTCTCATGGATTCTAGGGATTGGATAACTGTCTAGAAAAGTGTATGTATTCAATGCTCTAAGATCACCAACCATCCTTGATTTATCATTATGCCAAGAAATGATTACAGGCTTTGTGACCTCTACTTCTTTATTGAGCCCAACCTTTCTAAGAACTCCCAGTTTCACTAGCTCATCAATATGACTTTCTAATGATTCTCTAGCCCTAGGGCTAGCTGGGTAAGCTGGTCTTCTTAATAGTGGAGGGTAAGGTCTTTCCCCATTGAGCATAATTTCCACTTCATGGCCTTTAATAGCCCCAAGTGGTTCATGATCAGAAGCAAAGGCCTCTCTGTATTGAAATAAAATTTTAATAAGCTCTTCTTTCATTCCTAATGTTAATTCACTACTAGTTTGTGCTTCAATTAACTGATCTGACACAAATTTTTCTTTATTAAAATTCTTTACTTGTCTAATGACAGTTATTTCTCTTTCTTTTGGAGGAAGAGCAAATTTTTGCCTTTTATTTTCCCCTATATTGAAATATCTGTCTTTATGATTATTAATATCAATTCAATAAATATTGAGATAATCATTTTCTAGTATAAAGTGCTATGAATTAAAATCATTCATAACAACAAATTAAACTTTTAATCTGATACTTCCTGTAGGATGAGGGAATATCATTTCTGCCTCATAAATTCCCAAGGGGTTCATACCTTGGCTAGCACTGCTGAATTCTATACCTTCAATTGGCAATAAGCTTTCTTTCCAATTGGTATAGATCCAGTCAATTTAATCTTTTCCAAAACAAGTACAAAAAGCACATGAATCAAGATTTAACTTGGCTTCTCTGCTATTTATCACAATATTAGTGATATAAGATGATCCAGCTGTATAACCTTTACCTCTGGCTGGTTTGGTTTTCTGAGTTTTAGCATCTTCCACATGTATGAGATCCATACATTCAGTACTGTACTGTGGTAAGTGAGTATGCATTTCTGTGACTTCAAAGGAAACATTAATATTTTCTATACTAAGTTCATCTGGTAAATCCTCCTCTTCAGAAGGTTCAGAATCACTTTCACGTACAGGGACATCATTTGTTTCTTTTGTGTCATCTTTATCAATTTCTATCTCATTGATTCTTGTCCTTTTGGGACAATTATTAGCCAAATGAGATGTACTTCCACACTTATGACATTTCAAACGAGCTTTGTAATGTGGTTTATTGGGTTTGGAAATTGGTTTCCAACTGGTTTTGTTGTCCATTGGGGGTTGATACCAATTTCTACCAATTTTTGTTCTAGTAGTGATGTCCTCCATAGCATTGATATAGTCTCCTGTAGAGCAAGGCTTAATACATCTGCTTCTTATAGCATGCTCAAGGTCACCACCACACTTTCTTAATATCCTTTTATGTACCATTGTTTCAGACATATTTGTTTAAGAAACCAAGACATGGGCCTGTCCCTCTCAATATTAAAAATGGCTTCTTCAAAAGAATTCTCCATTTTAAATCTCTAGGAATTATTTGCCCATTTGGAAATAATTTGTTCTTTCCACCAAGGCCAACAATGTTTACCATGGTCTTGTCTTATTTTGTAATACCATTACTTTGCTGATTTGGTAAACAATGGGTGTAATCTGGCACTTATGTATTCATCTGGTGTGTAAAAGTCTTCTTTAAACATATCAATTGCTTTCACAAATTCCATATGATTATATTCCCCTTCACCACTGAAGGTTGGCCATTCCTCTAATCTTGGAATGTCTTTAAAATTTCAAGCAGTTTCTACTTCTGCATTACTTGAAATTGTATGATGTAAGTCATTATTCAAGTTTATCAAATTTCTGTCAAGAATTGGTGTAGACTGTCTTGGCAAATCATTCTTCAGTGATATATATCGTTACTTTATTAAATATCTTCTTTCCATTCAAGTCTTGTTTATCACTTTTTTCCAATTGTTCTTGGAGAAGAGCTGTATTGTGCGCAGTTGAGTTTTCCAAGTTTTGAACTTGTAATCTTAATTCATTTAACTGTCTAGTTATAAAAGAAATAGAATTGTCATCTGGTTGATTGAGTAAGGTAACCTTAGACTCAATTCTTGTCCAAATTTCTGTCAAAGACAAAATATTGTATTTATTAACATTTTCAAGGCCAATAATGGTGTTTTGTGACTCTTTCACTTGCAGTATCTCATTACACAACTTTTTTTGGATATACTAAAATGTTTTAAGCTTTGTCATAATTTCTTTATTACAAGTTTCAATTTTGTTTACAAGCTTTACAAGATCTATTTCTTTGGAAAAGATTTGTTCAATCTTTCCTCTTCCTTGTTTTTGAATTCCATCAGAGTTCTTGCCATATTGAACACATTGTCCATGGCTGTCTTCTCTTTCTTGGGAATCCTGCAATTCTGCAGGTAAGGCTTGTTCCACTTGGGCTTTGCCTTTCCCTTTACCTTTTGCTTGCCCTTATGGTTGCTCTTTGGGGTTTTCTTGGGATTTTTTGGCACTTGTTGAGGCAGACTTTTGCTTTTGGAGGCTTTGGGAGCTTCCACTGGGCTGTTTTCCTTCCCTTGGGCCCACTTCTTCTTCTGGTCCTCTGATAACATGCTTTGGTTTTTCAACCAAGCTTTTATCTGTTGGACTTGTTCTTTGCAAGACATGGGTGTCCAACCCTTCAGAGGTTCCTCTGTCTTTTCTGCCCCCAAGAACTTCTTCACTTGAAGATATGATTTCATGGTGCCTATCCAAAGACTTGGGAGAAGTTCCCACTCTTGTTGTTTTGCTGCCATAAACCAATTCTTGTACTGAGACTGGTATATCTCTATTGTTGCCTGTTGAAAGTGAATCAGGTCTAACAACAGCAATAGCAGTTATTTCAGCTTCTGGACTCTCAATAAGAGTGTCAAAGGTGCTGGCTAACCTTTGGGAGCTGGTGAAAGTTCTGGCATCCTCAATTTGTGCCTCTCCTCTGGGCTGACATTCTTGTCTTTTTGATTTATGACTGGAATTTCCTGGTCCAGATCCATTTGATTGGATGGAGTAGTTACTTCCACTTCTAGTAGGAGTCATTTCACGTCAATATAGAGTAATTAAGACTAATAAATGCATTTAATTCACCTGCTGGACCTTTAAAAGGTTTTTGGGTAATTAAACCCCTTGGTGCTGGGCTGGTTTGAATTTCAATACTAGATTCTGAGGCTTCACAGTCTGAAGATCTTTCTCTGATGGATGACACTAAAGAAAAAAATTATAAGTTACTTCATAAAACAACAAAAATAACTTACCAACTCAACTTATTGGATAAAGGTGTTTTAATTTAATTTATGTAAAATTGCTTCAAAAATAAAGAAAAATTGTCCAAGATTAAAGAAAAAATGTTTTTAGTAAAGATTTTTATGTTTTAAACTTTCTATTTGATTTTATATTTTCTTGAAAGAAATAATAATTATGCCATAATCAGTTATTAATCAAAACTGTATTATTATTCACTTCATACTAGAATAACTCAAAGAATGAATTTCAAATCTGTGATGTGAAAAAGCCACTGTTTAGATAAAGGAATCCTATTCCAAGTCACTCAATAGTATATTGGTCAAACAATATTCTTAAGAAAAATAACTTTATCAGTGTTATAAAAATTATTTATAAGGAATAAGTCCCAAAAAAGCCAATATTAAAGTAAATATGGCAATTTTATGTCAAAAAACAGTAAAATAAGGTCTAGGATATGATTTATGTCCCGAAAATTGGTTAAAATAATGGCCAGGCCCCCAAATGTAAGGCCTTTCTATTAAACTCTTGATAATAGTAGCAATATCAAGGGTACTATGACTGTCCTCAGTAGAAGAATATACTATAATAAAATATTATAACCACAAATTTAAATATAATTATTAAAAATAATTATATAAAAAAATAGATTTCATCATTATTATATAAAATAATAATAAAAAAATATAATAATTATAATAAATTATCATTATTCTATTATTGTTATAGGCACTGACAATTATAACAATAAGGAGTGTAAAGGTCTTAATGAGACAATTACACATGGAAAATATAAATATTGAACCACTTATAAATAATATGTAAATATTATTTATAAAAGAACTAAAACACACACCGTGCAGAAATAATTCTTATAGAAAAATTCTATATAAAAAAACTAATAATAGATAAAAAAATATAGAATTTTAGACAAAACTTATTTATAATATTTATTCAATAAAAAGGTCAAACAACAACAGTTATCATATAAAATAATAATTAGAAGTTAAAAACACGCCAAAAATCAATAATTTTAAAGAAAAAACAGCTTTTTATAATAAAAACTATGATTAAAGAGTTTTTGAGAGGAATTTGTGGATTTTTACAAGATATTTTAAGGACACTAATTTTATAAGATAAAATATATTATAGTTTATTACAACAATAATCTAATATCTATGATTTCAATTCTTCAATTTAAGATTTATAAAGAATAAAATACTTAAGAAATACTTTAATAATAAGATTTTATATATAACAAAACTTTACCTGTTTAGATGTCTAACATAATTGGATTTATAATTGATGATTGACAAAAACAGTGATGAAAAGACCCTTTTTATATTGACAGAGCAGCCCTCATGATTCATAATGTATATAGAGGGCATGATCAGGTCAAAACTGAAAAACCATGCTTAAAAATAAGGTTCTTAGCTTAAGGTAACTTATTTTTGATTCCAATTCAAAGTTACCAGTGTTAATCTTAGCTCCAAGTAGCTTTAATCCTCATTTGAGTTAATTATTTATATGTTTTGATATAAAATAAGTATATTTATATCAAATCTTATCACATGAAAAACTTAAAAATAGAGTTTCAAGCAAAAATATCTCAAACTCAATTTTTGATTAATTTTTAAAGAAATCTTAATTTTCTTTAAGGATAATCAAAAGAGTAAATTTCCAGGCTGATTACCCAGGAAATCTGTTTGTAAAGTATACTTAAAATTGATTTATACATATATTATGTTAAATTGTAAGCTGTGTGAAATCTTCAAGCAAATCCATTAATAATTGAATTTTCAATGAATTTTTGAAGTTATTACTATTTTTCCATGTAAAATAGCAATACACACTAAACCTTAACTTTTGATAAGGCTTTAATGCTTGTAAACTTAAAGCTTTAAGCTTATTTAAGCTTTGATATGTCTCAAAAATTTAATTTCAAGCCTGCATATTGGGATTTATCCTTTGGAAGCTTGAAATTCCTGTCTGAATCGGGATAAAACCAGTTTAAACTTTAAGGTTGCATCAAAGTCTAATCTTAAAGTTTAAATAAGGTTGAAAATCCTCCGATACAGGTGGACAACCTTAATTTAAGCCTTGCAGATCTAAATCGTTGGGTAACCCAGCTCTGTTTGGTCTTTTCCCTTTGTCCTACCTTTTTGCGTGGATTTTGCCCTTCTATTTATTTAAAGCCATACTATGGCCTTAAACACTTTCAAATTGAGCTCACACAGGATTTAAATTGTATATGGCAAATCCTTAGCCAATTGAGTAAATATAAACAACACCTCAATTTTAACAAAAATTCTGGTAAGCTTGCATAAAACTTATGCAACTTTAAATTTAAGCTTATTTTACCTTAAATTTAACAATCTTTAAAAAATGTTAAAAAATTTACATTAGGGGGTGTCAAAGTCACCAAATCCCACACTCAAAATGCCAAGTTTTTTTTGCCAAAATCCAACATTGATTTTTTGGGATTTCAGAAATCCCACACCTTAAGAGGTGTGGTATTTTAAGGTAAAAAAATCCAGGTTTTTTGGTACCAAGTCCCATGTTTGAATACTAAAATCCCGCCTTTAGCTTCCCATAAAGGCACATGTTTAAGAAACACAGCTCAGTAAGAGCATGCTAAATTGCATAAAATCTGAATAAACTCATCATTTATTAAAGTATTTCATTTTAAATTGCATTTACTACAGGCCTTTTTTTCATTTACCATGCCCAAGGCATCACAAAGGCTACCTTGACTTCAGACCTTAAGCTCGCTGCAGCTCATTGATGCTCTCAACTCTGATATTAATCCTGATATCCAGGAAGATATAACCTTATTAGATATAATAACATCACAAAGATACATCAATCCTCGTAGAAGATATCCACCACATTACATGTATATGATGAATGATTTACAAACATTATCATCTGAAATGTTTTGACAGCTATGTAGGACCACACATGAATCATTTGAAAAATTGGTTGCACAAATTCAAGCTGATCAAACCTTTCAAAACTCATCACAAAACAAAAAACAAAATCCTGCCATCAAATTGGCTGTGGCATTTTCAAGGCTAGGTTCAAATGGCAATGGGGCCGCTTTGGGCAAGATTGGAATGTTGTTTGGCATTAGCCATGGGGCTATTGTGTTGTACACTCAAAGAGTGATCCAGATATCAATGAAGCTGAAGTGCAAAGTGATTATGTGGCCAACAATACAACGACAAAGAGAGATGTCTCAAGTAATGCAAGCAGAAGGCTTCCATGGGTGCATTGAGCTTATTGATGGGAGTCTCATACCATTATCACAACACCCCCCAATGATGGTGAAGCCTATTTTTATTGCAAAAAGAGGTAAGATGTTGATTCTTTATTCTTTATTTAAATTTTACTGAATGTTTACAAATAAGGTATTCTATGTCAATACAGCTGGTTTGCAATATCAACAAACAGTTCACTGCGCTACATGTTGGTTGTACTGGGTCACTTCATGATTTGCATGTCTATCAACATGTGAAAATAGCACAAATACTTCAGAGTTTTATGAAAAGGATCAGTACTTACTTGCCGATTCATCATATGAAAGCTCTCCTTGGGTTGTTCCAGCATATAAGTAAGTTGTAGCACAGAATGAAGACAACCATTCTTTCAATTACTGTCTAGCAAAATCAAGAGTCAGAATCAAGGATGCAATTGGAATTTTGAAGGGGGGGTGGTTTTCTCTAAGGGAAATGCGAAATAAAATGAGGGATAATAATGAAATTGAATATTTTGTTAGTTGGGTCATTTCTTGCACAATTTTACATAATATATTAGCACAAATTGGAAATGAATGGTTTGATCTATATGAGGATCATGATCCACCACATGCAAAAAATCTGTCCAATAACCACATTGGGGAAGATGTGGTAAATATGCGTGAAAAAATTAAACCAGTTACTTTGGCATGGAAAGATAGTCAATTGTGAAATTCATCGGGACAATTGATTTATGTACTTAATTTAATGGAAAACAACAGAGTGGAGATGTTATTGAGAAAATAAAACTATTTACACTTAACATTTTTCGTTCTTTTTTGGTCTTGTATATTTCTTTCAAAGTACCCATTGACTTTGAAATTAATTTTGGTGGGTGTCCTTTTCAAGAATTTGTCACCTACATTAAATAATTTATGGTTGATTTGAAAATAACATCCAAAATGAGTTATTTCATCATCATTGATCATTTCTTGAGGAGGTTTTGTTGTATGATGAACGATTGTTGATGTCTTCCAAAGAATTTCCATGATGCCAGGTTTCTTTAAAAAATCAATCTCCATTTTCAATTCCAGGAAGTGCAAGCCATGTCCCCATGGGGTGAAGACAGTTGCAAGGGGATGAAAATCTCTTTTGGATACAAAAGAAAATATACCATGAGTCCAGGCATTGAGATCATTAAAATCTTGGTGTGGCTTATTGAAAAATGCGTCTTGAGTGACAATCACGTTGGCAAATGATTTGAATTCTTCCTTTGGATTTGCACAAGACCATTCCAGTTGACTGAAACTTGATAATTTGGCTGCATCCATTAATGACTGATTTTCATTTGCAGCTAGTTTTGAAAAATGGGGAATTCTTGAGTAAACAAATTTGTCATATTACTGAAGTTTGGTCCATTGCATGTTATCCAATTTAATTTGATGAGGAGTCAAACCAGGTTCTCTGGAGGAAACACCTAAGAATATTTAAATTACTTATTAATTATTAAATCAAGAAGCAAAAAAGATCACACACCTGCAGATTTGCCAGAGTCAGAACCAGGACAAAACCCAATACCTTTCATAATGCCACCTAGGACTTTCTTATTGGTTTTAATTTCTTATCAATTTTGAGATAATGACATTAATGTCATGATGAGGGTTTGGAGAAATTGAGAGTGGCCAGAATAATTATTAAAAGAGGTTAGTTCATATATTATGACAGGCAAAAAGGGCTTTTTTGTTTTATCAATGAAATATAAGGATGGGGGAGAGTATTGAGAGATGAAAGTTTTAGCCATGAGGCATTGGCTGATATCTTGTCAATTGAAATGGTCAAAAAGTTTTCATATTCTTTGTTTGAATGGCCAAGGTGAGACATAATCTGTTTTGAATAATGAATGTGTTGTCTTTGGCTTTGGGTGAGTTTTCTTTTATGAATTGATTTGGTATTTTTATCCTCATGATATTCTATATTTGGTTTAGTCCTAACCATGACATCAAGTGGAGGAATAGTACATTCAAAATCATTCAAATCATTCTGATGATGTGCTGAATCTGGTTTAGTCCTAACCATGACATTATCAGAATGATTTGCAGAGTGAGAGGGACGAGGAGGTTTTTTTTTGAATTTCAAAGAAGGAAGGGGGCTGAAATGGAATGACATTGCACAATAAACCCTTATAAAAAATCCACCCCTATATCAACAGATAAATAAAAAGATGAAAGAAAAATTCAAATAAAAAATCATTTAACATTCATAATGATAAAAAAAGAACAAAAAATAATCATAAGTAAAAAATAATTATTATTCAAAAAAAATAAAACAAAACAAAAAACATCATCAGTGATTCATGATGATAATGATAAAAAGAAGAAAAAAATCAGCATTCATGATCAACAGAAAAAGAAAAAATCAAATCATAAAGATGATTATGATTTAAAAAAAACATCATTAGTGATTCATGATGATGATGATAAAAAACATCAGCCTTTATGATAAACAAATAAAGAAAAAAATCAAATCATCAAGGTGATTATGATTTGAAAAAAGTAATAATAATCATAATTAAGATTATGGTTTTTTTAAAAAAAATAATCAGTGTACCCTAGGTCATTTTTGGTTTAGAATCCAAAAATGACATAATATTTATAACTTTCTTTATCCAAAAACAAGTTATACTTATTTTTTGTTATTTTTTATTCCAAATTGAATTGAAAAGTCTGTTCAAGACTAAATGAACTGTATTGAAAGACATTTTTCAGCTTATTGGTATGTTATACATACCTCACAGGCTCACAGCTGTTGTCCATTCCTTGGTCCAACTTCCTCTTCTGGTCCTCTGATAACATGCTGAGGTTTTTCAACCAAGCGTTCATCTGTTGGCCTTATGCCTTGCAAGAAATGGGTGTCCAACCCCTCAGAAGCTCTTCTGTCTTCTCTGGGCCCATAAACTTCTTCACTTGAAGATAAGAGTTCATTGTGCCTATCCAAAGACTTGGCAGAAGTTCCCACTCCTGCTGCTTTGCCACCATAAACCAGTTCTTGTACTGAGACTTGTATATCTCTATTGCTTCCTCTTGGAAATTATTCAGGTCTTTGAGAACTGGTGAAAGCTCTGGCATCCTTCATTTGTGCCTCTCCTTTGGGCTGAAATCCTGGTCTTTTGGATTTTTGGCTTGAATGTCCTGGTCTTGATCCATTTGATTGGATGGAGTAATTACTTCCACTTCTAGTAGGAGTCATTTCATGTCAATTTTAAGAAAAAAATGGACTAAGAAATGTATTGAATTAACCTTCTGTACCTTTAAAGGGTTCTTTGGTAATTAAGCCCCTTGGTGCTGGGATGGTTTGAATTTCAATACAAGACTCTGATGCCTCATAGTCTGAAGAGCTTTCTCTGATGGATGAAACTAGAGAAAAGTAAAAATATAAGTTATTTTATCCAAAAATAAAAATAAATCATAAACTAATCTTATTGAATAAAGTTGTTTTAATGTAATTTATGGCAAATTACCTCAAAATTAAGAAAAAATGTCTAAAAATAAAAGAAAAATTGTTTTTAATACAGATTTTTAAATTTTTTATGTTATTTTATATTTCCTTTTAAAGGAATAATAATTATGCAATTGATAAGTTATTAATCAAAATTCTATTATTATTCACTTTATGCTAGAATAACTCAAAGAATAAATTTCCAGTCTTTGATGTGAAAAAGCCACTGGTTAGACAAAAGAAATTTATTTCAAGTCACTCAATAGTATATTTTTTCAAACAAGTAAAATAAGGTCTAGAATATGATCTATGTCCCAAAAATTGGTTAAAACATGGCAAGGCCCCCAAATGTAAGGTTTGTCTATGAAAATCTTGATAATAACCACAATATCAACAGCACTCTGACTGTCCTCAGTAGAAAAATAGAATATAACTAAATATTATAACTACAAATTAAATATAGTTATCAAAATAATTATACTAAAAAGATAACCTTAATTATTATTATATAATATAATAATAAAAAAATATTCCTAATTATTCTATTATTGTTATATTCACTGACAGTTATAACAATAAGAAGTGTAATGCTCTTAATGAGACAATTACATGTGGAACATATAAATATTTAACCACTTATAAATAATATGAATATTAATGATATAAAGCAATTAAAACGCACACTGTGCAGAAATAATTCTAATAAGAAAATTCTATATAAAAAAACTAATAATAGATAAAAAAAATATAGAATTTTAGAGAAAAGCGTCTTTATAGTATATAATTGATACAACAACTCAAATACAACAGTTATTATATTGAGTAATTATTATAAGTTAAAAACACTCCAAAAATCAATATTTCAAAAGATAAAACAGCTTTTCATAATGAAAAAATATGATTTGAAGAGTTTTTAAGAGGAATTTGTGGATTTCAAAAGATATTTTAAGACAATAATTTTATGAAAGGAAATATATTATTGGTGATTACAAAAATAATCTAATTTCTATGATTTAAATTCTTTATTTTAATATTTATAAAGAGTAAAATAATTAAGCAATACTTTAATAATAAGATTTTATATATAATAAAACTTTATTTACCTGTTTAAATGTCTAATAGAATTGGATTGTATTGAATTGATGGACAAAAAAAGTGATGAATAGATTCTTTTTATGTCTACAAAGAAGCTCTCATTATTCATAATGGATATAGAGGGCGTTCTCAGGTCAAAACTGAAAGACCAGGCTTAAAAAGAAGGTTCTTAACTTAATTTAGCTTATTTTCAATTCCAATTTAGAGTTACTGGTGTTATTCTTAACTCCAAGAAATGTTCATCCTCATTTAAGTTAATTATTTTAAGTTTTAATATCAAATAAGCTTATTTATATTGAGTTTCATCACATGAACAGCTTAAAAATAGAGTTTCAAGTAAAAATCTCTTAAACTCAATTTTTAATTCATTTTTGAAGAAATCCTAATTTTCTCTAAGTATAATTAAAAGAGTAATTTTACAGGCTAATTAACATAAAATCCTTTTTATAAAAGATAATTCAAATTTTGTTTATAAACAGATAACATTTAATTGTAAGCTGTGTGAAAGGTTCAAGCAAATCCATTGAGATTTGGATTTTGAATGAATTTTTGAAATTAGTGCTATATTCCACATAAAATAGCAATACACACTCAACCTTAACTTTTGATAAGGTTTTGATACTTGTAAATTTATAGTTTGAAGCTGATTTAAGCTTTTTAAGCTCACAAAACTTTAATTTGAAGCTTGCATACTGGAATTTACCCTTTGGCCGCTTGAAACTCCTGTCCAAATTTGGATAAAACCAGTTTGAACTTTAAGGTTGGATCAAACTCTAATCTTAAAGCTTAAATTAGGCTGGAAATCCTCCAATACAGGTGGACAACCTTAATTTAATGCTTGCAGATCCAAAAAGCTGGGTACCCCAGCTCCGTTTTGTCTTTTTCCTTTGTCCTACCTTTTTGCGTGGATTTTTCCCTTTTATTTATTTAAAGCCATACTATGGCCTTAAACACCTTTAAATTGAGCTCACGCAGAATTTACATTTTGTATGGCAAATCCTTAGCCAATTCAGTAAATATACACAACACCTCAATTTTAACTAAAATTTTGGTAAGTTTGCATAAACCTTATGCAACTTTAAATTTAAGCTTATTTAAGCTTGAATTTAACAATTTTAATAAAATGTTAAAAAATTTACACTATTACTGTGAATTTCTTAAATCTTCCAATAACTTAAGAAATAAGCATTTTTGGGTATAACACCTTATGGGTGCACCCTAGGTTATTGTTGGTGTAGAATCAAAAAATGAAATAATAATTATGACTTTGTTTATCCAAACAAAATTTATACTTTTTTTTTGTTATTTTTCATTTTAATTTCAACTGAAAAGTCTGTTCAAGACTAAATCAGCTGTATATAAAGTTATCTGTGCCCTTATGGGTATGTCATATATACCTCACAGGCTCACACCAGGTCTCAATTCATCTGCACAGAAACCATACAGAAGGAGTCAAAAACTGCCCCCACAACACCTTGGAGCTATCATATCTTCCATTCTAACCTTAGGGTATAATATACCCCACAGGGCTTCAGGAATTCTCACCCCCACCCTGAACCTGCATATCAAGTCAAGTAACTCAAGCTCAGGGGGTAACCTCACTCCCACATTCCAAATACCCCAAGATCTCAGCACCATATCTCAACATCTCCAATTAGAGCCACTGATTGAAAAATATGTATGTTTTCCTCAATGTTTCTTTCTTAATGGCCTTACTGAATCTGTCACAACTGACCGATCCCACTGTCAATGCCATAATGAACCAAAGAATGATGATCCCCCTTGCACACAATCATTAGGCAAGCTCATTAATTTATTTGGACCCCACACCCAAAACACAACCAATGTCAAAAAAAACTTTATACTAAAAAAAATTCATTTATCAACCATTCAAAAAGTGGCTTGCCAGTTTTCTCCAGCAGGCTGGCATTATGGAAATTCTGCATCAACTTCAACAATCCCAGAGACCTGAAGGTTTGCCCAAATATCACGTATTGGATGGATTGGTCTGGAGACACTTCACTAGCAACAGAAATATCAATGAACCCCATTCATGTCAATTCCTGGTGCATTGACCTTCTTGATTTATGTGGACTGGTTTAATGCACATGGAAAGTCAAGCCACTTAGCCAGCATTGGATCTATCATGCTAATTTGACTTAATATTCCCCCAACTGAAAGATTTAAGCTGGAGAATTTCTAATTTTCAGTGATCATCCTTGGTCCAAAGGAGCCAACTTCCCTTCAATTGAATTACCTATTGATACCACTGATTAAGGAGCTCAAGGAACTGTGGCCAGGCTATCATTTTTCACCCACCTCAAAAGGTCTCTCAGGATCTTTTATCTGTATTGGCATTCTCACGGAAATTGTGGATGCTGTTTCCATGCACAAGCTTCCCATATTTATTTCTGAGTCAGGCAACCACTTTTGTAATTTTTGCACTATTCAAAAGGCTCAAATTAAAGAAATTGGTCCTCAATCTCACTACACATGCTCATACAAAAATCATTAATAAACCATTGCAAAATGACTTTGGGTAACCCCAAAAAAACAAAACTTGATTTTCTATGAGTATGGAGTGTAATATTCAATTTTGAAAGACCTTCCATCTTGAGATGCAACCAGAATGGTTGATATTGACATAATGCATAATTTAATACTTCTGGAGGCCAAATCAAGAATATAAATCAGGTCCTGCAGGAAATCCAGTTACAACAAAAGTTCAGACTCAGATTCAATTACCTCCAAAAACTCTCTTGATCAAATAACATTGAGAGACACCTGCCCCCCAAGAAGAGATGCAGCAAAATAAATAAATGAGTCACTCTGCACTATTTCTACCATACAAAATTACTTCCCAATGCCCACCCCTCACATGAAACATTCATTGTGGTATTCCATACCATTATTTCACCAAGATCAAGCTCATACTACCCCATAACAGCAGTAAATCCAGCCTACAGGCAGACTTAAACTCAGATTTTACACCAAAAGGTCAATTTTACAGTGAGAAGCTGTATTTAACTCATAAAACTATGGCACAGGCACTAAAGGGAAGTGGATGTGTTTAAATAAATTATTCAATTTCATTATGCATCTGTAAAAATCAACTTACATGTAGTAAACTAGTTACAACAACTAAGGTAGCACCCTTTAAATTACAAACCCCTCCCAGCTTTACACCCCCTTATAACCACAGGACTCATGCAGCAAGAAAAGAACACCTGCATGAATTGCACAGAAACCTAGCACTCAACATAGAAGGGCACATGATGCAAAGCTCAACTCCATAGAATTCCTGCAAGTCATTTACAACACAGCCACAGGAGAACCTTAGTTTATATACACAGTAACCCCATTTGAAACCTTAAAACAGAATCAGAATTATTTACACCACTCATCACCTCATAAAAACCACAGCTACTTACAACAGTCTGCATGCAGTACACACTTATAATTAAATCTCAACAACATGACTATTCACAGAATGTGTCAAGCTAAAAAAATCACATCATATCATACACAACAGTAAAGTCATCAGTGCAAGAAATTATCACCTGACCTCATTCAAAGCTCAAAAAAAGAAACACAGCCAGGAAACCTGCATAAATTACACAGCCACTTCTACCAAGCCTAAAAGTAACATATGAAAAGAAAATACAAGGTCATCATGTGATACTGCACCCACCAACAGCATATCATGTGACAGAAGAAATGTTATGCACAAGAAAAAATCCTCAGCCAAAATTAAATCACCTCATGCATTCAAGGAAAATCCAAGAAAATCACATCATAATTAGTTCAATAAAAGACCATCATGTGATGAATGGAGGCTGTGCAGAGAAAATATTATCACCAAAACTTAAATTAACTGAACCATGCAAGAAAGGTCTTCACCAAAAATAAAGTCACATGATGGAATCAAGAGGAGTTGAAGTGGAGAAAGACAGCTCCCATGGAGGGCCCCCTGGGCTCCCAAAAGGCATAAATAGAGGGGCTCTCTCCCCCCAAATTTCAAAATTTCCCCCATGCACATTATATCCCCTGCACAGCAGGAGCAAAGGAACAATTCATCCCTCACCTGGGAGGTGATCCAGTATATCTTTGTAAACTTACTTACCCAGTAGCTAAGCTCAGTGGAAGTATAGTGGTAAAGATTGCCCAGTAGCTAAGCTCAGTGGAATCCTATTATTATTAAAATAAAGAATCAAATTATCCAGTACCCAAGATTAGGGTTACTATTGTATTAAACTGTTTTATCCAGTAAAATTAACACCATTTATGAAGACTTAAAATTAACTTACCCCTTTCAAAATACAATATCAAAGAATCTCACTTCTAAAATCTAACAAATACAATTTTATTTTATTATTAAACACTCTCAAAAAATAATAACAAACCTTGAAAAATTATTTTAATCTATTATAGCTTTACCTTTACAAAACTACCTTCATCAACACTCATCAACTTTTCAAGAACACCTTAAATAGCACATCTTACCAAATTTATCACCAAGAAGAAACCATTCACCCCAATTTCACTAAAAACCAAAAATTAACAGACAATTGTTTTATGAAAATCTTAAAATGAACCAAAAGAACTAATGTTCTTTTTCATATTATATATTGAATAGGTCTTATCTGAGACTGCTGAAGTTTGTCTTCTGCAGTTTTAAAGCCACTTACTAATTTTATTTTTGGTTTGTGAGCTCCAAGGAAGATTTTGTTCAGTATTTTAGGGGGGCAGGCAATACACCTTTCCCACCCTTGGTTACAGGAGCTATTAGCAATTGAAAAATAGTTACCTGTGATTTCCCCCTCCAGGTACTGCCTCATTCCAATCCAACACAACAGGAATTCCCACATCTGGTGTCCCAAAAGTGGAATAGACAAATTCAACTTCAATAAAAAATCAATTAAATTACAATCAATTAAAAATTCTTAACTACTCCAAGAATATATTTGTTACAATAAAAGCTGGAGTCAAATAATCAAAATAAGCCAAAACCATCATCTCAAGAATCTGAATAATCAACTCACTCTGAACATTACTATTATCCACCAAAGCAAGAAACAGAACTAGGGGAGGAATCAAATAAATATTAAAATTTCCCACTTGAAACACCAAGAACCAATAAAAGGGACTTGAAGGTTGTGGAAAAATTCTTCCTTGACCTCCTTAAAAGAAATAAAATTGATAACTCAACACCAAAATAAAAGGAAGAAATAAATAAATAAAAAATGGATAAACCTTCATCATCAAAATTACCTTCCAGTATTGAAGAAATACAGGAAGAAAACCCCAATGAAAAAATTGTTTAAGAACAAGAGGAAATGTCTTCAACAGACAGACTTCATCAGGAAATACTAGAAATGCAAGAAAAATTACTAGCACTAATCAAAACGGAAGGAAAAAATAAATCAACAAGTTATTATCCACAAAATAGTCCACTTGAAGAACAAAACACCCTTCCAAGATCATTCAGGAAACATGGATCCCCATCACCTTACCCAAGACCCATGGCCACATCAACACCTTACACAGAGCAGTGACAAAGTATCTTACCAAGAAGGGTAAACATTTCTGCCCAACTCCCAACTCCATCACATCAAGTAATTCCAAGAAACACTACTCCAATAGTGAAAATCAGAGCCAAGGATTATAATCTGGGGTTTGATGGAAAGGATGTTGAGAGATTCATCGAGAAAGTTGAAAATATTGCCGAAATTGAAGGTGCAAGTGGAAGAGACATTTCAAGACAAATAGCATTTGGGACAAAAGATGAAGAAATCAGTTATCATATTGAAGGAATGCCAGGATATGAAACAGCTGATTGGGATCAATTGAAAGTGGATATGAAAAGAAGATGGGGAAAAGTATCACCTGAAAGAAGATACAGATTATCATCAATCACTGAATTATTCAGAAAAACTCAACAAGAAGGTAGAATAAGAAACATGTCCCAGTACAGAAAACTCATTGGGGAATTTGAAGCAATCATCAATTACCTCAAAAGATATCAATATATCCAAGGTGATATAAACCACAATCAGGAAGCATTGGACAGCCTTTTTCACTAGTGTTCAAGGATCAATTTACAAAGAAATGATCAAAGACAGAGCCATGCTTCAAGCCTTGGATGGAGGCTAAATAATTTCAGGATTGGAGATGTTGAAATTATACATTGAACAGGACTTGGAGGCCAAGGATCTGATTCAACAAAAAGAATTCTCTAAACCAAAACCACAAGAAAAGTAGACAATATTTGGGGATGAAAGCTGGGAAGCTGTTTTAAAACAAGTAAAAGAATTTACCCAAAAGATCAAACATTCTCCACAACCAGAACCTCAGCCAAGAAATGAGGGAAGAGAATCAGTTAAAAAAGTTTTAAATTAACTTAAAACCCTTTCAGAAGCAGTTAACCCACCAAGACGAAATTGGAACAATAATCAAGAGCAAAGATTACCTCAAAATAACCAGCCATATAGGCCAAGGAATTGTTTACCACCATTTTCATCCAGTTATCAACCATACATACCAGCTCAAATGGCTCCAAGACCACCATTAAAATGTGCTTACTGCAAGGAAGAAGGCCATTCAGCAACTAGATGCACTCACCTTGCTAAAGATTTGGACATAAGAATTGTCAGAACTCAAGGAGCATCTTACCTATTTCCTAATTATCATAGAATACCTATGGAAGGAAATGAAAGTGCCAAAAACATAGTCAGAGCTTTTGCAAAAGAACAAGCAAAAATCAACGAGAAATTTATGGAGAAACCTGTGGTAAAAAAAAAACAAGAAGAAGCGGTGAAGACCACTGAAAAGAAATCAGAGGAGAAATCAACCTCCATTGCACATGTTGAAGATTGGTCAAATTGGAAACCACCTCCCATTTCCTCAGCCAATTATCCCTTTGAATCACACATTGCATTAAGGCAGACCAAACAAAGGATGGAAAGACAAGCCAAAAATAAAGAGCCAAAGAATAAGGCAGCTATTCCAGAAACTTATATTGAAGAAGAAAAAGAAGAAGAAAGAGTCATAATTCCTACCAAATTCCAAAATTCAAATATTCCCAAACCAGACCAACCTGAGGAGGAAATTGAAAATATTGCCAATAGGAATGAGGATGAAGAAATTTCCAAAGAAGGATAGAAGTTCAGAAAACCTCAAAAGAAACAATTTGAAATTAAATTGTAAATTGACAAAATTATTAAAAGAATTATGCAACAAAAGATCAACCTCACCATTGAAGAAAGTTTGAGGATGTCACCAAAATCTGTCCATAAATTACAGGAATTATCAGAAAAAGACAAGGAGAAAATTAAATCACTCAATTCAATGGATCTTCAAGAAAGACTATTATCATTTGGATTCAAAGAAATACCAAAACCCAAGATTCATCATGCTTGTCCTTTGGGATTTATGGATATCTTCATTGAAAAGGAAAAATATCCTATCAGAGTATTAGTGGACACTGGTGCAGAACTCAACATTATACCAGAAGAAATAGCAATCAAAGCCTCACTCACAACAAGGGGTATTAAAATGAACCTCAGAGGAATTGGAGGTCATACCACTTCATTGGCTGCACATTAAGAATTTACTCCAATCATTTTGGCTTCAGGTGAAGAAACTCAAATACACTTTTTCATTGCAAAAGGATCTGTCCATACAGTACTTGGAATAATTTTCTTGGCAGACAATAATATCAGGATGGAATTTTCTCACAAGCAAGGTGAAATACTAAGCTATCAAGAGCCTGATGGAAGACAATTATGCATGCCAATATGCAAACCTCAAGCACTTGGATGGCAAAGTGGTCCACCTAGAGGAATGGATTTATGCAATATGGCAACATTGGTCAGAAATAACCCAGGAAAGAAGTTTCAAAATGCAAAAAGAGACAATACCATAATCAATTTAACCCAAAAGACCCAAGAGTTATCCATATCTCCAAAAAGTGATAAATTTGGCCAAGATTTACAAAGCCACAAATTTCCAAAAAGCCTCAAAAGAAAAATTGAAGAATAAATATTTGAAGATTAATTAACCAACATAATTTACAAGCCAATTGATAATAATGAAGAAATCTGCCATATTTTGGTGGATGGAAATGATAAAATAAATGGAAATCCTTTCAAAACTAAACCCAAAAGGAAGAAAGTCAGATTTAGTGAACATCATGAGCTTTAAGATGAAGAAATTATAAATGAAATGGAAAATATTACAAAATTATGGAACAAAGAGACCAAAATTTGAAAGAAGCATATCATACAAACTTCTTGGACAGACCCATGAACAGCCAAGAAGAGCCTTACAAATGGCAACTGGAAAACCCCGAATTCATTCAGCAAACCATCAATGAAGAGGATGAAACAGAATCTATCTAAGAAAGAGAGTAAAACTATATTTACCTGCCATACATTACCTTTGAAGACATTTATGGGGATGAAGCTCAAGAAAGCTTAAGTGAAGATAAATATTTATGTCAACTTCTAGGAGCAAACTTGAACAAAATACAATTCCTAGAGCTATTAACTGAAGAAGGAATTAAAGGAAACCTCCCAAATCAATTCTGGGATTAAACACTTTCCATGGGAATTTTACCAAGAATAGGACTTTACCTCAATCAAATTTGGGCCCGCTGGTACCCTGGATTGAATGGATCAACATACCAAACTTGAAGACTGAAATGGGTTGGAGATGGATATATATTCATTGATGAAGACTTATGGTGGTCAGAATTTTGATCAGAAAAAAAAATTGAGGCAAGAAATAACTTTGTGGAAACCCTCAAAGACCTTATTTTGGCCAGAACTCTCAACAGACACTCACCTTTCCCACTTGGGGGAGTTAAACTTGGAATAAAATCAACAAAATCAAGAATGTTTCTCTAACAATGTATCAGTATCATTTATCAATGTATCATTAGTTTCTTCTTTTTCATTTTCTCTCATAGGGAAGTGACTTCCTGCCTTAACAAAGAAGAAATTCATCAATAAATTATTTCTTAAAAAAAACTTACATTAAAAATATCAATCACCTCCAGCATGGCCAATTAGCCAATTTTTGGATCCTATGAGGAAGAATTAATAAAAGAAGACCAAATTATTAATAAATATTCAATTTTGAAATCTGAAGATGAATATTTCAATAAAATAACCCTTGGTACTTTGAGGATACTTCATCAATATCAAGAAACCAAGAGCTTCAAGAAATCAAGGAATTGCTGAAGAATATGGAGATTTCTGACAAAATCAATGATCAGATTGTTCAAGAATTAATGGACAAGTTAGATTAAAAACCATTAAGGCGCATCTTGAAGACACATAACAGCTCTAAAAAGAAAAAATAAAATAAAATAGTCAGATTTCAACTCAATTAATCACTAGGCAGGGACCTCCTGCCTTATGAAAGAGGAAATTAAATTTTCAACCAAAAATAACCAATTTGTCTCACCAAAAATCAAGCATCAGTAGGCAGTGACCTCCTGCCTTATCAAAGAGGAATATCCAAATTTAAAACCAAAATTATCATCCAAAACCCATTGAAATCAGCTCTCACACTATTTTCTATAGATAAACTTGATAAAATATTTAAATCTTATTACCATTTGACACTTTCAAACCCCCCAGATCATTCAAAATGGAGTTATGGCCATTACTTGATGAAAATACCTGGTCATTGGACACACAAACCATCTGGATAGAAGAAAAAGAAGTCTGGGACAATTACATTAATCCACACGAAATAGATGAAAATCCTGACTGGTTCTTGAAAATAAAACCAGAACCTTGTCCTGATATTTCTGCCATAGTACCTCCATATATTAAGTTTGAGGACATCTTTTAACAAGGAAAATCACCATCAGAAACTGTCACTCATCATCCATGGAGAGAATTACCTGGATTAAACCTTACAAAATATGAATTCTTGGAATTACTGACCTGGGATGGAATTGATGGCAACCTTGGAAACACATACTGGAATTAAATATTTAAAATGGAAGAACACCTCAGGAAATTACTATTTTGGAGGACATGGGAATTCCAAGATTGGTTCAACCTCCAGGATTTCAAAATTAAGAATGGGAAAATAAGCAAGATCACAGGAGGGTATATTATTCATAGTTCCACTTGGGATTGCCACTGGGAAGAAACACTTATACCAGCAATATTCAGCCTTGGATGTGGTGCAACCAAATTAAATACAGAACATTGTGGCTACTTCTGTAAAGAATACCTTTTCAAAAGTCTAAAAAGAGAAAAATACAGGGGAGGAAATTTTATCAAGAATAAATTAGTAAAGAAAATACTTGGTCAAAGGAATTAAGAAAAATTAAATCTCACCTGCTAAAGAAGAATAAAAAAAGAGTAAAAATTGGATAGCATTAGTCTCTGCTAAAATCATTCTTTTCAAATGATATATAAAAAATAAAATAAAAGAAAGAACAGAAACCAACTTACATCACCTTTTATAGCTGTTTATTATTTTTTATTTTTTTATCTTTTTCATTTTGAAACAAGAATTGATATGATAGCTGAACAGATTATGGTTTATTATTACTTTAGCTATCTATTTCATCTGAATATAATTAGTTTAATTTTGAATTGTTTATCTTTAGTTGCTTTTAGAATTTAACTCAATTTATATTTTAATGTAAATTCAACTCAGGACTACTTAGAAGATAGTTAGATGGGCTCCAAATGATTTACTTTTGCATTTATTATAGCTTTACCCATATACCTTATTGAATTTAATTAATTTCTTATTCTTTTAAGACTTTTTCTTTCTTCAATATAAATTAAAGCTGTTGTAACCCAAAATTAATTTAGGTTTTATCTTACTGGATTTTATTTTCTTTTATTGATTAATTTAGTTTATTTTTTAGTTCATTTTATTTCATTTTCTTATTTTGTTTTTATTTTAACTTGCTTTATATCATTCATTCATCTCAAGTTTTGATTGTTATTTGTTATTTTTTTGTTGTTTTTGTATTATTTGCTCAAGTTGTCTTTTTTTGTATGATTGCTTTCTTTCAGCTTACTTTATATTGTTAATTTTTTTTATTGTATTTTATTCTTCTTATTTGCTCAAGTTCTTTTTTTGTATAATTATAAATATATAAATTATTCACTACTGTTTCTGTTCAAGGAAGAGCTAAATTACATCAAAGAACCACAGGGGTTGCAACATGATCAAACTGGACCAAACCAAGTAGCTCTGGTGAAGTTGGCCTTAGAAATGGAGCTACTTCATAGCAAAAGAAAGCCTTTGGATGACAATCTCACCTGTATTTCTATATATATACACCACCATTGGGGATATATAAAAAAAGAAAAGAAACATCAACAGCTACTTTTCACAGGCTTAGTGAGCAATAAAATGGATCACTCAAGCCTAGATATAAGTAGTTTCTGAATCCAGTGTTTGGTTACAATCATAAACATTATGACCAGAATAAAAAAGGTACTGGATTGAATTAGCTAAATATTCTAAATACAACTCAGCACTGGAGGGGACCCTCAAATAATAATAATTCAGTATTTTAATAAATCTTGAAGTTCTGTATCACTATCCAGAATCATAGACAGATAAAGGTATCACTATCAAAACAAAAAAAGAGCAGGAAAAGGGAAAGGGTAGTACTCACTTTGGCCGGAGGGCTTAACTATTCATAGTGACTGACAGAACACTTCAGTTCCCACTTAAACTCCATCCAATCCACTTTAACAACAATGAATTTCGGACTTCTGTCACAAGTCCTAGATACCTATAAGAACTTAAATTCAATCGCAACACAGTTTTGATTCAACAAGCATATCAGCTGCACTAAAGTAATACACAGGAAAAAAATTAGAGTTACCATACATGCAAGATGAGAAAAACAAAATCTTGCATGCACTGAATGAAGAATAAAAAGCGGTGTATCACTGAATAGATGAGAAATACAAGCAAGGCACTCTTGTGTTAGCACCACATCAAGAAACAGGAAAGCAATTAACCTTTGAAATACTATTTTGGAAGAATGCCAATGCCCCACTGTATTCAGTATTCTAGACAGAAACACTGGCAGCTGTGCAATCACATCTGTTAGCCAAATAATCAGAAAGTTGACTAACTTACCACTGATTCACCCGGAGAGGTATTACAATAACAACCCAAGGCAGATGCAAGAATGCATCAGATTGTGGCTAATCCAATAACTCCTCCAATGCAAGATTCTTGAAAGCTTCCTCCAATAGCAAATCGATGGAGAAATTATTTTCAATGAAATTCAACATACCTCAGAAAGATAAGGCTTATAAAAAAAGAAACAGCATTCCAAGAGCTCCTTTGCCATACATAGCAGGGGAAGCAACTAAAAGAGCGGAGAGAGATTGAAGGCTTTGACAGATTCAACCAAAATCAAGAATAATACTAATATCTGTGGCTGCTTCAGAGTGCCTTTGACCAATGAGAAGACTCTCAACAATAAGCGGGAAAAAAAGCGCAGGGAAATCCATTAACCAACTTACCTTTCAGCAACACACTTCCTCAAGCGGTAGTATACAGTATATAAGTACACTTGTTGAGATTTAAACCTTAATGGATCAACTTAGCACATTTAAACTATTAGAATAATGAGCACTTTAAGGTGTTAACTGCAGATTACAAATATTTGCAGGTCTTTATGGCCAAACTTCTCCGACACAAAGGCTTAACAGACAGCCACCAGCCAATCCAATTGGCCCTTCGATTATGTCTAATGAATGCTATTGGAGGAGGTAGTGCTAACAAAATGAATAGAATTATAGAAGAATGTCAGTGCTGTGCTGCATTAAAACATTTAAGCAAAAGGCAGACTCATGACAACAGCTGCAAGTCAGCTTAACTTTATCACCCAAAACAAGCATGTACAGTACTGTACCATGTCCAATGTTTTAAGTAGCTTTACTTCTGTGGCGTGGTATAAGAACAAAGAAAAGAAAACACAATGTTGCAATGGACTGCAGGATAGCTGTACAGTCCTGTACAGTACTATCATAACAGTGGCGCATTCTCACTAACTTTTCTTCCTACGACTACCAATCAGTCATCTTATGATCTCACAACATACCTCTTGAGGGTTAATACCTCCCAAGAGGTGTTTTGACAGCTCGCAAGGCAAAAAAATACTTTCAGAAACCTGGAATCCAACTCTGACTTACTAAAATTAAAACAAACCTCCCAGATAAAATTAAAACCAACCCGACTAGTTTTAGCACCCCACTCATGTAAAAGAAGGTTTTCAAACAGGAAATCATGCACTCAGGGAACCTATAACCATTGGAAAGCTGTAAAAACACCATTCAACCACAACCAAAGTATTGTTGATAAGTAAGGCAGGTATAAGAACTTGAAAAAAATAAAAATAAAAAATAACTCACTCGATGAAGCTATGAAGCCTGTAGTGGTCAACAATGAGTTGCGAGATAGAGATATGTTTAGCACCCTCCTTAATTACCAAAATGATTCACCTGATCAGCTTTCCAGAACCTTAAAGGGTGTTGGAGTATCCATGGACAATAAATGAGCTTACCCAAAGCTGCAAAAAGGGTTTAAGGGACTGACCAACTGAGTTTAAACCACACAAAAAAGTTGGAGCACAATAAAAGTGCTTGTGAAGGAACTAGATATATATAAAGCAATAAAATTAAATAAATAAATCAATAAGGAATAAAAAGATTTTTTAAAAAAAAAACTCACCAGATGCTGTTATACACCGGGTAGGGGGTGGGTAGTACAACCCATTTAGAGGTCTTTGCAAATAGGAAACAGTAACTCAAAGTGGTATCAAGCCTAAATTGGGATATACTAGCGTAATGTAGCCAGAATTGGACTTTCAGAGGCAGCCAAACCAGCTCATTAGCTAAAATCAGCAGCCCGACTTCATAGAGACCACCAAAATAAGTCTAAACGATACTGGCAATTTAATGGCCTCAACAGTACATCAAAATTAATAATAATAGTAGCTAAATATATAAACCAAATACTTTTTATTATTAAATGTTTTTAATTTAAATTACTAATGTTTCTTTCAAAAAATAAAACAAACTCAATTAAAGAAAAAACAAAAAACAAAAGAAACCACCACCACAACAACAACAACAACAATAATAATAATAATAGATTATCATTAACATTTAAATTTATTCTACAGGGAAACAAATAAAAGAAATGTCCTGAACATGACTTTAAACTGTTGAGTTTTTTTATTTATGTTTTGGAAAATGATAATAAATTAACAAAAAGCCCTCATCAAGGTTTTTAACTGATGGTTTCTTCTTAGTATTCTATTTTCTTGGTCTGACATTTCATATCTTCAATTACTACAGGGCTATAAAAAAATGCCCTGAGAAAGGCCTTAAACTGCTCAATCTCACCTTTATCATTTATCAAATTTCTTATTGTTTACTAGCATATTTTTTATTTTTACAGTTTTTTTATGTATGAATCAATATATATATATAACAGAATGGCTTTATAGTAAATTGAATGAAGAAGTACTCAGAAAGACAAAAGACTTCTTATTTCTCTTTTGCTTCATTTTTTGATAAAATAACTGATCTTGTTTTTTTTATGATTTTATTGACCAATATTTACAATTTTGACTATAGTGATTATAAGAAACAAAAAAAGCCCTCATTAAGGCTTTGAACTGATGTTTTATTCTATTTTTTGTTTATTTTTCATTTTTAATTATTTTTTCTCTTATGATTGATGTTTCTTGACAGTTTTAATTAATACAAGTCTTACAAAGAAAAACAACAAAATTAAAAAAAAAGGATTACAGAAAGAAATAGGCTATAAATAACAATTAAAAGCCCTAAGCAAGGCTGTAAGCTGCTATTTGATCTTTTCTACTTTTCATGTTGAATAATAACTATACTAAAATATTTGATTTGAAATGCTACAGGTATTAATCATTGAAAACAATTATTTGATTTTATAAGCATAAGAATGCTTTGAAATAAATAAAAAAAGTCCTAAATAAGACTATAAAATGTTCATTTTAATCTAAAAATTGGCTTTCAAGATATATAAAATGACATGAAACCCAAAAGGCAACAAACAGGTGCCTTGAAACAAACCATTGGTTTTTGGCAAGGCCATAAACTGCCCCTTCAAATATCAACATGAAATCAAGCAAATATAAAAAAAACCAGGTGTCCTTGGCAGGACCATAAAATTCCCTCTAATAAAATTATCAACAACAGCCAAAGAAGAAAGAAATAAAAAACAAGGTATGGTACTTGGCAAGACTATAAACTGCCTATTTGAAGTATTCAAAAAAAGATTGAACAAGGACTATACAAACAGGATAAGTGCTAGGCAAGACTATAAACTACCTACAGTTTCATTTCATTATAAACAAGAGTTAGAGAGATTTACTGATTTAAACCTTTTGAAATTATTTTTTAATTTTTCACTTCAAATTCAATTATTTTTTTCTAATAATTAGGGTCATATCCCATTCATGATATCAATGGTGTTCTATTTATTTATCATCTTTATTATACTTCTCCTAGTATTACAACAAGAGCCATTCAACTGGCTTAAGTTTTCAACTAAAAAATAATAATAATTAAAAAAAAGCTCTACACCAACTAATTTGTTAAAAAAATCCATTTATTCAAAATATTTCTTGAATTAAAAGAAAGTTTTTGGAGCTTGTTTGAAAAGAAGAAGGATTTGTTCCATGAAGGCATTAATTGAACTCTGAAGGAGGTATTTATATTGAAAACTCATAAATTGATGACATAATTTGTGAAATGTACATATTAAGAACACCTCAATGTGCTATTTTTTCCAAAAAAAAATTAAAAAGCCCCCCAAAAGCAAACAACAGTTTTTCAAAACTGTACAAATATTTATTTTTCACTGTTTATATTTTATAACAACTCAATGAATTTATGGGTAACAGAAAATCTGAACCATAAAGGGGATGGACTTGAAATAAATTCTGAGTCACAATGATGATTCCAAAAAGAAGAGTTTTGGCATCATAAGGGTCCTTATATGAATAAAGGACTCAAATTATGATCATTAAATTATGTCATACTACTTCTAAATACTCCCAAGAGCACCAATTTTTACTGATTGGCACAAATTACCACCTTTAACCAAACAGTTCCATGATCTTGATTGTGATTCAGGATCATTTCCTTTGAAATGTAATTTTTACTCAGATATCTCAATTTTTATGTCATTTTATACTTAAACTAAAACAAAAAATACTATTAAGTCCAATTTGAAAAAGAATTCATGTGAATTTCCTGTATGATTATTTATTCTCATCAAAATCACTATAAAAAAATAAGGGGTGGGTAAACTTATTTCTTACACTATCCCTTATAGTGGAAGTTTTGGGGGAATGAGAACATATCCTCTTCAAAATTTGAAAACCAACTCCAGATTTTTAAATGGAGAGGGGGCCCTCATCCAAAAAAACAAATATTATTATTAAAGATCAACCAATTAATATTAAAATCTATTTTAAGTCATCTTATTATTAATTTTTTTTTCATTTTTCATTTTTTATATAAAAGGTATAATTTAGAAGTAAAGAAGAACCAAAAGAAATCATTTTCAAGAATATAAAGAGGATTGGAAAACATATTTATTAAGAACACTGAAAAATAAGAAGTTTATTTAAAAAAAAAGAAAAAGACATGAAAAAGCAAAAGAACAAGAAAAAAATAACTGGGAAAGTTTTATGAACTGAAGGACAACTCAATGGATTAACTATGCATTCAGGACTCACTCAACATGACGGACCAACAAGATTATGTAAACACTCAACTCAAATTGCCCTTGCCATTTTAAAGAAGCTTGAAGACTCAAGAGGTCCTCAGCATTACACTAAACTGCTTTCCCTGTAGACTTGGGCAGGGAAAACTATAAAAAAAACAGCCAAGAAGCTGGAGGGGATTGTCCTAGTCAGGAGAAGTGCTGAAGGACCATTTTTGTCCTTAGCATGACAATAAACGTTTCCCTTTGTGTAACAGGAACAAGGGGGTTCACAAGTGTTTAGCATTATCAAATTGGCCACAATAAACATAGTGAAGTCCCAAGCCATCAATTAAGACAAGATAATTCCTCCTCAAGAAAGGAAAAGCAGAAGAATGATAAATCAAATGGGAATAATGAAGATTGAAGAATAAAACAAGAGTCAAGTGGAATCCAAAATCAAGCCCAAAGGAGTTCAAGAATAAAGATAAGCCCTTGGAGGAACCAGGAGGTCCTTGCAGGACTTGTATACCTATTACACAGGGGTTACACACCTAGATGTAAGTCCTGTATGGCCATAAACTACATTTCTTATGGAAGAAAGAAGGAAGAAGAACTGTGAAGACCTAAATATTTCTGGACATTAGCAAATTATTAGAAATTATTAAGAAAAAAGATAAGAAAAAAATAACTAATTGAAGATAGATCACCAAATTTTATCAGCCAAATAGAAATCAGTCCTGAAGAAGGTTAGACCAGTCAATGAGCCAATGCCGCAAGACCTTAACCCACCTTTGGAAAGGCCACCCGTGTCAAGAGAGCCTTATGAAACACCCTTATCACAAAACCCACCTATATTTCAAGAAACCTTCAAGGTCACCAATGAAAGACTGCAAGCAGTTAATTTTGGCCCACCAGGATGGTTATTAGATGAAGAAATTAATTTATTCAAAAAGGTTATTAACTTAAGGGAGAAAGCCCTAGCTTTCTTTGAAGAAGAAAGAGGATTACTCAAACACTCATATGGAAAGCCTTACAAGATACCAGTAATACCTCATGAACCTTGGCAGAAGAAACCAATTCCCATTCCCAAATCAAATTTACCTCAGTTTACTGAATTAATCAGAGAAAGAATCAGGACTGGACTCTATGAGAAATCCACCTCAAGCTACACCAGACCAATATTTTGTGTGGCCAAATCAAATGGGAAGCTCAGAATCATCCATGACCTTCAAGAACTCAACAAAGTCACCCTCAAGGATTCTGGCTTACCACCTCACATTGAAGAGTTTGTAGATGCATTTGCAAGAAGAGCATGTTATGGACTAGGAGACATCATGGGAGGATATGATGAAAGAGAATTAGATATCACTACAAGACCCCTCACCACTTTTGAAACACCCCTTGGAAGGATGCAACTCACAAGACTACCCCAAGGCGCCACCAACTCAGCAGCAGTATACCAAGCCTAAATGACCTGGATACTCCAAGAAGAAATACCAGAAAGTTTAGGAATTTTTATTGATGATGGAGGAATTAAAGGGCCAAGATCACTTTACAACCAAGAAACACTACCAGAAAACCCCTCAATCAGCAGATTTATATGGGAATATGCCATGATTTTAGAAAGAATTTTATTCAGGATTGAAAAAGCAGGACTTAATATCTCAGGATCAAAGTTTGCATGCTGTGTGCCAGCTTTGGACATAGTAAGGCATGTTGTATCATTCAAAGGAAGAAAAATCTCAAAACAGAAGATCAACAAGATTTGAAATTGGCCAACACTTCTCAACAAGAAGGAAATAAGAGAATTTCTTGGACTTTGTTCCTATGTAAGGATGTTCATTGAAAACTTCATACAAGTTGCATCACCACTCAGAAGGCTCACCAGAGAAGATGGTGATGGGACTGGGATCATAAATGTGAAGAAGCTTTCCATAAGCTCAGAAGAATAGTTTGAGAAGAAATAACCTTCAAGAAATTGGATTATGATAAAGGATCAGGAAAAATTAAGCTAGCAGTAGATTAAAGCTACATTGCTGCAGGAGCAGTACTCACTCTAGAAGATAAAGAAGGAAAAGACAGCCCAGTTTTATATGAATAAATAACTTTTTCAAAATTGGAATTGAAATACTCACAGCCCAAATTAGAACTCTGTGTAGCTGCAAGGACTCTCAAGAAGCTTCAAAAGAATACTTTGGGGACAAAATTTTGAATTACAGGTTTATTCCAAGGCTTTAATTGAAATGATCAACACCCCTTGCTTACCCAATGCCCCCATGACAAGATGGGTGGCTTTCATTCAGCTATTTCTGTTTTATTTGGTACAAAAAGCAGGGAAGAATTTCACCATGCCAGATGGGCTATCCAGAAGATCAAATCACTCAGAAAAAGAAGATTAAGATTCAACAGAATTTGATGAAGGAGAAGATTGGATCAAGCCACACCCTGGATTTGGGGTTAAGAATGTAAATTCACTGAATTTATCAGGAATACAAGTACCAACCAAACAAGAAGGATTCTGGAAGAGAATGAAAGCATACTTCAGTACAATGAAAAAACCGCAATCAAGTAAAGATGAAGAATTTTGTCAGGATGAAATTATGATGAAGGTGTAAATAGGCTAAATACAACTTTATCTATGTTTGTGACACGGTAAAATAGTTTAAAAAAAGAGTTATAAGGTTTAAAGGATATTTTAATTTAAGATAAAAAGGGCTTTACTATATTTGATATAGTGGTGGTGAGCGCTGTTGAAAGCCCTGGGTGCAGCTTTATCTGTTGGGTTACAATAATAAAAGACTACAATAATTAAATCTATAGTTATACCTGATTATTAACCAAGAGTAAAACTGTTTTTGACAGTTTACTACGTAGGTTATTCAAGAGCAGGATGAGGAGATGATTTTGGCTGTGAAAAGCCCTCCTTTTATCCTGAAATTGGGGTGGAAAGGCTGCTAGACCTTTCCATGTAGAGGAAGTGAAGATTTTTCACTCTCCAGAACAGGCTTGTGGTTTGCAAACAGCCTGTATACCCTGTATTGGGCTCAGATGTGGTTTTGAAACCACATCTGGGCGGTTTTCACCAATACAGGGTGAAAATTTTCATCTGGGGACCTCACAGCCTGATTCTGATGTGTATGATGCGTAGAATGCTGTACAGAAACTGTATGGGACCCCAGTATTGGCTGACATATGAGGTATTGAAGTAAAAACATGCTTCTTTGTCTATTTGACACCTCATATTCATGATTATGGGATATTATCCCATGGTAAGGCTGTATATGACAGCAGGTGGGATTTTGACCTTAAACCAGCCATACCTCAGTCAGTTTTTGAGATATCATGCTCAAAGTTGGTTCATTGGATAGCCCTGTATGAGCTCTACACAATGGTACCCAATGTGGTATTGTTATCATTGAATATGGCAAAGCTATCCCATGTACAAGGCTTTTTTGTACATAGGCGTGGTTTGGGCAAAAGCTGTATTGAGCTTGTTTGCCTCATAACTTCTATTATAGTTGAGATATGAAGAAGTGGATGGCACCATCAGATAGCCCTGATTATGCTCTTTCGAAAGATACCCCACGTCAGGTATCCCACACTAAAACTGTAGAAGTTAGATGAGAGGTGAATGTTTTTGTTCACCCTTATTTGGCCTGAAATTGACCATAACTCCAGTAATATTGGTGATGGCTCAGTTTGGCTGGTACCATTGGATAGCCCTGGATTAGAGCTTCATTTTGAATACCCATTTGATGGGGTTAAGCCTCTCCTTCTAGATTTTAGATGAGAGGTGAAAATTAAGGTTTATGCTCAGCAATAACTTTGAGCAGGAATAACTTTGTTATTTCTTGTCCTATGGTGATGAGACTTATATTATCAGAAAGAGGTGAGTTTCCTCTATCTTTTGATACCTTTTGAGCTAATTTGGCTCAGCTCCATGTTTTGGTGGTATCTTGGCTATACCATTGGTTTATGGTATTTTGGCTGTCATGCTTGTGCTCTGGTTTTGAGTCACAGGCTGACATACCCTCCCTCTAAAAAAGGCTCATAATTGATGAGACTGTTCAGTCCTCCTAGAGGCTCTGAATCTCCTTAAATGAAGTTTCCCATCTGGTATGGCATCTTCTGCCAACCATTTGTCTTTATCTGCTGTCTGGTTCTTGAATCTGACTAGGTATTGTCTTTGATCCTTCCCATTGAGTCTGATCTTCCTAGCCCTGATGATCTTACTCACAGGTCCAGGGGAGTCTTCCACTTCCACTATCTCTTGTGGTTTGGGATTCTTTTTCCTGGAGGGTAATTTATCCTCCTCTTTCTGGAAGTATGGTTTGACCGAACTCACTGGAAAGACTGGGTGTTTCCTGGAAAACTCCTCAGTGAGCTTGACCTCCACTGCATTCTTCCCTATCAACTTAATGATATTGAAGGGCCCTACAAATGAGTCTCTCATTTTTTTGGGTCCCTTGAGATTGTTAAAGTTCAGTGTAGAGACTAACACTTGGTCCCCTTCCTTAAAGTCAGGTTCCATATGTGATTTGTCCCACCTCTGCTTGTTATACTCTTTGGCCTCAGCTATGCATTTGGCAGAAGTGTCACAGGCTTTCTTCCACATATCATGGAAGTCTTTGGCTGTGGGTGGATGGTCAGAAGATTTTTCTTCAAGTGATCCACAGGTACCAGGGGATTCCACCCTTTCTCCACCAGTGCAGGTGTTTTACCTGTGGTGAAGTGCTGGCTTGTATTATAAGCCAGTTGGACTGCTGGTAAGAGGGTAACCCAATCATGGGTGTATCCCACATGGTCCTTGTATTCCATGCCATAGGCACAGAATCTTCTGAGGATGTCCTCCATTGTTTGGATCATCCTTTCAGCTAGGCCATCTGTTTGTGGATGGTAAGCTGTGGAAAAAGCAAGTTTGGTGCCAAGCATGTCATATAAGTTAGTCCAGAATTCAGATGTGAATTTTGGGTCCCTATCACTAATGATGATCTTAGGGACTCCACAGGTGGATATGATATTATTCCAAAACAACAGAGCAGTATCCATGGCTGTGTCTTCTTTATGGCATGGCAGACACCTCATGCTCTTGCTGAACCTATCAAATATGATCAAACAGGCATTGTAGTTTTCTTTGCCTCCTGGGACAAGTCCTGTAACCCAGTCCATGTTGATGGTTTCCCATGGGTGCTTGGGTTCTTCTATGTGTTGAAGTAACCCATACTTCTTCCCATGCTTCCTATTTGCCTTTTGGCATCTTTCACAAGTGTTGATGTATTCACTCAACTCTTGTTCCCACTTGGGCCACCAAGCTGTGCTTGCTACCCTCTCTCTGGTCCTGTCTTCACTCATGTGTCCCATATAGGGGCAGTCATGGAATTATTGTAGGATCAGTGAGATGTGGTCTCTGTCTACCACTGTGAGTGCACTTGTGTGCTTTTCTCTGTGGTAGAGCAGGCCATCTATAAGAAAAAACTTATTGTCCTTATAGGCCCTCAACCAGGGTTCTTCCAGCTGGGTTTCCAGTTCTGGGCTCCTGTACTTTTGTTAAAGAAGTTGGAGTAGTATGCTACACTGTTTGTGTTTGGCATAAGACTTCTGTACTGCACTGAAGAATTCATTGTGCAGTTCTGAGGAGCTTATTCCCAGTATGGGAGTTTCTGTTCCTTGTGAATCAGTGTTTCCACTGTCAAGGGTACCATTTCCTGGTGCCCATTCAGAAAATCTGAAGTTCCTCCTCCTATCTATTTCCATGAAATGGATAGGGATTTTGGCTGCAACTTCTGGGTCATAAGCTGGATTGCTCTTGACATTGTCCAGTGGCCATCTGCTGAGGCCATCTGCATTGGTATGGCTTTTACCTTCCTTGTATATGATGGTCATGTTCCCTCTATACTCCTGGATGGCTATTTGCCATCTCAGCATATGTCTATTTGTTGTCTTCATGTTTAGTAAAGACTTCAAGGCTGTGCAGTCTGTGTAGACTTCAAAGACTCCACCCTCCAAATAATAATGGAGTTTTTCTAGAGCCCAGACTAGACATAGACATTCAGTCTGGGTGACCCCATACCTGGCTTCTGAATCTTTCAGTTGCCTAGAGATGTAACATATTACACCCTCTCTTGGTTCACCATCCACAATTTGTCTTTGGTGAAGGGCTGCTCCTAAGCCTTGGCTGCATGCTGCATCTATATATAACTTGAAAGGTAGTTCAAAGTCAGGTAAGATGAGCACTGGTGCATTGGTGAGTTCATATTTGATTCTCTCATATGCATCCCTCCTCTCCTTGGTTATTTCAAAAACTACATCTTTTGAACATAACTTGTAAAAACTACTAGTTATGTGTGCAAAATTTTTGATATGGTTTCTATAGTAGCTAGCAAACCCAAGGAAAGATTGCATCTCTTTGATGTTCTTTGGTACTGGTGTGGTATTCCATACCATTTTTTTCACCAGGCTCAAGCTCATAGTACCCTATAACAGCAGGAAATCCAGCCTACAGGCAGACTTACACTCAAAATTTACACCAAAAGGTCAATTTTACAGCAAGAAGCTGGATTTAACTCATAAAACCATGGCACAGGCACCAAAGGGAAGTGTATGTGTTTAAATAACTTATTCAATTTCACTATGCATATGTAAAAAATCAATTTACATATAGCAAACTAGTTACAACAAATGAGGTACCACCCTTTAAATTACACACCCCACCCAGCTTTACACCCCCTTACTGCCACAGGACTCATGCAGCAAGAAAATGACACATGCATTAGTTATACAGCCAACTTGCATTCAAAGTCACATGATGCAAAGCTCAACTCCATGGGATTCCTGCAATTCATTTACAACACAGCCCCAGGAGTACCTTATCTTATATCCACAGTATCCCCACTTAACACCTTAAAACATAATTATTTACACTACTCATCACCTCATGCAAACCAAATCTAGTTACAACAGGCTGCATGCAGTACACAATTCCAATTAAATCACAACCACATGACTATGCACAGCATGTGTCAAAATCAAAAATCACATCATCTCATAAAAAACAGTAAATTCACCAATGCAAGAAGTTATCACCTGACTTCATTTTAAAGTTCAAAAAGAAGAAAAACAAACATGACACCTGCATAAATTACACAGCCATTTCTACCCAACCTAAATTAGGACATATGCAAAGGAATTACAAGGTTATCATGTGATACTGCATCCACCAACAGAATATCATGTGACAGAAAAAAGGCTGTGCACAAGAAAAATCCTCAGCCAAAATGAAATCACCTCATGCATGCAAGGAAAATCCAAGAAAATCACATCATAATTAGCTCACCAAAAGACCATCATGTGATGAAAGAAGGCTGTGCAGAGAAAAATTATCACCAAACCTTAAATCACCTGACCCATGCAAGAAAGGTCCTGACCAAAAATGGAGTCACATGATGAAATCAAGAGGAATTAAAGTGGAAAAAGACAGCTCCCATGGAGGGCCCCCTGGGCTCCCAAAAGGTATAAATAGAGGGGCTCTCTCCCCCCAAATTTCAAATTCCCCCCCATGCACAATATATCCTCTGCACATTACAAGCACAGGAATAAGTCATCCCTCACCTGGGAGGTACTCCAGTATATTATAGTAAATTTACTTGCCCAGTAGCTAAGCTCAGTGGAAGTATAGTGTTGAAGATTACCCAGTAGCTAAGCTCAGTGGAATCTTATTATTATTAAAATAAAGAAATAAAAATTACCCAGTACCCAAGATTAGGGTTACTACTCTATTAAGATATTTTATCCAGTAAAATTAAACAATTTATCAAGATTTAAAATTAACTTACCCCTTTAAAAATCCAATATCAAAGAACCTTACCACTTAAATTTAACAAATAAAATTTTATCTTATTATTAAACACTCTTAAAAAAATAACAAACCTTTAAAAAATTATTTTACTCTATTATAACTATACCTTAACAAAATTACCTTTATCAACACCAATCAAATTTTCCAGAAAACCTTAAATAACCCATCCTACCAAGGAATTATAACCAAGAAGAAACAACTCACCTCAATTTCACCAAAAACTATTAAAATTAAAACAGACAAGTATTTCATTAAATCTAAAAATTAACCAAATTACTGACATTATTTTTCATATTATTTATTGAATAGGTCTGATCTGAGACTGCTGAATTTTGTCTTCTGCAGTTGTAAAGCCACTTACTAATTTTATTTTGGTTTGTGAGCTCCAAGGAAGATTTTGTTCAGTATTTTAGGAGGGGCAGGCAATACACCCTTGCCACCCTTGGTTACAGGAGTTATTAGCAATTCAAAACTAGTTACCTGTGATTTCCCCCTCCAGGTACTGCCTCATTTTAATCCCACACAAGAGGAGTTCCCACACTGGCTTTTGCAGTACTGCTGCTACTTTGTTCTGGTCAATTTCCAGACTAAGACCTGAGACTTTATGTCCTAGAGCTAGTAGCTTTTGTTGGCCAAAATTACACTTTTTGAGTGAAATTTTCAAATTAATGGGTATACATTTACTTAGAACTCTGTCTATGTATTGTACATGGTCTTCCCATGTCTCTCAGTATATAATGATACCATCAATATATACTACCATCCAGCCTTCCATTATTTCTTCTTGAAATATGGTGTCCATCATCCTTTGGAAGTGGGCTGGTGCATTCTTAATGCCAAATGGCATCCTGGTGTACTCATATATACCCATATGGCATATTATCCTGAGTAACTTCATGGAGTTTGGTTTAACTCCATTTTGGTGGAAGCCTTTCATACAATCCATTTTGGTTATGTATTTGGCTTTAGACAGCTTATCTAAGGCATGGGGTATCCTTGGTATAGGATACCTGTCTGCTTTTGTGTAGTTATTCAGGGCTCTGAAATCTCCACATAATCTAGACTTGCCATCATGCCAGGTGATTAGGACTGGGGTGGTGATTTCCACTATTTCATTATGTCCAATCTTCCTGATGACATCCATATCCAGGAGTTCATTGATGTGCTTCTCAATTTCTTTCCTGGTTTCCAGGCTTGCTGGATAAGGAGGTCTCCTCAGCATGGGTGGATAAGGTCTTTCCACATCCAGATATAGTTCTATATCATGGCCTTTGATCTTGCCTAATGGTTCTTCACCAATGGCAAATGCTGGTCTGTTCTTTCTCAGCATTTTCAGTAAACTTAGTTTTTGTTTACTGGTGAGGGTAGTGCTAAACTGTCCTTCTCTGAATTCCTTCAGAAGTTCTTCTAGTGGATCTTGAGAAGATATCTGGTATATGTCAAGTGAAAATTTCTTTTCCTTGTTAGTACCAATGGTGATGTGCCTATTTTTACTGTTGTAAATGTCTATGCCATACATCCTCTGGTAATCTGTTCCCAGTAAAAACCCTTGGATGTGGGCATCATTAAGCACTACAAACTCTGGATTGAGTCTGATATTACCCTTCCTGTGGGGTATAACTATCTCTTTGATAATTGTTCCAATGGAAGTCATCTTCCCTGATGCACTTTTAAAGTTCTTTGCCTTAGTGGGCAAGAGCTGTTTTTCCCAGTTTGGGAAGTGGGTATCCAGATAGTTTCTGGCCACTATGGAGCAGTGTGCTCCACTATCAATGATCAGTGGATGCTGAGCACTGTCAATACAAACAGTCATTTTTGTGGCTGTTCCATGTATATATGCCATTTCTTTTGTTGGTGTAACCAGGAATGTTTGTGCATCTTGTGTGTATTTGCACAAGTTCTTGTTAGCAGTGTCCTGTGGCATGCCTGCTTCCAACTGTATGTCCTGGATTTCCTGTGGGGTTTCTTCTTGGTATTCCACTAGGAATTCCTCTCTTGGGTCTTGATCATCCTCATATGGTTCTCTGATGGCATCACCCATAGAGTCTGAATCAGAATCCTCTGTTGGAGGTTCTTCCTAAGGGACTTTCTCTATGGCATAGACTTTCTTCTTTGCCTTTGGACAGTTGTTGGCATAGTGGTCTGTTGAACCACAATTGTGACTAGAATTTCTCTTCTTTCCCACTTCTGCCACTCTTTCTTTGGGTTTGTCTTTAAACTCTACCCTGAAAGGTTGTTTCTCTTTGAAACCACTGCTCTTATATGGGGTGAGTTTCCCTATATTTGTCCTTTTCCTTATGTCTTGTAAGGTGTTGGCAATGTCATCTAGAGTGCAATTTTGGTTGCATCTGCATTTTACTGCATGTTCTAGCTCTCCTGGCAGTTGTGTCAGAAGTTTGTGATTCCTCATTTGGATGTTCATCTGAGGATCAATGGCTTTAAGTCTTTTAGACTGTCTAAGACACCACTCATATGGATCTTTGTCCACAGAGTATTTGTCATTCTCAAATGACATGGTCTTTTGCCATATCCAAGTTCCATTACTTTACTTTTGGATGATTTGACTCTTCCACCATGGCCAGTTTCTTCTGCCATGGATTTCTTTCATTTCTGTGTACCATATACTTGCATGACCTTTAAATGCAGTATTTAATCTAGCAGTAATCCAGTAGTCTTGTATGCTTGGTACATCAATGAAGAGTCCATCAATATAATCTATGAGTTCCATATGATCATATTCTCCTGATCCAGTGAATTTGGGCCAGTTTGAGGCCTCAGGAAGCTGTTTCAAGGCTTCCTTCTCTGAATAAGACATGCCATCTCCATCCTGGTATTGTGATGGAGATCTTGCCTTATTCAACAACATGGCATCTGGTTTGATGTCATCTGGTTGATATGGATTCTCCATAGCTTGGCCTTGTGGTTGGGGATTCAAGCTATGATAGGCATTAAACAATTTTTTAATGTCTTGATCCAGACACTCCCTGTCCCTTGTGCTGTGGTGTTGTTCTTCAAAGACTATATTCAGTCTTTTGTTGGTTTCTTCAGAGGCTTTGCTCAGTTGAGCATATCCTTCTTGAAGATTTTTAACTATTTGTTCCAAGGAGGCTTGAGTTTGTCTCATCCTCTCTTGGCTAGCTTCAATTTCTGCAAACTGCTTTGCAGATTGCTCAGCATATTGGGACATTTGTAACCACAGTGTATCACTGTTGATGTTACTCTCAGATGTGACCATGTTATTTTCAGTCTGAGTGGGGGTAATGTTTCTATCACTAGGACTACTGATTCTAGAGTGGTTTACAACTACTTCTGGTTCTTGTGTACTTCTTTTACCAAATCTAACAGCTTCTGGATCATGGGGTCTGACTCCTTCCTCCTCTGGTTGAAGGAGGTTTTGTTCTTGCCCTTGTTCCCTTGTCTTCTCCTGGAAACTTCCTGGAATTGTGAAGAATGGTGACTCTTGGCCACTGATCTGCTGGTTTCTGAATGGTGTGAAGCCACTGGAGAGCTGATTTTGCCTTCTCCTTGTGAACCTGAAGGAATCTGAGTAGGCCCTGTCTGGGTTAAATGTTCTTCTATAGCTTGGATAGTGGCTTGATTCTCCCTTATCCTCTGTGCCCTTGCCTCCAGGAGTCTGTGCTGCCTGGTAGGATTCCAACCTTTGGTGATTTCCATAAGGTCTTTGAAGTCTATCTCTTTGAGACAGATCTTCTGGAAACTTGATCCAAGTTCTGCCCAGTGAGTTGCTAGGTTGAACCTCTTGTTGTCCATGCTCCATTGAAATAAGTCTTTGAGGAGTTGGTGGATCTGAAGAACTTGATCCATATCTTTCCAGTCCTCTGGTTTGAGGTTTCTGTTGAATTTGAGTGTGAATGGCAAGGTTGATATTATCTCCCTCATTGTTTTGCCATCCACCACTGTGTCCAAGGTGTCCTCTTCCTGGTCTTCTGGTTCTGGACAATCCTTCTCTGTCCTCTTGCTGGTTCCTTTGGAAGCCAAGATCTCTGAGGTATGCAGGGGACATATCAGTGTTTGCAAGCAGTCAAAAACTTTATGTTCTTAGGGTATTTACCTTTGACTGTGCCTTGTACAAATTTATTGTCTGCTGACTTGGGCAGTTTGCCTTTGGAAGTTACAACTGGGTTAATAATTGTAATCTTTCCTGTACAAGTGGTTAAGGTTGGTTTACCTTGTATGGATGCAGAGTTTTGTGGTTTTCTACTCCTCTGAGTGGCTATGGGTGTCCAATTTTTGGCTGTAATGAGACCTTCACTGTGCCTCTTTCCTTTGCCCTTGCTGCCCTCTGGTTCTGAGGGTGTCACTGGTGTGTTGGCCTGTGACTGGGTCTCAAGTGGGATGTAATTTTCTTCCACTTAATCAAGGCAGGAAAAAAGAGGGCTTATGTCAGTTAAGACTTCTCAAGGATGCTGGTTTTGCACGTCTAAGATTGGCCTCTGGGCTTGTATGTTACTACAATGTGCCCTGTATAATGAAAGTGTAATTGAATCAACAATTCCATGTCAGAATTACAGCTTTTGGTACCCTGTCACACTGTTTGTGTGCCAGTATCCCACAGATACACTTGTGGTTTTCAAGTGTAATCTGAATAAGTGGCTCTGTATAAGTGTAATTGAGTTAACAATACACTTAACCACGCCTCAACTGATGGTTTTTCAGTCAGAGGTGTCCTTATTCAATCAAGAATACAGGACTTATTGATGGCTTATGTGTTCTTATATGCAAAACAGGCCAAAAATAGTTATTTTCAGTGGGTATTAACCATGTGAATAATACTCTTATAATATGAGTATATATAAAGAAAAGGATAAAAATATATAAAAGATATATTTTAATGGAGAAATTACGCCTAAAAAAGGATAAAACACTTGTTAATAAGTCATAAAAAGAGAAAATACTTACTTATAAGGTCCAAAGAAAGATTTAAAACACGGCCAGGCCCCCAAAATGTCAGGATGAAACTATGATGAAGGTGTAAATAGGCTAAATACAACTTTATCTATGTTTGTGACACGGTAAAATAGTTTAAAAAAAGAGTTATAAGGTTTAAAGGATATTTTAATTTAAGATAAAAAGGGCTTTACTATATTTGATATAGTGGTGGTGAGCGCTGTTGAAAGCCCTGGGTGCAGCTTTATCTGTTGGGTTACAATAATAAAAGACTACAATAATTAAATCTATAGTTATACCTGATTATTAACCAAGAGTAAAACTGTTTTTTACAGTTTACTACATAGGTTATTCAAGAGCAGGATGAGGAGATGATTTTGGCTGTGAAAAGCCCTCCTTTTATCCTGAAATTGGGGTGGAAAGGCTGCTAGACCTTTCCACGTAGAGGAAGTGAATATTTTTCACTCTCCAGGAAAGGCTTGTGGTTTGCAAACAGCCTGTATACCCTTTATTGGGCTCAGATGTGGTTTTGAAACCACATCTGGGCGGTTTTCACCAATACAGGGTGAAAATTTTCATCTGGGGACCTCACAGCCTGATTCTGATGTGTATGATGTGTAGAATTCTGTACAGAAACTGTATGGGACCCCAGTATTGGCTGACATATGAGGTATTAAAGTAAAAAAATGCTTCTTTGTCTATTTGACACCTCATATTCATGATTATGGGATATTATCCCATGGTAAGGCTGTATATGAGAGCAGGTGGGATTTTGACCTTAAACCAGCCATACCTCAGTCAGTTTTTGAGATATCATGCTCAAAGTTGGTTCATTGGATAGCCCTGTATGAGCTCTACACAATGGTACCCAATTTGGTATGGTTATCATTGAATATGGCAAAGCTATCCCATGTACAAGGCTTTTTTGTACATAGGCGTGGTTTGGGCAAAAGCTGTATTGAGCTTGTTTGCCTCATAACTTCTGTTATAGTTGAGATATGAAGAGGTGGATGGCACCATCAGATAGCCCTGATTGTGATATTTCTAAAGATACCCCACTTCAGGTATCCCACACTAAAACTGTGGAAGTTAGATGAGAGGTGAATGTTTTTGTTCACCCTTATTTGGCCTGAAATTGACCATAACTCCAGTAATATTGGTGATGGCTCAGTTTGGCTGGTACCATTGGATAGCCCTGGCTTAGAGCTTCATTTTGAATACCCATTTGATGGGGTTAAGCCTCTCCTTCTAGATTTTAGATGAGAGGTGAAAATTAAGGTTTATGCTCAGCAATAACTTTGAGCAGGAATAACTTTGTTATTTCTTGTCCTATGGTGATGAGACTTATATTATCAGAAAGAGGTGAGTTTCCTCTATTTTTTGATACCTTTTGAGCTAATTTGGCTCAGCTCCATGTTTTGGTGGTATCTTGGCTATACCATTGGTTTATGGTATTTTGGCTGTCATGCTTGTGCTCTGGTTTTGAGTCACAGGCTGACAAATTTAGAAGGATAAAAAAAAGGTCATTCAGCTTTTTCTTGGAAGATGGCCAGCTCAAAAGAAGAAATAACCCAAACTCTCAATTGGTGATATCAAGTCAAGAAGCTCAGAGCTACATTTTAAAGTCACTTCATGAAGACATGGGCCACAGAAGGGAAAATGAAACTTATAGAAGAATTAAAGCCTGATTTTGGTGGGAAGTAATGAAGAAATCAGCCAAGAAATGGGTTCAATCTTGCATGGCCTGCCAAAAGAGAAGTCAAAAGTTACAAAGGGAACAAGGAAAGTCTACAGCAACATCAACAATATCTGAGAGGGTCAGTATGGATGAAATCCATATCAAATCTGGAAGATGGAAGTATAAGGTTGTGGCCAGAGCTGATTTTTCAGGATGGCCAGAAAAGTTGGACTAGTCAAATTAACAGAAAAAGCAGTTGCAGAATGGTTCACCTCAGAATGGATATGTAGGTATGGCTCACCAAAATAAGTAACTGTTGATGGGGGCCCAGAGTTTGGAAATGAATTTCAAGATGCAGTAAAGAGAGCAGGATCAAGGAACAGAGTCATCACACCCTATTACCCAGAGTCTCAAGGAATGGTTTAAAGGGGCCACTCAAAGATGCACTAATCAAGATGTGTGGGTAAAATGGAGGAAAATGGAAAAAATATCTACCACTAGCTACATTGGCTGACAGAATATCCACTAAAAGAACAACTGGTTTCCCACCATTTAATCTCCAGTCTGGACAACTACCAGTGTTACCAATTGACATTGAAACCAAACCTTTTTAGCAGTAGAATGGCACAAAATATCCACAAATGAGGAATTATTGGAAGCCAGAGCTAAAAAAAATTGAAGGAAAATAAGAAATGAGAAGGAAAGCAGCAGAAAAACTCCAAAAATCAAGGGAGGACTCAATAAAATTTTGGGATAGAAGAATGGCACACCAACTAAGATCACCACTTAATGCAGGAGATTTGATCCTGGTTTGCAACAAAGAAATAGAATCTAATTGGGGGCTACTTTTCAAAAACAAATGGAATGGGCCATACAGATTAATCAGAAAAATAAACAATGGACCATATGAACTTGAGGAGCTTGATGGAATAGAATTAGTAAGAAGATTTTCAGCATCTCAAGTCAAGAGGCTTTACCCAAGAGGAGAGTTGATAATCACAAAAAAAGACACAGAAGAAGAACAAAGTGAAGAATATGAATCAATAAATAATGAAGAGGTATTTGAGGAGACCACATAATCAGAAGAAGAATAGGGAACTCTCACCTGGAATTCTGGGGACAGAATGAAATGGGGAGTGGCATTTGGTATTCCATACCATTTTTTCACCAGGCTCAAGCTCATAGTACCCCATAACAGCAGTAAATCCAGCGTACAGGCAGACTTACACTCAAATTTTACATGAAAAGGTCAATTTTACAGCAAGAAGCTGGATTTAAATCATAAAACCATGGGACAGGCACCAAAGGGCAGTGTATGTGTTTAAAGAAATTATTCAATTTCATTATGCATGTGTAAAAATCAAGTTACATATAGTCAATTAGTTACAACAAATAAGGTAGCACCCTTTAAATTACACACCCCACCCAGCTTTACACCCCCTTATAGCCACAGGACTCATGCAGCAAGAAAAGCACACCTGCATGAATTACACAGAAACCTAGCACTCAACATATAAAAGTCACATGATGCAAAGCTCAACTCCATGGAATTCCTGAAAGTCATTTAAAACACAGCCACAGGAGAACCTTATCTTTTCTCCACAGTAACCCCATTTGAAACCTTAAAACAGAATCAGAATTATTTACACCACTAATCACCTCATAAAAACCAAAAATAGTTACAACAGGCTGAATGCAGTACACACTTATAATTAAATCTCAACAACATGACTATGCACAGCATGTGTCAAACTAAAAAAAATTACATCATATCATACACAATAGTAAATTCATCAGTGCAAGAAATTATGACCTGACTTCATTTAAAGTTCAAAAGAAGAAACACAGACAGGACACCTTCATAAACTACACAGCCACTTCTACCAAGCCTCAAAGTGACATGTGCAAAGGAAATACAAGGTCATCATGTGATACTGCACCCACCAACAGCATATCATATGACAGAAAGAATGCTATTCACAAGAAAAAATCCTCAACCAAAATTAAATCACCTCATGCATCCAAGGGAAACCCAAGAATATCACATCATAATTAGTTCACCAAAAGCCCATCATGTGATGAATGGAGGCTGTGCAGAGAAAAAAATATCACCAAAACTTAAATTACCTGACCCATGCAAGAAAAGTCCTCACCAAAAATAAAGTCACATGATGGACTCAAGAGGAATTAAAGTGGAGAAAGACAGCTCCCATGGAGGGCCCCCTGGGCTCCCAAAAGGTATAAATAGAGGGGCTCTCTCCCCCCAAATTTCAAAATTTCCCCCATGCACAGGAGGAGGAAAGGAATAATTAATCCCTCACCTGGGAGGTAGTCCAGTATATTATAGTAAGTTTACTTACCCAGTAGCTAAGCTCAGTGGAAGTATATTGTTAAAGATTGCCCAGTAGCTAAGCTCAGTGGAAGTATAGTGTTAAAGATTGCCCAGTAGCTAAGCTCAGTGGAATTCTATTATTATTAAAATAAAGAATAAAATTATCCAGTACCCAAGATTAGCATTATTAATCTATTAAACTATTTTATCCAGTAAGATTAACACCATTTATCAAGACTTAAAATTGACTTGCCCCTTTAAAGATACAATATCAAAGAATCTCACCTCTTAAATCTAACAAATGCAATTTTGTTTTATCATTAAACACTGTTAAAAAAATAATAACAGAACTTTAAAAATTATTTTACTCTATTATAGCTTTAACTTGACAAAATTGCCTTCATCAACACTCATCAAATTTTCAAGAACACCTTAAATAGCACATCTTACCAAATTTATCACCAAGAAGAAACCACTCACCCCAATTTCACTAAAAACTCAAAATTATACAGAGAAGTGTTTTATTAAAATCTCAAATTCAACCAAAATCACTAACATTATTTTTCATATTATATATTGAATATGTCTCATCTGAGACTTCTTAATTTTGTCTTCTGCAGTTGTAAAGCTACTTACTAATTTCATTTTTAGTTTGTGAGCTCCAAGGAAGATTTTTTCCAGTATTTTAGGAGGGGCAGACAATACACCATTGCCACCCTTGGTTACAGGAGCTATTAGCAATTCAAAACTAGTTACCTGTGATTTCCCCCTCCAGGTACTGTTTCATTTTAATCCCACACCATGTATTGGTTCTTTGGAGATTACATCCCCTCTGAGTTGAATGCTAGCTTAAAAGCAGCTGAATGGGATCTTTTATACAACATCTATATTCCATTTCTAATGATCGGTTTAAAAATGCCATTAGATGAAAACAATTACCCCAATATGCAAAGAAAATGGGTAAATAAGAAGACCTTTCAAATGTAATAATGAAGAATACATTCCATTTGATTAGTGCTATCATCATTTCAACAAGCTTGACTGTTTCAATGGATGATGCACCTGCATTTTTTGAGAATCAGAAAAAAATTCATCTGTCCAATCAACAACTGTTCCCAAAAAAGAAAAGTATAACAAATAATCATTTTTCTGATCATATTCCAGAACTCTTCCACTGATGGGGCCCACCACAAGCCTCAGCCAAAAGGGGGTATGAGCACTTCATTGAAGTATTTGCAAATATGCCAACAAATAACAAAATATGTACATTAATTAATACGAGAAGAATATTCAAATTGATGCTACACTTGAGCTGAATAAGACTAAATTCATGTAGCTCTAAATAGATGATATAGATAAAACCTTACTTTAAGATATCTGTTGATGTTACAGCCTTTCTGTTCTCCTGAAATCCCCATTGGCCCCATGTGAAATAAGACAGCTTTTTGAATCACAGCCTCCTTCCCTTTTCAATCACCAAAAACATAATAAATGGCTCCACCATGACCAACAAATTTATGATTCCCTGGTTGAGTACTTACAGAATTTTCATTCAACAATGGAAGTAGTTGCACGGATCAGCTTAGACACTACCATAAAATCCACAAGTCATCCCACTTCAAGAATTTTTTCATCTTGGTATTTTCCATTTTCAAACATTAATATCAGCAAAAATATATATTCAACTGAAACCAAAAATTTCATAGATAGTGTGATGTTTTCTGAAGGGAAACTCATGACAATTTGTTATTATTAATAGCATTTTTAAAGTCTCTGATTGATCTTTCATGCTGAAAAATAGTTTTCTGATCTTAAGAACTTTGAAGATTGATCTAAAATTCTTACTAGATTGGCCTCATCTCAATATTTATGAAACTGTTGGTTTTGATGATGGACACTTTTTATATCTGAAGAAGAAATAGAAGTTCAATGTGGATTGCATGATAACAAAGTGATATCATGTGGACTGCTTGTAATGATCAAACTCTTATTTCATGATATTTAGTATATTATTTTGGTTGACGATATAGTGTTACAATAAATCAATTATCTCATCTTCATTAGGAATCTCACTAAAGAGATAACTGCCTCAACATTTCTTAGCTGTAAATTCCCATTTCAATCAATAGAACCCATTAGTTCACATGGAAACAAATTAATTATCATTTTGACATTGGGTATGGTGTAAATAAGCTGATTTCAATGATCATATTACACACTCACATATTGCAGTGTATAATGGGGCTCCACCTGTGACACCCACAAATTTTCAATCCCCCTCTAAATTTATCCCATACATGCTTTTGCCTTTGTGTGCATGTTACACTTAAGAACAGGAACCTACACCCACAGCATCTGGCGGCAGCCTCCACCTGTGTCACACACTAATTTTCAAACTTCCCAAAATTAAGCCTTCACATTCTTTTTCCTTTGTGTTTGCATGTCACACTTACGCACACCACCCACACCTTCATCATTGTGCAGCTTCCTCCACCCATCTCACACCCAAATTGTCAAACCCACTCAAACTTAAGCATGCACATGCTTTTCCCTTTGTGTGCATGTCACACTTATACACCTGCACCCCCAGAATTTTGTGGCTGGCTCCATCAGTGTGACACACTTGTTGTCAATCCTGCTCATGCCCAGTGGTTTTATGGATGACCTGGGGAAGTAACACACCCCTCCTCTACATCAAGACTGGTTGAATGACCTTCTTGATGTGTGTGAAAACAGGTGGGTCTTGTGTTATTTTTAGAAACCTTTGGCTGATTGTGGGAGGATCAGGGGGGATGAATCTCAGTTGAAGGCACAGTGGAACCAATATTGGTGGATGTCACAGGATTTGGTGTAAGACCAGAGTGTGAGGTGTGCTCAATTTTTGCTTTATTTTTGCTTCATGTGAATTAAATTTATGGCAATTGATGTGACATTTACTCTGGTGGTATAGGCAAATTTAGCCAGAGGGAGCCAGTTGTGCCAGTCATCTTGATGGTAACTGACATATATCCAGAAATACTGTTCTAGAATCTGCTTTACCCTATCTGTCAGTCCATCTGTTTCAGCATGAAATGAAGCTGAAAGATCTCTTGATATCTTGAGCTGGGGACATAATTGGGTCCAGAATGTTCAAAAAAGAAACCTCTATCAATAACAATACTGATTAGAAGGCCATGTTTGGAAAAGACATGGATGATGAAGATTTGATCTAAGTCCAGGGAAGTAATTTTTGAATATGTTGGAATAAACATTGCCATTTTTGAGAATCTGTCCACAACTACTAATATTCAATCAAAGTTTCTTGATAGTGGCAATTGAGTGATGCAGTCTATCAATAAGGGATTCCAAGGAGAAGATGGAATTTGAAGAGGCGTGAGTAATCCAAACTTCTTATGGGGAATATCCTTGTTTCTTGAGTATTTCTGACATGAGAACACATAGTAATTCATGATTTGATTCTTTCCAGCCCAATGAAAATCCCTGTTGATGAGATTGAGGGGTTTCTCCTGGCCAGGATGGCCAGACAATGGTTCATCATGATGCTTTTGAGAAAAGTCCAATTGAATTTCATGATTTCTTGGAATAACTACTCTATCTTTGAATAATAATAGCTTAGCTTGAGGTTCAAGAAAGTAATCTGAGACTGATTCACCTCTTACTATTTTATTGAGCACTTTTTTATAATATTTGTCTTTCCATACTATTTAAATTTGGTCAACTAAAGCAGAGAACATTTCTACATTGATTGATAAAAATCTTGATTCTTGAATTTCATCTTGCTTGAGAACTTGATGGAAGTTTTGAGGATTCTTTCTGATGAAATACACCCCCCTCTCTTGGTAAAAATTGTCTCACTGTGATAAGGAATCTGGTAAAATGGCTAGCCTTCCTAGGCAATATGTGATAGCTAAATGAAACTCAGAGAACAATCTAGCCCAGTGGGCTTGACAACAAATAAGTACTTTAGAAGACATAAAATATTGAAGAGAGGAATGGTCTTTCAAAACATCCAAAAAATGAGAAAGAGAAAGAAGAAAAGCTCTCCAGAACCTGAGAGCCCAAACTATTCCAAGGAGTTCCTTTTAATGACCTTCATAGTTGAGCTCAGTTGGAAGAAGCTTGCAGCTATCAAATGTAATGGGATTTTTTCCTGAGTCATTAACCTGACTCAGTACAGCATCCAAGGCATAATCAGAGGAATAAGTCTCTAAAATAGTTGGTAGAGAAGGATAGGAGCAGTGGTGAAGGCTTTTTTGAGTATTTGAAACTGACTAAGAGCCTTCTAATTGAAGATGAAGGGAGAATCTTTTAAGGAGGGAAGTGAGAGCAGTAATTTCTTGGAATAATTGTTAATGAAATAATGATAAAAGTTGGGAAAGCCAAGAAATGATTGGAGGGTCTTGATGCTCTTGGGCTGAGGCCAATTGAGGATTTGATTAACCTTTTAAGAATACATCTTTAGGACATCACTTGAAAAAACATAGCCCAAATATTCTACGCTTGAGGTATGGAATACACACTTTGAGGCTTTATCAAACAGATTATTGTTCCTCATTCTTTGGAGGACAGAGGCCACATGTTTCAAATGTTCCTCCTCAGAACTAGAAAATACCATAATATCATCTAAGTATTCTACAAGAAAAATATCCAAGAAATCTGAAAAGATATCATTTAAAAGATCTTGGAATGAAGCAGGAGAATTGGTAAAGCCAAATTGTATAACCAAATACTCAAAAATACCATTTTTGGCTCTAAAGACAGTTAAGTTCTCATTCCCCTCTTTAATTCTAAGGAAATTATAAGCACCATGCAAATCTATCTTGGAAAGGATAGTGAGAAGATGGTTCATTTGAGGAAAAGGATAACTGTTCTCCCTAGTGACAGCATTGAGTTTGCATTCATTAACACAAAAACAAAGGCCACCATTGTTTTCCTTGACAAGAAGGACAAGAGCTTGGTCTGATTAAGCCTTTCACTACATTCTCTGAAATGGAGGCCTGCATTGTTTCTGATTGATGATTTGATAAAGAGTAGATAAAACCAACTGTAGGTAAAACACCCTCCAGTTTGATATGGTGATCACAGGCACAGTGTGGAGGAAGTTTCTCTGCCTTAACCCTTGAGAATGAATCCAATCTCTTGTGATAAACAGGAGGGAATACCTTCAGAATGGTTTCAATTTCTTCAAGCTCTTCTTACTCATCCCACTTCTCCTCTAGGGAGGAATGAAAGGATAAAGGAGGAAGGTCAATATCCTCTTGAAAGAGATGAAGTGAAGATATAGCAAAATCTTCTCCAAAAGGTTTTATCTCTTTAAAGACTTCCTCTCTAGATGGAATGATGGGAGGTATATGGACAGAAGAAGGAAGGGAAGGTGTCTTGCGTTCAACCAGAGCAACAATGCTTACAGCAGTAGAAAATTTATGACTAGTAAAAGAAATAATTCCACTAGAATCCTTTTGACTAGATTAATAGGTGATAAATCCATTTTTCCAATAAATAATGGTATTAAAATGGTAAAGGAAATAATAGCCCAATATTGAGTCTTCTCCCTTGGGGGAATCTATGATATAAAAGTCCCATTCAAAGCTTTGAAAGGAAGGAAAATCAACAAACCACTTGGTATAATGGGTGATGAACAAGGAAGTGTACTCATTTGAATACAAAATGAAAAGGAGAACCTTTTCAGGGAGCTCTTACATGGTCAATGAGTACTCGAGAACAAAACTATTTGCAATAAATGAGTTTTTAGCACCAAAACCAATGAGAATACTATGAAAAATCTCAGAGACAGAAGAAAAAATAAGAAATTTTGAAGATTCCTTGACACTGGTATTCAGAGTGCACAATTTTGCTCTTGAAGGAAATAAGTTAGAACCATTAAACACATCATGATTCCCAATATGGCTTTTCCCTTTTTTCTAGGGAAGCCTCTTGATGACCCAGGCCTATTCTGAGGCCTTTTGAAGCATTTTTCAATTGGGGCTTTCCCAAATAATAAGTGCATGAAGCTTCTTCAATACTCCTCCCCTTTTCAGAAAAAATTAATATGTTGTCCTTATTGAGGAGGGAAGCATGAGGCTTATCCTTAGAGACTTGGAAATTATTCCCTTTGTTATTTTTCTTGTGATGAGGCTTCTTGGAGGATGAATCTTGAGGAGACCTGAAGGAATTGGATCCAGTGACTGGAGGCTTCTTCTCTTGATGAATACCCTTTTCCTTCTGCCTCTCATTGTACCTAGTATGTAACTCCAAGGTAATTTCCATGAGCTCTTGAAGGCTATCAATATTACCAGGTTGAGAAGCCAATTGGTCCAATAATAGCCTTGATGGCAAGCCTCTTCTATAAAAATAATATATGGCCTTTCTCCCCAATTACCAACTCTTGACATTAAGCTTCTAAAATATGCTATGTACAAGCATGTTTTAAAATATTTCATTCTGAGATTGTTGTACTCTTGTTCAGCTCTCTTGACTTCATTGTGATCACCAAACAGAGTGAATAGCTGGGTTTCAAACTTCCAGTTATTGAGGGGATAAGATTCTTTTTATTGGAGATATTTGAGAGGTAAGGTTCCATCCATTTTCTAGCCCTACCAGTGAGAAAAGAGGTTGAGTAATAAGCCTTCTTCCTGTAAGAGGAAAACTTTGCTGGGTCATTATGGAAAATTAATTAACAGGATTGAATCAATCCTCTCAATTTATAGGCTTTAGTGCCATAAAACAAATCAGCCGCCTTCATGGATGGAGTCTTGAATGCTGGGGCTCTTGCATTGTCCCTGGGAGCAACTTCTTTAAGCGATTTGTCTCATGTATTGAGTCATTTGCTCCAGCATCCTGATAAAATTTGGTTCACCTTGAGAGAAAATAGGTTATTGAGAAAGGGCCAGATTTGGGGACTCAGGAGCTTCAGGGGCACCTCCCAAGGCTGCTTCTAATTTTGTCTCCTCAGACTCTTCCTCTTCCACCGACTCCTCCCCCTCTTCATCTTCAGCTTCTTCCAATCTGCTACTAGGCTCTTGAGAAATGCCAGGGTAGCCACCCAACAAGAAAGCTAATGATATTGATCTTCCATACTTCAAAACCCCTCTTCTGAAGGGTGGTTCTCTGTCCAAATTTTCACTCATTTGATGAACTGATGGTGTGCGGTCAATAGGAGCCCTTTCTGTAGGAGTGAGAAAATCTTCATTTCTTTGGAATCTGCTATTCTTGGCTGGGATGCTATTATGAACAGGAATTATTGAGCAATAAGAAAATTAAACTTGATGATACTTAAGAATAAGAATAAGGCTTGACCAAATCAAAGAAAATGAGTCTCTTGATGCAACTTGAGGAATCAATCAACAGTCTTGAGGTGAAATCAATGTAAAAATCTTGAGAACTGAAAGTGAGAAAGTCAAAATCTTATAAATGAATCAAGCTTCTTGAAGAGTATCAAATCAATTTCAATCAATCAAAAAACTGATAAATTAAGTCAATTATCAATTCAATTCACAATAAATATCAATAAGTCTTGAATAATTCAATCAATCACTAAATAAATCAAGAAGTGTATTGAGGGATTTAATAAATCAATAAATATGTTCAGGAATCAATTCAATATCTTGATGGGTCAAAAAAAGTCAGTCATTCAAAAGCAATCCATGAAGATCAAATTAGTTATCTTGAGGAATTCAAAATCAATAAATAATCAACGCAAATACAAAAGATCCTGAATCACTGAATCAATTGTCTAAATGAATTCCAACCAGTTGGAACTTGATAAAGTACTTGAATGCAGACAGAAAAATGAAAATGAGATTTGATTAAGATTTAAGAATAAAGTGAAATGGTCAGCAGAATTTAATAAATTAGAAAGAGATTCAATTTCCATATGAAGAAAATGAATGAGTGAAAATTGATGATAGATCATAAGGTCATCAAAATCATAAAATTATAATGGGATCATAATTCATGAATGAAAAGAAAGAAGTAATTGTGAGTCAATTAAAATACTGTCACAGGGGCTGTTCTAAGGGAAGAAGGCCTGGAACTCAGTAAGCAGACTTACTTATGGAGGGCTCAAAGATGAATACTAAAACAATAAGAGCAATAAATGAAAGAGTAGAATTCCTAATGAATAGAATAAATGTATTTAAGGAACAAGAAAGAAAACAAAATCACTAATAAAGAGCCAACCCAAAGAATCCTGTATCACTTTTTCAACCTGTTCAGAAAAGAGAAAAGGATTAATAAAGATATGATGACCAGGACTCTACTGAGCAGGTGAGGGAAGGCTAAGACTGACTTAACAGTTAATCATATAATACCTCTTGAACTAGAAATAAAATAGTACTAATAATAAATCCAATATTTCAATTAACCAGGATAAAAACCCCCAGATGGGTGAAAGGGGGATGGTATATGTGAAAAATACCATCCTGGAGTTTGAGTGTTGAGAAACCATGGGCTGTATTCAGGAAGAACCTGTATTTCAGATGGAAACCAGTATTGGTGTATCCAATACAGGTATTTGCATCTGTGTCAAGGACAGGCCTGTATTGAACTGTATTGAGCTTTGAAACTGTGTTTGGAGGATATTCCATGAAACCCCTTTGCTGATTGGGTTTTGGAAGATCTTCAATGAATAATGATTGGTAATGCCTTTCCTGTCCCCATGGCTGTGACAATCACTAAAACATATTAGTAAAGCCCCAAGATCCTTATTAATCATCCTGTAATAATCTTTTAGCTTAATTATCATCATTATTTTTGTGTCACACTCAGAGTAATAAGTTTTTATTATCACTGTAAAGCTATATCATAGAGCCACCCTGACAGAAGTTTAAAATAAGGCTGATCCAAATCTCAAAAAAAACTCAAAACCTTGCGGAAAGGTACATATAAGCCTCTTTGGGGTCATTGAATGTGAATAATTCAACAAATTTGGAACTTAATAGGATTGAAGACCAATTTGTGCCATATTTAAAATATCCTGATGAATTTATGAAAGACAATATGGATCAAATTGACTCATATAATTGCAGAAATTATACCAAGTTTTTCTAACAATATCAATAATGTTTGTTGTATTTCTAATTATTAAATATCAATTCTTAAGAAACTATTTCTATCTTTAAATCTGACAAATCATCTTGTTTAACACTTCTTTACAGAAACTTTATAAAAAGATTTGAGACAGGGAGATATAGTGATGAGAAATTACTGGTCCCTTTTGTGAGAACAAGGAGTAGAAAATTATTTTGCTAATTGACTTACATGAACTTCACAATTCTTCTTTTCTATAAAAGGGAAGAAACATGGCCATTTATAATTACAATGAAATATTTTTTCTTTTGTTTCTATTTCAGTGGTAAATATTTGAAACAAAAAATACCTTCCAAAATATAATTATCCTTTGAAATTCATTGAAACCAAATTTTGGGTGAAATAATGGTTGAAAGGGGAAAGTTGAATTTTTTACTTCAAGTAGTCTATTTTTGAAAACTATAGACTACTAAAAGTAATTTTCCCAAAAGGGGAAGTGATTAATTTTGATAATATTTTGATGTGATTCATCAACATGAAATCATTTCATAGTTTTTGAAATAATTTTGTATGGAGATTTGGTAAAAATCTATTGTACAAATATAGGTAAAATTATATAAAGATTTGGCAAGAATATTTTGAATAATATTCCTGCTTGAGCAAAGAAGTCAAAAAATGGAAAAATCTACTAAATCCCAATATTAACTTTCAATTTTCTCTTGAGGGGGTCAATATTTCAGACGGTATTTTTGACATATCTCACTTACTATATTGGATTACATAGGTATCTAGTGAAAAGGCCAAGGAAAGAGGATATTGTATATTTTTACTTGAAAGTGAAAATCAAAGGGTTTTTATTCTTAAGGGGATCTGGTAGTTCATTTTTGGAAGACATATACTTTAGAATATTCAAGTTTAAGGAATAAATTTCCTATCACAAATATTTGGGATTGATGAATAAAAATGAATTTTGAGAGAGATCAGTCATACAATAATTTTGAATTTATTCTAAAGATACAAAAATTATCCAAGAAAATATCCAAAGATAAGAATTATTAATCAGTTCCTCATTGTGGACTTAGAGACTGAAGGGTGAGTTTTCAAATTGAGTATAGTATTCTTTCACCAAAAATGAAACGTTTTTGTTTACATTTCTTTATGAAGTTATTCATTATAATTATGAAATTGAGTATATTTATATAATCCAAAATTTCACTTATTCAGTTGTTCATTTTTTTTGAATTAGAGCCCAATATCCACATAGAATGTAATTTATCCAGGAAATAATATATTTCAATTGAGTATACATTGATTGTCAATTGAAAATGACAATTATGTGTCATCAATTATCACAATGGTAATTGAGGAAAAAATAATAAAAAGGTGGAAATGAAAAATCAGCTATAAAATTAACTTCAAAAATGTTTCCAAAATCAATGATTTTCTTTGAAAGGAGACTTTTGAGATTGTTTGATTTCTATATTATGAGGGTGAATTTTTATTGAAATAGTGATTCCTAAAGAGTTAACTTCAATTTCATTAGAAACCTGTAAAATTAGTTCTTGTTTTTAATACAAATGATGCTTATTAAGTACTTTCAATCTCTAAAATATGATTCTCTACATAAATAATTGGAATATATCAAAGTAAGATTCAATATCAAACCTCTCATTTCAATGAAAGAATAGAAATTTATTCCCCTTTTAGATTGGGAAAATCTAGAATAATACTTCTGATTTCCTTCTGAAAAACAAAAAATAGAATAAAAATGGAATAATTCCTATTTTCCTCCAACTTTACTCTTGAAAAATGAATACGCTGTATGTAAAATCCTTATTTTAAAGGAAACAAAAATTCAGAATATAATCTCAAATAATATTTTATTTTTAGAATTTTTCATAAATTATGTTTTATATGATTTGATAGAAGATTTTTGTTATCAATAAAAAGTCTTAAGCTACTTCTATAATAGAAGAGAGGTGTGGGAGGTATTCAATCTTAGACTCTGGAAAATGTAGAATATTATTTCCTCTCATGCTTCAATAAAATAATCAAATCTCAGGGATTAAATCAATAGAACAAAATAAGCTAGCTTTCTTCTGTAAAAATTCAAAAGGAATTCCAAAATATTTCCCACATTGTTAAAAAGGATTAGACACACTTTCATCTGTGTTCAGTTTCTGTAAATAGAGAGATATTAAGTTTTGATACTTTTTGAAGAATATTATACATGTTTTGAGCTCTTAAGCGTTTTATGATTAACAGATGGATTGAAACTAAGGATTTTGGAAACCATTGCTCTAGTATATGCTTCTTACAATGCACATGAGGAAGCCACAGAAGCTATAAGATAGTAACAGATTCTTTCAATGCCAATTTTTTTGTCTAGGATTAATCTGGTAAAAACTGAATACAACAGCATAAATCAAAATGAATTAAGATTCTACCTTATTTGGAGCTCAGTAAGTAGGAGTTCCAATCCAGAAATTTTGAAACAGCTTCACTTTCTACTTTGGCAAAAGGAATCTCAAAATACAAATATTTTGTTTCCTAATCCTCAAAGTGATATTTGACTAATTAATATACATTTGAAAGATGATGAAAAAGCTTGTGAGCTTTTATATTGATGAGAAGAGATGGGTATTTCAGTCCAGACTCTCTATGGGGGCCAATCACAAGTTGGTAAGATGGTTTCAGCGTATGCCCCAGGCTGCTCTCAAGAAACATCATATAGCAAAATCAGTAAATGTTGAACTCAAAGGAATTAACTGAAGAAATGTCCTAGAGGGAAATCTGTAGTTTGTGAATAACACAACATATATGACATAGTGTGCAATAAAGGAACTTGGTATAGGGAAACCCATAGTTGGTGAAGTGTGAAATTTATGGCTCAGGCTACACACAAGGAAATTCATGGAGGGAAATCCTTAGTTGACGGAGCTCAAAGGCTGTACAGCTCAGGCTAAACTCAACAAATGTTGTGGAGGACAATACATAGTTAGTGAGGTGAAAAGTCTGTATGAATCACACTACAATCAAGAACATTAATGGCAGGCAATTCATTGTTAGTGAAGTGAAAAGGCTGTATGTATCAGACTAAACTTTGGGAGCTTTGTCAAGGGAAGTCAGTATTTGGTGCAGTTAGAAGTCTTTATGACTCTTTATAGACTTAAAAATATTTATGGAGCTCAATATGTAGTTTTTGAATTGTAAAATTATAGTTCTTCATGCTACACTTAATGAACTTTGTGGAGGGAAATCCATAGTTGGTGAAGTGTGAGGGCTGTATCACTCAGGCTACACTAAAGGCACTTTTTGGAGGGAAATATGTAGTTTTTGTAGTGTAAAAGTGTAGTTCTCCATGCTAAACTCAAGGAACTTTGCTAGAGGAAATGTATAATTATCCAAGCGGAAGAGGTTTTTGATGGAAAATGCAAACATATTAAGCTGAATTTGGTACTCAGACCACAATTGAGGTTAGCTCACACAAAAAAAAGTTTTTTATTCCAATTTAAGGTTTTTTTTGTCTTTTTTCCCCAATAAAGATTGAGGGCTACCCAAATTTTAGTACATTTGGTTCATACAACTGTAAGGTGTGAATATGAAACTTTGATTGAAAATCAAGTACTTTTGCTGTCCACAAAATTTGTATAAGGTAAAAATCAATTAAAAATAGTATGGAATGTTATTTTTAAGAGAAAACACGCCAATTTAATCGTTTATAGCTTTATTAGTATAAAGCAATAATATAAAAATTTATTGTTTTACCAAAAATAAAAATTTATCCAAAAAATACTCTACAAGAGATATTTTAAGGCTACAAAAGAAATTTCTTCAAGAGCAATTTCAATTGGAATTAATTGAGCAAAGAACTGCAAGCAATTAATTAAAGAACAAAGTCTTTAAAAAGAATATTAAAGAGAAAACACGCTCAAAAGTGACCAGAGTGAATTTGGAAACAAAGTGACAAAGTTAACAGTGATGAAAGATGCTTTAATTCACTTTTGGGGTGGTTCAGGGGTAAAAATGATTATAAGAGTTACAAACAATGATTATAATGATTTTTTGACGTGGTTAAAAGGATTAAAATGATGTAAAAATGGTGGTTGGAATCTTTTGATTGATTGGTTTAACAGTGTTTAAACTAATTAATAAAAGGAAAAGATTCTAACATGAAGAGAAAAGTGGGGCAAAGAAGACATTATTTTATAGCCATCAATTCTCTTACTCCAAAAGTAAAATTTACTCTTGTCAGTCGTGAAAAACAGTCTGACAACAGAAAAGCCAATTATGGCATCATTGAACCCTGGTTTAGACCAAAAAAGGGCTGGTTTAAGCCATTTTTAGCCATTTTTGACCCTTAAATCAGCCATTACTATAGCAATACCAGGCCTAGAGCCTTCAAAACACGTCAGAATGTGTGTCAGAGGCGTAGAAACCAGTTAAAACTGTTTTTACTATGATTGTTTTATCTTAAGGGTAGTTTTACCATCTTGGCAACAGCTAAAACTACCCCAGTTGGTATCAAAACCTCATCATCAATTGAGTCCACAGACCCTGTAACTCAATTCCAGGCCAAAAGTGATGAACTTTTGCGTGAATTTTGACATCCCACGCCTGTCAGAAAGGATTTTGGGGGTCTAGCTCCCCCTTAGAGCTGGAGTTCCTTTTCCCCCCAAATTTATTTTTCCTTTAATTCCTCAACACGTATTATACTTATAATTTACCTATGTAATTCAATTCAATTGTACAGTACAATACAGTAATAATTGACACCTCATATGTAAATCAAAGTTCACTTATGTAATACACGCGCACATTTTGACATTTCAATTGAATTCAATTGAAAATACTTCAATTCCTCATAACTTCTAAACTAAACACAACACCTCAATTTTAACACAAAAATTGATGGTTAACACCACATGTGGTGTGAATTAAATTAAGGTTTTGAGGATTTTCAACTTTTGTATTGAAAATACTAAAAACTTAATTTAAGCTTATTTAGAGTTGAGTTACAAGAATTTCACTCCGAGGTGACCCCACCTGATTTTTTATGAGGAATCCAATGGTGAGATAATTTTTATGTGTTTATTTATTGAATAAAAAGTTATAATAATTTTGATTTAACTTTTTTCCAAATTTATTCATTTTTTCACAATTTTGTTAAAATTTTATTTTTACTTAATTTTTTCAAGTATAAATGTAATTTTATACTTACAAAATTTAATGTATTTTTATTCTTAAATTGCAATTAATTTTATATTTATATTTTGATTTTGATTTTGATAATATAAATAAATATATTTTATTTATATTAATATGTTATTTTTTATATTTGTGGTCTTTTGGGTATATGAAATTACCTCTAGGGCTCACAACAACACTGGTTGAAATCTTACACCCCTAGATTACTTTGACCTTAGCAAGAATTTTACAAGAAAGAATTCCTACCAGGATTCTACTCTGAGAGATACTTGATGCTGTGTTACAGCCCCAGATTAATCTGATTTTAGCAAGTATTTCACAAGCAAGCATTCACAATGAAAAAACGCTACCCCCTCTGGGGGGTAGTAGGTCCAACCTGCTTTCAAGTTGAGTCCCAATCTTGGCTCTAAGCTTGAAATTGTTTGCAGATATTTCCAGCCACATATTTGGTTATTCAGAATTTTAGTCAATTAAAAGAGAACATTATGGAGTTTCAATGAGTTTTGTTTGTTTTTAATACATTATTTATGCATGACTCATTAGTAGAAGAGATTTTGGAAAGATTCTTATTTCTTTCATGAGCATTTGTGAAGCTAATTTCCCATGAATTCAATCGTATTTTCTATCCGGAATACTTGATTCCCTTCATATGTTCCTGCAATTTCAAAAAATTAATGTGACATCTATTTGAAGGAGGAAACTCAATTGATAAAAAATTATTCAAAAAAGAAATGAATCTTTTCAATTTGAATCATCCATTCCATTTTTTCCCCTCATGTCTTACATAATCTATACACCTCTTAAAATTTATATAAAAGAATTTATAGATTCTTTCAATAAAGGAAATGGTTTTTTGAAGATTTATATCCAATATTGTTTTGGAATAAATAATCTTCACCAGTTTTTTGGGCTTACTGTCATGATATTTATTTTCATAAAGATTGTTCAGTATTTTTTTTGGAATACTGGTACTCTGTCCCTTATTATTGGAAATGATGATCTAAGGTATATTCCTACACATATGTGGGAGCTTCTCCCTTTAATTGAAATTTAATTATCAAAGGTCTTTTCCACTTAAGCTTCCTTACATGTTGAGCTTTATCTATTCAAAAATTCAGAAAAATGGTAGTTTTCAATTTTGAAAGTTTCCATTTGTGATCCAAAATTCTTCATTTCTTTGCCCAGGTATGTATTTCTAGAAATTAAGTTTTTAATTTCAATTGATATTCTTAGTGAGAATAATGTTAATTCTCAAATTTACTTTGAAAAAGGCACAAATTGGCATCAAAATTAATTTTTATCAACAGAACCAATTACATTATTTTTATCAAATTTCACTTTTCTGAAATTTTTCAATTTTTTATTAATTTTCTATTTCTTGTTCAATTTTGGGTTTTCTTATGAATATTTCATAATCAGAATGAAATATTTTCTTTGATTTATACTAAATTTTCAATTTATTTCATTGTTTATAGCTTTTTTCATTTTGTTTGACTTTTTTGAAATTGGTTTTTTTCTTTTTATTTTTATTTCTAATTTTTTTACTTCTATTCTTGTTTTCTCAATTTGGTTTCTTTTTTCATTTTGATTTTTTTAATTATTTTTATTCAATATTGCTGATATTTTTTGTATTTCTTATTGTTTGTATTATTGCCAAATTTGGTGTATATATGTTTTATTTTTATTTAATTTTTTTCAGTCTTGTTTTTTTTAGTCTTTATTTTTTTGTGTATTTTATTTTGTATTTTTTTCAGGGGTGCAAACACTCAAAATTATTGCAAAAACACTGAATTGGAGTATAGCTGAATTATTTGCTCACAATTGCACTATTGCAAACAAAAAAACCAAAGAAAATGTCTACTAAAAGACATAAAAAAATTAAAAAATGATCAAAATTTAGAATATCTTAGTCAAATATGAAATTTGTTCAACAAGAAATCAGATTAAAATGATGGCAATGAAAAATTGAAATGATTATCAAGAATTCGAAAATTAAGAAAAATGGTCAAAAGATGTTTAGAACCACAAAGAAGCATCTTTTACTAGAGGATTGGTACATATATCAAAAACCATCAATTTCTGATGTAAAGAATCCCTGTTGATAAAAAATCAATGCCATTTAGAATTGGCTTAGGATTCAATATACATATCTTGATATTATGAAGTGATATTGATGCAAATTGAAAGGCAAAATATATCAATAATCTCACTGTGTTTGATAAGAGGAAAAACAATATTTTTGCATATTTTTTCTATCCATTTGATATTTCAGTGTTAAAAACCAATAACCACATATATACTCTTACCTATGTTGTAATTAGAATATGTATAAGAGAAATGGATCCTAAAGTCTTCTCATAGCAAATTCTCTTCCAGCCTGGCTACAACTCACCCATTGAAAGTGGTTTGGAAAAACGTTTGGTCAAAGTTTGAATGAAGTTGCACATAAGCTTCATTTGAAGCTCCAAATACACCAAAAACCACAAAGAAAGGCAGCTGTGGCCCATTTCTCCATTTGATAGCTTCCAGAGGAATCTATATGTTTAAAAATGAAAAAATTTATGATCTCATTGAGGTTTATTTAACATATTCTAATCAAATTCCAAAGGAATCTGTTAATCTCTTTGAATCAGATATTCAAGTAATATGAAAAAATTACTTCTTACAATATAAATTATTTGTATCATATTACAAGTTATTTCATAAAGGCATTTTAAAAATACAAATTTTGAATAATTTGACAAGCCAGGAACTTTGAAGAGTCTTTAAATAAATTTGATGCAAAGATCAGGGACTAGGAAGTATAATAATGATAACTCAATAGTAATTTCCATTTGGATTAGGCCCACAAGATTGGTGTGAGAGTTCAGCTCCATGACTTTGATAATTCTACCTCTCAAAAAAGCCAAAACGAAAAAAGGCCAAATATTACTGACATAAAACTGATTTGCATCTTTTGAGAACTTAGTAAAGAAAGATTTAAAACAATTAGTTCCTGAAAGAGAAAAATGGCCTTTTGTCTCAATGGAAATATACTTGAGCTTAAACCAATTTTATGAAGTGGAAATTTTCCTTCTCAGTTTCAGCTATTCTATCTATGGAAACATTAATCGCAAGCATTTCTTAATTAAGCAAGCATATAGTATTTATTTTCAAAAATTCTAAAACTTTCATAACTATAGGCTGAATTTATTATCTATGAAGAAATACTAAATAAAAGCGTAATAAAAAATTGTCATTCAAAATATGAATAAATTGGTATATGACTGTAGCTTTTGAAGTCTGAATAGAAATATTCCCATGAAGGAATCCTTTAAAAAACTCAGTAGAATAATTGATTTGCAATAATTCATTCCAATATGCTATTGATAGGATAAAGAGTTTGTGTATCATCTCTTCTATAGCTGAGTTATTCTCTTAAACTGCATGAATATTCTATTTGTTCTCCTGAATGTGTTATTTTCATAAAAAAAGAAAGGGCATAATATATTTTGAGTATAATCTTAGAAAGAACACTTCAAGGAAGTTAATACTTCCAAATACCTGGTTGATTTGTTTTTTGAAGCATAATGTTTAAGACCTTTCAAGGGAAAGAAAAATAGATAATGTCATAAGATTTCTAAATATGAGAATTAAATGAGCTTATTGAAGGAGATCAGATGTACCACTTATTTGAGTTTGTTAAATAGATAAAAGTATAATCTCAGGATGTTTCTAAGAATTCTGTTCATTAATAAATCTTTCATTAAAGCTTACTAATTGGACAGGAGCTTTTCAATTATTTAGATTGATCTCACACCAAGAGTACAGATCTTTATTTGAGTATTATTACCAAACTCTTCATTAAGTGCTAAATCTGTATCAGATCAATTAAGTTTATAGAATAGTGAATTAGATGTTAAGAAATTGTTAGTTTTATATTCTTGGAAATAAATTTAAATATCCATAAAAAAATTCTTCCATGTTTTAAAAGGGATATGTCAGTTTAATAGGTATCCACCATATATTTAAAATGACAATCTTTGATCATGAAATATTACCATAGTAAATAAACTATAGTTTTGTTGAAAATGAACAGAGGAAAAGGTTTTTGGAATAAATCTGGAAGAATTTTTGAATGGACTAATTTTCTCAAAGGCGTAATTATGAGGAAATTAAATATTTATATTGTTCAAGTTAATTTTCACTGGAATAATGACTTCAATCAATTGATATTTAGGCCTATCATAAACATCAAAAATTGACAGCTTATCTTCAGATATTATGGATTTTAGTACATGAAATAAACTAAAATTATATCACTTTTTATATAAAGAAGTGAAAGATATAACTTTAAAGCTGGTTTAAAAAGTTTTAATTGCAATGTAGGAGTTGTAATTTATTCACCTTTGCTCAGTTTGGCAAAACTTTGAGAAGCTTGCTGTTTTTTCCCTGTAAAATAAAGGAATATTGAGAATATGAGTTAACCTTTATTTCCTCAAAAACATGGGATATAAGGTATATTCTCTAGTAATATACTTTTTATCATGGTGATAAATCTTGGGAACATATTCTTAACAAGTAGTTTTTTTGAAATTTTGGGTATATTGCATCTTATGTGATAATTCAAAATATAACTTTGAATCCCTCAGATGTACAAAATTGTTCTATCATGCAAAAAAGGTGTGGAAACAAGTAAATCCCCAATCTTGCAAAATTGGAAAAATATTACCTCTCACCCTCAAAGAAAAAATAGATTTGAGGGACAAAAGAGATAGAAAAACATACAATGTAAGTGTTGTGTGAAAAAATATATTTTAAATCATATAATTGCAGGAACTTTCCACAACTGTTTCCAAATTCTTAAAAAAGGAAATGATCTCACTTAATTTCTGTTCAATTTCTCAAATTCAATATTAACTTAGTTTTTGAGAAAAATTGATAATTAAAAATAAAGACTTTGTTGGATTTTTTGTCCCAAAATACATGGTCTTAAGTGGTTATTTAAAAAACAAAATTCTTCTGTAATTATTTTTGGAGCTGAAAATATTGAGATCTTATGGAATAAATATCAGGTAAAATATTTTATGTAAGGAAGGATATGTGAGGAGATGAGAAAAGGGCTATCTTGATCATTAGATATTTCAAAAGAGTTAATTCATTGTTGATTAATTAATCTTTCTTTTGAATGATTTGTTTTTATTTAAAAGAATTTTTTATAATGAAGGATTATTTAGTGATTCCACAATCATGATAATACACTTTATTTCATATGAAGTAATTCAAAATATTGACAATAGGGCTTGGAAAGTTCCTAAGTAATAACAGCAAGCCAGCTCCAAGTATGAAGCAAGTTGGAAGCTGGGTTTGACCTTCTATCCCCACCAGCAGGGATAGCTTCTTTTTCATGGTTATTTAATTCAGAATTTTGCATATAAATAATTTCTTTGTCTCCACTGGTGCTTGAATGTGTGAAGTATCTTCTAAATTAGTGCAAGCGTGCCCCTCAACAGCTGAAAAATTTGAATCTTGAACTAAACCCCAGCTTTCTCAACCACCATTTGTCAAGAAAAACTATAGTAGTCTTAAGTATTCTTCAGTATAATGAAAGATCAAAGCCTCAATTTCTTGTAAAATTTTTATTTTCAAGAACATTTGGCTACAAACCTAGCCCTGAATTTTGATCAGGTATAATATCTTTATGATACCATTTTGATAATATCAAAAAAGTGTCTTGAAAAATGACACCTTGAACATCACTGAGATCCATATTTGGTGGATTGAAAATAATTTATGGCTCAGGGTGCTCTCAGACAAACATCTGGAGGGAAATCCATATGCACTGAAGTCCTAATTCTTTATTATTCCTCAGGCTGAACACAAACAAGCTTATGGAGGGAAATCAACAGTTGGTCAAGTGTAAATACTGTATGAATCAAGCTACACTAACAGAAACTCTTCAGAGGCCAATTTTCTGTTGGTGAGGTGCAAAGGCTGCAAGATTTAGGCTAAAATGAAGGAACTTCATGGGCGCAATCCATAGTTGGTTAAATTCAAAAGTGTATCCCTCAGGCTACCCTCAAAGAGCTTTGGAGAGGGCAATCTGTAGCTGGTAAATTTCAAAGACAGGATGGCTCAGGATGCATTCAGAAAACCTTTTTGAAGGAAATTCATACCTGGTGAAGTGCTAAATCTGTATGTCTCAGCATGCAGTACAAGCAAATTTCATATAGGGGAATCCACATTTGGGGAGGTTCAAAGGCTGCATGACCAGGCTTCACTCAAACAACTCTTCATAGTGTAATATGTGATTGTCTCAGTGCAAAGCCTTTATAACTCAGGCTCAACTTCAGCAGCTTCATGGAGGGAAATCCGTAGTTTTTAAGTGCAAACGCTGTATTTCAGAACTTACTTTAGTTGATTGAGGGCCATCAGACCTATATATGCAAACCAATTACTATGAGAACCCACAATAGCTGTATTAAGTATTCTATTGTAACTAACATTAACCAGCCATGTGAAGACCTCACTGTAGTGGGTTGACAGTAGTCTGAACAACATCTTAAATATGACTAATTTGAGTTCTCTATCTTTAAACTCAGTGATAAATCAAAATTAAATGGAATTCTATGAAGGAAAAAATCAAAAATTCAGTAGAATGTTATATTCTCAGAATCATGGAAAGAAATTCAGCTTATATTTGTAGTAATACAAAAGTTGATTGGTACATTTCGGTGTATAGGCAGCTGAGTGGTTATTTAAAAGCTTCATGATGGCACCTAGAATGTCTGGCTTTTCTGTGCCAAATAAGAAAAGGTGACTTCAGCTAAGCTTTACAGAAGGAAAAATTATTTCATATTTTCTGTTTCATAGGAGGGAAATTCACTTCTGCAAAGGAAACCAACAGCCATTTTGGGAAGAGCTAAGAGGTTGTTAAGTTCCATCTATGTAAGAGCCCCCTCTAACCTGAGCTTTGGCCCTAAAATTTGATTTGATGTATGCAAGATAATTTAGCTTTAGAAAAAGAGAAAGAAGGCTATCAGATCAGGGATAGTAATACAATCTCATTCCAATTTAAAGAATTAGGGAATTAGAGGGTCATTGTAAAATAATGGTGTGGTACTGTGGAGTACAATATGAACCAGCAGGATTGGATGCTTTAGAATTGGAAATATATGGTGGCTCCAATGAAAAAGAGGTGTAATGGCTGAGGTATGGTGGCATGTCACTGTAAATGATCTTATAATGAGGTTATTAATGCTATTTGTTGTGAATAATGGGACCAGTTGGGCATCCCCAAAATGGGAATCAGCTCCCATTATGCTTGTATGCCTCATTGCTACATAACAGGGAATAGATGTGCCTTGGGGGTCAGAGTCATTTGCTTGCCCAGTTTTCTGGCCCTCCACATGCAAATCCTTATGCATGTCTATTATACCTACCCTTCACATGCCAATCCTAATGCATGTCCAGGTTCCCAAGGCTTCACACATGATTCCTTATGCTTTTACAGGTTCCTGACACTTCACATGCGAGTCCTTTCCCTTTTCCAGGCTCCCACCCCTTCACATGCAAATCCTTACGCTTTTCCAGTTTCTCAACCCTTCACACACAAATCCTTATGCATGTAAGATTAATTGCGTGTGACCTTAGCACAGGCAATGACTCATGCATTTCAGGTGGATTTCCCATATGCAGGGAACCCCAGGTTTCATATGGTTAAGATCACAAACAGTATGGACCCATGGATGCAGAAAATGTAGAAGGTGTTAGCGATTACTGTTTGCGCATCTTTTGAAACAGAGGTTCATACAAAGCAATACTTAATCAAAAATTAGTTGGGGGTCTCATAAAAATTATTCTCAAAAAAGAGGTGATTTGCACTGTTGAATAAATAAGAAAATGTAACATAAAATGGAATCTTTCTCTATTGCATTACAACTTCATTATTCAAAAGAGTGCTTTACAAAAGAAAGAAAGTTAAAATAATACTAAAACTATTTTTTTGAATTTTTTTATTTTTGAAGAAATTTCAAGATTATCCCAGTGATTTCCTCCACTGGATAGGCCTTCAATGAATTGCCAAGAAGGGAGTTTAGTTCCTTGCGGAATTCCCTGTGCATCTCATTTTTCTGAGTTGCATCTACAAAGGGAATAATGTGGAGAAATTGGGGATGCTCAAACAATATTTGTTTGATTGATTTGTGGACAATTCATTGAAGAATCATGAGAGTTTGTTGCAAGTTGGTAAATTCCTGAAGAGCTTCATCATGGGAATGAGGTGAGGTTTGGGCCAGGGGAGGAGGCAACAGGAGGGGAGGGGAAGTTCTGGCAGAAATATTTCCAATGATGATTATCAAATAGGGCATTGTGGAACAAGCTTGAGATGAGGGAAGGTTGGTAACAAAAGAAAGTTTAAATTGGTACTTACCAAAAGGATCCTCTGTTGATTGCATTGGAGGCACATCAGGTTCAGGTTAAAGAGTTCAATTTTTCTCATGTGATGGTAATTGAGAATTTGAGGCTTGAATTGAGCCTGGAATAGGTGGCTCATCATGTTGGGAGGGTTCTACAAACAGAGGCAGAGTCAGTTCACTTGATTCAAAAGTTAAAATGAGGAATGAAATAGCTTTCTGCTTATGGGAAAATAAGTTCTCTGACCATTGGGTGCCACTCGGGCTTGGAGTGGGCTGCCATGGAGTTTGCTTTCAAGGCATACAGGGAATGGGAGAGTCTTGTCAAGGGGGAGTTGATGTTTTGTTTCTATGGGTGAAGAAAAATTAGTCAAGGATAAGAGAGAGGACTTGCTTTGGTGTTTGAATCCCATGGGTGAAAAGAAATGGTGACAATTAGCGCAAGCTCAAATCTCCTCTCGCCATTGCCATCCTTCATCAGCTGGATAATCACTTCCCTCTGGTCAAGGAGTGAAGTTACCATTGGATGGTGGCATAGGAAGGGGGGTGGAAAAATTGATACCGGAGGGAACTGGATTAATTGTGCGGAAGAATTCCCATCTGCCTGTTTGTGGTTCTAGGGTCCATTTGGGCTTGGGAATTCTTTCATCATTGTTACAAAGGAGTCCTCATGAGGGCATCGTGTGCAGGAACTCCTCTGGCCATGTGGTCAGAAGGGGCGCGCAACAAATGAACATTTTTTCTGTGCTTGTTGGCAAGCATCACAGGAGTTGGTCATTGCAGGGGAGCAAATTCAGGAGATAGACCACTTAGTGCACAAAGTGCACAGCATCTAAAAACAAGACAACATAAGGTAGTAACTGAATAGAAAATAAACTGTCAAGAAAAAAAAGAATATGTACAATGAAGTATCAATTTAAAACATAATCAAAATAAAATAGTGCTAGCAGTGAGTTATGAAAAGTCTGAAGTAAAGTCATGATGAAAATTTCTGGTTGTATAATTGGGAAAAAATACAGCAAAAGGGAAGGGGAGTGGTTAGTTTAGTGTGATAGCTAAGATTGGAAAGGCAGGAATACAAAGTGAAATACACACAGGAATGAGAAGAGTGGGTGTAGCAGGTGAGAAAAAAAGAGAAGTGCGTGTCGGAAGAAAATGGTCTTTTATACCAGGAAGTAGCTGAGCCAGTTGTAGCACCTGCCAAGGTCTCAGCTTCAAGGCCAGTTGGGGAAATGAAACTCATTTTCAGCTAATGCTGTGGATGGGAAGGGGGATGCACTGAGTATAACAATTGGATGGATTGTTATACTCAGTACCCCTTTGTCGCATTAAAAATGCACACAATCACCCAGGAGTGCTTTCATGAGGGAATTGTTGAATGTTCATGGGGCTGAAATACACAAATGCACAATGCAGAAAAGTACAGGGTGCATTTGGTCTCAGCTGACCATGGCAAGCAGACAACCATTATGGCTGTGTAATAGAGGCTTTATGACAATTAAATACAGCATTAGCTTGGGTTGACCCATTGAACATGTGTGCTTTGGTGTCATCATTTAAATGGTCAGTGGCTTAGCATTTGAGTTGCACAACTGTTGAGATATTTCTATAACAATATAAATTGTTCCCCTGCTGAGCTAGTGCTATTTAATATTTGTAAGCACACAATCTGAGAATTTGGAAAAAAATTGGAAGACATTTTGGCCAGTATGGGATCTTTATGTGCTTTGTTTAAGTGCACAGCAGTCGGCCTTCCAATAAACTATGGAAGAAAGTTCTCCAACCATGGCATTCCAAAAAACTCCACACTGAGCTTTGGACACTGCATTGTTAAAAGCCATACATGCTGAGCTTTCTTGTGCAAGTCAGGTGAATGACCATGCTGAGCTTAATTTATGCAAAAAATGAGAATTTGGATACTCATCTGTAATATGCATTAAAGCTGAACTATTGTTACACCATCCTAATTTGTAAATCAGCAGACATTTTAGTACCTACTGTACATACATCTTTGGTGTATGTGGCGGGGCTGAGAAAATGCTGTACAAGAATCTAACATGCATCACCCCAAGTAATTTGGTGAAATGTCTCAAATGAATCCCTTTGCTTCACCTTGTTGGAGAGCTCCACCTAGCTGCCACAGATTCTGGTGTCTTCCAGGTTATGCTCAGGGATGCATATTGGGATGAGAAATGATTTGGGTCATATGCAAATGGTGGATTAACTCTGGTGTCAAGGCCAGGGAAAGCTATGACTGGTGCCTGCTTATGAATATTGAGCCTACAAATTGTTGGTTCAGTACATGCTTTCACATGCACTCCTCCACAGGTCATATGCAGGCAATTTTCACATGCTTGGCAGACCTTTCAGAGCCTGTCTTCTGGCCATAAATTTGATATTTCAGGTGGCCCAATTAGCCACAGATGCTTGCACGCCTGAGCAAGAAAACCTGAGGCCCATCTGAGCAGATTATCTACAGCCTCATACACATTAGCATAACACCCGCTTATGATCAATGAGGCTAGATATTGTTGTGCAGGGACACATTAAGACACATACCACTGTGGTTTATACACTGGAAACTGTCACACAGATGGTGGAACCTTTGGTGTGTGTTTTCCAGCCAAAAATTAGCTTGTGGGGGTGGTTCAATTGGCCGGAGATTCTCACATGTGGCAGGGAAAAAAACCTGATCCCAATCTTCATGGATTAGTTACAGCCTCAAGCCCAATAAGAGAGAAGGTGTAAGTGGATCACAGGTCACACGCGGTGCCCCTTATTCAAGTCACACATTCACACCTGGAATCATAGTAGACATGAGACCACAAGAATGTTTTCCAACAACAAAAAAAAAGATCACCAGGGTGAAATTTTAATTTCAACCGCCACCATTTCCCCAAGGTTATTGCACAACCATCAACCTGCATAAGATTCAAGTACTATTTGCTGTCACACCAGCAAAAATGGCTGCATTCCTGCAATATGCCACTGTACAAGAAGCTGCTATATCCCAATCCCATTCTTTCATACCATAATGTGAAACTTGGTACTCCAATCCTTGCGCATTATGGGGAATAGCAAGAAGTAATATGGCCACACCCACAGTCTTACCACCTTGCCTTCATATATGCCCCAAATCAGCTATTGAAGTCATAAATATAGGTGGTGCATGATCTAAACCACCATCCATGTAGCCACAGGCCATCCCTCTTTTGACCCATTGCTGCCTCTCATAGCATGTCCTTCACCTCTGCCTTTTGCTCTTCATTCCGTTTAGCTAAACCATCCTGATCATATCAATTCCCCCTTGCCCCAAATAGCTTGTAATAGCCATAATGTCAAATTGTTCACAACCACTTTACATTGGGATGATTAATCTTTGTATTAAAATTAGTAGCAATATATACTCACATACTGATAATTCCCACACAGATTCTTGGATTATCCTATGGCACAATCAACAAAAAATATTTTTATATCTCCCCAATAAACAGAATACTATTGGCTCTCTCCCTGGAACTCTTTCCAACATGTTGAGACCATTCTTTGGGGAACCACAGACTTTCATGCGCTGCAGTTCTGGTGGGGAATGGATTGAAAAATTCCAATCCAATCCTACTCAAACATTTTTTGCTGAGGAAGTATTTATGACTGATCAGTATGATCCTTCCTTGTCTCAAAAACCCAATATATTATTGATGTTCTTCACATGGTATCCAAACATTCTATTCATAATTGAAAGTATTAGAAAACAATACTTCAAGCTTAAAGCTCCTGAGGAATATAGCTGTAACTCTCATAGTCAATGTCAACATCTTACTCCCACACCTCCCACTCCAAACTCAACTCCACCATCATTTCCAGCTATCTTTTCTTTGTCATCCAAGCAAAAACTGATACAATTAGCCAGTGGATCAGACCTTCCCATTATGACCCTGAAACTTCCCCATTCCATGATTGATACCCCCTCCTACCTCATCAAAAAACTGGACTAGCTTTTCTCTGGGATTGAGGAATCCCCAATGTACAATCAGCCTGTAACCATTGAGACACCTCACCCCCTGGATCCTCTTTTAAAGCCAGGAACATAATTACAAACAAGGTGGTCAGCTAATTCAAATCTCTTCTGACCAATACCCCTCTTGGTGGACTTCTTGCAGATGATATGGGATTAGGTAAAACCATTCAGGCCATTGCACTGATTGGTACCTCCAAGGAGCAGCTAATTGAAACTCTCCACTGCTCCACACCCATCTTTCTCAATCACCAACTGGCAATCAGAAATAACTAAGCATTCTCAGGCTGGAGCACTGAAAGCCAACGTCTACCATGGCCCCACTTGTCACCAATTCTCTGAGGCCAGCATCTTACAATGTGATAGTGTCATCACTTCTTACAATACTATAACCCAAGAATTTAAAAAAATACCTCTACATCATTCATTTTTAAAAGAAATTGGCATCATATAATTTTTGATTAAGCACAGTGAGTTTCTGATCTTTTAATAAATCAAATTAGCTATTATATCCAAGAACCCTTCCCCATCTTATGGCTATATTTGCTCTCAATTCACTGCCACTCACTGTGCCATTAATAGCCTTCACTCATCCCATCAAATATGTTTAACAAGCACACCCATTCACAACACCATTTATAACCTTTTGGGCATAATATCATTCATCACTCCAACCCAATGCTCAGATCAAGATAATTTGTCACCTTTCATGCTGAATAGTCTTTCCAAAGGTTGAAATGATATTCTGAATTTGGCATTGCACCATTTGAGCTTGCACTGCACCAAAAACACACATCTCCAATCCCTCCCCACTATTAGCCATAACTACAAACTGCTCCCACTCAACCCAACAATACAGAAAGAATATTCTGCATTATTCAAAGAATTTCTATCATCAAAAACAGAAGAACCAGGAGAATTTTTCAGAAGTATTAATAAGCTGTGTATATGCTGTAGCCATCATATCATGCTTAACAAAATGGCTGATCTGGATTTGGAAGACCATGAGGATGGGAGTACTCAGCAAAACTCAACAATCACCCAAACTATTGGGGATTTGAAAACATGAATGATGTGAGCCTTTGAGGGATGACCACAGATCCAAAATGGTTACAAGAAAAATTCTATAATAATTATCTTAAAACTAGTGAAAATACCATGAATAGGTACAAAATCTTAATTAACTCATAATCTGATGAGTAAAAATGTGAAATAAATTACACCAGTAGATTACCCATGGTAAAATACACATATGTCATTTTTATGGCATATCTGAAAAGTCAATAATTACTGAAGAATAAGTAATAATACCCTAAAAAAGACATTAAATCTTATTTAACTCAGAAACCAATGAAACAACATGTGAAATAAATTGTACCATTGGATTCCCATAAATCTTTACACATAAAACAACTGTATTAAAATTCTCTAAATTCAATACTTAAGGAATTAAGCTGAATATATGCACTTTTTGGTTCAATGCATATATTCATGGTTTTCAGCCAATATCGCTTGAAATATACCAGATAGAGAGTTAAAACAAAAAACGTCATCACATAATTACTGTAGAAACACATATCTGAATCTTTTTTTTACAAGTTATGAACAAGGTTACAACTTATAAAGGTTTATTGAACAAAATCACTTGAGCTGTTGACCACTTTGTTGTGAAAGTGGTCCAAACTTAAAAAAAGAGGATATTCAGATTTCAATAGTTTATACATGAGTAATGATGCTATTATTATTATGATATTCAATGTATAACCCCTTGAAATCAAGGCTTGCAGTTGAAAATATTATATTTTGACAGAAAAGATGAGTTACAAGAAAAATCATCAAAAATAGAGTTTTGATGATGTGGTGAAATTCTCTTGGAAATTTAATAAGGACATGCCAAGCTAGCAGAATTCGCTCTCAGAATATCTTTAGCATGTATAGCTTAGAATTTATTCATGATCAAAGCTTAAGCTTAAAATTGATCATTTATGATCACTGACTGTAATCTCATTTCAAGTTTAACAGTTACATAAGTGATAAAACTGGTAAATAATATTATGTTATGATTAATACTAATTAAATACACAAATTTTAGGCTTCTTCTGAGCCTATGATGTCATCAAACTTAGAGTTATAGTGACAACTCTAAATAATGGCGTAATAATGAGATAAGATGGTTTGATCATGATGTAATAATCACTAAGCCTGAAAATAATGATCATTTCCAGTGGATACCATCAGTAAATGTCTATTAAAAACCTACTGTGCTCTAGAAGGGAGGTATTTACCATAAATAGAGCTCTTTTTACTCTATTTCCCCCTCAGACGCAAAAAAACAATGAAACAATTAAATCAAAAGGTAAAATCTTTATTATTTATATATAGATCTTGTATATTATCACAGATCAAAGGTAATCTTTATTATAATACACATTTTTGACATGTTTACTTCAATTGTTCACTTCTTTTGTTATAATTCTCTTAAAAATCTCATTTCCATGTAAAATCAAGAAAATTTGTAATTTCTTGTATTTTTATTTTTAAATACAGCTTAAACAGGTTTTATTTACATTATTTGGCATACATTTTTCCAAAATTATTATATTAAGCATCAAAACTAGGTTCTTTTCTCTTATCAAAATAATTTCTCTATATTATTACTGTTAATAATTCTTCTATTAATATAAATAGTATTTATATTGATATATAACTTTAATATTAGTAATATTTTAGTTACTAATTATTTTTTATTAATAAAAAAGAATTTTTTATGCCTTTATTATTTGTTGGTAACAATAATAAAGTGCTTTCAAGTATATTAATTATTAAATATTAATGCATTTACTTATTATATTTTTCTTTCATGATATAGATTATATTATTATATTCATTTATTAATATAGCTATTTTTTACGCCATAATTATAATAATTCTCTATTATTAGAATTATTTTTATGTTATTTCTTTTATTTTTAAGGACATTCAGAGTACAATAAGTAAAATATTAGTAATTTTGACTTATTGTGTCATGGTCAAACCTTACATTTGGGGCCTGGCTGTGATATTTACTTAAAAGACCTTTAAAAAGATGCTAATTGGGTTTATCTGATAATAAGTTATATTTGTAACCATAAAATTATATAATGAATTTATATTTATTGATTTTAAAAGCTATTGAGGCATTTGGAAAGCAATTGTACTGTCTTTCACGTGGTCCTTCACATCCTTAGACTTGCAAGAACTTCCTTTGAGTTACTCTAGTGATTAAAAGAGATATTTTATAAATTAAAAATAATTTTATATAATAAATTAATTTCATAAAAGAGTCATCTTTATTTCTCATTTTATTCTTCAAAAATAAAAATATTAAAAATCATATAAAAAAGTTATTTTTATTCAATTTTTATTCATTTCTTTATTCATTTCACTTATTTTGAGATATAAAAGCAATTTTTACATGGAAAAATTTCCATATCTTACCAAAAATAACACCTCTTATATAAAAGACTTATATTTATTTGTTGTTTTTAGTGTTTGAAGAAAAGCCAAAAGAGGACAATCGATCCACTGTTGAAAGATTGGTGAAAGAAACTTTCCCAAATTCTCCAACACCAATTGTCATTAAGAAACAGAAAGCTAAGAAATTAGAATTTCCAGGACTCTGAAGGTGAGTACCTCTTTTACAAATTGCCATAAGAAGAAATTATTGTCCTGAAATCTTTTTATTTTTTATTATGACTACCAGAAGAGGTTCCCAATATTCTACCAATCAGATGGAGCCGGTCTCAGAGGTAGAATTGATCCCTCAAAAGGGAAAAGAAACAGCAAAATCTCCAGTGGAACAGAATCCACACAAGGAAGTGCCTTATCCCAAAGGCAAGTCCCAGAAATGCCCATGATATCTGAACAAGAGTTAGAACTAAGTATGAGTGACTAAAATAGGTACAAATCACATTCAGAGGGCTCAGATAGACATTTACCAGGGCCATTACAAGCAGTACTACACAGTGTACAAGGACAAGGATTGGGAAATGTTGCCACAAATAGACCAAGGAGTGATGACCTCCTAGAACATCATCAAAGTGTTCCTCAAAGAGGAGGAAATAGTGAGATACTCCAATGGTTGGAATCCACTATCATCTGAACCTCAAATCAAAAATATCAAGGAGTACCATTCCAAAAAGAGGGAGGCAACCAAGGAAGAAGCCCCAGTAGCTTCTACCAGCAAGGCCCAAGCCAACCCACTTGCCCAAGAAGGGAAGGAGAACAAGAACAAGAGCTGGAGAAAACCATATTTCCCAACATACCGGATTCCAAAAGTGCAAAAAGATGCCATGGAAAATATCTTCAACATGGCCAGAACCTTGATGAAATTCAAGGACAAGGAGGAGCAAATAATGAGACAACCTCATTTCCCAAAGAAATAACCTTGTCTCCATATGTTGTAAATACTTTAGCAGACATCAAAAATAGTATTTTACCTCTTAAAGAAATTAAAAATAGTTTATTATCCTTACAAGAAATGAAAAAAACTTATCATCTTTAACAAAAATTGTTGTAAAAAACAAGAAAGAAATTGATAACATTAAATTTATTGTTGAAAATAATACACCAAACGTTTTAATTGACAATATTCAAGAATTAATACAAGGACAACAGGAGCTGTATAAATATATAAAAGATATCAAAGATAAAACTTTGACAATCAATTATGATGTGAGCATTGATAATCTTGCAGAAAAATTAAACAAATTAAGTATTTCTGTAGAGAAATTTGAAGAGAAGACTCCCTCACACCAAAAATTACTTCTAGACCATGTAGAAAAAAGTGATGAAGCAAGAATGAACCTGAAAGATGAAATTCAAAGTGGAATAAGACTTATTACTGAAAAAATGGATAAAATAAGTGAGGCTAACCTAAATATGCAAAGTTATCAACACCATTTTCTCACATAAGAAGTCCTGTTAAACCAAAAGAGGAAATAGCAAATCCATTAATGACATACTTGAGTCATCAAGACAATAGCCAAGTTTTAATGAAGGAAGCACCTCAATTAAAAGAATGGCCAACATTCACAGCAGAAGGTAAATATAACAACATGTCATTTATTAAAACAATTGACATGTTACAAGAAGATTATGCCATACCAGATGAATTGATCACTGCCAAATTACACTCACTGTTTGAGAAAGCTGCAAAAAGATGGTATTAGGAATAATGAAAACAAATGGCAAAAATACCTGGTCTTGGTGGAAACAAGAAATAATCACCAAGTGGGCTAATGATTCCTGGAGGTACAAAATAGAAAATTCATTTGAAAATTCCTTCTTTGACCCAGACAAGCATAAACCTTTGACTTTGTTCTTGAAACAAGTTGAAAGATTAAAAGCACTGTACCCAGAAATGTCACAAAAAATGGTACACATGAAAATACTTAAGAAATGTGGAGGATAATTGGAACATGCCCTGAGAAGCAGGTGTATAGAACCATGCTCCACAGCAGAGTATATAAATTAACTAGAAGACATAGCGACAACGACAAAAATTGGACATTCAAAGTCCAAATAAGCCATTTATCAAGAAATATAAACCAAGAGAAACTTTCAAGCCCAATACATCAAAAATTAATGAGCAAAGAAAGTGCCACAAATGTGGAGGTATTAGACACTTAGCCAATAATTGCCTTAAAAAAGCAAAAATCAATGAAATTGTGGAAACAGAGGACCACAATGATAAAGAAGAAGAATCTGATTCTGAAAAGGACACTGAAGAATCAGAAACTTCTGAAAGTGATGAAATCAATATAATTAATGCACAAATTAATAATATTGATTTAATATATGAAGTACTAGATGTCAATTCAAACTTACCACAAGTTGGAACATCTGATCCAAACCTCACAAACATACAAGATGCCAAATTGTATAGAACCAAACCAGGAAAAGTAATGGGATATACAGCTGGGAAATTAAGTATAAGTATTTTTGTGGTGGATAACCAAGAGGCAAAAGTGAGCTTAGATACAGGAGCAAACTGTACCTGGGCTGGTAAGGTTAATTTGAAAATAATTGTACCAGATTGGGAAGAAAAACCTATACCAATAGAAGGAGTGAAATTCAGTAGTGCAAGTGAAAGCATGAATCCTCTTGGAATAATTGACTTAACACCCATTTTTCCTCATTCTTCACAATGTATCAGATTGAAAGTAGAGTTTTTAGTAATGGACAAATGCAGTAGTAACCATTTTATACTTGTAAATTACTACTTGTCAATTTATGGCATAGATATCTCTAACCAAAAAGATAGATATTTTACTATAGGAGACAATAAAGTACAAAAATTTGGCCTCTTCAATAAAAAACCAAATTGCACTTATTAACAATGAAGAAAAAAGCTCAGAAAAGGATTTTTTCATAGATGATAAACTGAAAGAGGCAGAATAAAATCATTAATTAACAGAAAAAATGAAAGACAAACTGATTGACCTCTTACTTCAATATAAGAATTCCTTTGCAACTGACAAAGAACCACTAGGTGCAATGATTGAACATGAGGTAGATATAATCCTTAATGTAGAAAAACCTTATACACCTCTATTGAGAAGACCAGCTTCCCCAGAGGGCCCAAGAGCCAGAGAAGCCTTAGAGGTACACATTAAATAATTGATAGACCTTGCAGTATTAAGGAAAGTAGGACATAATGAACAGGTAGAGGTCACTACACTTGTCATTATAACCTGGAATAATGGAAAATCAAGGATGGTAGGGGACTTTAGAGCTCTAAACACCTATACTATCCCTGAAAGATATCCAATACCCAGAATCCATGAGACATTAACACAATTATCTCAGGCTAAGTTCATTACATGCATGGATGCTCTAAAGGGTTTTCAACAAGATGTCTTAACAGAAAATGCCAAGAAACTACTAAGGATAGTAGTCCACTGTGGAGTTTTTGAATATCTAAGAATGAAATTTGGTATATAAAATGCACTTTCCCATTACCAAAGGATGATGAATACCATATTTCCTGAAGAGTTTTCAGAAGGATGGTAAATTATCTACATTGATGATATCATAGTTTGCTCAGAAACTTGGGATAGCCACTTAACAAGACTAGAAAGAGTCTTGCAAAAGATAGTACAAATGAACAAACACACAACCTTCCCTGTAAGTCTGATAAAACCTTATAGCTCAAGTGAAAAGGAGTTATTTCCACTAAGAAATAAACCCCCACTTTAAATAACTCCTTAAGAAGAAAGAGAAGAAATGAAAACTGTGAAGGTCCTTACAGAAAGAAGTACAAGAAACAAAAAAGAAAGGGAATACCTTTTAAGGTAAAGAAATCGAGCTCAAGAAGATGAATGGTTACTTGAGAAGGATATAATAAATTCTGATAAGCTATTAAGAAGGTTTGTACATGAAAGAAAGCCTCAAGAATAGAAAAATTAAGCATTATTGAGCTTCAAGACTAAGAAAGTCTATTGAAGAGGTAGGACAGTGGATGATACCCTAATTAACTATATCAGATTGTGATACAATATTTTTTGGTGGTAGGGAATGTGAGCCTTTGAGATATGAAAACATATCCAAAGAGTTCACAAGAAAAATTCTGTAATAATTATACTTACAATAATTGTCTTACAACTAGTGAAAATACCATGAATAGGTGCAAGATCTGAATTAACTTAGAATCTAATGAGTAAAAATTTAAAATAAACTACACCATTACATTTCTCATGGTAAAATACACATATTTCATTTTTATGGAATATCTGGAAAGTCAATAATTACTGAAGAATAAGTAATAATCCCCTAAAAAAGACATAAAAGCTTATTTAACTCAGGAAAAAATGGAACAACATGTGAAATAACTTGTACCATTCAATTCCCCATAAAGCATTACACATAAAAAAACTGTATGACAGTTCTCTAAAGTCAATACTTAAGGAATTTAGCTGAATATATGCACTTTTTTGGTCAATGCATATATTCATGGTTTTCGCTAATTTCCCTTGAAATTTGCAAAATAGAGAGTTAAACCAAATATAAAGTCACCACATAATTACCGTAAGAATAGAGATATGAATTTTATTTTACAATTTATAAAGGTTTATTGAACAAAATCACTGGAGCTGTTGGCCACTATGATGTGAAAGTGGTCCAAAATTATGAAAGGAGATACTCAGATTCTAGTATGTTATACGTGAAGAATGATTTAATTTTTCCTCTAATATTCAAGGTATAACCCCTTTAAATCAAGGCTTGAACTTTAAAATATTAAATTTTGACAGAAAAGATGAGTTGCAAGAAAAATCATCAAAAATAGAGTTTTTATGATGTAGTAAAATGCTCTTGGCAGTTTAATACTGACATGCCAAGCTATCAGAATTCACTCTCAGAATACTTTTAGCGTGTATAACCTATAAGATATCAATAATCAAAGTTTAAGATTAAAATTGATCATTTATGATCACTCACTGTAATCTTATTTTATGTTCAAAAGTTATATAAGTCATACAACTGGTGAATACTATTATATTATTACTATACAAATGAAATCAATAATTTTCAGGCTTCTTCCAAGCCTATGATGTCATCAAACTTAGAGTTATAGTGATAACTCTAAATAATGGCATAATAATGGGATAGGATGGTTTGATCATGACATAATCATCACTAAACCTTAGAATACTAATAATTTAAAGTGGATAAAATAAGTACATGTCTGTTAGAAGCCTAATGGACTTTAGAAGGGAGGTATTTACTACAAATAGAGCTCTTTTTACTCTATGTTCCACTCAGACACAAGAAAAACAATAAAACAATTAAATCAAAAGGTGAAATCTTTATTCTTTATATATAAATCTCTTATATGATCAAATACCAAAGGTAATCTTTATTATAACACACATTTTTGACGTGATTACTTCAATTGTTTACTTGTTTTGTTATACTTCTCTCAAAAATCTCATTTCCATGTAAAATCAAGCAAATTTGTAATTTCTCTTATTTTTATTTGTAAATATAATTTAAACAAGTGGTATCTACAATATTTGGCATAAATTATTCCAAAATTATTATATTAAGCATCAAAACTAGGTACTTTTCTCTTATCAAAATAATTTTTCTATATTATTACTGTTAATAATTCTTCTATTAATACAAATAGTATTTATATTAATATATAGCTTTAATATTAGTAATATTTTAGCTATTGATTGTTTTTTTATTAATAAAAAAGGATTTTTTACGCCTTTATTATTTGTTTGTAACAATGATAAAGTGCTTTCAAATATATGAATTATCAAATATTAATATATTTATTTATCATATTATTCTTTCATGATATAAATTATATTATTATATTTCTTTATTAATATAATTATGCTTTATGCCATAATTATAATAATTATTTTTATCTTCTTTATTTTATCTATAAGGACATCCAGAGTACAATAAATAAAATATTAGTACTTTTTACTTATTTTTACATAGTCAAAACCTACACATGATGAGTAGTAAAATTGAACACCACCTCAAAAGCTTACTTAATAAGAAAAACTCAAAGTTTGGTCCATCCAAAACCGTGGTTTACTCACAATGGACACAATTCCTTGATTTTTTAGTAAATTATCATATGCATCCATTCCCAATTACATTCATCAGACCACCTTTTTTTGGTATAATTGGTATTGTACTTTCCCATCACTTTATCCTTTCAGCACAAATTGATGGAACAATTACAACAAGAGTACAGAAAAAGGCCCTGGAGAAATTCTTCAATAATCCGCAATGTAAAATACTCATTGCATCCATTTCCACAGCCGGAAAAGGCCTCAACATAACTTGCACTAATATTGTCTATTTAATGGTGAAGGGACCCCCAAGATTCTACTCAAATTTTCCAACTCTGACATCCACCTTCCCAGGAGCCAAGTTGGAACCCAGCCATTCAGGCTCAACCTGTGGATCAATTCCATTTTATTGGCCAACAACAACCCATGAAGATTTTTCACTATAACACTCCTCATTCAGTTGAGTTAAACATGCGGAAGATACCTTTCAAGCTCATCTGGGTCCCTGATCATATTACTATTCTAAACTCTTTCTTTATGGAAATCCCATATTCCAATGACAAATGGGTCTGAGAAAAGAAATTCTCATTAACTGTGTGAGCCTTCCTGATCTCATCTAATTTATGTTTGACAAAGTTGATACCTCATTTTCACCCTGTCACAGCTCCACAATTATGAACACCACAAGCTGGATCAAACTTCTTCATTATTTTCTAAATGAAAATGAGAAATAGAAAAATATAAATAAGGGACACCATAATACATTCAAATTCATATTGCCTATATTATAATCTATATTTCACCTTTTTGCACATTTAAGCACTAATAATCAGATTGCATTACACCCACACAAACTATTTACAAAACCTTGATTTGTAGCTGTGCTATAAATATATTTTTCTAACTTATTGCAGAGCATCCCCATTTGGGCTAATAACAGGCATGTCCAGTATCTTGAGGGCAACAGTCTGAATCTTACTACAACCTTTGAGAAAATCTTGATCAAATACCTAAAAAGATAGCCCTTCAGGAATATCACCATCATCTATTGATCAAATTTCTGGTAATCTATTAATGGTTTTGTTACCCTTTTTTATAAAATTACAAAACTTGATTTCTCTATCAATTTTTAATACCAAATCATTAAATAAGTGTGAGCCCCAGCATAATTCAAATCTGCAGTAAGCTTAAGATCCATTTTCCACTAGCTCCTCAGTATCTATGCATACCCAATGGTCACTGGATTCCCATACTAGAATGGAGAATTCAGCCATATCACAACATTCACAGCAGCACCCACAAGTCTGCACATAGTCAAATCGATTATCATCAGAATTATTTCAAAATGATGAGAGTTATAATATGACTAACCCTTTTAAAAATCTTTGCAAGCCTTTGATTATCCTTATTTTTTACCAAATACTCTGCATCCTTTTGAATTTACTTCCATTCTCTTTTCAAATAAGAGAAATATCACTCCATTAAAGCAACAACAACCCTGTAGCTAATATGATCCTTGTTTCAAAAGTAATGATAATACTTGGTGCTGACAAGTGTGATATGGAAGGTATGGTAAAACACAATAGACATCAAAGCGTTGAATGGATGTTGACACAATCTCTCCCAGTCCCAAGTGAACTGCTTTAGTCCTAACTTGTGGAGCTCATTTTCTCAGTGGCTTTGGAAACCCTGAGACTGAACCGTTTTTGATGGCTCATTGAAAACATCTCCGGGGACATATCCCAGATCACCAGAAACTTGAAGCAAAATTTCACACTCTTCTGTGCTGCGTGTTGCTGGAAGTGAGGAAAAATCCTTATCCCTCACTTTGAGTAGGAACAGACAATGGGCATGTACTGCTCATCTCATACCATGGACATTTTCAGGAAGTTTTTCTTTAATAAACCTTTTTTGATCCTTCTGGCTTGCACATTTTGCCATATTGTGAGTTTTGTGAGCCTGGTTCCTTTGCTGTCTCATCTTGGATTGATCAAGAATACTTTGGGCAATGGGCTTTTGAGGGTGGGTGCACTCACTGTTTTCCCAAGTGCCCTCCTCATGCATGGTGAGATTGTCTCTCCTTGGTTCACCATGTGTTTCACTTTGAGTTGGAGACATGTTCTTGTCCTCATCATTGATGATTGTTTCTCTTGACCTGTTCTTGGTTTGGATGCATAGGGATGATGATGTCCAGTGACTTTTTATTTATGGACCAGAGGCAAAAATGCATCAAGTTCATCACCTGCCATGCAAATCATCAGTTAACACATCAAAAAATTCATCAAGACTGGTCATACTCACAATCTTCAATTGGCTCCTGAGATTGGACTGTCTTGCCTTTAGGAGAAATATCTAACCCACCAAAAAAACATATCAGATTGTCAAAAGGTTTATACTCTGAAATCAAAAGGACTAATGTTGATGAAGCATAAATCCCGTATTTCCCTCCAAAAGACCACTCAAAGTAACATTTTCCAATGGCCTTTTTTTTTCCCACCATCAACCCGTTTTTCATGGCCCACATGAACCTGAGATCATGATGGCTGTTTACTTTGCCCTAAGGGTTCCTGGGACTCCACAGGATTCCAACCAGGATTAAGGAGGAAGTCATGTGGAAATTTTGATTGGGGTTTAGACTTTTATAAAATTTCTGCCGTGCTTCCTGGTCCCTCAGACACATGCATTTGTGTATCAGTGGGATTCAGGGGAATTGTAGTGACAGTGTGAGCTCTTAAGATATGACCACATACCCAAAAAGGTCACAAAAGATATTTAAAATAATTATACATTAAAAATAATTACCTTAAAGCTACAAAGATGGCATAAATAGGAATAAAACTTGGTTTAACTTAAAAGCCAATGAATAAACATGTGAAATTAATTATTCCATTGGATTTCCCATGGTAAAATACACAAATACCATTTTTATGGCATATCTGTAAAGTCAATATTTAATGAGTTATAAGTAATAATACCTTTTAAAAAAATAGATATCCTTAATTATTTCAAATACCAATGAATCAACATGTTAGATAAATAATACCATTGGATTCTCCATAAGAATCTACACATAAAACAATTAAGAAGCTAATCCCCAAAGTCAATACTTAAGGAGTTAAGCTGAATATATGCACTTTTTTGGTCAACACATATATCCAAGGATTTTAGCTAATATCATGTGAAATATACATGATAAAGTGATTAACCAAAAATAAAGTCACCACTCCATTACTGTAGGAATACAGAAATGAACTTTATTTCACAAGCTATAAACAAGGCTAAAACCTGTAAGGGATTATTGATTAAAATCAATAGAGCTGTTGACCACTTTGTTGTGAAAGTGGTCCAAACTTAAAAAAGTGAACATTTGGATTCTACTAGCTCATTTGTGAAAAATTATGTATTTTGTATTACAATATTCAAGGTATAACCCCTTGAAATCATGGTTTGAAGTTTAAAATATTAAATTTCAACAGAAAAGATGAGTTACAAGAAAAATCATTCAAAATACAGTTTTGATGATGTAATGAGATTCTCTTGGCAGCTTAATGAGGACATTCCAAGCTATCAGAATCCACTCTCAGAATAGCTTTAGCGTGTATAACTTAAAAGTCATTAATGATCAAAGTTTAAGCTTAAATTTGATCATTTAAGATCACTCACTGTAATCTTATTTTAAGCTTAACAGTCATATTGTGGGAACTCCCCTTGTGTAGGATTAAAATGAGGCAGTACCTGGAGGGGGAAGTCACAGGTAAATAGTTTTGAATTGCTAATAACTCCTGTAACCAAGGGTGGCAAGGGTGTATTGCCTGCCCCCCTAAAATACTGAACAAAATCTTCCTTGGAGCTCACAAACCAAAATGAAATTAGTAAGTGGCTTTACAACTGCAGAAGAAAAAACTCAGCAGTCTCAGATCAGACCTATTCAATGTCTAATATGAAAAATAATGTCAGTAATTTTGGTTAATTTTTAGATCTTAATGAAATACTTGTCTGTATAGTTCTTATCTTTTAGTGAAATTGGGGTGAGTGGTTTCTTCTTGGTGATATAATTTGGTTAAGGTGAGCTATTTAAGGTGTTTAAAAAAATTTGATGAGTGTTGATAAAGGTAATTTTTTTAAGGTATAGTTATAATAGAGTAAAATAATTTTTTACAGGTTTGTTATTTTTTTTAAGAGTGTTTAATAATGAGATAAAATAGTATTTGTTAAATTTAAGGGGTAAAATTCTTTGATATTGTATTTTTTAAAGGGGTAGGTTATTTGTTTGAGTCTTGATAAATGGTGTTGATTTTACTGGATAAAATATTTTAATAGAGTAGTAACCCTAATCTTGGGTACTAGATAACTTTTATTTTCTTTCTTAATAATAATAAGATTCCACTGAGCTTAGCTACTTGGCAATCTTCAACACTATACTTCCACTGAGCTTTAGCTACTGGGAAAGTAAAACTCACTATAACTTGCTGGACTACCTCCCAGGTGAGGGATTAATTATTCCTATTCTTGCAATGTGCAGGGGATATAATGTGCATGGGGGAGAGAGCCCCTCTATTAATACCTTTTGGGAGCCCAGGGGGCCCTCCATGGGAGCTGTCTTTTTCCACTTTAATTCCTCTTTATTTCATCATGTGACTCCATTTTTGGTGAGGACCTTTCTTGCATGGGTCAGGTGATTTAAGGTTGGGTGATAATTTTTTCTCTGCACAGCCTCCATTCATCACATGATGGTCTTTTGGTGAATTAATTATGATGTGATATTCTTGTATTTTCCTCGCATGCATGAGGTTATTTCATTTTGGCTGAGGATTTTTGTTGTGCACAGCCTCTTTTCTGTCACATGATATTCTGTTGGTGGATGGAGTATCACATGATGAACTTGAAGTTCCGTTGCATATGTCATATTTTAGGCTTGGTAGAAGGAGCTGTGTAATTTATGCAAGTGTCATGGTTGTTTTTCTTATTTTTGAACTTTAAAATGAGGTCAGGTGATAATTTCTTGCACTGATGAAATTGCTGTTATGTATGAGATGATGTGATTTTTGAGTTTGACACATGCTGTGCATAGTCATGTGGTTGAGATTTAATTAGAATTGTGTACTGCATGCAGCCTGTTGTAACTAGCTTTGGTTTGCATGAGGTGATTAGTTGTGTAAATAATTTTGATTTGTTTTAAGGTTTAAAGTGGGGCTACTGTGGATATAAGATAAGGTACTCCTGTGGCTGTGTTTTAAATAAATTGCAGGAATTCCGTGGGCTTTAGTTTTGCATCATGTGACTTCTTTATGTTGAGTGCTAGGTTTCTGTGTAATTCATGCAGGTGTCCTTTTATTGCTGCATGAGTCCTGTGGCTATAATGGGGTGTAAAGCTGGGTGGGGTGTGTAATTTAAAGGGTGGTACCTTGTTTGTTGTAACTAGTTTACTATATGTAACTTGATTTTTACATATGCATAATGAAATTGAATAATTCATTTAAACACATACACTGCCCTTTGGTGCCTGTGCAATGGTTTTATGAGTTAAATCCAGCTTCTTACTGTAGAATTGACCTTTTGGTGTAAAATTGGAGTGTAAGTCTTCCTGTAGGCTGGATTTACTGCTATTATAGGGTACTATGAGCTTCAACCTGGTAAAAAAATGGTATGGAATACCACATCCCCCTCTCCATTTAATTCTGTCCCCAGAATTCCAGGTGGGAGCTCCCTATTCTTCATCTGATTCTGTGGTTTCCTCCAATACCTCTTCCTCATTTATTGGTTCATCTTCTTCACTTTGGTCTTCTTCTGTGTCTTCTTTTGTGTCTATCTTTCCTCTTGGCTAAAACCTCTTTACTTGAGATGCTGAAAATCTTCTTGCTAATTCTGTTCCATCCAGACCCTCAAGTTCATATGGTCCATTGTTTATTTGTCTGATTACTCTGTAGGGTCCATTCCATTTGTTTTTGAAAAGTAGCCCCCAATTAGTTTCTATTGCTTTGTTGTAAACCAGGACCAAATCTCCTGGTTTTAGTGGTGATCTTAGTTGATGTCCCATTCTTCTATCCCAATATTTCATTGAGTCCTCCCTTGATTTTTTGAGTTTTTCTGCTGCTTTCTTTGTCATTCCTTTTTTTCCTTCTAATTGTTTAGCTCTGGCTTCCAACCATTCCTCAGTTGTGGATATTTTGTGCCATTCTACTGCTAAAAATGTTTTTGTTTCAATGTCAATGGGTAATACTGGTAGTTGTGTAGATTGGAGCTCATATGTTGAGAAACCAGTTGTCCTTTTAGTGAAGATTATGTCAGCCAATGTCACTAGTGGTAGATATTTTTTCCCTTTTTCTCCAATTTCCCCACACATTTTGACTAGTGCATCTTTGAGTTGTTTATGGCCCCTTTCCACCATTCCTTGATACTCTGGGTAATAGGCTGTGGTGACTCTGATCCTTTATCCTGCTTTCTTCAATGCATCTTGCAATTATTTTACAAACTATGGCCCCCCATCAACAGTTACTTCTTTTGGTGAGCCATACCTGCATATCCATTCTGAGGTGAACCATTCTGCAACCACCTTTGCTGTTAATTTGACTAGTCCAACTGTTTCTGGCCATCCTGAAAAATCATCCCCGGCCACAACCATATACTTCCATCTTCCAGATTTGATATAGACTGCATCCATACTGACCCTTTCAAAGATTGTTGATGTTGCTGTAGATTTCCCTTGTTCCCTTGGGAAGTTTTGACTTCTCTTTTGGCAGGACAGGCAAGATTGAACCCATTTATTGACTGATTTCTTCATTCCTTCCCACCAAAATCTTGCTTTAATTCTTCTGTAAGCTTCATTTTCCCCTCTGTGGCCCATGTCTTCATGAAGTGACTTTAAAATGTAGCTTTGAGCTTCTTGACTTGATATCACCAATTGAGGGTTTGGATTATGTCTTCTTTTGAGTTGGCCATCTTCCAAGAAAAAGTTGGATGACCTTCTTTTTATCCTTCTAAATTCTTCATCTTTACTTGATTGTGGTTTTTTCATTGTACTTAAGTATTCTTGCATTCTCTTCCAAAATCCTTCTTGTTTGGTTGGTACTTGTATTCCTGAAAAATGGAGTGAATTTACATTCTTAGCCCCAAATCCAGGGTGTGGCTTGATCAAATTTTCTTCTTCATCAAATTCTGGTGCATCTTAATCTTCTTCTTCTGAGTTTTTTGGTCTTTTGGATAGCCCATCTTGCATAGTGAAAGTCGTCCCTGGTTTGTGTACCAAATCAAAGGAAAATAGTTGAATGAAAGCCACCCATCTTGTCATGGGGGCATGGGGTAAGCATGGGGTATTGATCATTGCAATTAAGGCCTTGGCATCAACTTGCAATTCAATATGTTATCCCCAAAGTATTGTCTGAATCTTCTTGAGAATTCTTGCAACTCCACAGAGTTCTAATTTGGGTTGTGAGTATTTTGATTCTAATTTTGAAAAAGTTATTGATTCATATAATACTGGTCTGTCTTTTCCTTCATTATCTTCTTGAGTGAGTACTCCTCCTGCAGCAATGTAGCTTCAATCTACTGCTAGCTTAATTTTTCCTGCTCCTTTGTCATAATCCAATTTCTTGAGGGTTATTTCTTCTCCAACTTTTCTTCTGAGCTTATGGAAAGCTTCTTCACATTTTTGATCCCAGGCCCAGTCAACATCTTCTCTGGTGAGCCTTCTGAGTGGTGATGTAACTTGTGAGAAGTTTTCAATGAGCATCCTTACATAGGCAAAAAGTCCCAGAAATCCCCTTATTTCCTTCTTGTTAAGAGGTGTTGGCCAATTTTGAATTTTGTTGATCTTTTGTTTTGAATTGTTCTTCCTTTGAATGATACAACATGCCCTACTATGTCCAAAGCTGGAACACAGCATGCAAACTTTGATCCTGAGATAGTAAGTCCTGCTTCTTCAATTCTGAATAAAACTCTTTCTAAGGTTATGGCATATTTCCATATAAATCTTCTGATTGATGGGTTTTCTGGTAGTGTTTCTTGGTTGTAAAGTGATCTTGGTCCTTTTATTCCTCCATCATCAATAAAAATTCCTACACTTTCTGGTATTTCTTCTTGAAGTATCCAGGTCATTTGGGCTTGGTATACTGCTATGGATTTGGTGGCTCCTTGGGGTAGTCTTGTGAGTTGCATCCTTCCAAGGGGTGTTTCAAAAGTGGTGAGGGGTCTTGTAGTTACATCTAATTCTCTTTCATCATATCCTCCCATGATGTCTCCTAGTCCATAGCATGCTCTTCCTGCAAATGCTTCTACAAATTCTTCAATGTGAGGTGGTAAGCCAGAATCCTTGATGGTGACTTTGTTGAGTTCTTGAAGGTCATGGACAATCCTGATTTTTCCATTTGATTTGGCCACACAAAATATTGGGCTTGTGTAGCTTGAGGTGGATTGCTCATAGAGTCCAGTCCTGATTCTTTTGCTGATTAATTCAGTAAACTGTGGTAAAATTGATTTGGGAATGGGAATTGGTTTCTTCTGCCAAGGTTCATGAGGTATTACTGGTAGCTTGTAAGGTTTTCCATATGAGTGTTTGAGTAATCCTCTTTCTTTGTCACAGAAAGCTATTGCTTTTTCCCTTAAGGTAATACCATTTTTGAGTAAATTGATTTCTTCATTTGAAAACCATCCTGGTGGGCTAAAATTGACTTCTTGCAGTCTTACATGGGTTAACTTGAAGGTTTCTTGAAATATAGGTGGGTTGGGTGATAAGGGTGTTTCATAAGGATCTCTTGACAAAGGTGGTCTTTCCAACGGTGGGTTAATGTCTTGAGGCATTGGCTCATTGACTGGTCTCACCTTCTTCAGGACTGAGTTGTATTTGGCGCCTAAAATTTGGTGATCCATCTTCAATTAGTTATTTTGTCTCTTCTTCTCTTTTTTTTAATGATTTTTAAGAATTTGCTAGTGTCCTGAAATCTTGAGGTATTCACAATTCTTCTTTCTTCTTTATTCCGTAGAAATGTAGTTTAAGGTCATACAGGACCTACAACTAGGTGTGTAACCCCTGTATATTAGGTATACAAGTCCTGCAGTTTGAGTCATGCAAGGACCTCCTGGCCTAATCCAAGGGCTTATCTTGATTCTTGCGCTCCTTTGGGCTTGATTTTGGATTCCACTTGACTCTTGTTTTACTCTTCAATCTTCATTATTCCCACTTGATGCAAGATTCTTCTGGTTGTTTTATTTCTTGATAAGGAATTTTCTTGTCTTTATTGATGGCTTGGGACTCCACTTGGTTCATTTTGGCCAATTTGATAATGCTAAACACCTGTGAAACCCCTTGTTCCTGTTTCACAAAGCGAGCAGTTTATTGTCATGCTGAGGACAAAAGTGGTCCTTCAGCACTTCTCCTGACTAGGACAATCCCCTCCAGCTTCTTGGCTGTTATTTTTTTATAATTTCCCTGCCCAGGTCTACAGGGGAAGCAGTGTAGTGTCATGCTGGGGACCTCCTGAGTCTTCAAGCTTCTTTAAAATCCCAAGGGAAATTTGAGTTGAGTGTTTTACATCATCTTGTTGGTCCATAATGTTGAGTGAGTCCTGAGTTCATAATTCATCCAGTGAGTAATCCTTCATTCCATAAATCCTGACCACTTATTCTTGAATTCCAAATGAGTTTCAATCCAGAATCAAAGAAGTGTTCAAGGTCTTGTGCTGTCCAAAGGTCAATCCATAAGGAACTGCTGCTTTTCTTCATAAAAAATCTTCTTCATTTTCAGTATTCTGAATAATTGTCCTATGATAAGTTGTTTCCCAATTCTCTTGCTATTTCTTCACAATAACTTATGTCCTTTTGTTCTTTTGTATTCCTGAATTATACCTGTTATAAAGAAATAAAAAATGAAAAATTGTAATAATAACTTTATTGAAAATTGATTTTAATATTAATTTATTGATATTTTTTAATAATATTTGTTTAGGATAAGGGCCCCCCTCTCCATTTATAGATCCTCAGTTGGTTTTCAAATTTTGCAGAGGATATGTTCTCATTCCCCCAAAACTTCCACTATAAGGGATAGTGTAAGAAATAAGCATACCAAGCCCTTATTTTTTATAGTGATTTTGATAAGAATGAATAATGATACAGAAAATTGACATAATTTTATTTTAATGATTATTCAATAATAATTTTTTCTGTAAGTATAAAATAACCATTAACTGAGATATCTGAGTAAAAAACACAATTCAAAAGAAATAAACCTGAATCACAATTAAGATCATGGAACTGTTTGGTTGAAGGTGGTAATTTGTGCCAATCAATAAAAATTGGTGCTCTTGAGAGTATTTATGATTGATATTACATAATTGAATGATCATAGCTTGAGTCCTTTATTCATATAATTACCCTTATGATACTACAACTCTTCCTTTTGGAATTATCATTGTGACTCAGAATTTATTTCAAGTCCATCCCCTGTATGGTTCAGATTTTCTGTTACCCATAAATGCATTTGAGTTGTCAAAAAAATATAAACAGTGAAATTGAAAATTTTTACAACTTTAAAATACTCTTGTTTGCTTTTGGGGGGGCTTTTTCAATTCCATTTGGAATAAACAGCACATTGAGGTGTTGTTAATATGTAAATTCCCCAAATTATGTCATCAATTTATGAGTTTTTAATATAAATTCCTCCTTCAGAGTTCAATTAATGCCTTCATGGCACAAATACTTCTTCTTTTCAAACAAGTTCCAATCACTCTCTTGTAATTGAAGAAATATTTCAAATAAATTGATCATTTTAAAAACAATAATACTTGATGTAGAGTTTTTTTTAATTACTGTTATTATTGAGTTGAAAAATTAAGCCAACTCAATGGCTCATGCTATAATAGTAGGAAAAGTATAATAGAATATTCTTGAGCTCATTAATGGGATATGACCCTAATTATTAGTGATAATAAATAAATGAGTTTGAAATAAAAAATAAAAATAAAAAATAAAATAAAAAAATATGTTCAGAACATTAAAGTCAGTAAATTTTTCTAATTCTTGTTTATAATGAAATAAAATTGGAAATTAAATTAAAAAATAAAATAAGAAATGAAACCTTAGGTAGTTTATAGTCTTGCCTAGGACTTATCATCCCTTTATAGTCCTTGTTAAATCTTTTTTTATTTAAATATGCAGTTTATGGTCTTGCCAAGGACCATTGATTACTTTTTCCTAATTATTGTTGATAATTTGAGTGGGCAGTTTATGGTCTTTCCGTGCACCATTGTTGATTTTTTTTCATGTATTTTGGGTTCTTTTGACAATTCTTGATGGTCAATTTATGGTCTTGCCAAGGACCATATCGTGTGTCCAGGCACCTGATTGTTGCACTTGGGGTTTCATGGCATGTAATTTATCTTCAAAGCCAAGTTGTAAATTGAATTAAACAGTTGATAGTCTTATTGAATACTCTTTTTCACTTTAAAAGCAGTTTTAAGCCTATAAAATAAGAGAAATATTTTCATGATGAACACCTGTAGCATTCAAAATCAAATATGTCAGTATAATATATTGTAAAACATAAGAAACAAGCATAAGAAATAGAAACAGCAGTTTAAAGCCTTGCTCAGGGCTAATATTATTTTTTTATTGTTTTTGAAGCCCTATTTTTATTCTTTTCATTTTATAGCTATCTTGTTTGCCTCATTCATTTTATTAAACTAAAAAATTACTAAAATATCACCAAATCAGATAATCAGTAATAAAAAATAAGAATAAGATGAAATTGAGCAGTTTAATGCCTTGCTCAGGGCATTTATATCTCATTTTATAGCCCTGTAGAATATCAAAGTAAGGTATGTCAGTTCAAATTCATATCAAAAATAAAACAAGCACAAAAAGATAAAACAAGCAGCTTAAAGCCTTGCTGAGGGCTCATTTGTTGTCTTTTATGTAATATAAAGGGGAAAATAAGGAAAAAAATCCAGCAGTTTATTGTCTTGCTGAGGACATTTATTGTTTTTTATGCCCTGTAGCATAAAAAATAAACAAATTTACTAAGATAAATGAACAAACCCAGCAGTTTAAAGCCATGCTGAGGGTTCTTTTATTCATAGCCCTTTACCCTATCAGAAATGAAATATATCAGTTTAATTTAATATCCAAAAAAATAAAGTAAGAATAAAAAATAAAATAAAATAAGCATTTTATAGCCATACTGAGGGCTCTGCATTGTCCTTTATAGCCTTGTTGCTTTTATCCCCTATAGTCAAAGCTGAAAATAGTTGTCAATGAAACTATAGTGAAATAAAACAAGATCAGTTATTATATTGTCAAGTGAAACAAAAAAGAAATAAGCAGTTTTAAGTCTTGCTGATGACTTTTCATTGTTTATTTCAAACTTCTTAAGTCATTATATATATATATATATATATATATAATTTTTGTTTTGTTTTGAAATATGCCTGTATCAAAAATAGAAAAAATAATGTTAGCATTGATAAAGGAAACAAGAATCAAATAATGAATAAAACCAAGCAGTTTCAAGCCATGCTGAGGGCTTTTTTTATTCATTATTTCCTCTAATTATTAAACTAAAGGGAAAATCAGTAAAAAAACATTAAAAATAAAATTTGAGCAGTTTAATGCCTTGCTCAGGGCATTCATTGTTATTTATAGCCCTGTAGCACATCAAAATAAAATATGTTAGCTTCATGTAATATTAAGGAGAAAATGAAAGAAAATTTCAGCAGTTGAATGTCTTGCTGAGGACATTTTTTTATTGTTTCAAACCCTGGTAAATTCAAATCAATATTTTGTCAGTAATTTAAATAAGCTCATAAATGATAATATAATTCAAACAAAGAATAAAAGAAGCAGTTTAAAGCCATGCTGAGGGCTTATTTGTTACTCATTTTTTGTTATTTTTAATTTATAGCCCTTTTTTTAATTCTTTGCCTTTTCAAGTTCCTGTAGAAATCAATAATCAGAAGTTTTAAATTGAAACATTCATAAAAAAAATAAATTAATGTTAAAATTAAGAAAATCATCAGCTTAAAGCCTTGATGAGGGCTTTTTTTTATTTTTGTTGTTATTTTTTTATTATTATTATTATTTATAGCCTATTCGGGTTGTACAGCCCAGTACTGGCTGTAGGAGGTCCGCTTCCTATATCCTTGCTGCAACTCCTGCTTTTCAACTTATTCATTCTACCTTTATATTTTCTATCATTTTTATTATTATTTTTTTTTTTTTTGATAATTTGCTCTTTTTTTTTAGTGATTTATCTTTGCTTTATGAATCTTTTACAATGCAAATTTCTTGAACAATCTTTTCCTTCAAGAACAGGTCCCTGGAGATGACTACTGGCCTTGCGAGCACCTCAAACACTACTTGTTGGTGTAGTATTCCCCCTCAAAATATTTCAGGAAGTGGTTAGCAAGCCAAGTCAGGTAGTGACAAGCAGTGTAAGGTTGTTTCCCTAGCTAATTCCGCTCTTGGAGTGTGGCTTATTTAACTTCTGTGATCTTATAATTCCTAGGTAACACTGAGCCCAGCGAGCTGAATCCGCTCAAATCGGAGTAGTTCATCAGTCCGTTGTGGAGTTAGTGGATTCATTCTTCCTATACTTCCTGATAGCTGCATTTGCTTCCTAAGTCCGCTTCTTTTGTGATTCTTCAACAATTATAGAACTTTTGTTTGCTGATTTCATGCCTTAATGCCCTTCCTTGGACCCAAAGTGGTATTTGTCATTTTATTGGTTGACTAATTTGCTCTCTCATTTCCCTTGTTGTATTATGGCGGTTGGTAAGTAATGTAGCCTTACTCATTTTCAGTATAGCTCAGTCATTGGATCCATATTTTATGTGACTGGTACCCTCAGAGATTCTGAAAGGTAGTGGCACTGCCTCTGATTGCACCCAATAAGCAGAATGTTTAATGGATTCAACACTATCTCAAGTCAGTCGCCATTGAACTACCTGCAGCTTTATCTATTGATGCTTTGATCCATTATTATTTTTTACTTTGTATAAGTATCAGCTGACGTAGGATTTTGAGAGCTTTCGATAAGGTGAACCCCAGTATTATCAGAGCGCAGTAGAAGAGATACCAGGGTTATTGGTTGATGCTGTCTCGAGAGTACCTTCCATACCAAGCTGGCTTGGATCCCTCCAAAAATAATATAAATAGGACTCAGAGCTCCCTATTTTCCCCATTCCCACTAATCCACCAGTTGATTTTATTGGATTGTTGCGTTAACTTGACACTTGAGGTATGATCTTGTTCTAGTTAATCTAATCTAATTTCATAGAGTAGCCATTACTGAGATTGGAGAACTCCTCTTTTACAGTCTCCCATCCTGTTTCAAAATGAGCTCCAATAACCCTGTATACTTGTCCACCTTCTTAAAGGCGATTGAGCCTTTTACAATTGAAGAGTTTGAGGAATTGGTTTTTGATACTCCCTCCACACCCATTAAACGATCCATATGGGAGTGGGTTACCTTGATGACTCCCCCTTCAACCCCAGCTCTTGCTATTTGCTTGTTCAGATCCACCAGAGCCTCATCGCCGGAGGAGGAGCCTCTATCTTCGGCATTGGCATTTTACACTCTCATAAATGGAGATTACAATCCTTGGCTTTTTGTGAATTATCCAGAGACATTCTTTTCAATCGGACCTGCTTCAAACTCTCAAGGGTCCAAGAACCCAGCTACCCATACATATGAATTGCAACCTCGTGGTCCAGATGGTCGTGCAATAACTTCCCATTCCAAATAATAAGTAAGCCAACAATTTGTTTGTTTTATTGTTTTTGTAGAGACTAAGTATAGACCATGCTGGCATAAAGCTAATTTGCTCCTTTGGTTTAATTTAATTAGGTCCTTGTCCATTATCTGTTGTAATTACTAGGCAGCTTGGTTATCTTAGTTACATCAACCACTTGAGCTATGACTCCGTGCACTGTAGCTGTAGTTGCTTAATTGTCTGCAATCAATTGCTGACTAATGATTTTTTTTGTGATGCTAATGAATTGAATACGTCAAATATTCCATGGATGAAAGAGCCAAGGTACTTTTTCTAGGCTCTGCAGCAATACAGCCCAAGTTTCTTCTTAGAGAAACTTGGTGCAATCGGAAATGAAAATTTAGTTGTTGAGCCAGTTTGGAGTATTAATTTAGATTTGATATACTATGTTGTCTCTGGAAAGAAACTTTTAGTTCACAGCTACTTCAGTCATGTTGAGTTCATGTTCAGGTCGTTTTTTTTTGTTGCGTGATTCTTCATTTTAATCCTGATGTTATTGTTAGTTGCCAAAAGCCCCCACTTTTTTTCTCTTAAGGAGTGTTATTGATTGGGGCTTTGAGACCCAAAGAGAAAATCATTGAGATGGTAGTTGAGAGGAGAAGTTGATTATCTAGGTTAAATTCAACAACAAAGACAGTTAATTTCTCTCTCTTTTTTTTATGATAAAACAAAGTAAATGAAAATAAATAGAATAAAAATAAAAACAGAAAAAAATAAAATAAAATAAAAGTAAATAAAAAAATAAAAAAAAGTAAAAGTAATAAATTAATAACAAAAAAATATAAATATTAGTAAAATAATAATAATAATAATAACAATAACAATAATAGAAAAATAATAAAACAAGAAAATAATAAAATAATAAAATAATAAGATAATAAAATAATAAAATAATGATAAAGGATAAGATGATAAAATAATAAAAACAATAAGATGAAATAATATAATAGCTGAATTTATATTCTGTAATTGACTCTTAGTGATATTTCCATCAGTGATTTTATCTTTTTAGAATATCTAGATGACTATCTGTGTAGTAATTTCTTTATAGTTTCAAAAAACTAAAGATAATGTAAGTTTATTTTTATTTTTATTTATTTTATATTTAATTTTTTTTATTTATAATTTACTGAGTGTGAATAAAGTGGAGACCAATTTCGAGTTTTAATTTTTTGAGCTAGTTATTTATTTATTTTTTATGAATAAAAACAAAAAAGGTAAGATAATATAAAATAGTGAAATAAGAAAGAAGTCAAATAATTAAATGAATAGCTCTTCAAAATCATGTAGGGATTTTTTTTAGTTATCATCTACGGACATGAAGTGAATTGAAACTGATTGTGATTTTATTGATTCTGTTTTTTTATATTCTAAAATTAATTGGAATCATTTTTTTTCCTGTTTGATTTTTGAAAGAAAGATAAACAAATAAAAGAAAAAAGTATATTTATAAGAAAGATCTTCAATATGAAGTAAGCTTATACTTTATCTTTTCCTTCTAAGGTTATACAATCTGAAGCTATTTTTGTTTTGTTTTTTTTGTTTATTTTATTTTATTTCTATTTATTTTTTATTTTTATATATATATATATTATTATTAATATTCTTATTATTTTTCTGGTCAATTCTTAAAAAAAATTAAATAATAAGAAATGTAATCAAATAAGAGTAAAATAATAAATAGAAGAAATAAATAATAATGATATTAATGGAATTAAGATGGATTAAGAAAAAACAAAGAAGCAGGGACTTAGGAGGTGAGATTTTGTTTGGTTAATTCCTTTGACTAAGCATTTTATTTACTAATTAGTTCTTGATGAAATTTCCTCCCTTGCATTTTTCTCTTTTCAGAATTTTGAAAAGGCATTCTTGACAGAAAGAGCTCCAATCCTCTGTATTTAATTGAGTTGAACCACCTTTTAGACTGAAGATTGCTGGTATAAGTGTTTCTTCCCAGTGGCAATCCCAGGTGGAATTCTTAATAATATACCCTCTTGAGATCTTCCTTATTTTACCATTTTTAATTTCAAAATGCTGGAGGTTGAACCAGTCTTGGCATTCCCAGGTCCTCCAGAAAAGTGATTTTCTGAGGTGTTCATCCATGTGGAATATTTCATTCCATTATTGGTTTCCAAGGTTTCCTTCAATTCCATCCCAGGTCAGTAGCTCTAAGAATTCATACTTTGTAAGTTTGAATCCAGGTAATTCTTTCCATGGATGAGATCTGACAGTTTATGATGGTGATTTTTCTTTTTCAAAGATGTCCTCAAAATCAATATATGGAAGGAAAATGGTGGAAATATCAGGACAGGGCTCTGGCTTTATTTTCAAGAACCAGTCAGGATTTCCAATTAATTCTTGTGGATTGATGTAATTGGCCCAGACTTCTTTTCTTCTATCCAGCAGATATCTGTGTCCATTGACCAGGGATTTTCTTCAGGCAATGGCCATAATTCCATTTTGAAGTATTTGGTGGGTTTTGAAGTGTTAAGGTAAGATGAATTGAGAATAGTATCAAATTTATTTATCAAAATAGCTTGAGGGTAGGTTGAATGGATTTTGGATGGTTATTTTGGGGTAAGAATTGGATATTCCTCTTTGATAAGGCAGGAGGTCACTGCCTAGTGCTTTTTGATTTTGGGTGAGTGAATTTGAGTATTGGATTTGATAAAAATTGATATTTCTCCTTGATAAGGCAGGAGGTCACAGCCTAGTGATGACTGGGTTTTGGTGAAGGAAAAATGGTGATTTTGGTTGCTAAAAAATTGATTTTTCTCTTTGATAATGCAGGAGGTCACTGCCTAGTGATTAATTGAGTTGAAATCTGACTTTTTTGTTTGGTTTTTGATTTTTTAGAGCTGTTATGTGTCTTCAAGATGGGCCTTGATGGTTTGAAATTTAATTGGTCCATTAATTATTGAGTAATTTGATCATTGGTTTTGTCAGAAACCTCCAAAAATTTCAGCAATTCCTTGATTTCTTCAATTTCTTGGTTTCTTGATATTTATGAAGTATCCTTAAGGTGCCAAAGGTTCTTTTTATTGAAATCTGCATCTTCTGGTGACCAATGAAGTTCTTCATTGATAATTTGGTCTTCTTTTATTAATTCTTCCCCATAGGATCCAAAAATTGGTGAATTGGCCATGGTGGAGGTGATTGATATATTTCTGTAATATTTTTTTGTTTTTTGTTTGTTAATTTTTAGGGAATAATTTGTTGATGAATTTCTTCTTTGTTAAGGCAGGAAGTCACTTCCTTATAGAGAGAAAAATGAAATAAAAAAAGGAACTAATGATACTTTTTATGGGTGATACTGATACATTTTAGAGAAATAATCTTGATTTTGTTGGTTTTATTCAAAGTTGAGCTCCCCAAAGTGGGAAAGGTGAGTGTCTGCTGAGTAAGCTGGCCAAAATCAGGTCTTTGAGGGTTTCCACAAAGTTATTTATTTCCTCAATTTCTGGTTCTGATGGAAATTATGACCACCATAAGTCTTCATCAATGAATATATATCCATCTCCAGCCCATTTCAATTTTCCAGTTTGGTATGTTGATCCATTCAATCCAAGGTACCACTGGGTCCAAATTTGATTGAAGTAAAGTCCTCTTCTTGGTAGTGTGGCCATTTCAAATATTTCATCCCAAATTTATTTTTCAAGGTTACCTTTAATTCCCTCTTCAGTTAATAAATCTAAGAATTGGATATTGTTCAACTTTGCTCCTGGAAGGTGACATAAGTATTTATCTTCACATAAAATTTCTTGAGCTTCATCCCCATAAATGTCTTCAAAGGTGATGTATGGCAGGTAAATGTAATTGTATTTATTTTCTAAGATGGATTCTGTTTCATCCTCTTCATTGGGAGGTTGCTGGATAAATTCAGGGTTTTCCAGTTGCCATTCATAAGGTTCCTCTTGGTTGTTCAATGGTCTGTCCAAGAAGTTGATATGGTATGTGTCTTTTAAGTTTTTGTCTCTTTCTTCCATAATTCTGAGGTCCTTTTCAATTTAATTTATAATTTCTTCATCTGAGAGCTCATGATGCTCACTAAATCTGACTTTCTTCTTTTTGGGTTTAGTTTTGAAAGGGTTTCCATGTATTTTCTCATTTCCATCTACCAAAATTTGGAATGTTTCTTTATTATTGTTAATTGGCTTGTAGCTTATGTTGGGTAATTCATCTTCAGAGGTTGAGTCTTCAAGTTGTCTTTTGAGATTTCTTGGCCATTTGTTATTTTGTAAATCTTGGCCAAATTCATCAATTTTTGGAGATATGGATAGATCTTGGGTCTTCTGGGTCAAATTTTTCATGGTATTGTCTCTTTTTGCATTTTCCAGATTTTTTCCTGGGGTATTTCTGACCAATTTTGCCATATTGCATAAATCCATTCCTCTAGGTGGACCAGTTTGCCACCCAAGTGCTTGAGGTTTGCATATTGGCATGCATAATCTTCTTCCATCAGGTTCTTGATAGCTCAGTATTTCTCCTTGTTTGTGAGAAAATTCCAGCCTAATGTTATTTTCTGCCAAAAAGGGTCTTCCAAGTACTGTATGGACAGATCCTTTTGAAATGAAAAAGTGTATTTGAGTTTCTTCACCTGAAGCCAAGATGATTGGAGTAAATTCTGAAAGTGCCACCAATGAAGTAGTATGGCCTCCAACTCCCCTAAGGTTCATGTTTAATTTCCTTGTTGTGAGTGAGGATTTGATTGCTATTTCTTCTGATATAATGTTGAGTTGTGCCCCAGTGTCCACTAATGCTCTGATATGATATTCTTCCTTTCCAATGAAGATTTCCATAAACCCCAAAGGGCAAGCATAATGAATATTGGGCTTTGGTACTTCTTTCAATCCAAATGTTAAGAGTCTTTCTTGAAGATCTATTGAGTTGAGTGATTTGATTTTCTCCTTGTCTTTTTCTGATAGTTCCTGTAATTTATGGACAAAATTCGGTGACATCCTCAAAATTGCTTCAATGGTGAGGTTGATCTTTTGTTGCATAATTTTCTTAATAATTTTGTCAATTACCAGTTTTCCTTCAACTTGTTTCTTTTGAGGTTTTCCGAACTTCTTTTCTTCTTTTGGAATCTCCTCATCTTCAGTCTTATTGGCAATATTCACAATTTCCTCCTCCAGTTGGTCTGGTTTTAGAATTTGGTGGGAATTATTACCCTTTCTTCCTCTTTTTCTTCTTCAATGTAAGTTCCTGGAATAGCTGTTTTCTTCTTGGGCTCTTGATTTTGGGATTGTCTTTCCATTCTTTGCTTTGTCTGCCTTAGTGAAATGTGTGATTCAAAGGGGTCATTGGCTGAGGAAATGTTAGGTGGTTTCCAATTTGACTAATCTTCAACATGAGCAATGGTGGTTGATTTATCTTCTGATATATTTTCAGTGGGCTTCACCTCTTCTTCTGGTTTTGGCTTTACAGTAGGTTTCTCCATAAATTTCCTGTTTAGTTCTTCTTGTTCTTTTGCAAAAGCCCTGACTATGTCTTTGGCACTTTCATTTCCTTCCATAGGTACTCTCTGATAGTTGGGGAAGAGGTAAGATTCTCCTTGGGTTGTGACAATCCTTCTGTCCAGATCTTCAGAAAGGTGAGTGCATCTAGTTGCTGAATGGCCTTCTTCCTTGCAGTAAGCACACTTTCATGGTGGTCTTGGAGCCATTTGAGCTGGTATGTATGGTTGGTAACTGGATGAAAATAGTGGTAAAAGATTCCTTGGCCTATATGGCTGCTTATTTTGAGGTAATCTTTGCTCTTGATTATTGTTCCAATTCCTTCTTGGTGGATTAAATGCTTCTGAAAGGGTTTTAAGCTTATTTAAAGCTTCTTTAACTGATTCTTTTCCCTCATTTCTTGGTTGAGGTTCTGGTTGTGGAGGATTTTTGATCTTTTGGGTGAGTTCTTTTACTTGTTTTAAAACTTCATCTCAGCTTTCATCCTCAAATCTGTTTTTGCTTTCTGCAGGTTTTGGTTTAGAAAATTCCTTTTGTTGAATCAGTACCTTGGTGTCTAAGTCTTGTTCAATGTATAATTTCAAAATATCCAATCTTGGAATGATGTAACCTCCATCCAAGGCTTGAACCATAGCTCTGTCTTTAATCATTTCTTTGTAAATTGATTCTTGAATACTAGTGGAAAGGCTGGCCAATATTTCCTGGTTATTATTGATATCAACTTGGATATATTGGTATCTTTTGAGGTAAGTGATGATTGCTTCATATTCCCCAATGAATTTTCTGTATTGAGTCATGTTTTGTATTCCTCCTTCTTGCTGAGTTTTTGTGAATAAATCAGTGATTGAGGATAATCTGTATCTTCTTTCAGGTGAGACTGTTCCCCATCTTCTTTTCATATCCACTTTCAATTGATCCCAATCAGCTGTTTCATATCCTGGCATTCCTTCAATATGATAACTGATTTCTTCATCTTTTGTCCCAAATCCTATTTGTCTTGAAATGTCTCTTCCACTTGCTCCTTCAATTTCTGCAATATTTTCAACTTTCTTTATGAATCTTTCAACATCCTTTCCATCAAACCACAAGTCATAATCCTTGGCTCTGATTTTCAATATTGGAGTAGTGTTTCTTGGAGTTTCTTGAAGTGATGGAGTTGGTATTTGTGCAGAAATGTTGACTCTTCTTGGTAAGGTACTTGATCTTTGTTCTGTATAAGGTGTTGATGTGGACATGGGTCTTGGGTAAGGTGAAGGTGATCCATGTTGCCTGAATGATCTTGGAAGGGTGGTTTGCTCTTCAAGTGGACTATTTTGTGGAGTATAGTTTGATGATTTATTTTTTCCTTCCTTTTTGATTAGTGCTAGTAATTCTGCTTGCATTTCTAGCATCTTCTGCTGAAGTCTCTCTGTTGAAGACATCTCTTCCTGTCCTTCAACAGTCTCTTCATTAAGGTTTTCTTCCTGGATTTCTTCAATACTACCAGGTAACTTTGATGATGAAGGTTTATCCATTTTTGATTGGTTAATTTCCTCTTTTGAGATTAATTTATTGATTTTATTTCTTTCAAGGAGATCAAGGAAAAATTTCTCCACAACCTTCAAGTCCCTTTTGTTGGTTCTTGGTGTTCCAATTGGGAAGTTTGAATATTTATTTGGTTCCTCCCCTAGTTCTGTTTATTGCTTTGGTGGATAATAGTAATGGTCAGAGTGAGTTGATGATTCAGATTCTTGAGATGATGGTTTGGGCTGATTTTAATTATTTGAATCCAGTCTTTTGTTATAAAAATGGTGTTCTTGGAGTAATTAAGTATTTTAGAATTGATTGTAACTTGATTGATTTTTTATTGAGGTTGAGGTTGTCTTTGCCACTGTGGGGACACCAGATGTGGGAACTCCCCTTGTGTGGGATTAAAATGAGGCAGTACCTGGAGGGGGAAATCACAGGTAACTAGTTTTGAATTGTTAATAACTACTGTAACCAAGGTTGGCAAGGGTGTATTGTCTGCCCCTCCTAAAATACTGAACAAAATCTTCCTTTGAGCTCACAAACCAAAATAAAATTAGTAAGTGGCTTTACAACTGCAGAAGACAAAATTTAGCAGTCTCAGATCAGACCTATTCAATAAATAATATGAAAAGAATTTCAGTAATTTTGGTTAATTTTTAGATTTTAATGAAATACTTGTCTGTATAGTTCTTATTTTTTTAGTGAAATCGCGGTGAGTGGTTTCTTCTTGATGATATAATTTGGTTAAGGTGAGTTCTTTAAAGTGTTTAAAAGAATTTTATGAGTGTTGATAAAGGTAATATTTTTTAAGGTATAGCTATAATAGAGTAAAATAATTTCTTACAGGTTTGTTATTTTTTTAAGAGTGTTTAATAATGAGATAAAATAGTATCTGTTAAATTTAAGGGGTAAGATTCTTTGATATTTTATTTTTTAAAGGGTAGGTTATTTTTTTGAGTCTTGATAAATGGTGTTGATTTTACTGGATAAAATATTTTAATAGAGTAGTAACCCTAACCTTGGGTACTGGATAATTTTTATTTTCTTTTTTAATAATAATAAGATTCCACTGAGCTTAGCTAATGGGTAATCTTCAACACTATACTTCCACTGAGCTTTAGCTACTGGGCAAGTAAAATTCACTATAATTTTCTAGACTACCTCCCAGGTGAGGGATGAATTATTCCTATGCTTGCAATTTGCAGGGGATATAATGTGCAATGGGGGGATTTAGAAATTTGGGGGAGAGAGCCCCTCTATTTATACCTTTTGGAAGCCCAGGGGGCCCTCCATGGGAGCTGTCTTTTTCCACTTTAATTCCTCTGGATTTCATCATGTGACTCAATTTTTGGTGAGGACCTTTCTTGCATGGATCAGGTGATTTAAGGGTGGGTGATAATTTTTTCTCTGCACAGCCTCCATTCATCACATGATGGTCTTTTGGTGAACTAATTTTGATGTAATATTCTTGGATTTTCCTTGCATGCATGAGGTTATTTCATTTTGGCTGAGGATTTTTGTTGTGCACAGCCTCTTTTCTGTCACATGATATTCTGTTGGTGGTTGGAGTATCACATGATGAACTTGAAATTCCTTTCCATATGTCATATTTTAGGCTTGGTAGAAGTGGCTGTGTAATTTATGCAAGTGTCATGGTTGTTTTTCTTCTTTTTGAACTTTAAAATGAGGTCAGGTGATAATCTCTTGCACTTATGAAATTGCTGTTATGTATGAGATGATGTGATTTTTGAGTTTGAAACATGCTGTGCATAGTCATGTGGTTGAGATTTAATTAGAATTGTGTACTGCATGCAGCCTGTTGTAACTAGCTTTGGTTTGCATGAGATGATGAGTTGTGTAAATACCTTTGATTTGTTTTAAGGTTTCAAGTGGGGTTACTGTGGATATAAGATAAGGTACTCCTGTGGCTGTGTTTTAAATGAATTGCAGGAATTCCGTGGGCTTTAGTTTTGCATCATATGACTTCTCTATGTTGAGTACTAGGTTGCTTTGTAATTCATGCAGGTGTCCTTTTATTGCTGCATGAGTCCTGTGGCTATAATGGGGTGTAATTTAAAGGGTGGTACCTTGTTTGTTGTAACTAGTTTACTATATGTAACTTGATTTTTACATATGGATAATGTAATTGTATAATTTATTTAAACACATACACTGCCCTTTGGTGCCTGTCCAATGTTTTTATGAGTTAAATCCAGCTTCTTGCTGTAGAATTGACCTTTTGGTGTAAAATTGGAGTGTAAGTCTGCCTGTAGGTTGGACTTACTGCTGTTATAGGGTACTATGAGCTTGAGCCTGGTAATAAAATGGTATGGAATACCACAATATAAGTGATAAAACTGGTTAATATTATTAGAATATGATTAATACTAATAAAATACACAAATTTGAGGCTTCTGCCAAGCCAATGATGTCATCAAACTTAGAGTTATAGTGATAACTCTAAATAATGGTGTAATTATGAGTCAAGATGGTTTGATCATGATGTAATCATCACCAAACCTTGAAATATGAATCAATTCTAGTAGAAAGCATCAACAAAAGTCTACTAGAAGCCTGTTTGAATCGAGGAGGGAGGTATTTACTTCAAATAGAGCTCTTTTTACTCTGTTTTCCCCTCAAAAAAATTATAAATAAAAACCAATAAAAAAAGTCATTTTTTTGATTTCTTTTAATTTTGTTTATTTATTTATTTTCATTTTTTAAGATGAAAAAGCAATTTTTACATGGAAAATTGCCATATCTTACCAAAAATAACACTTTTTATATAAGAGACTTATATTTATTTCTCTTTTTTAGTGTTTGAAGACAATCCAACAGAGGACAACCAAATGGCACAGGGGCTCTTTGAAGTGAAGAGGGCCTGGCACTCAGTAAACTGGGACTCACTTGTGGAGGGCTCAAGGATATGGAAGGATTAAATACACTAAAGAGTGTAAGGAATGAATTACTATAATAAAAGATATGAGAAAAGCAGAAACAAAGAATTAATAGTAAGAAATAGAAGAGCCAACCACAAACAAGTCCAAGTCCACTGTTTCAACCTGTCATAATGGAAAGAGAAGGGTTAATAAGGATATGGCCACCCAACGCATACTGTACAGGCAAAGAGAAAATGCAAAGACTAACTTAAAATTAAATAATTGTAATACCCAAAATAAGGATAAGAATAATTATGAAATAATAAATAAACTAAATTAATTAACTGGGGAAAAGCCCCAGGGGGGAGAAAGAGGGGCTAGTATACGTGAGAAACACCAGCCCTGGTCCAGAGGAAGAATTTTCATGAGAGGATTGAATTATTGAATTGAGTCTGGCCAATGCAGGTCCTGTACAGCTGTACAGAACCTGTAAAAGAGGTGTGGTGTATTTGAGTGATCATACAGTTTCATGCTGGTGTATTGAAACTGTATTGGGTGAATCCAACCTGTACAGGTATTGACAGGCTGTATTGATGTACCAAACTGTATGCATGTTTCAGAATGAAGATTTCTGAAACTGAATATTGATGCAACAGTGGATCTTCTGATTATGAGGTGTTTGAGTGGGTACATGAATGAATACCCTTACCCCTGATGGATGGTTGTTACATGCCCTCCCAACACTGCTTACCATCCTTACGCTTGCAGAGTGCACTCCCGACATGCTCCTGACACTGCTTACCATCCTTACGCTCGGGGAGTGCCCTCCCGACATGCTCCCGACACTGCTTACCATCCTTACACTCGCGGAGTGCACTCCCAACATGCTCCCGACACCACTTATCCTTATGCTTCTGTACTACCTCCATAGTGTACAGTGGCTTGTTGGCATACACAATGAACACAATCGCCGAAATATGCTGAGTGGCCTTCTCTGCCAACAGGACCTAAGGGGAAATTGGCCAGTATATTCACAATGTTGTGGTTAGGGTTTAAATCATGAGACTCACAAATTAAAACCTAATAAGTGGACTATTTAAGACAAGAATTGTGTCTCCTGTTTTGCCGACAAAACCATTTTATTTCATATCATTCAAATGGAACACTTTGCTTAGTCCTTACTCATGAGCGTTGAATAGTTCAAAAGCTGACTTTAGTAGGTTTCTCACTAGTCAACTTTATTCAATGTCTCACAGGGAAGTGATTTCATTTGAATGATATGAAGTAATTTGCAACACATCACCTGCTTGAATTTCCCGACAAATCATCTTTTCCAAATGCAATACAATTTCAATAGAAGGTACCAAGTCTGTTGATGCGCAGGTTTATTTTGGTCAGCTTGTGGTTCTAAAATATATTTTTCTAGAATATTAAATAACTCTCAAACTGCTTTAAATTGATATTTAACTTCTTTCAAAATTGCCAAAATTCTCCAGTATTACCTCAAAAAGAATCAATTATTCTAAACTTATTTTACTTCCACCTTTTTTCTTCAATTTGCATCTTTTTATTCTGCAATCTTCAATCGGGTTATCAATCAACTCGTCACCATCTATTTGCTTAATAAACTACCTCCGCTATGGCCCAGAGCCCGGGAAACTCAACTGAATTCAAAGAACGACCAACTTCAGCCCCAGAGAGTGGAAGTGAAATCTCTGATATGGCCAGTAGTTGTGAATTAGGCATTGAAGTAGAAAGCCAGTCACATGAAGATAATCAAGATCCACCAGTTCTTCCAGAATGTGAGTATGCATCCATCTTGAATATTTCTAATCTCTCAAAACCTGATATCATGTCATAGCCTTTATGTCAGGTCAGCCTCCAAGCTCTCAGAAACTGAATTTTAAAAGTTATGAGAAGGAAAAGACTGTTGAACCTTGGGCACTGACAGAAGATGATGGGCAAGATGATGTAATTTTCAGTGGGGAGGTGGAAATTATATTCAAGGGAAAATTTGTCTCCAACATTGCTTAAACAATCCCAAGGCTCGAGAAAATTCAAAATGATAGTAAAATTCCTGATTATGTGCGTCAAAAGATTGCTGAAGCCCTGAGCCTGCTCAAAATGGATTTGAACCGTAAGTCCATTACTAATTCAAAACAAAATTGATAAAAATAGCTGCTTACAATATATGGGCAGGTGTGGAGGTGGGAGAATCTCTACCTGAAGGTTCTCGAGTCATAATTTGATTTCCAGGCAAAGGATTAGGAAAAAGACCAAATATACATGCAACCAAAAAAACAAACAAAAAACGCCGTACCTTTGAAGCCGCAAAGCATTCTCAGGATCAAGGTGATGAAATGATCAATGTTGAAGGGACCATATTGATAATGAACCTCCTCATACTGAACCTGCCCCATACTCAATGAAAAAATCCATGATGAAGCTCCACATACTGAAAGCCCCCAATACCCAATAAAACTATCCATGATGAAACCCCTCCCCCCTCTCCTCGGAATATTCAAGCCTTTCAAGAAAGGGAGACAATTAAACATGATACAATGGGACAAGATATGACTGATATAATTCCTGACCCTGAGCCCAAAGTGTCATCGTCTGGTAATTTTCAAGGAATATTTTTATCCTGCATGGAAGAGTTTGCAGGCATTTTGCATTATCATTCCAATATTACTCAACAATCATGGAAAAGGGGGCTTGATAATATCAATAGTATTTACAAAAATTGATGGGACAATTTACCAATAAAGGATTCTCTTACATTCCTGCCCGTTGGTATTAAGGTGATCAGTAACCAAGAGCTTAAAATGTTGGCTTGGATGGAGGACCTTGAGATGGCAGGTGAGTTTTATCTTTGAGAATGATACTTGATTATTGGCTGTTGACTGGTGATATAAATTGCAATATACAGGGTTAGATTTGTTTAAGCCAACAGAAACAGAAGCGTTTTTTGATAACAACATTTGGAATCTCAAATTGATGAAGGAATCAGCTCAACCTCCAGATAATCTCCCAAAATCTGAACACTCCTTCTTCAAAATGGTTCAGAGCCTTCTTTACCCCGCCAATCCAGCTAAACATTTTTGGGCAAATGTTATGTTTGAATCCATTAGTTTAGTCTCATACGATGTGATTGCACCCAAGCCATATGTTGCACCAACATCAAATTCTACTGATCCTCTTGGACTTGAACGGGGAGCAGTTAAATACCTTGCCTCCTGCTTGAGTAAATAGAAGAAACGTGCAACCCAACTCAGCATTGAAGGTGGTGGGGCTGACAATGAGATATCCACAAAGCCGCACAAGAACCTGGAGGATCTAATGGATACAGTTATCCATTTGATGATTGCGTACAACATGGTACGTGCACATACAAAGGTATAAGTTAATGGCATCAAAGGCAAACTCAAGAGCTCAAAGAAAAATGAGGCCATCAAAGGTCTTTTGATGTGTCACAAGAATCTCGGAATAAATTGAATTTGCTATGGTATATTAGCGGCATTCTGTGCGGCAGGGATTTGTGGTTTGATGGTATGCTCAGATGACTGGAGAACAAGCTCAGTTAAAGGGGCTTTATCACTAATTGACATTTCCGAAAAGCTTTCCGAGGGTAAAAATCTAGTGGAGCCAGTGTGGCTACATACTAATAAGTATATATGTAATTTACTGAATAATGGTTTCTTCTCATCAGAGTCTTTTAACCCCACTGTACCTCTTAGATTTGAGTTTGCACAATGCTTAGTATTAGACTTTGGTGATGCCTGGGTGGCAAAGCGCGGTCTGGGTTCAAGTGATGAGGTCACCTTGACTGTACCCAGGTTAGCTAAACTCACAACCAGGATTGACCCATTTTAGATTAGCTTTGTACTAGATAGATTGTAATTGAATTTTGGAAAGTTATTTATGAATTTAATAATCATGACTTCCTATCCTACTACTGCCCGGATGCCACAGTCCGAATACCAATAGTAATTGTATGGTGGCATGCCTCCATACATCATTGAAGAGACTCCAACAAGATGCAAGCTGAGTCAGGCAGTTGTGCGCGCAAGTAGCACACGCGGGGGCATCGCAGGAGGTCGCGTTTATCACTTCCCGCCAGCCCATAATAGGCCAGATGTTCCTGTGTCTTTCAAGAGGACTAGGATAACTAGGGATCCGCAGCAGGATGCATATTGCATTTGCATGTGCTTGCGATATTCCAAATGGTTGTATTGGAAAGTGATTGCATGGGAACATCAATGTGTCAAATTGAATAATGCACTTTCCACTGCAATTTTCAGGTTCAGGTATTTGAGATCGCGAATTCGCAAAGGTCAGGTGTGATCTTTCTTTTTAGCCGCAATTAAAAAAGATTCATCAACCGCAATTCAATTCAGGTGATATTAATAAATCAGTAATCATTTGGTTTCATTTCATTTTCTTCTGCAAGCATGCCATTCACAAAAAAAGGAACTCACGAGAAAGTGTCGGGCTGAGGAAGGAAAGTGTGAGTTGCTCGCTTAATCTCAGTGTATATATATAGATATATATATATGCTTCCACATTTATGTGGCACCCTCATTGGGCCCCACGGAAGAACATTGGCTTTAGTCGGTTCAGATTGTGCAAATGACATGTGGGCTCCAACAGAGAAGTCAAAGGATGTGTGCTGAAGAAAGCTCCTTGGGCATTGGGCACCATTCTGTACTCAAAACTCCTTAGATTCAAATGGCAGGAAGCAGTATCCGATATCTTGTCTGCTTCAACACATAGTGATCCCTCAACCACTCGGGAATAGTGGGAGATCCCAAAAGACAAATGAGCGCAAAAAGACCCGAATGAATAGGTTGTTTTCCTCCTCTTTCCCAACAGCACAAATATCAATGCCAGTATCAGCAAATATCACCCCAAGTGAAATTCGGAGGGTTGTGGATGTCAATCAGATCAAACACATTCACTTTGGCCATGTGGCAATTTTCTCTTCAACCAGATTACTCATTTCCCTTGTCAAATTCCAACCATTCACAACAATGAGTGAAGTCAAGGTCAATCAATGGGATGAATTATCACAATTCTTATTTTGCAAAAAGAGATTCACCGACCCCATTGCAACAAATGGAGCATTACTGGAGGGATTTATTTTTGCGATTGGGTGGCGCAAATGCAGCACGAAGAATGAACAATTTGGTCTGTATGGAAGTGTTGGGAAAATTGAAAAGACAAAAGATGAATGGCAGAACCGAGGTGCCAATCTTAGCTTGGTAGTTTGCATTCTAGGTCAATCCTTAAAATATGTTGGGGATAATTTATTTGAGAAGATTCAAAATTGCTACAACTCATTGGGGGTTCTGTCTTTTGATCAAGTCAACTATGAAGGCAATATTCCCGCAAATCAGCGTGCATGCAAGTTTGCTTCCACACTCACTCTCACCATGAATGTATTAAAAAACTCACCTCATGTTGATAAGGATGCATTGCTGTATGCTTTGGGATGGTGGTTTCAAGCTGATAAGCGGACCGGCCAAATTCAAAGAGATGCGTCAAAGCGGTGTACAGGGGGAAAATTGATTTTCCCAAATGAGCATTTTTGGATTGATCTATCCGCATGTCATGGGCTCATTCAGGTAGTGTGGGCCATTAGTACATTTGCTCGTTATACTGATCCAGCGCAGGACAACGAAAGCACGACACTAGTGGGTATGTCCGCACAATGCTCAAGCAGGTTAGCAAAAACAATGCAGCAAAAAAGCCACGGCTATTATGAGATTGGCGAGAGAGCGGGCTATCAAATCAGGGATGGTAATACAATCTCATGCCAATTCAAAGAATGAGGAGATTTGCATGTGTGTTGGGTGAGTAATGGTGGGGTAAGGCAGAGGACAATATACACCAGGATTGGATGGATTCGAGTGTGGGAGATGGGTGTCTCACATGAAAAAGGGGTGAAGTGGATTATGTACGGTGGCATGCCATTGTACATCTGTCCTGGTTTGTTGCTATTGTCCAGGATGCCAATGCTTCACACGCGAGTCCATATGCTTGTGCAGGTTCCAACAATGCTAAAAGTTCCTTATGCCTATGCGGGGTGCCAATGCTACACAGGCCAATCCTTACGCCTGTGCAGGCTCCCAAAAATTTACACGCCAATCCTTAGGCTTGTGAAGGTTCCCAAAAATGCTAAAAATTCCTTACGCCTGTACAGGCTTTTGACGATTCACACGCCAATCCTTACGCTTGTGAAGGTTCCCCACAATGCTGAAAATTTCTTGGCCTGTGCAGGATCCCAAGAATTTACACGCCAATTCTTATGCCTGTGCAGGCTCCCAACCATTCACACGCCAATCCTTACACCTGTGCAGGCTCCCAACAATTCACACGCCAATCCTTACGCCTGTGCAGGCTCCAGACAAGTCACATGCCAATCCTTACTCTTGTGAAGGTTCCAGACAATTTAAACAATTCAATACATGAGTAAGATTAATAGCGTGTGACCATAGGAAAGGCCATGTTTCACAAATCTGGAGTGGATTGCTCACATGCGGGAAGCTCCCGCTTTTTTACAGTTAAGAATGGATATGGCTCTAAACCATGGAAGAAGAAAATATAGGAGACGGTAACGGCAACTATTGGCGCATTTTGGGAAAAAGAGGTTCACAAAAACAAATACTCACTCAAACTCTTGGTGGGGCACTTACAAAAATAATTCTCACGCAATCAGGGTTTTTCTCTAAGGAGGAAATAAGTAATTTTTACGTGAAAAAAGAATGTAATAGAATTTGAACATAATAATAATTGAATACAAATGATAATTTATTTAAAAGAAAGTATTACAAATGATAAAAAGTGGAAATAATGAGATTATTTTTTTTAAATTTTTATTTTTCAAGGAATTTGGAGACTATCCTGGTTATGTCCTCCTTTGGATAAGCCTCCAGTGCCTGGGCAAGGAGGGAGTTTAGTTTGTCCCAGAATTCCCGGTGCATCTCATTTCGATGAGTTGCATCCACAAAAGGAATCATGTGGAGCAAGCGGCGATGCTCCAGCAAGATTCCGTTGATCAATTTGTGGACAATGGCTTGAGGAATCATTAGGGTCGGTCGCAGGTCGGTGAATTCCTGGCGAGTGTTGTCGTGGGAATGAGAGGAGCTTGGCACCGGGGGGAGGAGGAGGTTGGGTTCTCTGGGGAGGGAACTGGGGTTGGAGTGGAGGGAGGGGGAACAGGAGGGGAAGATGGCCGAGTCGGTGAAGAAGAAGGGGAAGATGGCCGACTCGGTGAAGAAGAAGGGGGAGGGGGATGAGGGTATCCGACGGGCGTATCGTCGATGATGATTATCAAGCGAGGAGTGGCGGGACGAGCTGGAGATGGTCAAAGAAAAAATGAGGAAAAGGGGATATGAATCAAAGAGAAAGAAGGGATGACTTACCATAAGGTTCCTCTGTGGATTGCATAGGAGCCACCTCAGGTTCTGGCTCATGAGTTGTATTGTCCTCAGGTGTTTGGGACGATGGACTTGGGCCAGGAATAGGTGGCTCTTTGGTTTGGGAGGGTTCTAAAAAAGGAGTAAGAGTCAGTTCACTCGACTTGAAAGTGAAAGTGAAAATGAAATGAAAATTTGGCTGCTTACCGCAGAATAATTCCTCAGACCATCGGGTGCCACTCGGGCCCGGAGTGGGTTGCCGGGGGGTTTGCTCGCGAGGCAAACTAGGAACGGGAGAGTCTTGTTGGGGGGGATGCGGGGGGTTTTGTTCTATGAGTAATGGAAAAAAGTCAGTATTATTGCGTGAAGAGAAATGAGATAAGAAGGAGAAAGAAAACTTACTTTGGCGTTTGAATCCCATCGGTGACAATCAGCCCAAGCACAAATGTTCTCTCGCCATCGCCATCCTTCATCGGCCGGATAATCACTTCGCTCCAGTCAAGGAGTGAAGTGACCATCGGATGGTGGCCTAGGAGGGGGAGTGGACAAAGCCATACTGGAGGGGACAGGGCTAATTGTCAGGAATCGTTCCTGTCGGCCTGTTTGGGGGCCCGGCGTCCATTCACACTCGGAAATGGTTTCATCATCGTCGACCACAAAGGAGTCCTCGCGAGGGCGTCTTGGGCAGGAACTCCTCTGCCCTCGTGGTCAGAAGGGGCGGACAACAAACGAACATTTCTTGTGTGCTTGTCGGCAAGCATCACAAGCATCGTTCGTTGTCGAGGAACAAATGCAGGGGATACCCCGCTTGGTGCATAAAGTGCACGACATCTAAAAACAAAACAATTGAGGTTAGTAACTGCATACAAAGTAAACAATCAAGAAAGAAAATGAAGGCATACAATGAATTATAAATTTAAAGCGTTAACAAAATAAAGAACTCTATTCGAAAGGTTTTAAAAGTCTGGAAGAGAGTCGTGAAGAAAAATAAGTATTAATATTGGTATGTAATGTTGACAAAAGTTTAAAAAAGAGGTAACGCACGAGGTGGATACAAGTGAGGTTCTGAACGGATCAGAAGAATAAACAAACAGGCAAAAGGCAGGGGAGTGGGGTTAGTGGAGTGCAAAAGACAAAAGTAGAAAGGCAGGAAGACCAAGGGGAATATGCACAAGGACAAATGCGGGTAAGGTTGAACGAAGTGGAGTGGGTGAGAAAGAAAGTGAAGGGCGTGTTGTGTGAAGATGGTCTTTTATACCATGGTGAAGCTGAGACGAGCTCAGCAGTTGCAGCACCCGCAAAAGGCTCAGCTTCAAGGCGTGTGGGCAAAATTGAAGCTGAGCCACAGCGAATGCTGCAACTGAGAAGTGAAATGCTCGCGTGAGGCAGAAGAACAATGGGGGTCTGGCTGAGTATTGCAATTTATTGAATTGTCAACCTCAGTCAAATCCCCTTTGTTTCCTTAAATAGCCACCCGATCACCCAGGAGGGTGGTCGTGAGGCCCTCGTTGAATGTGCATTGTGGGTGCAATGCACAAGTGACCCATGCAGAAATGCACCCGGTGCATTTGGTCACAAGTGACCGGGGCAAGATTACCGGCCGTATGGCCTGGTAATAGTATGTGAACAAAGGGGGGGGCTGTAACACAAGTGAATACAGCGTGAGCTTGCCTCAACCCATTGCTCAGGTTTGCTTTTGGGTCATAATTGAAATGCTCAGTGGCTGAACATTTTAACTGCACAGTAATTGAACTCTTGATATAACAATATCAAATGCACTATGCTGAGCCATTGCGCAGTCGCTAATGTATGCACACAATCTGAGCATTTGGCACAGCGTCAGATGACATTTCAGCCAGGTGCAGCATTTCACACACTTTGGTGAAGTGCTCCAAGCTGAGCCTTCCAATGAAATATTGCAAAAATAGTTCATTCCATGGCTTTACTGAGCACTTCCTCACGGTGCTTTTGACCATGACATGCTCAGCTTGCGTGTGCAAATCGGGTGAAACGCAATGCTGAGCATATGGCACATGAGCTACGTATATGCAAACAATCGGAAGGTGCATGCACATTCGCTATATGCATGCAGGCTCAAGTAGTATTAGACCTTCCTGATCTGTACAGCCAACACTGTAGTACGCAGTACACCTTTGTAAATGTATGCTGCGGGGCAGAGAAAAAGCTGTTCAACAATGTAACATGCAATCACGTCAAGCCATCGAGTCATATCTCTCACCTGCATCCCTTTGATGCACCTTGTTGGACAGCTCTGCCTAACTACAGCACAGATGCACATGTAATCCAAGTTAATGTAAGTGGGTCATAGTGGGATGACTGTTTATTTGGGTCATATGCAAACAGTGGATTCCATCCGGTGCCATTGTCAGGGCAAACAATGACTGGCCCTGCTTGTTCATTGCGCGTGCTCATTGTTGGGCAGCCACACGCTTTCATATGCACCCCCCGATGGGTCATACACAGGCAACTTTCACACACCTGGAAGACATTTTACTGCCAGTGTTTGGACCGGCTATTTTCTTGGTCGGGTGGTCAGCTTGGCTGCAGATGCTCACCTGCTCACGCATGGAAACCTGAGGCCAATCAGTGTAGATTTGCTTCAGCCTCATCCACATTAGAATAATCCCAGCCTATGATCTCTGAGGCTGGTTATGTTTGCGTGGGTATCTCCCACCACGGGTCATTTTCTTCACGTTCTCACACGCCCCGCGCAAGTTGTGGCACCTGGCTTGCAGCCAAAAATTCCCTTGGGCGGGTGGCCTCTTTTGCCGGAGTTTCGTACACACATGAGGCAAAGACCCTGATGCCAATCTCAGTGGATTAGTACCCGCCTCAAACGCGATAGGGGTGAATGTATATGTGGATCACGGCTCAGGGTTGGTGCCCCCTTTGATTATGCTACACATCCCCCCCTGAAGCCTAGTTGGCATCAGTCATTAAAAAACTTCACGCAAAATCAAACTCATGTTTGGTGGCACGCCACCGAAAATATCTCACCTGCCCACACACAAACATCCCCACAGTGAGATTGCCCTTTGAAACTGCCAAAATTGCCTAGTAGGTCCCTGTGCAACAGTTAACCTGGGGATGATACGCTCATTGTTCACTGTCACACCAGCGAACATGGCTGCATGCCTCTAATATGCCCCTCCACAATAACTTGCTACAACCCACCCAATCTCGGATATGCTAATGTCAACCTTGTTCCACCAAAGGCTTCGTAAATTGCTGCAGATCCAGCAGTCATATTGGTTCACCCACATTTTGGCCACCTCGCCTTGATATATGCCCCAAATTGGATATGAAAATTATGAGCCCGAGAGGCCCACCCCCATCAAGTCCATGCACGTAACCACAGGCAATCCCCCCTTGACCCCATTGCTGCCTCTCATATAAGTTCCCCACCTGCGCTTATCCATCTTCATTCCATTTAGCTAACCCTTCCGGATCATATAATTTCCGACTATCCCCAAATAATTTAAAATAGCTATCATGTCAACCCCTTCACAGCCACTTTGCATTGGGATGATTAATATTTGTATTCAAATAAATAGTGATATAGCCTTAAATCCTGAGAATTCCCACTTAGCTTCTTGGATTATCATATGGCACAATCAACACAACATATTTGTTTATCTCCGCAATCACCAGCGTGCTATTGGCTCTCTACCTGGAACCCTTTCCAAAATGTTGATACCATTCCTTGGGGCACCAAAAACTTTCATGCACTGTGGTCCTGGTGGGGCATGAATTGAAAATTGCCAATCCAATCCTACTCAAATATTATTTGTTGAGGGAGTATTTATGACTGATGCAAATGATCCCTCCTCATCTCAGAAACCCAATCTAGCATTGATGTTCTTCACATGGTATCCAAACATTTTATTCATAATGGAAAGCTTTCGAACACAAGATTTAAAGCTTAAAATGCCCAAAGAATATGACTGTAATACTCATAGTCAATGTCAACTCTTTGCTCCCACATTTCCCGCTTCAAACTCAATGCCAGCTTCATATCCTGCTGTTTCATCATTGATTTCCAAGCAAAAACTGATACAATTACCCAGTGGATCAGACCTCCCCATGCCATTATTCAAACCCCCCTCCTCCCTCATCAAAAGACCGGACTAGCTTTTCTCTGGGATCGAGAAATCCCCAATGGCCAATCAGCCCGTAAACTTTGGGCCACCTCACCACCAGGAACATTATTACAAACAAGGTCGTTAGCTCATTTGAATCCCTTTCCACCAATACCCCTCTTGGAGGACTGCTTGCAGATGATATGGGATTAGGTAAAACCATTCAGGCCATTGCTCTAATTGGTACCTCCAAGGAGCAGGTGATTGCAAACCCCCATTGCTCCACGCCCACCATGATCATCTACCCCCCTCGCTTAATTACCAACTGGCAATCAGAAATATCCAAGCATGCTCAGGCTGGAGTGCTGCATTCCGAAATCTACCATGGTCCCACTTGTCACTCATTATCCGAGGCCGACATCTTAAAATATGATATCATCATCACTTCTTACAATACTATCACCCAAGAATTTAAGCAAACCAATACCTCTACATCATTCATTTTTCAAATCAAGTGGCATCGTATAATTTTGGATTAAGCACAGTGAGTGTCTGATCTTAAATGATTCAAATTACCTTTTATATCCAATAACCCTTGCTCCATCTTATAGCTATATCTGCTCTCAATACACTGCCACTCACCGTGCCATTAATAGCCTCCTTTCATCCCGTCAAATATGTTTAATGGGCACACCGATTCACAACACCATTTATGACCTTTTGGGCATAATATCATTCATCACTCAACCCCAGAGCGCCGATCAAGATAACTGGTCACCATTCATCCTGAGTAGTCTTTCCAAAGGTTGAAATGATATCTTGCATTTGGCATTGCGGCATTTAGGTTTGCACCGCACCAAAACCACACATCTCAAATCCCTCCCCACTATTAGCCATCATTATGAGCTGCTCCCACTCAACCCAACAATGCAGCAAGAATATTCCATATTATATGAAGAATTCCTATCATCCAAAAGCAAAGGACATGGAGAATTTTTCAGAAATATTAATAAGCTGCAAATATGTTGTAACCATCACATCATGCTTAACACAATTGCAGAGGCAGATTTGGAAGACCGCGAGGGCAGGAGCACTCAGGATAACTCCCCAACAATCACACGAACTATTGTGGATGTGGAAACATGAATGATGAGTAGTAAAATTGCACACCTCCTACAAAGCTTAATGAAGAACAAACAAACAAGGTGTGGTCCAACCAAATCAGTGGTTTATACCCAATGGACCCAATTTCTAGATTTGTGCGTTAATTCTAATATACATCCATTACCAATTGAATCCATCTGACTTTTTCATATTGTAGAATTGGTATTGCACTTGCCCATCACTCTATCCTTTCAGCACGAATTGATGGAACAATTACAGCACAAGCACAGGAGAAGGCACTGGATAATTTCTTCAATAATCCTGAATGTGAAGTACTGATTGCATCCATTGCTGAAGCTGGAACTGGCGTCAATATAACCTGTGCTAATACGGTCTATTTAATGGTGAGGGGACCCCCAAAATTGTACCCTGATTTTCAGCCCCTGACATCCACATTTCCAGGAGCCAAATTGGAACCCAGCCATTGAGGCTCAGGCTGTTGATCGATTCCATCGTATTGGCCAACAACAACCTGTAAAGGTCATCCACTATATCACTCCTCATTCAGTTGAGGTCAACATGCGGAAGGTACCTTTCAAGATCATCTTTGACCCTGATTTTATTGCTATTCTAAAATCCTTCCTTATGGAAATGCCATTTTCCAAACACCAATAGGTCCAAGAAAAGAAAAAATCATTAACTGCGTGAGCCTTACTGATATTATATAATTTGCGTTTGACCAAGTTGATCACACCTGGGCACCCTGGCACAGGTCCACAATTATGAACACCATGAGCTGGATCAAGCTCCTTCAATATTTTCTCAATGAAAATGAGCAATAGAGTATTATTTCTAAGGGAGACGGTGATACAGTCCAACTCATGATGTCTATCTTCTGACATATTTATCAAGTTGAATCTTTAAGAAATAATACTCAGATTGTATTACACCTGCACAAATAATTCACAAAATGTTAATTTGTAACGGTGCTATACATTTATATTACTAAGTTATTGCAGAGCATCACCATTCGGCCTAATTACTGGCATGTCAAGTATTTTGAGGGCACTAGTCTGCATGTTACTACAGCCTTTGAGCCAATCTTTATCAAATACCTGAAATGATAAGCCTTCCTGAATATCACCATCATCTGTCAATTGTAATTCTGGCAATCTATCAATAGTTTTTTTACCCTTTTTTTTAATGCAATTACAAAACTGTATGTCTCTATCCATTTTTAATACCAATTCATTAAATAACTGCGAGCGCCAGCGTAATCCAACTTTGCGGTAAACTTGAAGGCCATTTTCCAGTACCTCCTCAGTATCTGAACATACTTGAGGGTCATTGAATTGTGATTCTAGAATCGGAAATTTAGCCGTATCACACCATTCACGACGGCGCTCACAGATCTGCACATAATCAAGTAGATCATCATCAGTCTTTGCTCACAATGAAGAAGAGATACATTAACTAACCCTTTGACGAATCTTTGCGAGCTTTTGATTCTCCTTCTTTTTAACCAAATACTCGGCATCCTTTTGAATAGACTTCCATTCTCTTTTCAAATAAGTGAAATTTCTCTCCATTAAAGCCGCCACGACTCCACAGTTATTATGATCCTTGTTCCAACAGTAATGATGATACTCGGTGCTGACCAGTGCAAGACGGAATGTACGGTAAAACACCATAGACATCAGCTCATTGAACGGATGCTGCCATGAGCTCTCCCAGTCCCAAGTGAATCGCTTTAGTCCTAGCTTGTGGACCTCATTTTTGCAGTAGCTTTGGAAAACCTGAGACTGAACCTGTGTTGATGGCTCATTGAAAACATCCTTGGGGACATATCCGAGATGACCAGCCACTTGAATTGCAATTTCACGCTCTTCTGTGCTTGGTGGTGCTGGTAGTGAGGAAAAATACTTATCCCTAACTTTGAGTAGGAACAGGTAATGTGCATGTACTGCTGATCTCATTCCATGGACATTCTCTGGAAGTTCTTCTTTCAGCCATTTTTGTTGCTCCTTGTGGCTTGCACGTTTCGCCACATTGTGAGCTTTACGAGCCTGGTTCCTTTGCTGTCTGACCTCGGATTGTTCAAGCATACTCTGGGCAAGGCCCATTTGAGGATGGGTGAACTCATTATTTGACTGAGTGCCATGCTCATGCGCCGTGAAATTGTCCCTCCTTGATTCATCATTGGTTTCCATTTGAGTCGGAGACATGTTCTCATCCTCATCATCCACCATTTTTTCTCTTGATGAACTGGCATGAGGTGTTCTTTGTTTGGAGGCATATGGATGATGACATCCAGAGACTTTCTCTTTATGGACCAGAGGTGAAGCTTCATAAAGTTCATCACCTGCCATGCACATCATCAGTTAACACATCAAAAAATTAATGAAGACTGGTCATACTCACGATCTTCAATTGGCTCCTGAGATTGGACTGACTTGCCTTTAGGTACCATATCTAACCCATGAAACAAAAATATCAAATTGTGAAAAAGGTTATACTCCGAAATTAAAATGACTTACTTTGATGAAGCGTCAATCCTGGATTTCCCTCCGACAGACCACTCCAAGTTACATTCTCCAATGGTCTTTTTTGTCGCCCCCCATCCACACGCCTTTCATCACCCACATGAACATGAGATCCTAATGGAATATTGAGGGTTGGCTGTTTACTTTGGCCAAAGGGATCCTGGGATGCGACTGCATTCCGACCGGGATTAAGGAGGAACTCACGTGGAAATTTTGATTGGGGATTAGCGTGTGATGAGATTTGAGGTGTGCCTTCTGGCCCCTGAGACACATGCGTTTGTATATTACAGGGATTTGGGGGAATTGGAGTGACGGAAATATTTGGGATTGACCAAGTGCTTGAAGTTGGAGCCTTTGGATTGCCCACATCAATGTTAAGACCTGATACATTCATTGAGGATGTGATAGGGGTTGTGAGAGGAATGTTGGGACTCAATGGTGACTGTGTTTGAACATATTCTATGCTAGATTCACTATCTGAGTCATGAACAGAACCTGAATGGGATTTATGTGACTTGGAAGATGACATAAGGGCCGAAAAAGTACAGTAATATTTTTAACTAGATAAAACACCTCAGTATTATGATAAAACAGAGTGATATGAGATGAAATCTTTTCAAATTTAGAATAGAGAAATTCTATGAATAGTTGGAACTAAGTGTTGCGTGGAAGTCCAATAAGCCTCTTTTTAGGAGAATCCTCCCTGCCTCCTCTTGAGCTCCTCCGCTTTTGTCAGAAACCACCCGGCACGGCCTACCACCATATAATTTAATATTCCCTTGATCTCAAAGGGGACCCATCATCCATAAGTAATCATATATCGTAACATTTACGCCTCCCAATTGTCACATTTTGTGAGTTATCCAAACTGCCAATATATGCATTGAAACTCCACAGCATTGTACATCTGTAAAGGGGTATATTCATGAAGGATTTACCTACAAAACAGACATCAACTTTTCAAGAAAGGCGAGAAAATCCAAATCACATTCCAACTGATTAAAAGCCTGCTGCGATCAAACCAAATACCAAGACTTTAGCTGCACTCCAACCCCTTATGTAATAGAGTTATATCGTTATGTCTGTAATAAGGTTTCAGCCATGTACAATGGCGTGCCAGCGTACATGGTTTGAATGTCAATCCCCCCAAATCAATGTTGACACATCCCTATTGGAACACCCCTCAAGGGTCAAAACCGCAGTATCACCATGTGCAAATAAAATAGAATATGTATGAGCATTGAGCAGCATGGCATTTTACCCAATGAAACTCCTTACCAATTACGCCATCCAGATGAGGCATGTTACACTCCATCAGCTGCAGCGCAGGCAACATTACATATGGGATAAAATTCTCAGCTGGCTCAAATCATCTCCCCCTTCATAAATAATCACTCAATTTTTTGCCAATTAATAACACTCCTAAACACTTTCACATCAGCCATAGATATTTATACACAAACCAACCGTACTCCCAATTCCTGCAACAATGACAACCCGCCGCTATTCCTCAATGCGTATATGCATGTGTCAACACTGCTCAACTCAGACACACTCTTCCCCTGAGGGTGATAGGCCTGGAGTTGCCTTCACACCTTTCCAATATAAACAGCACATTAAGAAGCTCAAATCAACCATTGCACCCAAATCTCTTCCAAACATCCCTACTTCTGCATCAGGATATGAGTGCCCACAACTTCTATTGGATCAAATATTCCCAGCTGATTATTCACCATGGGCCCAAAGCACCTTCTCCACAGCCCCGGGGCTCAATTCAATTTCACAGAAACCATACAGCAGCAGTCAAACCCTTCCTCCACAAGACCTTGGAATGATAATATCTGCCATTCTATAATTAAGGTATAATATACCCCGCAGGGCTTCACGCATTCTCAACCCTGCCCTAAACCTGCTGATCAAGTCCAGCATCTCAAGCTCCGGTGGTCCCCCAATTCCTGCATTCCATATTCCTCAAGATCTGAGTACCATATTTGAACATCTCCAATCGGAGCCAGTCATTCAAAACTATATATGTTTTCCTCAATGTTTCTCTCTTAATGGCCTTACTGAATCAGTCACAACTGACCAACCCCACTGTCAACGCCATAATGACCCAAATGATCATGATCCCCCTTGCACACAATCATTAGGCAAATTCATCTATTCATTTGAAACCCACACCCAAAACACCACCAACATGAAGCAAAAAATTATACCAACAAAAAATTTCATTTATCAACCATTCAAAAATTGGCTTGCCAGATTTCTCCAGTGCGCTGGAATTATGGACATTCTACATCAACAATCCCAAACTCCCGAAGATTCCCCAAAATGTGATGTCTGGGATGGATTGGTCTGGAGACGCTTCACTGGCACTAGAAATATCCATGACCCCCCATTCATGTCCATTCCTGGTGCATTGGCCTTCTCCATCTATGTGGACTGGTTTAATGCACATGGAAAGTCCACCCGGTTGGCCAGCATTGGACCTATCATGCTTATTTGTCTTAATCTCCCCCCAAGTGAAAGATTTAAGCCAGAGAATGTCTATGTTTCAGGAATCATCCCTGGTCCGAAGGCGCCAACTTCCCTTCAATTGAATTATTTATAAATGCCACTCATCAACGAGCTCAAAGAGCTATGGCAAGGTTACCATTTTTCACCCACCTCAACAGGTCCTTCAGGATCCTTTATCCGTGTTGCCATTCTCACAGCCATTGCGGATGTGGTTACCATGCGCAAGCTTACTGGATTTATTTCCCATTCAGGCAACCACTTTTGTAATTTTTGCACCATTCACAAAGCTCAAATTGAAGAAATTGGTCCTCAATTTCACTACACACACTCATATCAAAATCATAAATCAACCATTGCCAAATGGCTTCGGGAAGCCCCACAACAAAGACAAGCAATTTTCTCTGAGTATGGAGTGCAATATTCAATTTTAGAAGACCTTCCGTATTGGGATGCAACCAGAATGGTTAGTCTTGACATAATGCATAATTTAATACTGGGAATTTCGAAGGATCATGCAACTTTCAAATTGTGCATTCCAGAGTCCAAATAAAAAATTTACCTCAGGTCCCACAGGAAATCCAATGACACCAACAGTTCAGACTCAGATTCCATGACCTCCAACAGCTCTCTTGATAAAATCACATTGAGAGAGGCCCGCTCCCTGAGAAGAGATGCAGCAAAAATAATAAATGAGCCACTCCCCACTACTTCCACCCAAAAAAAACTACTTCCCAATGCCCACCCCTCACATGGAACATCCATCTAGTGGTTCTGCAGAGATTCCTTCATTTGATGCTGATTACATCCCCACTTCTGAAATCCCCTCTGAATTGGATATCACTGCACTGAGTGATCACCAGATCAAGGGTGAGGCTCTGGAGCATCTCTGACAAATCATATCTGAGACAATAATTCCCTCATCATGGACAAGAGTACCTCGCAACATGGGTTCCCCCTCTCATGGTAGCTTAAAAGCCGCTGAATGGGCTCTCTTATATAAGGTCTATATTCCATTTTTAATGCTCAGTCAACAGATGTCATTAGATGTACACCAATCCGCGAACACTCAAAGAAAAATGGGTCAGTCAGAAGAACTTGCAAATGAACTAACCAAGAATACATTCCATTTGATTAGTGCTATCAACATTGCCACAAGTTGGACTGTTTCAATAGATGATGCGACTGCATTTGCTGAACATTGGAAAAAATTCCGCCTTTCCAATCAACTCCTGCTCCCAAAACAGAAAAGTAAACCAAATCATCATTTTGCTGATCATATTCCGGAACTCTTCCAACGTTGGGGCCCAGCACAAGCCTCAGCCACATGGGGTTATGAGCGCTTGATTGGAGTATTTGCAAAAATGCCAACAAATAAAAAAATATGTATGTCAATTAATAAGATCAATATATTCACATTGATTAAACACCTGAACTGAATAAGATTAACTTCTTGCAACTCTGAATAGATGATATAGATAAAACCTTACTTCAACATATCTGTCGATGTTTTAACCTTTCCGTTCTCCTGAAATCCCCATCTGTGCCATGTGAGATAAAACAGCTTTTTGAATCACAGCCACCTGCCCTGTTCAATGACCATAAATATAACAAACCATTCCGCCATGACCAAGAAAATTATGATTGCCTGGTTGAGTACTTATAGAATTTTCATGCAACGAGGGAAATAGTTGATTGGATCAGCTTAGACACTACCGTGCAATCCACAAGTCCTCTCACTTCAAGGATTGTCTCACCTTGGTATTTTCCAGTTTCAAACATTAATATTGGGAACAATATATTTTCAACTGAATCCAAAAATGTCAGCAACAGTGTGATATCTTTTCTGAGGGGCAACTCACAACAATTTGGTATTATTAATAGCATTTTTAAAGTCTCTGAGCCATCTAGCATACTGAACAATAAGTTTCTGATCTTAAAAACTTTGAAGATTGATGTGAATTTCTTACCAGATTGGCCGCATCTCAATATTTATAGAGCTGTTGGTTTTGATGATGGACACTTTATTATATCTGAAGAAGAAATAGAAGGTAACTGTGGATTGTATGATAGCAAAGTTCTGTCATGTGGACTCCTTGTAATGATAAAGCCATTATTTCATGATATTTAGTCTACTAAAATGCAAATCTCTCAGATTCATTAGCAATTTTGCTAGTGAAATAACTGCCTCAAAATTTAGTGACAGAGACATGCCATTGTGACAAGCAAAGCCCATTATTTCACATTGCCACAAAGAACTTACTATTTTGACATTGGGTACAGTGTGAATAAGCCAAGTTCAATGATCAAATGACCCACACACTCACCTTTCACAGAATCCAAAATTTCTAACTGCGCCATCATCATGTTGGAAGGGGAAGCGGCCCATGCGCACCGGCACCTGCACACGCCAATGCACACACAAGCGCACCCGCACCCGCAGTATTGTGCGGCGGGCTCTACCAGTGTCACCTGCAAAACGACAATCCCGCTCAGGCGGAGTCCTTTTATGGATGACCTGGTGAAGTCAAACCCCCCGCCTACATCAAGACTGGCTGAAGGACCTCTTTGATGTGTTTGTGCAAACAGGCGGGTCTTGTGTAGTTTTTACCAACCATTGGATGGTTGCGGGATGATCAGGTGGTGAGGAATCTGAGTTGAAGGCACAGGGGAACCAATATTGGTGGATGTCACAGGATTTGGTGTAAGACAAGAGTAGGACGTGTGCTCAACGTTTGCTTGATTTTCGCTTGACATGAGCTTGACTTTTATCCTGCTTGACGTTTGCTTGACGTGAAGTCAATCGCCAATGATTGACACGAGATTCGCCCTGGTGCCAATCACCAGTGTGCTATTGGCTCTCTCCCTGGAACCCTTTCCCAAACGTTGATACCATTCCTTGGGGCACCAAAATCTTTCATGCTCTGTGGTCTTGGTGGGGCATGGATTGAAAATTGCCAATCCAATCCTACTCAAATATTATTTGTTGAGGGAGTATTTATGACTGATGCAAATTATCCCTCCTCATCTCAGAAACCCAATTTAGCATTGATGTTCTTCACATGGTATCCAAACATTCTATTCATAATGGAAAGATTTCAAACACAAGATTTCAAGCTTAAAATGCCCAAAGAATATGAATGTAATACTCATAGTCAATGTCAACTCTTTACTCCCACATTTGCCGCTTCAAACACGATGCCAGCTTCATATCCTGCTGTTTCATCATTGATTTCCAAGCAAAAACCAATACAATTACCCAGTGGATCAGACCTCCCCATGCCATTATTCAAACCCCCCTCCTCCCTCATCAAAAGACCAGACTAGCTTTTCGCTGGGATTGAGAAATCCCCAATGGCCAATCAGCCTGTAACCTTTGGGCCACCTCACCCCCAGGATCCACTTTTAATGCCAGGCACATCATTATAAACAAGGTTGTTAGCTCATTTGAATCCCTTTTGACCAATACCCCTCTTGGAGGACTGCTTGCGGATGATATGGTATTAGGTAAAACCATTCAGGCCATTGCTCTAATTGGTACCTCCGAGGAGCGGATGATTGCAAAACCCCATTGCTCCATGCCCACCATGATCATCTGCCCCCCTTGCTTAATTACCAACTGGTAATCAGAAATATCCAAGCATGCTCAGGCTGGAGCGCTGCATGCCAAAATCTACCATGGTCCCACTCATGACTAATTATTTGAGGCTGACATCTCAAAATATGATATCATAATCACTTCTTACAATACTATCACCCAAGAATTTAAGCAAACCAATTCCTCTACATCATTCATTTTTCAAATCAATTGGCATCATATAATTTTGGATGAAGCACAGTGAGTGGCTGAGCTTAAATGATTCAAATTACCTTTTATATGTAATAACCCTTGCCCCATCTTACAGCTATATTTGCTCTCAATACACTGCCACTCACCATGCCATTAATAGCCTCCTTTCATCCCTTCAAATATGTTTAATGGGCACACCTATTCACAACACCATTTATGACCTTTTGGGCATAATATCATTCATCACTCAACCCCAGAGCGCCAATCAAGATAACTGGTCACCATTTATCCTTAGTAGTCTTTCCAAAGGTTGAAACAATATTTTGCATTTGGAATTGCGGCATTTAAGTTTGCGCCCCACCAAAACCACACATCTCAAATCCCTCCCCACTATCAGCCATCATTATGAGCTGCTCCCACTCAACCTGACTATGCAGCAAGAATATTCCACATTATATGAAGAATTCCTATCATCCAAAAGCAAAGGACCAGGAGAATTTTTCAGAAATCTTAATAAGCTGCAAATATGTTGTAGCCATCACATCATGCTTAACACAATTGCGGAGGCGGATTTGGAAGACCCCAAGGGCAGGCGCACTCAGGAGAACTCCCCAACAGTCACACGAACTATTGTGGATGTGGAAACATTCATGATGAGTAGTAAAATTGCACTCCTCCTACAAAGCTTAATGAAGAACAAACAAACAAGGTGTGGTCCAACCAAATCAGTGGTTTATACCCAATGGACCCAGTATCTAGATTTGTGCGTTAATTCTACTACGCATCCATTACCAATTGAATCCATCTAACTTTTTTATATTGTAGAATTGGTATTGCACTTGCCCATCACTCTATCCTTTCAGCATGAATTGATGGAACAATTACAGCACGAGCGCAGGAGAAGGCACCAGACAATTTCTTCAATAATCCTGTGTCACAGGGGCTCTTGGACAGAAACACAAGAGTGGCCTGGCACTCAGCAATCAGGGAACTCACTTGGAAGACTCCAAAGAATAAAGAAAATAAAAATAAAGAATAAATTCCGCTAAAAGATATGCAGGTACAAAATGAGATGCAAAAGAGGAAAGGGAAGCCCAATGGCCAAAGAGCCAACCAAGTAAGTCCTTAATCACTGTTTCAACCTGCCAAAAATGAATAATGGAATTAGTAAGGATATGACCACCAAATATCCATTGACAGGAGAAGAAAGAGAAAAGAGAAAAGTGCTAAATGACTGACTTAATAATATCAGTATTTGCTTAACTAAAGTGAAAAGAAAATAGAGATAAAATAAAATCAAAATATATTAATTAACTGGGGAAAACCCCCCAGGGTGGAAAGGGTAGCCGGTATATGTGAAAAGTTGGGAGCTTGAGTTCTTCAGGCTGAAAACTGATCTGTATTGATCCTTGAGGCTGTATTGATTGTTTTGGGAATTGATACAGCTGGCTAATATTGAAATTGAATTGGGTTGAATGAATTTCCCATGATTGAAAATGAAATACAGGTCTTGATGGATCCAGACTGTATTGAAATGAATATGGTTGCCAAGATGGATTGAGTGGAGCTTTGACACTTGACAACTTCTTTTTGGCACTGCCTCTTGAATACACTTGAGAATGAATTGACAGTATTCCCTTGGAAGGAATACTTGGAGTGAGAATAACCAATGACTGCTTGATGGCGTCATTGGTCTTTGACGCTGAAACACTTGCCCTTGAGCCTTGATGATTCCTCTGAATGATTGGGTGCCTTGATGACGTGATGAGATGTTGGAATGTTGAAATGAGCATTTGATATTGCCACCATTGAATTGCTGTTGAAAAATGATGCACAATGATATATAACATCATTTATGGCATATTGGTTGATTGGCAAGAAGATTACGACCAAAGGTCTTGAGGTGGAAAGGCAGAGGGAAAAGGATGGATGTAATGGCTTCAGAGCTTGGAATGGTGTTTCTGGGCCTTTTGGGGTTTTTGGCCATTTTTGGGTTCTGAGCCAAAAACTGGCCCAAAAGGCGGGAAAGTGTCTTTTGGACACTTTGCGTCAAAGTGCGCAAAAAATGCGCAAAATGCGCAAAAGTGCGCAAATGCGCAAAGTGCGCAAAGTGCGCAAAAAGTGCGCAAAATGCGCAAAAAGTGCGCAAAATGCGCAAAAAGTGCGCAAATGCGCAAAAATGCGCAAAAGTGCGCAAATGCGCAAAAATGCGCAAAATGCGCAAATGCGCCTTATGAGCCCAAATGGCCAAAAACAGCCATTTGGGCCATTTCCCCTGGTTTTGAGGGAAATGACCAGAAATACCCATTTGGGCATAAATTGCCGCTATGGGTGCTGGATTGAGGTGAAGGGCCATGAAGGCCCCAAAACACAAATGGCCATAAATGGGCCATAAGATAATGACGTGGCCATATTGGCCACTGGTGATGGATATGGCCAATTGGCCATAAAAGAACCGTGGCTTGATATGCCATATGGGGATCCAAGGAGGTGAATTGCCATGGTTGTGACAGTACCCCCCACCTTGAAATGGTGAGCTCCTGAGCACCAATACAAGGTGAAGCCTGTTGAGGCTATTGGAAAGATTTTGAGAGAGTGATTCAAGAGGACTGATTAAGATAAAAATTTGAAGACTGATATTAAAAATTGACATTTGACGCAGGACTTGCTTGATCTTCTTTTGACATTGGCTTCATGATTGGAATTGAATTTTAAAATGAATGAAAATTTTTGACGTGATAATTGACGTGATAAAAGGAAATTTAAAATGAAAGTAAATCAGAAATAAAGAATGAAAATTAAATTAAGAAAAGAAAAGGAAAAAGAAAAGGAGAAATGAATTGAATCTTGAGGAGGTTCCAATCTTCATCACGGAGGTTGATAACTGATTTTGAAATTGGCCAAGGACCTGGAAAGATAAATTTGATGCCAGGTGCTCACAAAGTGGCCAAGGTGATGTTTTGACAAGATTGTAGACCCCTCAGGGAAGTGCACACCAGGAGAGGAACTTACTTTTGGTAATTACCACTCCCGCCAGTGCCATAAAAATAAAACAAAACTGTTGAAGGAATGAATTTGAATTTGGAATCTTGGAAATGAATTGAAAAGTGAATGGCCCATTGTCCCAAGTAAAAATGGCCATAAGATTGGAAATGAAGTTGAAAGCCATGCCAAAGATCTGTGTCAAAAATTGCAAAGTGCTCACAGAGTGGCCAAGGTGATGCTTACAACAAAAAGAGTAGAATACCCCTAAAGGTGCATACCAGGAGTGGGACTTACTTTTGGTAATTCCTCTCCCCACCAAGCACCATAATGAATCAAGCTTTTGAAGAATTCGGCCCAGGCTTGTCAGGATATAATGAATGAAAATCTTTGACAAGTTCAGGACAATTCTTGAGGTTTTCGGTTGGTTCCCAAGTGGATCTTTCTGGGTCTTGACTGAAACCTTTCCATTCCACCAGATACCATAATTTTCCTCTCTTGAGCTTTGAGTCCAGTATTTGAGAGACTTCCCATTCCTCTTCTTCTTCAATGGTGATTGGAGGAGGAGGCTCTTGATGCCTATTTGGGATTGTTGACGTCTTGACTGGTTCCAAAAGGGAAATATGGAAAACTGGGTGGATGGATTTCCATTGAGATGGAAGCTTGAGGTGGTAGGCATGAGTGCTGATTTTCTTCAAGATTGGAAAAGGACCCAGCCATCTTTCAGACAGCTTTTTGGTGGGTCTGGTTGATTTGATGTTCTTGGAAGAAAGCCATACCATGTCACCGGGATTGAAAACAGGTGGACTTGCTCTACTTTTATCTGCATACCTCTTAAACCTGTTTATGGCAACTTCAAGTTCTCTCTTGACATCTTGCTGTACTGATTGGATTTTTGTTGATAACTTTCCAGCCGGAGTGTCTTGAGTGATGTGAACTGAGTCAAAATGAGGATCTCTTCCATAAACAGTGAAAAACGGTGATTGTTTTGTTGAAGAGTGGTCAGAGTTATTGTAGGCAAATTCAGCCAGAGGGAGCCAGGTGTTCCAATCATCTTGATGATAACTGACATACATCCGAAGGTACTGTTCTAGTATCTGATTTACCCTCTCTGTCTGTCCATCAGTTTCTGGATGATAAGCAGTTGACAAGTCTCTTGAAATCTTGAGCTGCTGACAAAGGTTGGTCCAAAAGGAAGAAACAAAAAGAGAACCTCGATCACTAACAATGCTTGAAGGGAGGCCATGCTTTGAGAAAATATTCTTGATGAATAAATGGGCCAAATCTAATGAAGTGATTGAAGCTATTGTTGGAATAAAAACCGCCATTTTTGAGAATCTGTCCACTATGACTAAAATTGAATCAAAGGAATTGGACAGTGGCAATTGAGTGATGAAATCCATTGAAAGACAAATCCAAGGACCACTTGGAATTGGAAGAGGCTTGAGGAGTCCAAACTTCTTGTGATGAATATTTTTGTTTCTTGAACACTGCTGACAGGATGAGACATAATCCTTGATAAATTGAGTCATGCCGGACCAGTGGAAATCCCGCTTGACAAGCTTGAGGGTCTTCTCTTGGCCAGGGTGTCCAGCTAGAGGAGAGTCATGCCGATTTTGAAGTACATTGAGTTGAATTGTGGGGTCATTTGGGACCACCACCCGATCTTTGAAAAGGAGAAGTTTGGAAGAGGAATCAAGAGAATAATCTTGGACAGATTTACCTTTACCCAAATCTTCAAGGACACTTCTATATTGAGAATCTTGCCACACTGCCTTCTGAATTGAATCAATCAAATTTGAAAATGAATCCACCTTGACTGCAAAAAACTTTGAGGCTTGAATTTCATCTTGCTTGATTATCTTCTGATAGTTCATTGGATTCTTGCTGATGAAATCCTCCCCCCTCTCCGGGTAAACGTCGTCCCGACGTGACAAGGCATCTGGAAGGGTGGCCAAGCGGCCAGGGCGGTAAGTGATTGAGAAATGAAATTCAGATAAAAATTCAGCCCAGCGGGCTTGACGGCGAGTGAGAATCTTGGAAGACATGAAATATTGAAGAGATGAATGATCGGTGAGAACTTCAAAAGGGGAAGAAATAGAAAGAAGGAAAGCTCTCCAGCGCTTGAGAGCCCAGACTGTGCCAAGGAGTTCCTTGTCATGAATCTCATAATTGAGCTCAGCTGGGAGAAGCTTGCGGCTATCAAATGCAATGGGATGTTTTCCTGAGTCAGAGACCTGACTCAGTACAGCACCCAAGGCATAATCTGATGCATCGGTCTCTACAATGGTGGGTAGAGAAGGATTGAAATGAGAAAGGATTGGAGCAGTGGTGAATGCCTCTTTGAGTTGATGAAACTGTCTAAGAGCTTCCTCATTGAGGGGAAAACGGGAATCTTTCTTGAGGAAACTTGTGAGTGAACTAATTTTCTTTGAATAATTCTTGATGAAACGGCGGTAAAAATTGGCAAAGCCAAGGAATGATTGAAGAGCCTTGAGGTTTCTTGGAGGTGGCCAATTGAGAATTTGCTGGACTTTTGCTTGGTCCATCTTGAGGCCTTCAGAAGAAACAACATAACCTAAATATTCTACACTAGAAACATGGAATAGGCATTTGGACGCCTTAGCAAAGAGGTTATTGGCTCTGAGTCTGGAAAGAACAGTGGACACATGAGTGACATATTCTTCCTCAGATTTGGAAAAGACCATAATGTCATCCAAATAAACCACAACATAAACATCAAGAAGATCATAAAAAATATCATTGACGAGATTTTGAAAAGAAGCAGGAGCATTGGTAAGCCCAAATGGCATAACCAAGTACTCATAACTACCATATATGGTTCTAAAACAAGTCAAATGTTCATCACCTTCCTTGATTCTGAGCAGGTTATATGCACCACGCAAATCAATCTTGGAGAAGATAGAAGAACCATTGAAAACAGTGAGAAGCTGATTCATAGGGGGAACAGGATACTTGTTCTTCCTAGTAACAGCATTGAGCTTGCGGTAATCAACACACAAACGGAGGCCACCATCTTTCTTTTTGACAAAAAGAACAGGTGCTCCTGTAGAAGAGGAGCTTGGCCGGATGAAACCTTTCTCTACATTCTCTGAAATGTAGGCCCTGAGTGTATCTGACTCTTGGTTTGATAAAGAGTAGATCACCCCAACTGGAGGTAGAGACCCCTCCAGCTCAATATGATGATCACAGGCGCGGTGAGGAGGAAGTTTCTCTGCTTTCACCTTGGAAAATACATCCAAATATTGGTGATAAACAGAAGGAACAACCTTCATCACGGTTTCTATTTCTTCTGGCTCTTCCGCTTCATCCCACAACTCCTCCAGGGAGTCATGATAAGATGAAGGAGGAAGGTCCATATTCCCAAAGAAGAGATGAAGTGAAGATACAGAATTATCTTCTCCAACATCTTGAATCTCTTTGAAGACTTCATCTCTAGATGATAGTAATGACTGATGGGAATTAAGGGAAGGAATATGGACAGAAGACGGAAATGATGGTGTTCTAGAATCACCAACCAGAGCTGCACATGATTTGGCAGAAGAAAAGTCATTACTGAAAGAAATTGAAGGATCATTATAGTCCTTATGATCAGAATTAAAGGTGATCAATCCTTGCCTCCAATCAATAAACGGATTAAAATGATTAAGAAAGTCAAAGCCCAATATGAGGTCTTCTCCCTTGGGAGTATCAATGACTAAAAAGTCCCATTCAAAGCTTGGGAAGGAAGGGAGCTCAACCATATATTTAGTATGGTGAGTCACAAATAAAGAAGGAGACTCAGAGGAGTCAAGAATAATAAGGGGAATCTTCTCCGGGAGTTCTGACATGGTCAAAGAATACTTGTGAACAAACTGCTTTGCAATAAATGAGTTGGTAGCACCAGAATCAATGAGAATACTGTAAAACATATCAGAGAGAGAAGAGAAAACAAAAAATTTAAGAGAATTTTGACACCAGTATTCAGAATGCACAATTGTGCTCTGGATGGAAAACTGTGAAGACCATTGAACACAACATGATCTTCACTCAGGCTTTTCCCTGGCTGGGAAATTTGCCTGACGGTTGGGTAAGCTTGTTTTGAGGCCTTTTGAAACAGGACTCAAGACTATGCTTCCCACCACAATAGGTACAAAGACCCTCTTTGATTCTTCTTTCTTTTTCAGAGTTCATGAGCTTGAAATCTTTATTCAACAAAGAAGAATGGGGCTTGTCCCTCTTCTGAAAATTCTTCTTCTTCTTTTGACTTGAGCTTGAAGAATTTTGAGGATGAGAAGAACTTGACTTTGAGGCTTCTGGCTTCTTCTCTTGATGATGACTCTTTTCATTTTGCCTCTCATGGTACCTGGTATCAAGTTCCAGGGTGACGTCCATTAAGTCTTGAAGAGAGTCAATTCTTGAAGGATGGGAGGCCAATTGATCCAAAATCCTGGATGGCAATCCCTTCCTGAAATGATGGATGAGAGCTCTTTCACCCCAATCTCCGATTCTTGAGACTAAACTTCTGAAATCAGCAATGTATAAAGATACATGCCCACCTTCTTTCATTCTTAAAGAATCCAACTCAGCTTCTGCATTTCTGACTTCATTTGGGTCACCAAATAAAGTGAAGAGTTGAGATTCAAATAAAAGCCAAGAATTGAGAAGGTATTTTGAATCTTGATTAGTGAGATTGGAAAGATAAGGCTCAATCCATTTTTCAGCCCTGCCAATGAGAAATGAAGTGGCATAAAGGACCTTCTTTCTGTCTTGAGCGAAGTTTGCCGGATCATTATGAAATATCAATTGACAAGACTGAATGAAACTTCTAACTTTGAAGGGCTGAGTCCCATCAAAGCATTCTGGTGCCTTAATAGATGGAGTCTTGAAGGCTGGTGGTCTTGATGCTTCAGAAGATGAAGCTGCTTGAAGATTGGCCATAATCTGAGTCATTTGCTGCATGATGGCCAATAAAGATGGTTCAGACTGATGAGAGACAGGCTGATTAGACTGGGCTAGAGTTGGCCCTCCAGTACCTTGGGATGCCTCCACCGGAGCAGGGACACCTTCAGTACCATCAGACTCTTCCTCTTCCACAGAATTCTCCTCCTCCTCTTCACCATCTTCACCTGGACCTTTGAAAATAGTCCTTGAAGTTCCTGGAAATCCGCCAACTACTCCTGAGAATGAACATGATCTTCTTGGCGCTCTTCCTTCCTTCCTGGATGGTGCTGCTCCTTCCATGCGGGGTCCTCTATCTAATTGGGCCCTCAGTTGAGGAACTGCTGGGGTGCCATCTAGAGGAGCTCTTGGAGTTGGAGTGAGAACAGCTTGAGCTCTGGCCTGAGATCTTGTCTGTCTTACCGGAGGTGAGTGTTGAACAGGCATGATATCAGGAATAAAATGAAATAAATGAATTAAAAATGAAAATTTGCTTGAAGTGAAAAGAGTCAACAATCAAATCTTGAGGAAAATCAATGAATCAAAATGAAAATCTTCAGGTACGTCAATAAATCAAAATCAAATGAAGTCTTGAAGTCAAAATCAAATCAATCAACTCAATCAAAATAAAAAATCTTGCAGAATCAATCAATCAAATGAAAATCTTGAAGAAAAATCAATTTATGTCAAAATTCTTGATGTGAAAAATCAGCAAAATCAATGAAATCTTCAGGTCAATCAATTTTCTTGAGGTCAAAATCAAATATGTCAAATCAATCAATCAATCAAAATCAAGTGAATTATTCTTTAAAAATCAAAATTCTTGAATAAAAAATCAATTATGAATCTTGATGTGAATAACGTGTCTGAATATCTTGATGAAAAATTTGAAAATCAAAGAAAATCAAGATGACGCCTGAATTATGAATGAGAATGAAAATTTGATGATTTGAAAAGAATTAAAAAAGAATAACAAAAATAAAAAATGGGTCAGCTTTCAATTTTCAAAATGAAGAATGAATGAAAGAAAATTGAGAGGTGGCGATGAATCATTAAGTTCATAAGCGTAAAAGAATCATAATTTCGATGAAATGAGTGAATGAAATTATAAATAAAGAATGAACAGAATGAAAAGAAATTATGAGTTAATTAATATAATGTCACAGGGGCTCTTGGACAGAAACACAAGAGTGGCCTGGCACTCAGCAATCAGGGAACTCACTTGGAAGACTCCAAAGAATAAAGAAAATAAAAATAAAGAATAAATTCCGCTAAAAGATATGCAGGTACAAAATGAGATGCAAAAGAGGAAAGGGAAGCCCAATGGCCAAAGAGCCAACCAAGTAAGTCCTTAATCACTGTTTCAACCTACCAAAAATGAATAATGGAATTAGTAAGGATATGACCACCAAATATCCATTGACAGGCGAAGAAAGAGAAAAGAGAAAAGTGCTAAATGACTGACTTAATAATATCAGTATTTGCTTAACTAAAGTGAAAAGAAAATAGAGATAAAATAAAATCAAAATATATTAATTAACTGGGGAAAACCCCCCAGGGTGGAAAGGGTAGCCGGTATATGTGAAAAGTTGGGAGCTTGAGTTCTTCAGGCTGAAAACTGATCTGTATTGATCCTTGAGGCTGTATTGATTGTTTTGGGAATTGATACAGCTGGCTAATATTGAAATTGAATTGGGTTGAATGAATTTCCCATGATTGAAAATGAAATACAGGTCTTGATGGATCCAGACTGTATTGAAATGAATATGGTTGCCAAGATGGATTGAGTGGAGCTTTGACACTTGACAGCTTCTTTTTGGCACTGCCTCTTGAATACACTTGAGAATGAATTGACAGTATTCCCTTGGAAGGAATACTTGGAGTGAGAATAACCAATGACTGCTTGATGGCGTCATTGGTCTTTGACGCTGAAACACTTGCCCTTGAGCCTTGATGATTCCTCTGAATGATTGGGTGCCTTGATGACGTGATGAGATGTTGGAATGTTGAAATGAGCATTTGATATTGCCACCATTGAATTGCTGTTGAAAAATGATGCACAATGATATATAACATCATTTATGGCATATTGGTTGATTGGCAAGAAGATTACGACCAAAGGTCTTGAGGTGGAAAGGCAGAGGGAAAAGGATGGATGTAATGGCTTCAGAGCTTGGAATGGTGTTTCTGGGCCTTTTGGGGTTTTTGGCCATTTTTGGGTTCTGAGCCAAAAACTGGCCCAAAAGGCAGGAAAGTGTCTTTTGGAAACTTTGCGTCAAAGTGCGCAAAAAATGCGCAAAATGCGCAAAAGTGCGCAAAAATGCGCAAAATGCGCAAAAGTGCGCAAAAAGTGCGCAAATGCGCAAAAGTGCGCAAAATGCGCAAAATGCGCAAAAGTGCGCAAATGCGCAAAAATGCGCAAATGCGCCTTATGAGCCCAAATGGCCAAAAACAGCCATTTGGGCCATTTCCCCTGGTTTTGAGGGAAATGACCAGGAATACCCATTTGAGCATAAATTGCCGCTATGGGTGCTGGATTGAGGTGAAGGGCCATGAAGGCCCCAAAACACAAATGGCCATAAATGGGCCATAAGATAATGATGTGGCCATATTGGCCACTGGTGATGGATATGGCCAATTGGCCATAAAAGAACCGTGGCTTGATATGCCATATGGGGATCCAAGGAGGTGAATTGCCATGGTTGTGACATCCTGACTGTGAAGTACTGATTGCATCCATTGCCGCAGCTGGAACTGGCCTCAATATAACTTGTGCTAATATTGTCTATTTAATGGTGAGGGGACCCCCAAAATTGTACCCTGATTTTCAGCCCCTGACACCCACATTTCCAGGAGCCAAATTGGAACCCAGCCATTGAGGCTCAGGCTGTTGATCGATTCCATCGTATTGGCCAACAACAACCTGTAAAGGTCATCCACTATCTCACTCCTCATTCAGTTGAGGTCAACATGCAGAGGGTACCTTTCAAGCTCATCTTTGACCCTGATTGTATTGCTATTCTAAAATCCTTCCTTATGGAAATGCCATTTTCCAAACACCAATAGGTGAAAGACAAGAAAAAATCATTAACTGCGTGAGCCTTACTGATATTATATAATTTGCGTTTGACAAAGTTGATCACACCTGCGCACCCTGGCACAGGTCCACAATTATGAACACCATGAGCTGGATCAAACTCCTTCATTATTTCCTCAATGAAAATGAGCAATAGAGTATTATTTCTAAGGGAGACAGTGATACAGTCCAACTCATATTGTCTAAATTCTGACATATCTAGAAAGTTGTTGCATCTTTAAGAAATAATAATCAGATTGTATTACACCTGCACAAATAATTCACAAAATGTTAATTTGTAACCGTGCTATACATTTATATTACTAAGTTATTGCATAGAATCACCATTTGGCCTAATAACTGGCATGTAAAGTATTTTGAGGGCACTAGTCTGCATCTTACTACAGCTTTTGAGCCAATCTTGATCAAATACCTGAAATGATAAGCCTTCCGGAATATCACCATCATCTGTTGATCGTAATTCTGGCAATCTATCAATATTTTTTTACCCTTTTTTCAATGCAATTACAAAACTCTATGTCTCGATCCATGTTTAATACCAATTCATTAAATGACTGGGAGCGCCAGTGTAATCCCACTTTGCGGTAAACTTGACGGCCATTTTCCAGTACCTCCTCAGTATCTGAGCATACTTGAGGGTCATTGAATTGTGATGCTAGAATGGGAAATTTAGCTGTATCACACCATTCACAATGGCACTCACAGGTCTGCACATAATCAACTAGATCATCATCAGTCTTTTCTCACAATGAAGAAGAGATACATTAACCAACCCTTTGAAAAATCTTTGCAAGCTTTTGATTCTCCTTCTTTTTAAACAAATACTCCGCATCCTTTTGAATATACTTCCATTCTCTTTTCAAATAAGTGAAATATTTCTCCATTAAAGCCACCATGACCCCATAGTTATTATGATCCTTGTTCCAACAGTAATGATGATACTCTGTGCTGACAAGTGCAAGACGGAATGTACAGTAAAACACCATAGACATCAGCTCATTGAATAGATGTTGCCATGAGCTCTCCCAGTCCCAAGTGAATTGCTTTAGTCCTAGCTTGTGGACCTCATTTTTGCAGTAGCTTTGGAAAACCTGAGACTGAACCTGTGTTGATGGCTCATTGAAAACATCCTTGGGACATATCCAAGATGACCAGCCACTTGAATTGCAATTTCACGCTTTTCTGTGCTTGGTGGTGCTGGTAGTGAGGAAAAATACTTATCCCTAACTTTGAGTAGGAACAGGCAATGGGCATGTACTGCTGATCTCATTCCATGGACATTCTCTGGAAGTTCTGCTTTCAGCCATTTTTGTTGCTCTTTCTGGGTTGCACGTTTCACCACATTGTGAGCTTTACGAGCTTGGTTCCTTTGCTGTCTGACCTCGAATTGTTCAAGCATACTCTGGGCAAGGGGCATTTGAGGATGGGTGAACTCATTATTTGACTGAGTGCCATGCTCATTTGCCGTGAAATTGTCCCTCCTTGGTTCATCATTTGTTTCTATTTGAGTCGGAGACATGTTCTCATCCTCATCATCCACCATTTTTTCTCTTGATGAACTGGCATGAGCTGTTCTTGGTTTGAAGGCATATGGATATTGACATTGTGGGAACTCCTTTTGGTGTGGGATGAAATAAGGCAGTAACTTGAGGGGGAAATTATTGGTAAGTATGTTTTGAATTTCAGAATTGTCCAATAACCATGGGTGCTAAGGTGTATTAGCTGCCCCTCTAAATAATACTGAATAGTCACCCTACAGAGAATCACAAAATAAAATAAGATTTGTGGCTTTAACAGATAGAGAAGACTTATCAGCAGTCTCTAAATCAGACCTATCAATAACACTACAGTAAAAATTCTGATCTAAAATTTCTGATAAAATAAACACTAGATTTTTTTACTTTATTTTAATAAAAGTGATGATAATATATATATATATATATGTTTTGGGTTTCTGTTATTTTAATGAAACTAATAAGAATATTTTTTTTTTGTTTTTTTTTTTTTAAGAATGATAAGAATATATATATTTTTTATGGTTTTAGGTTGATTATAATGATTTTTTTTTGATATGAGTACTAATAATAAGACTACTGGATTTGATTCTTTTAGGATTTTTTTTTAATACTGGGTTTTATATCACTACTACTTTTTTTTAATAATACTAAGCTACTGAGCAAGGCTACTGAGCTTTTACTACGGTTATACTACTATTCTTCACTAATACTAAGCTACTGAGAAAGGCTACTGAGCTTTTCACTACTAAAACACTACTACTATTCTAGATATCCTTCTAGTTCAGGGATGGTTATGATCCTGGATAGTGGGAACTTGTTCCATGATGATGGGAAAAATGAGGGAGAGAGGACCTCTATTTATAGCTTTTGAGCCTCCATAGAGCTTCTCAAAATAGGGTACTTAGAAAAAATCATAGTTGAGAGGTTTTAGCTAGTGAGATGTGTAGTTTTGGTGTAGCAGCGTGTTTGCTGAGAGAATTATGCTGGTGGTGTTTTTTCTTATCAAAATCATGTGATGTCTTTGAGATAATTTGGCTGGTGAGATTTTCTTTTTATCAGAGTCATGTGAGGTCATTGAGATAATATGGCTGGTGATATTTTCTTGAAGGTGGGGAAAGTATTTTTTTGTTTCTATTTTTTACGTATGTTATGAGAGAATTATGCTGGTGGTTCTTTTTCTTATCAAAATCATGTGATGTATTCAAGATATTTTTGCTGTTGACACTTTCATTTTTGGTGACTTTGTTACGTATTTTCTGAGAGAATTATGCTGGTGGTGCTTTTTCTTATCAAAATCATGTGATGTATTTGAGATAATTTGGCTGGTGAGATTTTCTTTTCGCCAAGAAAGTGGAGAAAATACAGCTCCTGACAATTGAACTTTCTTCTAGTCATATGATATATATGAGAGAATTATGCTGGTGCTTTATGTTTCTTATCATAATCATGTGATGTGTTTGAGATAATTTGGCTGGTGATGTTTTCTTGAAGGTGGGGAAATTATTTTTGTTTCTCTTTTTTACGTATGTTATGAGAGAATTATGCTGGTGGTTCTTTTCCTTATCAAAATCATGTGATGTGTCTGAGATAATTTGGCTGGTGAGATTTTCTTTTTATCAGAGTCATGTGAGGTCATTGAGATAATATGGCTGGTGATGTTTTCTTGAAGGTGGGGAAATTATTTTTGTTTCTATTTTTTATGTATGTTATGAGAGAATTATGCTGGTGGTTCTTTTCCTTATCAAAATCATGTGATTTGTTTGAGATAATTTGGCTGGTGATGTTTTTCTTTTTTTCCAAGAAAGTGGAGAAAATACAGCTCCTGACAATTGAACTTTCTTCTATTCATATGATATATATGAGAAAATTATGCGGGTGTTTCTGTTTTAGTATTGTATCATTTCATATGGAGATTGCATCATTTCTATCAAGTTTGATGCGTGTCATTATTACTAAGCAAACATTTGTTCTTGGAAAATATATTGTACTTTTATGCATAGCCTTGAGGTATTTCTTCTTTCAATTGAATCAAGGTGGGGAAAATACAGTGCTGCTTCCGTGGTGTGTCTTCATATACCTTTATTTATATTAACTCCTTTTAATTTCATAATTTGTTATTGATTATGCAATAAGGTGGATAAATCCTTTGATACTATACTGTTTTGATAAGATCTTGCGGCTGCGTATTGTATATTTATGTGTGAAATCTGTAGTTGTAATGTGTAAAATGTTTTGTGTAATTTGTTTTATTATCATTTTTTTCTTTTGTTTTATTGGTAAGCTTGGAACTGGTACTAATGGTATGGAACACCACAACGTCCAGTAAATTTCTCTTTATGGACCAGAGGTGAAGATGCATAAATTTCATCACCTGCCATGCACATCATCAGCTAACACGTCAAAAAATTAATGAAGACTGGTCATACTCACAATCTTTAATTGGCTCCTGAGATCAGACTGATTTGCCTTTAGGTGCCATATGTAACCCATGAAACAAAAATATCAAATTGTGAAAAAGGTTATACTCCGAAATTAAAATGACTTACTTTGATGAAGTGTCAATCCTAGATTTCCCTCTGACAGACCACTCAAAGTTACCTTCTCCAATGGTCTTTTTTGTTGCCCCCCATCCACGCGCCTTTCATTGCCCACATGAACCTGAGATCCTGATGGAATATTGAGGGTTGGCTGTTTACTTTGGCCAAAGGGATCCTGGGATGCCACTGGATTCCGAATGGGATTAAGGAGGAGCTCACATGGAAATTTTGATTGGGGCTTAGCGTTTGATGATATTTGAGGTGTGCCTTCTGGCCCCTGAGACACATGCGTTTGTGTACTAGTGGTATTTCGTGGAATTGGAGTGACAGAAATATTTGGGATCAACCAAGTGCTTGAAGCTGGAGCCTTTAGATTTCCCACATCAATGTTAAGACCTGATACATTCATTGAGGATGCAATAGGGGTTGTGAGAGGAATGTTGGGACTCAATGGTGACTGTGTTTAAACATATTTTATGCTAGATTCACTATCTGAGTCATGAACAAAACCTGAATGGGATTTGTGTGGCTTGGAAGATGACATAAGGGCGGAAAAATTACAGTAATATTTTTAACTAGATAAAACACCTCAGTATTATGATAAAATAGAGTGATATGAGATGAAATCTTTTCAAATTTAGAAAAGAGAAATTCTATGAATAGTTGGAACCAAGTGTTGTGTGGAAGTCCAATAAGACTCTTTTTAGGAGAATTCTCCCTGCCTCCGCTTTTGTCGGAAACCACCCTGCATGGCCTACTACCATATAATGTAATATTCCCTTGATCTCAAAGGGGACCCATCATTCATAAGTAATCATATTTGGTAACATTTCCGCCTCCCCATTGTCACATTTTGTGAATTATCCAAACTGCCAATATATGCATTGAAATTCCACAACATTGTACATCTGTAAAGGGGTATATTCATGAAGGATTTACCCACAAAAGAGACATCACCTTTTCAAGAAAGGCGAGACAATCCAAATCACATTCCAACCAATTAAAAGCCTGCTGCACTCAAATCAAATACCAAGACTTTAGCTGCACTCCAACCCCTTATGTAATAGAGTTATATTGTTATGTCTGTAATAAGGTTTCATCCATGTACAATGGCGTGCCAGCGTACATGGCTTGAATGTCAATCCCCTCAATTTAATGTTGACACATCCCTATTGGAACGCCCCTCAAGGGTCAAAGCCGCAGTATTGCCATGTGTAAATAAAATAGAATATGTATAAGCATTGAGCAGCATGGCATTTTACCCAATGAAACTCCTAACCAATTCGGCCATCCAGATGAGACATGTTACACTTTATCAGCTGCAGCTCACACACCATTACATATGGGATAAAATTCTCAGCTGGCTCAAATCATCTCCCCCTTCATAAATAATCACTCAATTTTTTTTCCAATTAATAACACTCCTAAACACTTTCACATCAGCCATAGATATTTATACACAAACCAACCGTACTCCCAATTCCTGCAACAATGACAACCCACCGCTATTCCTCAATGCGTATATGCATGTGTCAACACTGCTCAACTCAAACACACTCTTCCCCTGAGGGTGATAGGCATGGAGTTGCCTTCAAACCTTTCCAATATAAACAGCACATTAAAAAGCTCAAATCAACCATTGCACCCAAATCTCTTCCAAACATCCCTACTTCTGCCACAGGATCTGAGTTCCCACAATTTCTATTGGATCAAATATTCCCGGCTGATTATTCACCATTGACCCAAAGCACCTTCTCCACAGCACCGGGTCTCAATTCAACTGCACAGAAACCATACAGCAGCAGTCAAACCCTTCCCCCACAAGACCTTGGAAAGATAATATCTGCCATTATATCATAAAGGTATAATATACCCCGCAGGGCTTCACGCATTTCCGACCCCGCCCTAAACCTGCTGATCAAGTCCAGCATCTCAAGCTCCGGTGGTCCCCCCACTCCTGCATTCCATATACCTCAAGATCTGAGTACCATATTTGAACATCTCCAATTGGAACCAGCAATTCAAAACTACATATGTTGTCCTCAATGTTTCTCTCTTAATGGCCTTACTGAATCAGTCACAACTGACCAACCCCACTGTCAACGCCATAATGACCCAAATGATCATGATCCCCCTTGCACACAATCATTAGGCAAATTCGTCTATTCATTTGAACCCCGCACCCAAAACACAACCAACATGAAGCAAAAATTTATACCAACAAAACATTTTATTTATTAACCATTCAAAAATTGGCTTGCCAGATTTCTCCAGCGGGCTGTAATTATGGAAATTCTGCATCAACATCAACAATCCCAAACTCCCAAAGGTTCCCCAAAATGTGACGTCTGCGATGGATTGGTCTGGAGACACTTCACTGGCACTAGAAATATCAATGACCCCCCCATTCATGTCCATTACTGTTGCATTGGCCTTCTCCATTTATGTGGACTGGTTTAATGCACATGGAAAGTCAACCCAGTTGGCCGGCATTGGACCTATCATTCTTATTTGTCTTAATCTCCCCCCAAGTGAAAGATTGAAGCCAGAGAATGTCTATGTTGCAGGAATCATCCCTGGTCCAAAGGAGCCAACTTCCCTTCAATTGAATTACCTATTAATGCCACTAATCAAGGAGCTCAAAGAGCTATGAAAAGGTTACCATTTTTCACCCACCTCAACAGGTCCTTCAGGATCCTTTATCCGTGTTGCCATTCTCACAGCCATCACGGATGTGGTTGCCATGTGCAAGCTTACTGGATTTATTTACCATTCAGGCAACCACTTTTGTAATTTTTGCACCATTCACAAAGCTCAAATTGAAGAAATTGGTCCTCAATTTCACTACACATGCTCATATCAAAATCATAAATCAACCATTTCCAAATGGCTTTGGGAAACCCCACAACAAAGACAAGCAATTTTCTCTGAGTATGGAGTGCAATATTCAATTTTAGAAGACCTTCCGTATTGGTATGCAACCAGAATGGTTAATATTGACATAATGCATAATTTAATACTGGGAATTTTGAAGGATCATGCAACTTTCAAATTGTGCATTCCAGAGTCCAAATCAAAAATTTACCTCAGGTCCCGCAGGAAATCCAATGACACCAACAGTTCAGACTCAGATTCCATGACTCTCAACAGCTCTCTTGATAAAATCACATTGAGAGAGGCCCGCTGCCTGAGAAGAGACGCAGCAAAAATAATAAATGAGCCACTCCCCACTACTTCCACCTGAAAAAACTATTTCCCGATGCCCTCCCCTCACACGGAACATCCATCTATTGCCACAAGTTGGACTGTTTCAATAGATGATGCGACTGCATTTGCTGAACATGGTAAAAAATTCTGCCTTTCCAATCAACACCTGTTCCCAAAAGAGAAAAGTAAACCAAATCATCATTTTTCTGATCATATACCAGAACTCTTCCAATGTTGGGGCCCAGCACAAGCCTCAGCCACATGGGGTTATGAGCAGTTCATTGGAGTATTTACAAAAATGCCAACAAATAACAAAATATGTACTTCAATTAATAATATCAATATATTCACATTGATTAAGCACCTGAACTCAATAAGACTAACTTCTTGCAGCTCTGAATAGATGATATAGATAAAACCGTACTTCAACATATCTGTTGATGTTCCAACCTTTCCGTTCTCCTGAAATCCCCATCTGTGCCATGAGAAATAAAACAGCTTTTTGAATCACAGCCACCTTCCCTGTTCAATCACCATAAATATAACAAACCATCCCGCCATGACCAAGAAAATATGATTGCCTGGTTTAGTACTTACAGAATTTTCATGCAACGAGGGAAATAGTTGATTGGATCAGCTTAGACACTACCGTGCAATCCACAAGTCCTCTCACTTCAAGGATTGTCTCACCTTGGTATTTTCCAGTTTCAAACATTAATATTGGGAACAATATATTTTCAACTGAATCCAAAAATGTCAGCAACAGTGTGATATCTTTTCTGAGGGGCAACTCACAACAATTTGGTATTATTAATAGCATTTTTAAAGTCTCTGAGCCATCTAGCATACTGAACGATAACTTTCTGATCTTAAAAACTTTGAAGATTGATGTGAATTTCTTACCAGATTGGCCCCATCTGAATATTTATAAAGCTTTTGGTTTTTATGATGGAAACTTGATTATATCTGAAGAAGAAATAGAAGGTAACTGTGTCTTGTATGATAACAAAGTTCTGTCATGTGGACTGCTTGTAATGATAAAGCCATTATTTCATGATATTTAGTCTACAAAAATGCAAATCTCTCAGATTCATTAGCAATTTTGCTAGTGAAATAACTGCCTCAAAATTTAGTGACAGAGACATGCATTCACATTGTCACAAAGAACTTACTATTTTGACATTGGTTATATTGTGAATAAGCCAAGTTCAATGATCAAATGACCCACACACTCACCTTTCACAGCATCCAAAATTTCTAACTGTGCCATCATCATGTTGGAAGGGGAAGCGGCCCTTGCACACCGGCACCTGCACACGCAAATTCACACACAAGTGCACCCGCACCCGCCAATGCACACCCAAGCGCACCCGCACACGCCAATGCACACCCAAGCGCACCCAAACCTGCCAATGCATGCGCAAACGCACCCGCACCCGCCAAGAGTGGTTTCATGTGTCACCCAAAAATGGTCAATGCCACCTGACATTAGGCCCTCACATGTATTTCCTTTGTGTGCATGTGTCACCCATGCACCCACAGCATTGTGCAGCGGGCTCTAACCATGTCACCCCCTCCTGCTGAGCTAGCTGATTCATGGCTACACAAAATTAGGACAACACATCATTTGGCCATGGTGTGCCTGTCACACACATACACTGGCACCCGCGGTATTGTGCGGCGGGCTCTACCAGTGTCATCTGCAAAACGACAATCCTGCTCAGGCGGAGTCCTTTCATGGATGACCTGGTGAAGTCAAACCCCCGCCTAAATCAAGACTGGCTGAAGGACCTCTTTGATTTGTGTTTGTGCAAACAGGAGGGTCTTGTGTAATTTTTACCAACCATTGGACGGTTGCGGGATGATCAGGTGGTGAGGAATATGAGTTGAAGGCACAGGGGAACCAATATTGGTGGATTTCACAGGATTTGGTGTAATACAAGAGTGGGATGTGTGCTCAAGGTTTGCTTGATTTTTGCTTGACGTGAGCGCAACTTTCATCCTGCTTGACGTGAAGTCAATCGCCAACGATTGACACAAGATTTGCCCTGCTGAGATAATAGGGTTTAATCATGATGTAATTATCACCAAACCTTAAAATATTGATCAATTCCAGTGGATATGATCAGTGCACGTCTACTAGAAGCCTGTTGGACTCTAGGAGGGGGGTATTTACTATAAATACAGCTCTTTCTACTCTGTTTTCCCCTCAGACGCTTACAAAACATTAAATCATTAAATAAAAAGGTAATTTCTCTATTGTTTATATATAAAACTTTTATATTATTAAAGACCAAAGATCATCTTATAATAATCTCCTTCTTTCATGTGATTATTACAATTGTTTAATTGTTTTGCTTAAATTTCTCTCAAGACTTCAATTCCACGTAAAACCAAGAAAATTTGTAATTTCTCTTAAAATTTATTGTAACTACAATTTAAACAAGTTGTAATTACATCTCTAGGCGTAAATTTACTCAAAATTATTATGTTAAGCATTTGAAGTAGGTTATTTCTCTGATTATAATAATTTTCCTTTATTATTACTTTTTAATAATTCCATAATTGATATAAATAGTATTTATATCAATTTATAACTTTTATATTTGTAATATTATTGTTATTAATTGTTTTTTATTAAGAAAAAACAATTTTTTACCCCTTTATTATTTGTTGGTAAAAATAATAAAGTGCTTTTAAATATATTAATATATTTATTTTATATATATTATTTTTTATAATATAAATTGTATTATTATATTTATTCAATAATATAATTATTTTACGCCTTGATTATAATAATTCTTTATTATTATAATTATATTTTATCTTATTTAACTTATTTATAAGGACATTCATAGTACATTAAGTAAAATATTAGTAATTTTTACTTATTGTTTCATAGTCAAACCTTACATTTGGGGGCCTGGCCGTGATATTTACTTTAAAAGACCTTTGAAAAGAGTCTAATTGGGCTTATCAAATAATAAATTATAATCATAATCATAAAATTATATAATAACTTTATATTTATTGATTTTAATAGCTATTGAGGCATTTGGAAAGCAATTGTACTGTCTTACACGTGGTTTTTCACATCCTTAGACTTGCAAAAACTTTCTTTGAGTGACTCTAGTGATTAAAAAGATATTTTATAAATTGAAAATAATTATATATTATAAATTAAATTTATAAAAGAATCATATTCATTATATTTTATTCTTTTAGTCAAAAAAAACTTAAAAATATTAAAAATATTAAAAACCAATAAAAAAGTTATTTTATTCATTTGAATTTCATTTCTTTAATTATTTTCATTTTCTTTTTAAAAAAAAGAGAGATGAAAGCAATTTTTACATGGAAAATTGCCATATCTTACCAAAAATAACACTTTTATATAAAATACTTATATTTATTTGTCTTTTTTAGTGTTTGAAGACAATCCAACAGAGGACAACCAAACCAGTGTTGACAGATTGGTGGAAGAAACTTGCCAAAGTTCTCCAGCACCAATAATCACTAAGAAAAAGAAAGGAAAGAAATTGGACTTTCCAGGACCCACTATTCAGGACTCTGAAGGTGAGTACCTCATTTATAAATTGCCATAAGAAGAATTCCTGTTCTGAAATCTTCTTATTTCTTATTTTTCTTAAAATATGACTACCAGAAGAGGCTCCCAATACTCCATCCAATCATATGGAGCTGGACTCAGAGGTAGAATTGATTCCTCAAAAGGGAAAAGGAAGGACAATATCCCCAGTGGAACAGAATCCACACAAGGAAGTGCCTTATCCCAAAGGCAAGTCCCAGAAATGCCCATGATATCTGAACCAGAATTGGAACTAAGTATGAGTAACTCAAACAGGTACAAATCACATTCAGAAGGCTCAAATAGACATTTACATGAGCCAGTACAAACAGTACTACACAGTGTACAAGGACAAAGATTGGGAAATGTTGCCCCAAATACACCAAGGAGTGATGAACTCCTGGCACATCCTGAAAAAGTTCCTCAAAGAGGAGGAAATAGTGAGATACTCCAATGGATGGAATCCACTATCATACAAACCTCAAATCAAAAAGGTCAAGGAGTACAATGACAAAAAGAAGGAGGCAACCAAGGAAGAAGCCCCAGTAGCTTCTACCAGCAATCCCCAAGCCAACCCACTTCCCCAAGAAGGGAAGAAGAACAAGAAAACGAATTGGAGAAAACCATATTCCCCAGCATACAGGATTCCAAAAGTGCAAAAAGATGCCATGGAAAATGTATTCAACATGGCCAGAGCTTTGATGGAATTCAAGGACAAAGAGGAGCAAATAATGAGACAACCCCATTTCCCAAAGAAATACCTTGTCTCCTGATGTTGTAAATACTTTAACAGAGCTTAAAAATAGTATTTTACCTCTTAAAGACATTAAAAATAGTTTATTATCTTTCCAAAAAAATAAATAATAGCTTATCATCTTTAACAAAGCTTGTTGTACAAAATAAAAAAGAAATTGATAACATGAAATTTATGATTGAAAATAATAAACCAAAAGTATTAATTGATAATACTCAGAGATTAATACAAGGACAACAAGAGTTGTACAAATACATAAGTGATATCAAAGAAAAAACTTTGACAATCAATTATGACGTGAGTATTGATAATCTTACAGAGAAATTAAACAAATTAAGCATTTCTGTAGAAAAATTTGAAGAAAAGACTTAATCACACCAAAAATTACTTTTGGACCATGTGGAAAAGAGTGATGGAGCAAGAATGCATCTGAAAGATGACATTCAAAGTGAAATAAGGCTTATTTTTGAAAAATGGATAAAATTAATGAGGCTAACTCAAATATGCCAAAGTTATCAACACCATTTTCTCACATAAGAAGCCCTGTTAAACCAAAAGAGGAATTAACAAACCCATTCATAACAGACTTGAGTCACCAAGACAATAACCAAGTCTTAATGAAGGAAGTACCTCAATTAAAAGAATGGCCAACATTCACAGGAGAAGGTGAATATGACCATATGTCATTTATCAAAACAATTGACTTGCTACAAGAATATTATGCCATACCAGATGAATTAATCACTGCAAGATTACATTCATTATTTGAAAAATCTGCAAAAAGATGGTATTATGGCATAAGGCAAACAAATGGCAAAAATACCTGGTCTTGGTGGAAACAAGAAATAATCACCAAGTGGGCTAATGATGCCTGGAGGTACAAGATAGAAAATGCATTTGAAAATTCTTCCTTTGACCCAGACAAAGACAAGCCTTTAACTTGGTTCTTAAAACGAGTTGAAAGACTTAATGCATTGTACCCAGAAATGTCACAGAAAATGGTGCACATGAAAATACTTAAAAAATGTGGAGGAGAGCTAGAACATTCCCTGAGGAGCAGGTGTATAAAACCATGCTCCACAGAAGAGTATATCAATGCACTAGAAGACATAGTAACAAGAACAAAAATTGGCAGAACTTGGAAGAAATTGGACATTTAAAGTCTAAATAAACCATTTATCAAAAAATATAAATCAAAAGAACCTTTCAAGCCCAATACATCCAATAATAATGAGCAAAGAAAATGCCATAAATGGGGAGGTATTGGACATTTAGCCAACAATTGCCTCAAAAAGGCAAAGATTAATGAAATTGTGGAAACAGAAAACCACAATGACAAAGAGGAGGAATCTGACTCTGAAAAAGAAGAGTCAGAAAGTTCTGAAAGTGATGAAATTAATATAATTAATGCACAAATTAATAATATTGATATAATCTATAAAGTACTGGATGTTAACTCAAACTTACCACAAGTTGGAACATCTGACACTGTGAGCCTTAGAGGTAATTTCATATACCCAAAAGACCACAAATACAAAAATAACATATTAATATAAATAAAATATATTTATTTATATTATTAAAATAAAAATCAAAATATAGATATAAAATTATATTAAAAATAAAAAATTAATTACAATTTAAAAATAAAAATACATTAAATTCTGTAAGTATAAAATTACATTTATACTTGAAAAAATTAAGTAAAAATAAAATTTTAACAAAATTGTGAAAAAATAAATAAATTTGGAAAAAAGTTAAATAAAAATTATCATAACTTTTTATCGAATAAATAAACACATAAAAATTATTTCACCATTGGATTCCTCATAAAAAATCAGGTGGGGTCACCTCTGAGTGAAATTCTTGTAACTCAACTCTAAATAAGCTTAAATTAAGTTTTTAGTATTTCAATACAAAAGTTGAAAATCCTCAAAACCTTAATTTAATTCACACCACATGTGGTGTTAACCATCAATTTTTGTGTTAAAATTGAGGTGTTGTGTTTAGTTTAGAAGTTATGAGGAATTGAAGTATTTTCAATTGAATTCAATTGAAATGTCAAAATGTGCGCGTGTATTACATAAGTGAACTTTGATTTACATATGAGGTGTCAATTATTACTGTATTGTACTGTACAATTGAATTGAATTACATATTTAAATTATAAGTATAATATATGATGAGGAATTAAAGGAAAAATAAATTGGAAAGATTAAATTTGGGGGGGGAAAGGAACTCCAGCTCTAAGGGGGAGCTAGACCCCCAAAATCCTTGCTGAAAGGCGTGGGATGTCAAAATTCACGCAAAAGTTCATCACTTTTGGCCTGGAATTGAGTTACAGGGTCTGTGGACTCAATTGATGATGAGGTTTTGATACCAACTGGGGTAGTTTTAGCTGTTGCCGAGGGTAAAACTACCCTTAAGATAAAACAACCATAGTAAAAACAGTTTTAACTGGTTTCTACGCCTCTTACACACATTCTGACGTGTTTTGAAGGCTCTAGGCCTGGTATTGCTATAGTAATGGCTGATTTAAGGGTCTAAAATGGCTAAAAATGGCTTAAACCAGCCCTTTTTGGTCTAAACCAGGGTTCAATGATGCCATAATTGGCTTTTCTGTTGTCAGACTGTTTTTCACGACTGACAAGAGTAAAATTTACTTTTGGAGTAAGAGAATTGATGGCTATAAAAGAATGTCTTCTTTGCCCCACTTTTCTCTTCATGTTAGAATCTTTTCCTTTTATAATTAGTTTAAACATTGTTAAACCAATCAATAAAAGATTCCAACCACCTTTTTTAAATCATTTTAATCCTTTTAACCACGTGAAAAAATCATTATAATCATTGTTTGTAACTCTTATAATCATTTTTACCCCTGAACCACCCCAAAAGTGAATTAAAGCATCTTTCATCACTGTAAACTTTGTCACTTTGTTTCCAAATTCACTCTGGTCACTTTTGGGCGTGTTTTCTCTTCAATATTCTTTTTAAAGACTTTGTTCTTTAATTAATTGCTTGCAGTTCTTTGCTCAATTAATTCCAATTGAAATTGCTCTTGAAGAAATTTCTTTTGTAGCCTTAAAATATCTCTTGTAGAGTATTTTTTGGATAAATTTTTATTGTTGGTAAAACAATAAATTTTTATAATATTATTGTTTTATACTAATAAAGCTATAAACAATAAAATTGGCGTGTTTTCTCTTAAAAATAATATTCCATACTATTTTTAATTGATTTTTACCTTATACAAATTTTGAGGACAGGAAAAGTACTTGATTTTTAATCAAAGTTCCATATCCACACCTTACAGACACAAACCTGACAAATATACAAGATGCCAAGATGTACAGAACCAAACCTGCAAAAGGAATGGGATATACAGCTGGAAAATCAAGTATAAGTATTGTTATGGTTGATAACCAAGAAGGAAAAGTGAACTTAGATACAGGAGGATATTGCACCTGTGTTGGTAAAAGTTACTTAAGAACCATTGTCCCAGACTGGCAAGAAAAACTTATGCCAATACAAGGTGTCAAATTTAGTAGTGCAAGTCAGAGCATGAAGCCCCTTGGAATAATTGATTTAACACTAATTTTTCCTCACCCTTCACAATGTGTCAGAATTAAAGTAGAGTTTTTAGTAATGGAAAACTGTACTAGTAATCACTTCATACTTGGAAATGACTACTTATCAGTTTATGGTATAGATATCTCTAACCAAAAAGACAGATATTTTACCATAGGAGATAACAAAAGACAAAATTTTGGCTTCTTAAATAACAAAAAACAAATCACAGTTATTATGAATGAGGAGAAAAGTCTAGAAAAGGACCTTTTTATATCTGAACAGCTCAAAGAGGCAGAATTCAATCAAGAATTAACAGAAAAAATGCAAGAAAAATTTATTGACCTCCTATTTAAGTAAAAAATGCCTTTTCAACTGAAAAGGAGCCACTAGGTGCCATAATTGGGAATGAGGTGGATATAATTCTTAATGTGGAAAAGCCTTACCCACCTTTACTAAGGAGACCAGCTTACCCAGCTAGTCCAAGGGCTAGAGAAGCCTTGGAGGTACACATTAAAGAATTAATGGACCTTGGAGTATTAAGAAAGGTAGGACATAATGAACAGGTAGGGGTCACTACACCTGTCATTATAACTTGGCATAATGAAAAATCAAGGATGGTAGGAGACTTCAGAGCCCTGAAAACCTATACCATTCCAGAAAGATACCCAATACCCAGAATCCATGAGACATTGACACAATTGTCACAAGCTAAGTTCATTACAGCTATGGATGCCTTAAAGGGTTTTCATCAAAATGTCTTAACAGACAATTCCAAGAAACTACTAAGAATAATAGTCCACTGTGGGATTTTTGAATACTTAAGAATGCCATTTGGCATAAAAATGCACCTTCCCATTATCAAAGGATGATGAACACCATATTTCCTGAATAATTGTCAGAAGGATGGTTAATAATCTATATTGATGATATCATAGTTTGCTCAGAAACTTGGGAAAATCACCTCACAAGACTAGAAAGGGTACTACAAAAAACAGTGCAAGTGAATATGAAAATTTCCTTGAAAAAGTGTCATTTTGCATATAGTGAACTAAAAGCACTAGGACATGTTGTATCTGGACTTAGTCTAGGAATAGACAAGAATAAAGTAGCAGCAGTACTACTTAAGCCAAAGCCTCAAGCCAAAAAAGACATGCAATCATTTCTAGGATTTTCTGGATACTATAGACAGCATATATAAAGGACTTTGCAAAAATTTCTAAATCCTTGTATAAGCTATGTGACCAACAAACAGTCTATGAAATGACAGAAGAAAGAGTCAAGGCATATGAAGAATTAAAAGATTCCTTGACAAATGCCCCATTTCTTCTAATGCCAGATTGGAAACTACCCTTCAAACTGTACGTCGATGCTTGTGGAGAAGGACTAGGTGCTGCACTACACCAGACACAAATTATCAACAATGAACCAGTAAAAGGACCAATCTGTTTTATTTAAAGACAAATAAAGCCAATAGAAGCAAGATATGGAGAAAGCCAAATGGAATGCCTCTGCTTAGTGTGGTCTCTAGAAAAATTACATTATTACTTGGATGGAACAGTATTTGATGTGATTACAGACTGTAATGCTGTAAAATCTCTATTAAATATGAAAACTCCAAATAGACATATGCTGAGATGGCAAATTGCTATCCAAGAATACAGAGGAAATATGATTGCTCATAAATCTGGCAATATTTATAAAAATGCAGATGTCTTAGCAGATGGGCTCTATCAAATACCCCTGAAAATCCAGCATGGGTACCACAGGAAGAGCACCACATAGAAGGAATATGTGTTACAGACATTGGCACAGAATTCTTTAACCAAGTTAAAGATAGCTATAAGATAGACAAGAGTTGCCATATCTTAAGCCAACTTCTAATGAAAGACTGCAAAGACCCATCACTTTCATTAAAATTGGATGACATGGAAAAAGGCATATGATGAAGGAAGATTCCACCTCCTTGATGGAATCCTTTACCATAGAACAAAACACACATGTGTTATGACCTTAACAGATAGAACCCTGATAAACACTATTTTACATGAGTGTCATGATAGTGTTGCAGCTGGACATCTTTCAGAAGACAGAACACTAGAAAGAGTGAAAACCTTCTCTTGGTGGCCAAATTGGAAGAAAGATGTTTCAGAATACTTCCAAACCTGTGACAGATGTCAAAAAGCTAACAGAGCCACAGGAAAGAAATTTGGAATGATGATCCAAATCCAAGAACCAAAATCCCCTTGGGAAATAGTTCATATGGATTGGGTAACAGCATTACCTCCAAGAGGAGACAGAAGCTATAATGCATGCCTAGTATTGGTTGACAGGTATAGCAAAACTCCCATGTTCCTACCATGTCACAAAGATGACACAGCTATGGACACAGCCATAATGATATGGAATAAAGCTATTAGCCATAAAGGCTTATTCCAAAATATTATAAGTGACAAATACCCAAAGCTCACTTCAGCATTGTGGACAAATCTCCATAACTTGTTTGGAACAAAATTATCATTCTCAAAAGCTTACCATCGTCAAACTGATGGTTTAGCAGAAAGAATGATACAGACCTTGGAGGACATGATCAGAAGATTCTGTGCTTATGGACTAGAATTCAAAGATTCTGATGATTTTAGCCATGATTGGTGTACACTAATACCAGCTCTTGAACTGGCATATAAAACATCAATCCATTCTTCCACTGGAAAAACACCAGCAATGCTAGAAAAAGGTTGGAATCCAAGACTTCCTTATGATACCCTCAAAAAGGACTTAGTGGATATACATTCAACAGCAAGAAGCTTTAAGATAATGCTTGACAAAGCAAGACACCATGCAAACAGATGTATGCAAGATTCTTTCAAATATGCAAAAGAAAGATGGGACAAAAGTCATAAACCACCTGACTTCAAAATAGGAGACTTGGTCCCAGTATCAACCCTTAATTTCAATAACATAAAAGGTCCAAAGAAATTGAAATATTCCTTTGCAGGACCATTTATGATAAAAGCACTTCATTGACCCAATGCTGTACAATTGGAACTCACAGGTGAATTAATGAAGAAACACCCAACTTTCCCTGTAAGTCTGAAAAAACCTTACAGCTCAAGTGACAAAGAGTTATTTCTACTAAGAAATAAACCCCCACTTGAAATTCCCCCCTTGGAAGAAGGAGAAGAAAAGAAGATTGTAAAAGTCCTTAAAGAAAGAAGGACAAGAAACAAAAAAGAAAGAGAATACCTTGTAAGGTATAGAAATTCAACTCAAGAAGATGAATGGCTATATGAGAAAGATATACAAAATTCTGATAAACTACTAAGAAGGTTCAGACATGAAAGAAAATCTGAAAAATAGAAAAGTTAAGCATTATTGAGCTTCAAGACTAACAAAGTCTATTGAAGAGGTAGGACAGTTGATGATACCCTAATTACACATATCAGATTGTGGTACAATCTTTTTTTTGGTGGTAGGGAATGTGAACCTTTGAGATATGACCGCATACCCAAAAAGGTCACAAGAAATACTTAAAATAATTATACATTAAAAATAATGACCTTAAAGCTACAAAAATGCCATAAATTGGCATAAAGCTTGGTTTAACTTAAAAGAAAATGAGCAAACATGTGAAAGAAATTATACCACCGGATTCCCCATGGTAAAATACACATATACCATTTTTATGGCATATCTGTAAAGTCAATATTGAATGAGTTATAAGCAATAATACCTTATAAAAAACACAAATCCTTATTTATTTCAAACGCTAATGAAACAACATGTGAAATGAATGATACCATTGGACTCCCCATAAAGATCCACATATAAAACAATTAATAAGCTAAGCTCCAAAGTCAATACTTAAGGAATTAAGCTGAATATATACACTTTTTTGGTCAACGTGTATATTTAAGGATTTTAGCTAATATCTTTTGAAATATGCATGATAGAGTGATGAGCCAAAAATAAAGTCATCACTTAATTACTGTAGGAATACATAAATGAAGTTTATTTCACAAGTTATAAACAAGGTTAAAAACTGTATGGGATTATTGACTAAAATCAACAGAGCTGTTGACCACTTTGTTGTGAAAGTGGTCCAAACTTAAGAAAAAGTACACAGTTGTATTCTCTTAGCTCATCCGTGAAGAATGATGTATTTTGTATTATAATATTCAAGGTATAACCCCTTGAAATCATAGTTTGAAATTTAAAATATTAAATTTTGACAGAAAAGATGAGTTACAAGAAAAATCATCAAAAATAGAGTTTTGATTATGTAATGAAATGTTCTTGGCAGCACAATAATGTTATGCCAAGCTATTAGAATTCACTCTCTGAATTTTTATAGCGTGTAAATCTTAAACGTTATTAAGGATCAAAATTTGAGCTTAATTTGATCATTTATGATCACTCACTGTAACTTTAAATTACGTTTAACAGTCATATTAGTGATGAAATTAGTGAATGCTGTTAGTTTATGATTAAAACTAATGAAATCCACGAAATTTGGGGTTCTGCCAAACCTTGACGTCATCAAACTTAGAGTTATAGTGATAGCTCTAAATAATGGCATAATAATAAGATAATATGGTTCAATCATGATGTAATCATCACCAAACCTTAAAATATTGATCAATTCCAGTGGATATGATCAGTGCAAGTCTACTAGAAGCCTGTTGGACTCTAGGAGGGGGGTATTTACTATAAATAGAGCTCTTTTTACTCTGTTTTCCCCTCAGATGCTTACAAAACATTAAATCATTAAATAAAAAGGTAATTTCTTTATTGTTTATATATAAAACTTTTATATTATTAAAGACCAAAGATCATCTTATAGTAATCTTCTTCTTTGACATGATTATTACAATTATTTAATTGTTTTGCTTAAATTTCTCTCAAAACTTCAATTCCACATAAAACCAAGAAAATTTGTAATTTCTCCTAAACTTTATTGTAACTACAATTTAAACAAGTTGTAATTACATTTCTAGGCGTAAATTTACTCAAAATTATTATGTTAAGCATTCAAAGTAGGTTATTTCTCTTATTATAATAATTTTCCTTTATTATTACTTTTTAATAATTCCATAATTGATATAAATAGTATTTATATCAATTTATAACTTTAATATTAGTAATATTATTGTTATTAATTGTTTTTTATTGATAAAAAACAATTTTTTACCCCTTTATTATTTGTTGGTAACAATAATGAAGTGCTTTTAAATATATTAATTATTTTATATATATTATTTTTTATAATATAAATTATATTATTATATTTATTCAATAATATGATTATTTTACGCCTTAATTATAATAATTCTTTATTATTCTAATTATATTTTATATTACTTAACTTATTTATAGGGACATTCATAGTACATTAAGTAAAATATTAGTAATTCTTACTTATTGCTTCATAGTCAAACCTTACATAAAGCCATTGATCCTCAAAAGAATATTCAGATGAGGAATCACAAACTCCTGACACAAATGCCAGGAGAACTAGAGCATGAAGTGAAATGCAGATGCAACCACAATTGCAATCTAGATGACATTGCAAATACCTTAAAAGATTCAAGGAAAGTAACTAATATAGAGAGATACACCCCATATAAAAGAAGTTGTTTCCAAAGGAAACAACCTTCCAGTGTGGAGTTTAAAGACAACCCCAGGGAAAGGGTGGCAGAAGTGGCAAAGAAGAAAAATTCTTGCCACAACTGTGGTTCAACAGACCACCATGCCAACAACTGTCCAAAGGCAAAGAAGAAATTCTATGCTATTGAGAAAGTCCAAGATGAGGAATCCCCAACAGAGGATTCTGACTCACACTCTATGGGAGATGCCATCAGAGAACAATCAGATGAAGAGCAAGACCCAAGAGAAGAATTCCTAGTGGAATATCAAGAGGAAACCCCACTAGAAATTCAGGACATACAGTTAGAAGCAGGCATTCCACAAGACACTGCTAACAAGAGCTTGTGCAAACACACACAGGATGCACAAACATTCCTGGTCACACCAACCAAAGGAATGGCATACATACATGGAACAGCCACAAAAATGACTGTTTGTATTGACAATGCTCAACATCCATTGATCATTAACATTGGAGCACACTGCCCAATAGTGGCCAGAGATTATCTGGACAACCACTTCCCAAAGTGGGAAAACCAGCTCTTGCCCACCAAGGCAAAGAGCTTCAAGAGTGCATCAGGGAAGATGACTTCCATTGGGACAATTATCAAAGAGATAGTTATACCCCATAGGAAAGGTAATATCAGACTTAACCCAGAGTTTGTTGTGCTTGATGATGCCCACATCCAAGGGTTCTTACTGGGAACAGATTACCAGAGGATGTATGGCATAGATATTTACAATAGTAAAAACAGGCACATTACCATTGGTACCAACAAGGGAAAGAAATTTTCACTTGATATATACCAACTATCTGCCCAATACCCTCTTGAAGAATTACTGAATGAATTCAGAGAGTGATAGTTTAGCACTACTGTCACCAGTAAACAGAAACTAAGCTTACTGAAGATGCTGAGAAAGAATAAACCACCATTTTCCATTGGTGAAGAACCATTAGGAAAGGTTAGAGGACAAGATATAGAACTATATCTAGATGTTGAAAGACCTTATCCACCCATGCTCAGGAGACCTCCTTACCCAGAAAGTCTGGAAACCAGGAAGGAAATTGAAAAACATATCAATGAACTCCTTGACATGAATGTTATCAGAAGGATTGGACATAATGAAATAGTGGAAATTACCACTCCTGGCATGATAGAAAGTCTAGGCTGTGTGGAGATTTTAGAGCTCTGAATAACTACACCAAAGCTGACAGATACCGTATACCCAGGATACCTCATGCCTTAGACAAACTGGCAAAATCCAGATACATAACCAAAATAGATTGTATGAAAGGCTTCCACCAGAATAGATTTAAACCAAACTCCATGAAATTACTCAGAATCATATGTCATATGGTCATATATGAGTACACCAGGATGCCATTTGGCATCAAGAATGCACCAGCCCACTTTCAAAGGATGATGGACACCATATTTCAAGAATAAATATTGGAAGGCTCAATGGTATCATATATTGATTACATCATTATATACTCAGAGACATGCGAAGATCATGTGCAATACATAGACAGAGTTCTAAGTAAATGCACACCCATAAATCTGAAAATTTCACTTAAAAAGTGCAATTTTGGCCAAGAGCTACTAGCTCTAGGACATAAATTTTCAGGCTTAGTCTGGCAATTGACCAGAATAAAGTAGCAGAAGTACTGAAAAAGCCAGTGCCAAGAAACATCAAAGAGATTCAATCTTTCCTTGGGTTTGCTAGCTAGTATAGAAACCACATCAAATTCTTTGCCCACATAACTAGTAGTTTATACAAGTTATGTTCAAAATATGTAGTTTTTGAAATTACCAAGGAAAGAAGAAATTCATATAAGAGGATCAAATATTAACTCCCAAATGCACCTGTGCTCTTCTTTCCTGACTTTGAACTACCATTCAAGTTATATATAGATGCAGCATGTAGCCAAGGCTTATTAGCAGCCCTTCACCAAAGACAAATTGTGGATGGTGAACCAAGAGAGGGAGTAATATGTTACAACTCTAGTCAGCCAAAAGATTCAAAAGCCATGTATAGGTCCACCCAGAGTTAATGTCTATGCTTAGTCTGGGCTCTAGAGAAACTCCATTATTGTTTGCAGGGTGCAGTCTCTGAAGTCTACACAGACTACACAGCCTTGAAGTCTTTACTAAACATGAATACTACCATTATAAACATGCTGAGGTGGCAAATAGCCATCCAGGAGTATAGGGGGAATATGACCATCATATACAAAGAGGGTAGAATTCATACCGATGCAGATGGCCACTGGATAATGTCAAAAGCAACCCAGCTTATGACCCTGAAGTAGTAGCTAAAATTCCTATCCATTTCATGGAAATAGACAGGAAGAAAAACTTCAGATTTTCTGAGTGCGCACCAGAAAGTGATACCCTAGACAGTAGAAACACTAACTCAGAAGGAACAGAAACTCCCATACTTGGAATAGGTTCCTCAGAACTGCACACTGAATTCTTTAATGCAGTGATTAAGACATATTCCAAACACAAACAGTGTGGCATATTGTTACAACTCCTTCAACAAAAATACAGGAGCCAAGAACTGGAATCCCAGTTGGAGGAACCCTGGTTGGGGGACTATAAGGACAATAAATCTTTTCGTATATATGGCCTTCTTTACCATAGAGAGAGGCACACTAGTGCACTCACAACAATAGACAGAGACCACATATCTTTGATCCTACAGGAATGCCAAGATTGCCCCTATATGGGACACATAAGTGAAGACAGGACCAAAGAAATGGTAGCAAGCACTATTTGGTGTCCCAGATGGGAACAAGAGCTGAGTGAATACATAAACACTTGTGAAAGATGCCAAAAGGCAAATAGAAAACATGGGAAGAATTATGGGTTACTTCAACACATAGAAGAACCCAAACACCCATGGGAAACCATCAACATGGACTGGGTCACAGGAATTATCCATGGAGGCAAAGAAAACTTTAATGCCTGCTTAATCATAGTTGATAGGTTCAGCAAGAGTATGAGGTGCCTACCATGTCACAAGGAGGACACAGCCATGGATACTGCTCTGTTATTCTGGAACAACATCATATCTACCTGTGGAGTCCCTAAGATCATCATCAGTGATAGGGACCCAAAGTTCACATCTGAACTTTGGTCCAACCTCTATGAAATTCTTGGTACTAAACTTGCTTTTTCTAAAGCTTACCATCCACAAACAGATGGATTAGCTTAAAGGATGATCCAGACAATGGAGGACATCCTTAGAAGATTCTGTGCCTATGGCATGGAATATAAGGAACATGAAGGTTAAAACCATTACTGGGTTACCCTTCTACCAGAAGTCCAACTGCCTTATAACACAAGTCAGCACTCTACCACAGGAAAAACACCTTCACTGGTAGAAAAAGGGTGGAATCCCCTATTGCCTGTTGATCACTTGAAGAAAAACCTTCTGACCATCCACCCCACAGCCAAAGATTTCCATGAAATGTGGAAGAGAGCTTGTGACACAGCTTCCAAATTCATAGTTGAGGAAAAATAATATAACAAGCAGAGGTGGGACAAATCACACATGGAACCTGACTTTAAAGAAGGGGACCAAGTGTTAGTGTCTACACTTAAATTTAATAATCTCAAAGGACCCAAGAAAATGAGATACTCATTTGTAGAGCCCTTCACTATCATTAAATTGATAGGTAAAATGCAGTGGAAGTCAAACTCACAGAGGAGTTTTCCAGGAAACAACCAGTCTTTCCAGTGAGTTTAATCAAGCCATACTTCCAGACAGAGGAGGACAAATTCCCCTCCAGGAAGAAGAACCCCACATCACCAGAAATAGTGGAAGTGGAGGACTCCACTAGACCTGTGAAGAAAATCATGGAGGCCAGGAAGATCAGACTTAATGGGAAGGATCAGAGACAATACATAGTCAGATTCAAGAACCAAACAGCTGATAAAGACAAGTGGTTGGCAGAAGATGCCATACCAGATGGGAACCTTCATTTCAGAAGATTCAGAGCCTCTAGGAGGACTGAAAAGTCTCATCAATTATGAGCCTTTTTTGAAGGAGGGTATGTCAGCTTGTGACTCAAAGCCAGAGCACAAGCATGACAGCCAAATACCATAAACCAATGGTATAGCCAAGATACCACCAGAACATAGAGCTGAGCCAAATAAGCTCAAAATGTATCAAACAAAAGAGAAATCTCACTGTTTTCCAAATATACAAGTCTCATCACCATAGGACAAAGAATAACAAAGTTATTCCTGCTCAAAGTTGTTTCTGAGCATAAACCTTAATTTTCACCTCTCATCTGAAATACAGAGTAAGAGGCATAAACCCATAGAATGGGTATTCAAAGTGGGTCTCTAAGTCAGGGCTATCTAATGGTACCAGCCAAACTGAGCTAGCACCAGTACTACAGAAGTTATGGCCAAATTCAGGCCAAATAAGAGTGAACAAAATAGTCACCTCTCATCTAGCTTCTATAGTTTTAGTGTGAGATACCTAAAGTGGGGTCTTTTTGGAAAGATAACAATCAGGGTTATCTGATGGTGCCATTCATTTCCCCATATCTCATCTAGAACAAACGGTATAAATCAAACAAGCCCAATACAGCTTTCTGCCTAAAACAAGCATATGTACAAAAATCTTGTACATGGGATACCTTTGCCATATTAAATGCTAACCATATAAAATGAGGTATCATTGTGTAGAGCGCATACAGGGCTACACACCAAACAAATGTTGAGTTTGATATATCAAAAACTGACAAAGGTATGGCTGTTTTAAGGTTAAAATCCCACAGTTTGGCCAATACAGCCTTACCATGGGATAATATCCCATAACCATCATTATGAGGTGTCACACATACAAAGAAGCTTGTTTTTGCTTCAATACCTCATAGTTCATTCAATACTGGTGTCCCATACAGGTTCTGTACAGCATTCTACGTGTCATACACATCAGAATCAGGCTCTGTGGTCCCCAGATGAAAATCTTCACCCTGTATTGGTAAACACTGCCCAGACGTGGTTTCAAAACCACCTCTGAGCCCAATATAGGCTATAAAGGCCTTTTGAAAACCACAAGGCTGTCCTTGAGAGTGAAAAATCTTCACTTCCTCTACATGAAAAGGTCTAGCAGCCTTTTCACCCCATTTCAGCATAAAAGGAGGCCTTTTCACTTCCAGAAAAGGAATCCCCATCCTGCTCTTGGATTCCTATGTAGTACAACTGTCAAAAGCAGTTATACACTTGGAAATAATCAGGTTATAACTTAAATTTAAGTATTTTAGCTCTTATTATAGCAATCCAACTGGTAAGACTGCACCCAGGGCTTTCAGCAGTGCTCACCACCACTATATTATTATATTAAATCCCTTATTATCTCATTCTAAAACCCTTATAACCATCAACAAACGTTTTTATTACCATTTTTACCATGTCACAGTCATATTTAAATCTTTTAAGTACTATTATACATCTTTATTATAGACATAGCCTGAAATTGCATCAACTCTTCTAAATATAAATATTGAGCAAATGCAAACTTTTAATATTCCTGGTTTTGAAAGATTAGCTTTGTCTATGCACATCTTAATAATAATTACTATTACTTAAGAGTAATGTGCTTTTTCTTATGAAATATAATAAATGAAGTTACTATAACCACAAATAATTAATTAATTTCCTAATTCTCCTTACTTGTTATATACTACTAGTGATTATAACAATAAGAAGTAGTTGTCTGCTAGAATTAATTCCAAGAATTATTATTAATAGCACTTATTGAAATAATATAACATTATTTTAATGAATAATTATATTTATTTTTGAATTGAACTACAAATTTAGAAAAAATCTTCCAGAACTAATCAAACAATCACGAATGCTTCAAAATACCTTAAAAACAATTTTCAGAGTGATTTGACAGATTATTTGTTGGGTTAAAAAATCAAAACTGATTCATAACAGTAATACAACAATATAGTAATTAGAAATATTGGAAATATTTTATCTATTTAATTTCAAGTCTTTATTATTTATTTGGAAAGATTAAAGCACTTAAGAAAATATTTTAACCAATACTTACTTGTTGTTACTAGCAATAGAATTGAATAATAAGATTATAATTGGAAAAAACAGAAAAATTAAGACTCATTCAAGTCTAAAAACTCTCACAGAGGCATTCCATGGAGCAGAAGAGATCCAGTGAGTAAGAAACCTCTTAGCTGAATTGGTTTAATAATTACATCACTTGTAGTCATATGAAATTATCATAATTACTTAATTAAGTCAATTTATGTGACTACCAACCATTTAATTTTAAGAAATAAAAGAGAAACAGCGGGAAATTTTCTTCTATTCCAAGACAAACATTAAATTCAAAGTTACCAATTTTTTGGAAATTTCATCATAGTTTGTATTTTCTGTAAATTTTTGAAGAATCAGTGTTTCATGTGATATCATCAAAAATGGACTGTAGTTAAAACTTTTGATTTTAATTATAAAGTCATAATTATCTTTGGCTTTAGTATGGATTATCTCCTCCCTCATTGGTACTTGAAGTTTGAGAAGGATTCATTAAGAGTTGTATTTTTAATGAATTTCCAAAGTCTTTACCTCAATTCTATGTAGAAAAGCAGATAGTATAGTTACAGCTTGTTTCCATGAGGCAAACCCATGGATAATAGTCCAAAAAGGGTTTTAATTACTCTATTTTGGATTATCCTTGGAAAATAATTCATAATGGACATTGTTACAGGAGTCAGAGTTACTCATTACCTCCTTGTCACATCAAAATAGCAGCTTGTTTTCTATTTTCTCATGATTTAATAAGATTTTAACTTTGCAACCAGGTTTCAAAAATCTTTCACTAGACTAATTGGGCTATTATCAGCCATTTTTCAAAGATTTTTAGTTTGCCATGCCACAGAGGCCTCAGAAGTTGGGTACCTGTGCTTTCTTTGATAGCTTTTGTCCCCCTTAGATATTTCAAAACTGTATGTAGGAATACAATGATATTATGTGACACAAACATTCATAACACTATTCTTAGTGTATATTTAGCATGGGATTTCTCACATTCTCATAGTTTTGGCATGAAATTGAGAAAAACAAGCATTTTCAAGATTCCTTCATGTGGTATTGATGATTTGATGTTGAAGTATTTTCCATATTACCACTTTATAAAGTTAATTTAAGCTTATTTTCCCTATTTAGTTACCCTAGGTTAAGTTCTGTGTAGAATCCAAACTAGCCTTGAATTCATGGATTTACTACAAACCAAAAAATGAATCATCTTTTCTTAAATAAAAAATGATGAATTTTGGATATATGCACGAGTTATGGGTTATGAAGAGTTCAAAGGTTATTTCCACATTAACTGCGGCTGATTTGGGTTTGTAAAAGAAACCTCAAGGCTCACATCTGGAAAACTTTGAATATAATTCTATTTCCAATCAATTAAAATATACTATTGATTATTTTTCTAATTTTTCACATTCTGATTCAAGTGATTCTTCTGATTATTCTTATTATATCTCAATTGCGCTTTCTAAATGAGATGGTAATATTTTATTCAATAATTATGAATTTGTGATGGATTTTTTGTATTTCCTCATCTTGCTATAAATATATTTCTATCTTGTGCAAATCTAGGAGTAGTTCAAATTGTTTTCAAAGCCAAAATTGTTCACCATTTTGCTCTTTCTCCTTAAGGTAGCTCTGCCAGCTTATTTACTATATTATCCTTGTCCATTCAAATTTCTGAAAAAAGTTATAATATTTTTCAAAAATTGCATGAAGGAAATATTAGAAAATTTGTAATAGATTATCATAATACTATTAGGGGGTGTCAAAGTTAGCAAGTTCCACACTCAAAGTCCGGATTTTTTTTCCAAATCCCACATTAACCTTTTGGGTTTTGGACAATTGCACACCTCAAGAGGTGAGGTATTTTGAGGTACAAAAACCCATGTTTTTTTGGTACCAAATTCCATGTTTTGATACTAAAATCCTGCCATTGGCTTCACTTAAAGAGACATTTTTACAACACACAACTCATAAAGGGAACTTCAATGTAAGGTGTGCATATGAAACTTTGATTAAATATCAGATACTTTTCCTGTCCTCAAAATTTGTATAAGGTAAAATGCAATTAAAAGATAGTATGAAGTAGTATTTTTAAGAGAAAACAAGCCAATGTTCTTTTTTTTAACTTTCTAAGTATAAAAAAATAATATTAGAAAGATTTATTGTTTTACCAACAATAAAAATTTGTCCAAAAATACTCTACAAGAGATATATAAGGCTATAAAAGAAATTTCTTCAAGAGCAATTTCAATTTGAATTAATTGAGCAAAGAACTGCAAGAATTTAATCAAACAAACAGAGTCTTTAGAAGGGAATTCAAAGATAAAACATGCCCACAAGTGACCAGAGTGAATTTGGAAACAAAGTGACAAAGCTAACAGTTATGAAAGATCCTTTAATTCACATTTGGGGTGGTTCAGGGGCAAAAAATTGCTATAAGAGTTACAAACAATTATTATAATGGTTTTTTCATGTGGTAAAAGTTTCAAAATGATATGAAATGGGTGGTTAGAATCTTTTATTCATTGGTTGAAAAGTGTTTAAACTAATTATAAAAGGAAAATATTCTAACATGAAGAGAAAAGTGGGGCAAAGAAGACATTCTTTCATAGCCATCAATTTTCTTACTCCAAGAGTAAAATTTACTCTTGTCAGCTGTGGAAAACACTCTGAAACCAGAAAAGCCAATTGTGGCATCATTGAACCCTGGTTTAGACCAAAAAAGGGCTGGTTTTGACCATTTTTTGCTGTTTTTAGCCATTTGAGACCCTTAAATCAGCCATTAATATAGTAATACCTGGTCTAGAGCCTTCAAAACACGTCAGAATTTGTGTAAGAGACGTAGAAACTAGTTAAAACTGTTTTGAAAAAGATTTTTTTAAGCTTAAGGGTAGTTTTAACCTCTTGGAAACAGTTAAAACTGCCCTGGTTGGTATTAAAACCTCATCATCAATTGAGTCACAGACCCTGTGACTCAATTCCAGGCCAAAACTGATGCACCTTTGTGTGGATTTTGACATCCCATGCCTGTCAGCAAGGAGCTTGGGTGTCTGGGTCCTCCTTGGAGTTAGAGTACCTTTCCCCCCCAGAATTAATCTTTGCAATTTATTTTTTCTTTAATTCCTCATCATGTAATACACTTGTAATTTACACACAAAATTAAATTGAGTTTTACAGTACACAACTGGAATAATTGATACCTCATATGTAAATTACAGTTCACTTATGTAATACATGCGCACATTTTGACATTTCAATTGAAAATACTTGAATTCCTCATAGCTTCTAAACTACACACAACACCTCAATTTTAACACAAAATTGATGGTTAAAACCACATGTGGTGTGAATTAAATTAAGGTTTTGAAGATTTTCAACTTTTGTACAGAAAATACTAAAACTTAAGTTAAGCTTATTTAGAGTTGAGTTACAGAAATTTTACCCAGAAGTGACCCCACCTTATTTTTTATGAGGAATTTAATGGTGAAGTCATTTTCTTAAGCTTATTTTTTGGATAAATGTTATAATATATTTTATGTAAATTTTTACCAAAAATATTTTAATTTCATTAATTTTATTAAAAATTTATTTTTACTTAATTTTTTCAAGTAAAAATGCATTTTCACAATTTTAAAATTCAATGTATTTTTTATTGCAAATTATAATTGAATTTTGATTCTTTGTATATAAATTTGTATTTATATTTTAATTTTTATTTTTATAATATAAATAAATTTATTTTATTTATATTTATATCTTGTTTTGCTATTTGTGGTCTTTTGGGTATATGAAAATACTTCTAAGGCTCACATTCCCTCCCCCTAAAAAGAGAATATTACTTTGTAATATTGTTATTTCTAGTGTGTCTGAACCTTCTGAGAATTTTAGTAGCTTCAGGTATGTCCTTTTATGCTAAACATTCATCTTCACAAGTTGGGTCACTGTACCTAATAAGGTATTCCCTTACTTTTTTGGTTCTCAACTTTCTTTCTTTGAGAACTTTGGTAATCTTTTTAATACCAGATGATAGAATAGGAGGTATAACTTGGGGAACTTTATTCCTCAAAGGAAATCTTTCAGCATCACTAGATTTATATGGCTTTATCAAGCTCACTGGAAATTTAGGATGCTTATTGCTAAGTTCTTCAGATAATTCTACTTCAACAGCATTTTCTCCATGGAGGGCCTTAATAAAAAAAAGTCCTCCAAGGGAATCTTTGAGCTTTTTACATCCTTTTATGTTATTGAGGTTAGTGATGGATAAAAGTACTAAATCCCCCACTTTGAAATCTGGAGTGGCACATGACTTGTCCCATTTGTCCTTAGCATAAGCAAAGAAGTCTTCCAAGCACCTCACTGCATGCTTCCTAGCCTTGTCTAGCATTCTCCTGAAGCTAGCAGCTGGAGGATGTATTTCAATCAGTTCTTTCCTCAAGGAATCTTGAGGTAGTTTGGGATTCCATCCTTTTTCTAGAATAGCAGGAGTTTGATTGGTACTGGAATGGATGGATGTCTCATATGCCAATTCTAGTGCTGGTAAAAGAGTACACAAATCATGGGTAAATCCATCACAATCTTTTAATTCAAGGCCATATTCACAAAATATTCTTACCATATCTTTGAAGATTTGAATCACCCTTTCAGCCAGACCATCGGTTTGTGGGTGGTAGGCTGTAGAGAAGGATAATTTTGTCCCAAATAGTTGGTGGATATTTGTCCATAATGCTGAGGTGAATTTGGGATCTCTGTCACTAATGATGTTTGTGAATATGCCAGTTCATGATATTACTCTATTCCATATCAGAAGAGCTGTATCCATGGCTGTATCATCCCTGTGACATGGTAGAAAGATTGGAGTCTTACTAAATCTGTCAACAATCACTAGGAAAGCATTATAACTTCTGTCACCCTCTGGTGGCAGGCCAGTTACCCAATCCATATGGACAATTTGCCAAGGTCTGCTGGGTTCTTCGATCTTGATCATATTTCCAAGTCTTTTGCCAGTGGATTAATACTCAGCAACATCTTTCTTCCACATTGGCCACCATATGCAGGTTTTTATTTTTTCTCTTGTTCTGTCCTCAGACAGATGTCCTGAAAAGGGGCTGACATGGCATTCCTTAAGTACAAGATTGATTAAGGACAGGTCCACAACTGTCATAACAAATGTATGCTTAGTTCTGTGGTAAATTATACCATCCATTAAGTGGAATCTTCCTTCATCATATGATTTTCTCCATATCTAATCTAAGGCATGTATCAAAGAATTTTCTTTACAGTCCTTAGTAAGTAATTGGCATAAAATGCTACAGCTTTTATCCTGAGTATAACTGTTTCTTACCTCCTCAAAGAAAGTTGTGTTCAGGTCTGTAACACTGATTCCTTCTGTGGGGATCTGTGGGGAACCTTCCTGTGGAACATAAGAAGTATTATGAATATTATTTGTTAATGGCCATCTTCTCAGTCCATCTGCATTTTTATGAACAATGGTCATATTGCCCCTATACTCTTGTGTGGCTATTTGCCATCTGAGCATATGCCTGTTAGGAGTCTTCACTTTTAAAAGTGACTTAACAGCGGTAAAATCCATTATCACTTCAGAAACACATCCTTCCAGAAAGTAATTTAGGTTTTCTAAGGCCCAGACAAGGCATAAGCACTCCATTTGACTGGCTCCATATCTGGCTTCAGTTGGTTGGATTTGCCTGGATATGAAGCATATGGGTTCTTCCGCAGGTTTATCATTGATAATCTGTACTTGATGAAGTGAAGCACCAAGCCCATCTCCTTATGCATCAATATGATGCTTAAAAGGCAGATTAAAGTCTGGAATCAGTAAGAGTGGAGCAGTGGTCAAGGCTTGTCTTAAATATTCAAAGGCCTTGACTTTGTCAACAGTCATTTCAAATACTGTGTCTTTGTCACATAATTTATAAAGAGGTCTTTCTATGGATGCAAAATCTTTAATGTGTTGCCTGTAATATCCTGAAAACCCCAAAAATAACTGAATTTCTTTCTTGTTCTGAGGCATGGGTTTCAGCAATACTGCTGCAACCTTGTTTTTGTCAATTCCAACGGATAAATCAGATACTACATGTTCCAGTGTTTTAAGCTCTTTAAATCCAAAATGGCATTTCTTTAAATAAATTTTCATGTTTACAAGTTGTATTTTTTTCAAAACTCTGGATAATCTATACATATGTTCTTCCCAAGTTGTGGAACAGAAAATAATTTCATCAATGTAAATTATTAACCATCCTTCTGAAAGTTCTTCAGGGAAGATTTCATTCATCATTCTTTGGAAGTGTGAAGGTACATTCTTGATACCAAAAGGCATTCTCATATATTCATATACTCCACAATGAACAATAATTCTCAAGTATTTTCTTGCCCTTGGTGTCACTACATTTTGATGAAGTCCTTTCAGGGAATCCATAGTGGTTATATACCCTGCTTGAGATATCTGGGTAAGGGAAATTTGGATCTTTGCTATTGGGTACCGGTCTGTAACAGTGTAAGTGTTCAGAGATCTGAAGTCCCCAACCATTCTAGATTTTCCATTATGCCATGCCACTATGACTGGTTTAGTTATTTCTACTTCCTCATTATGGCCAGCCTTTCTTATTACACCAAGGTGTAGAAGTTCTTTAATATGAATTTCCAGAGCTTCTCTTGATTGAGGACTTTCTGGAAATGCAGGTCTTCTTAAGAGTGGGGGATAAGGACTCTAAATATCAGGGATGATGTCAACTTCATGACCAATAGTTGACCCCAAGGGTTCTTTTTATGATAAAAATGCTCTCTGTGGTCATATAAAAGGGCAGAAAGTTCATTTTCCTGACTATCAGTCATATGAAGGCTTATTTCAGCTTCATTTAACTGTTCAGATTTGAATTTTTCCAACTCTAAGCTGACTGGTTCTACTTTATTTACTATAATTTGTCTTTTAAATGGTAAAAAGGAAAAACTTTTTTGCTTATTGTCTCCAATAGTAAATTATCTGTCCTTGTTGTTATGTAAGTCTATTCCATACATGACCAAATAGTCATCTCCCAATATAAAATGGGTACTAGAGCAATTTTCCATAACAACAAATTCAAAAGTGATTCTTAAATTTCCATTAATATGTGGAAATATGACATTGGTCTCAAAGATTCCCAATTCTCTCATTGGATTACTTCCACTATTGAATTTTGTTCCATCAATTTGTAACAAGTGGTCTTGTTCCATCAATTTGTAACAAGTGGTCTTGAAAATTTGGTACACAAGTTTTAAGAAAAGATTTTCCAACACAAGAGCAGAAGGCTCCTGGGTCAAGTAAAGGCTTAGTGGGTTTGTTGTCAATTACCACTTTTTTTATACAGGAGTTACCAGCTGTATAGCCTTTTCCTCTGTTTGGACTGGTTCTCATAAGTTGTACAGCTCAGATTTTTGATAAATCAAGTTGACCATTGCTTAATTGTGGCAAGTGGGAATAAGATTCCATGATAGCAAAAGTGGCATTGATATTTTCTATATCTTTTGAGGATTCAGAAGATAGTGATGAATTATCATCTGAATTTTCTCAATTATATTATCATCTTTTTCAACATCATGTTTTTTTCAATATCAATTTCATTGATTTCCCCCCTCTTTGGACATGTATTGGCTAAGTGGGTGGTGCTTTGGCAAATATGGCACTTTCTGATTATATCTGCAGATTTATACTTAACATTATTAGAGTTTTCTTTGGGATTTTTGTCCACAGAATCTTTCCAAGGTGTCTTGAACCTTGTTTTGAGATTCACCCTAATAGAACCAATCCTGGTTCTGGTGGTTACCTCTTCTAATATATTAATAATATCTTCTGGTGAAGATTGTTCAGTAGTCCTGCTTTTGACAGCATTCTCTAAGTCACCTTGCCATTGTCTCAGAATTTTTCTGTGGATCATAAATTCTGACATTTCAGGATACAATGCTGTTAATCTTTCTTTTTGATGGCAAAGCCATGGTAAAGCTTTGTCTTTATCAGAATTAAATTTTTCAGATTCAAAGGCTTTTTCCACTTTAAACCTCCAAGCATCATTGGCCCATTTGTTTATAATTTAGGCTTTCCACCAAGTCCAACTTTGGTGTCCATGTGCCTGTCTTAATTTGATATACCATCTGTGAGCTGATCTGATAAACAAGGTGTTAAATCTTGCTGTTACCAATCTGTCTGGTAATTCAAAATTTTCTTTAATCATGTCAATACCTCTGATAAATTCCATATGGTCATATTCTCCTTCAACACTTAAATGAGGCTATTCTTTAAGTTTTGGTACTTCTTTCAGGAGTGCTTATCCCATTGTTTGTTCCAAGTTATGGAAGGAAGTGGAAAATTCATTTTTGAACTGTGAGTTTTCAACCTTCAATAGTTGTTGTTTGGAATTCTTGTGCCGTCATTCTGATTCAAAGGTGTAGACATTCTTGGTAAGTTGTGAAGTAATTGTTCAATATCATTCATTTTACTATTGTTACACCTTTTGGAACTTCTGAATTCATGTTGTAACCTTTTTATTGAATTTATTACATTAGCTTTACGATTATCTCCTGTTTGTGTTAATTCTTGCCATAGTTCTGTTGGTCTATTATTATCAGAGGTGATCTGATTCAAGTTCATTGTTAATTTTGATATTTCCTCTTGTGAGGTGTCAAAACACTTTTTCAAGGCAATTGTATATGTCTTTACTTCAGTAAATGTTTTTTTAAAATATTCTCAAGAACCCTTTTATTCTCCTCTTTGATAGTACTTATGGCTTGTTTTATTCTTGTTTTTATTATGTAATAAGTATTGAATTTCGAGTATTTGACTGTTAATTCTTTAATAATGGCAGATTGTTCATTCATCTTATTGCCAAGAGAATTTTCATTATTAAAAACTTTAATTGTTCTTAAAACTTTCTCAAAACACATAAGTGTTTCATTTATTTGGCTCAGACTTAAGCTGTTTGTTTTAAGATTGTTACAAATGAATGAATTTTTATCAGAAACATGATGTTTTACTTCATTTATAGCTTCATACAGCTCTGGGATAGAATCAAAAATGTCAGAAATCATTTCTGATATTTTAATCTGGCTTCCTCCTTTTTCTGTAATTCCATCATTGTTCTGGCCATCTGAAATACATTTTCATGGCATCCTGCTGAATTTTTGGGATTCTGTAGCCCTGGCTGTAAGGTTTTGTGGCTGGTGCCTTCCCTCTGCCCTTGTTTTGATCTTGTGGATGCTTTTTCACGTTGGAATTGCTGCTGCTGGCTACTGGGGCTGTTTTTAGCACTTGCTTGGGTGGTGGAGCATTCTTTTCCTCCATTCTACTGTTAAAAGCATCATGTTCTTCTTTTCCATCAATGTATGCCATACATTGAGTAACTTGCAAATGTTGGGATGGCCCAGGAATTTACTCACAGTCAGGTAAGAATTCATGCAGTTTTTCCACAGATCTGCAAGGATCTGGTACTTTTTGTGCTGTAATGCATTGTTGTAAGCCTTCTGGGTGGCTTTGTATATGTTCACTGAGGCTTCTTGTGGCAGTGTCAGCTCTGTTTAAAGGTGAAATAGTTTTATCAGCTTCAGAATTACATAATTTATTAATTTGGAGGTCATCAACTGACCCTTGTCCCTCTCTAACTGATTGGCTTCTGCAGTAATCATGTCTATAACCTTTTTGGGAGCTGCTTGAGGGGTTATAGCTGGCTCCTGATCTGGTTGAAGGCATATTTTATGATTCAAAAGGCTCAAAAATAGTATTTTTATGTCAAAAAACTTAGTTTTGGCCAAATTCTTTGCCTTCTGAAGGGTATTACTTATATCCAAGTTGATTAATTCAAAAGAAATTGTTTCAGGTTGATTATTCTGAGTTATAATAACTGTACTATTATGGTCAGAATTCACAGTACTTGGAGAAATAATGCTTGTTACTGTTGAGGCTGTTTCAATATCTTCTTGTCTTAGCACATTGTCAGACACCAAAATTAATGAAAAAGCCAATTTATCAGATAAAAAAAAGGATTTTTTCAAGAGAGAAATGAAAAAAAAGCCTCACTTATAATATGAAAAAAGTTATTTTTTTATGGATTTTTCAAATTATAAGTATTTTTTATATGTTTTTAAATTTTTCAATATGAGAGAGGAATATTTAAAAAGAGTAAAAAGATTATGTCACAGGTAAAATATCATGGCTGGGCCCCAAATGTGAGGTGTGGATATGAAACTTTGATTAAAAATCAAGTACTTTTCCTGTCCTCAAAATTTGTATAAGGTAAAATATAATTAAAAAATAGTATGAAATAGTATTTTTAAGATAAAACACACCAATTTTATTGCTCTTAACTCTATAAGTATAAAAGAATAATATTGTAAAGATTTATTGTTTTACCAACAATAAGGACTCATCCAAATATACTCTATAAGAGATATTTAAGGCTACAAAAGAAATTTCTTCAAGAGCAATTTCACTTGGAATTAATTGAGCAAAGAACTGCAAGCAATTAATTAAAGAAAAAAGTCTTTAAAAAGATATTTAAAGAGTAAACATGCCCAAAAGTGACCACAGTTAATTTGGAAACAAAGTGACAAAGCTAACAGTGATGAAAGATGATTTAATTCACTTTTGGGGTGGTTCAAGGAGTAAAATGATTATAATGATTTTTTCACGTGGTAAAAAGGTTTAAAATGATTTATAAAAGCTGGTTGGAATCTTTTATCGATTGGTTTAACAATGTTTAAACTAATTATACAAGGAAAGGATTCTAACATGAAGGGAAAAGTGGGGCAAAGAAGACATTCTTTTATAGCCATCAATTTTCTTACTCCAAAAGTAAAGTTTACTCTTGTCAGTCTTGAAAAACAGTCTCACAACAGAAAAGCCAATTATGGCATCATTGAACCCTGGCTTAGACCAAAAAAGGGCTAGTTTAAGCAATTTTTTGCCATTTTTAGCCATTTTAGACCCTTAGATGACCCATTACTATAGCAATACCTAGTCTAGAGCCTCAAAAACACGTCAGAATGTGTGTAAGAGGCGTAGAAACCAGTTAAAACTGTTTTTACTAACATTGCTTTAACTTAAGGGTAGTTTTACCCTCTTGGCAACAGTTAAACCTGCCTTGGTTGGTATCAAAAGCTCATCATCAATTGAGTCACACACCCTGTGACTCAATTCCAGGCCAAAAGTGATGAACCTTTGGGTGGATTTTGACATCCCGGGCCTGTCAGCAAGGAATTTGGGGGTCTGGCTCCCTCTTGGAGCTAGAGTACTTTTCCCCCCCCCAGAATTAATCTTTCCGATTCATTTTTTCTTTAATTCCTCATCATGTAATACACTTGTAATTTAAACATACAATTAAATTGAGTTCTACAGTTCACAACTGTAATAATTGATACCTCCTATGTAAATTACAGTTCACTTATGTAATACATGTGCACATTTTGAAATTTCAATTTAAAATACTTCAATTCCTCATAACTTCTAAACTACACACAACACCTCAATTTTAACACAAAAACTGATGGTTAAAGCCACATGTGGTGTTTATTATATTAAGGTTTTGAGTATTTTTGACTTTTGTACATAGAATACTCAAACTTAATTTAAGCTTATTTAGACTTGAGTTACAGAAATTGTACCCAGGGGTGACCCCACCTTATTTTTTTTAAGGAAGCCAATGGTGAAGTAATTTTCTCAAGTCTATTTATTGGATAAAAAGCTATGATATATTTTATGTGACCTTTTACCAAAAATATTTTAAGCTCATTAATTTATTAAAAATTCATTTTTATTTAATTTTTTCAAGTAAAAATGCATTTTCACAAGTTTAAAATTTAATGTAATTTTTACTTTAAATTATAATTAGATTTTTAATTTTTTTATATAAATTTTTATTTATAGTTTAATTTTTATTTTGATAATGTAAATAAATTTATTTTATTTATATTTATATCTTTTTTGTTATTTGTGGTCTTTTGGGTATATGAAAATACCTCTAAGGCTCACAGTTAAATTGCATAAACCTCCTCTTCTCTTGCATGAAATCTGAATATACTGGTCATTTATTAAGTTATTTGATTTCAAATTGCATTTTCTCTACATTGTTTCTTCATTTACCATGACAAAGGCATCCCAAAGGCTACCTTTACTTCAGATGTTAAGCTCACTGCAGTTCATCAATGCTCTCAGCTCTGATAGTGATTCTGATATCCAGGAAGATATAATTTTCTTAGATACAATAACATCATAAAGATACATCAATCCTTGTATAAGATATCCATCACACTACATGTATACAATGAATTATTTACAAACATTATCATCTGGAAGTTTTTGACAGCTATGTAGGACCAAACATGAATCATTTGAAAAATTGGTTGCACAAATTCAAGATGATAAAACCTTTCAAAACTCATCACAGAACAAACAATGAAATCCTGCCATCCAATTGGCTGTGGCATTATCAAGGCTAGGAGCAAATGGCAATGGCGCCACTTTGTGAAAGATTGGAATTTCATTTGGAATTAGCCTTGGGGCTATTGTGTTGTACACTCAAATAATGATCCAGATATTAATGAATTTTAAGCACAAAGTGATTGTGTGGCCAACAATAGAACAACAAAGAGAGATGTCTCAAGTAATACAGGCAGAAGGCTTCCCTGGGTGCATTGGGTTTATTGATGGGAGTCTCATACTATTATCATAACATCCCTCCAATGATGGTGAAGCCAATTTTGATTGCAAAAAGAGGTAACCTGTTGAATTTTTAATCTTTATTTCCTTTTGAATATTGTTAACAATCAAGGTATTCTATTTCAATACAATTGGTTTCCAATATAAACAAACAGTTCATTTCTCTACATGTTTGTTGTACTTGGTCACTTCATGATTCAAATGTCTATCAACATATGAAAATAGCACAAACACCTCAAGCATTTTATGAAAATTATCAGTACTTACTTTCCAATTCAGCATATGCAAGCTTTCCTTGGGTTGTTCTAGCATATAAGGGAGTGGTAGCACAGAATTAAGCCAACCGTTCTTTCAGTTACTGTCTAGCAAAATCAAGGGTCAGAATTGAGCAAGCCATTGCAACTTTGAAGGGGAGGTGGTTTTCTCTAAGGGAAATTTTAAATGAAATGAGGGATAATCATGAAATTGAATATTTTGTTAGTTGGGTTGTTTCTTGCATTATTTTACATAATATGTTAGCACAAATTGGTGATGAATAGTTTGATTTATATGAAGATGATGATCCATCACATGCAGAAAATCTGTCCAATAATGACATTGGGGACAATGTGGTAAATATGCGTGAAAAACCTAAACCAATTACTTTGGCATGGAAAGATAGTCAATTGTGAATTTCATCAGGACCATTGATTTATGTACTTAATTTAATGGCATACAATGGAGTGGAGATGTTATTGGTAAAATAAAACTATTTAAAATTAATATTTTTTAGTTCTTTTTTGGTCCTGAATATTACTTTCAAAGTACCCATTGACCTTTGAATTAATTTCAGTGGGGGTCATTTTCAAGAATTTGTCACCTACATTGAATAATTTATGGTAAATTTTCAAAGAACATCCAAAATGAGTTATTTTTTCATGATTGATAATTTCTGGAGGAGGTTTTGTTGTATGATGAACCATTGTTGATGTCTTCCAAAAAATCTTTATGAGGCCAGGTTTTTTTGAAAAATCAATCTCCATTTTGAATTTGGGGAAGTGCAAGCCATGTCCAGAGGGGGTGAAGACAGTTGGGAGGGGATGGAAATCTTTTTTTGATAAAAAAGAAAATATACCATAAGTCCAGGCATTGAGATTGTTTAAATCTTGGTGTGGCTTATTGAAAAATCAATCTTGAGTGACAATGACATTTGTAAAAGACTTGAATTCTTTGTTTTGATTGGAAGAAGTCCATTTAAGCTGACTTAAGCTTGGTAATTTGGCTGCTTCCATTAATGACTGATTTTCATTTGCAGCTACTTTTGGAAAATGTGATATTATTGAGTAAATGAATTTGTCATATGGTTGAAGTTTGGTCTATTGCATGTTATCCAATTCAATTTGATGAGGAGTCAAACCAGGTTTTCTGGAGTAAACACTCAAGAATATTGAAATTGATTATTAATCATTAAAGGAACAAGCAAAAAGGATTACACACCTGCAGATGTTTCAGAATCTGAACCAGGACAAAACCCAATACCATTCATAATGCCTCCTAGGAGTTGCTTATTGGTTTTAATTTCTTGTTGATTTTGAGATAAGGAAATTAATGTCATGATGAGGCTTTGGAGCATTTGAGAGTGGCCAGGAGAATTATCAAAAGGGGTCATTTCACATATGATGAAAGTTAAAAAGGGCTTTTTTGGTTTTATCAATGAGTACATAAGGATGGGGTAGAGTGTTGAGTGATGGAATTTTTAACCATGATGCCTTGGCCAATTTCTTGTGAATTGAAATTGTTGAAAAGCTATTATATTCTGTGTTTAAATGGCCAAGGTGAGGCATGATTAGTTTTTAATCATGAATGTGTTGTCTTTGGCTTTGGGTGAGTTTTCTTTTATGATTTGATTTGGTATTATTATCCTCATGATGTTCTATATTTGGTTTAGTCCTAACCATGACATCAAGAGGAGGAATAGTACTTTCAACATTATTCAAATCATTCTGATGATGTGCTGAGTCTGGTTTAGTTCTAACCATGACATTATCAGAATTATTTGAAGAGTGGGATGGAGGAGGAGGTTTTTTTGGAATTTCAAAGAAGATGGAAGGGGGCTGAAATGGAATGACATTGCACAATAAGCCCTTGTGAATACTCCACCCCTATATTAACAAATAAATAAGAATATTAAAAACAAATAATGATAGGACAGTAATGATAATCATCAAAAAAAGAAAAAAATAATAAATTAAACATGATTATGATTTAAAACAAAAATAAATAATCATCAGTGATTCATTATGATGATTAAAAAAAAGAGTTCAGTAATCATAATGATCAAAAAAAGAAAAGAAAATCATGAAGATGATTATTATTTAAAAAAAAAATAAAAAATAAAAAATCATCAGTGATTAATGATGACAATTAAAAAAAGAAAAAAAAGGAGGTCAGTAATGATGATGATAAAAAAACAAAAAAAATAATCATAAAGATCATTATGATTAAAAAAATAAAAAAGTCATTAGTAATTCATTATGATTAAAACGAATAATAAAAATGAAAATCATCAGTGATTCATGATGTTGATTAAAAAAAACCATCAAGATCATTATTATTAAAAAAGAAATAAAAAAAGAATCATCAGGAGATTCATGATTAAAAAAATTATCATCAGCAGATTATTATTATTGAAAAATAAATAAATAAATAATAATCATCAGTGATTTATTATGATTATTCAAAAAAAACATAGGTCAGTAATGAATGATGATTTAAAAAAAAGCCTAAAAAACAATCAGTAATAATCTCAATTAAAAAATTAATAAATAAACGATCATAAATATGATTATAATTTAACAAAAAATCAAAAAAATTCAACATCAGTACAGTATTAATCAAAAAAATAAAACAAAATAAAATAAAATAAAATAAAATAAAATAAAATAAAATAAAATAAAATACAATAAAATAAAATGAAATAAAATAAAATAAAACAAAATAAATGATGTTAATGGACTCTGGAGGCTATTAATATCAAAAAATAAAAAAAACCTTCCAAATCAATTCAAAAGGTTTGAAGAGGATTAAACCCTTGAACCTCCCAGGACCCTTTTTGGGAGGTTCCAGGGTGACTGAAGGGTGGATTGTGATGGGTGGGGGGTTTTTGGAGGTGTATGTTGATGGATGTGGGGATATTGGATGTAAGGTGTGGATATGAAACTTTGATAAAATATCAAGTACTTTTCCTGTCCTCAAAATTTGTATAAGGTAAAATTATTTAAAAATAGTAAGAAATAGTATTTTTAAGAGAAAACACGCCAATTTTATTGTTTTTAACTTTGTAATTATAAAACAATAGTATAATAGAAACTTATTGTTTCACCAACAATAAAGATTTATCCAAAAATACTCTACAAGAGATATTTAAGGCAACAAAAGAAATTTCTTCAAGAGCAATTTCAATTGAAATTAATTGAGCAAAGAACTGCAAGCAATTAGTTAAAGAAAAAAGTCTTTAAAAAGATATTTAAAGAGTAAACACGCCCAAAAGTGACCAGAGTGAATTTGGAAACAAAGTGACAAAGTTAACAGTGATGAAAGATGATTTAATTCACTTTTGGGGTGGTTCAAGGGGTAAGATGATTATAATGATTTTTTAACGTGGTAAAGAGGTTTAAAATTATTTATAAAGGCTGGTTGGAATCTTTTATTGACTGGTTTAACAGTGTTTAAACTAATTATACAAGGAAAAGATTCTAACATTAAGAGAAAAATGGGGCAAAGAAGATATTCTTTTATAGCCATCAATTTTCTTATTCCAAAAGTCGAATTTACTCTTGTCAGTCGTGAAGAACAGTCTGACAACAGAAAAGCTAATTATGGAATCATTGAACCCTGGTTTAGACCAAAAAAGGGCTGGTTTGAGCCATTTTAGACCCTTAGATGAGCCATTACTATAGCAATACCTAGTCTAGAGCCTTGAAAACACGTCAGAATGTGTGTAAGAGGCGTAGAAACCAGTTAAAACTGTTTTTACTAACATTGTTTCAACTTAAGGGTAGTTTTACCCTCTTGGAAGCAGTTAAAGCTACCCTGGTTGGTATCGAAACCTCATCATCAATTGAGTCACAGACCCTGTGACTCAATTCCAGGCCAAAAGTAATGAACTTTTGCATGGATTTTGACATCCCACGCCAGTCAGCAAGGATTTTGGGGGTCTGGATCCCCCTTGGAGCTAGAGTACCTTTTTCCCCCCAGAATTAATCTTTCCAATTCATTTTTTCTTTAATTCCTCATCATGTAATACACTTGTAATTTAAACATACAATTAAATCGAATTTTACAGTACACAACTGTAATAATTGATACCTAATATGTAAGTTATAGTTTACTTATGTAATACACACACACATTTTGACATTTCAATTGAAAATATTTCCATTCCTCATAGCTTCTAAACTAAACACAACACCTCAATTTTAACACAAAAATTGATGGTTAACACCACATGTGGTGTGAATTAAATTAAGGTTTTGAGGATTTTCATAACTTTGTACAAAAAATACTAAAAACTTAATTTAAGCTTATTTAGAGCTGAGTTACAGAAATTTCATCCAGAAGTGACCCTACTTTATTTTTTATGAGGCATCCAATGGTGTGATAATTTCTTTATGTTTATTTATTGGATAAAAAGTTATAAAATATTTGATATAACTTTTAACCAAAAGTATTTTAATCTCATAATTTTTATTCAAAATTCATTTTTACTTAATTTTTACAAGTAAAAATGTATTTTCATAATTTTAAATTTTATTGTAATTTTATTTTTAAATTATAACTAAATTTTGATTTTTAAATGTAAATTTGTATTTATATTTCAATTATTTATTTTTATAATTTAAATCAATTAATTTTATTTATATTTGTATCTTGATTTATCATTTGTGGTCTTTTGGGTATATGAAAATACCTCTAAGGCTCATATTGGAAGTGGAAGGTGATGGGTGGGGGATGTTGGAGGTGGAAGGTGATGGGTGGGGGTACATTGGAGGTAGATGAAAGTTTCACAAAAATGAAATAAATTTATTAGAATCAGTTTAAAAAGATAGAGTTGTGAAAAAAAACAAAAAAAAGTTACTTACCTAAATTAAAAAAGAAGAGTGAGTTTTTTTTTGAATGATCTAAAAAAAGAATATTGAAGAGTGAGGGGTGAAAAAAAAAACAAAAAATACAACATACAAAATAAAAGATACAAAATGAAAGATTCAAAATTAAAAATAAAAAATAAAAAATTCAACATAAAAAAAATTAAAAATCAAAAATAAAAAAGAAAAAATAAAAATTCAAAATAAAAATTAAAAATTAAAAATTAAAAATTGAAAATATTAAAAATAAAAAATAAAAAACAAGAAACATATAGAAAAACAAGAAAAAATTAAAAAAATAAAAAGATGTCAAAAACAATAGAATGACATAAAACACAATTTCAAAAAAAAAAGGCAAAAAGTGGTCATAAACTTGTATTTGGCAAAAAATCCAAAATATAGGAAATACTGAGGGAGCCTTCAATTTCAATTTGAACAGACTTGGCATAAAGTATTGATGCAAAACTTGCCCAAATTTTTAATTTTGTAATAAATTGCAATTAAATTTCATGACATAAGATCAATTGCAAGTTGGTGCCCCAATTACACATAAACATTGAATTTTCAATTTTGTAATAAATTGCAGTTAGATTTCACAACATAAGATCAATAATTATGCATAAACACCAGTTTTATTTAACAAATCACCACAAAAAAATGATCACATGATGTATAGCTAATATTTTATTTTTTATTGATTAATTTCAGAATGTTTTCCAGCTCCGCAATTGGTCTTCTTGATGACAATGCTACTATAGTGAGATCCATCTGGCATTGCTTTTCCTTACATTCCATTTCACCATTCCACTTTTCTTTTTATATTTCTTCTTGTCAAACTCCATTTTCTTTTGCAACTTGACTTCTTCAAACCATTTCTTTTCCATTTAGCTTTCTTTCTCTTCATTCCACTTCTCCCTGTCCCACCCCAAATGAGCATTTTCACTCATTTCACGGGCTATGAATCATGCATTTTGTCATTATGATCATAGTAACCATAAATCCAAAACATACCCTTTTGCTGTGATTCAAGCAAATTTGCATATGTCAGTGCAAACATATCCATTGGCCTTTTCCTAGCATCACTCTTGTCATTCAAGCTGGGCCTCAATGCTTCATTATGCTTTTGTGTTGAATGTGTTATGGATTTACTTTGCTGGTCAAAGGAGAAATAATCAAAAATTAATTTCATAAGTATGAGGCTTAAACATACTTACTGATTAATCTTGAAGGTTTTCCACTTGAACCAAGTCATCTTCATTATGAAGCAAAGCAACAAGATTGAGAGATGATTCCAAACCATTATTCTCCTTTAAAAAGCTAATGAGGATTAATTATTGCAGGTAAAAAAAGAAAGATAATATAACTTACCTTATTGAGAAAAACATCATAATCATCATCAGAACCATTTAAGCTGTCTTTTTCTTGCAAATCATAGCTTGCAATGGGAGTGACATTGGGCTTGTGGCCAAAGAGCACATCCATTTCAGCATAGCAAGGACACATACCTTTAAGATTTTCACTCATTGATTTTATTTCTTTACTCTCATCTTCTTCTGTTATTCCAGCCCCAGTGAAATTTTTGAATTTTTTTTCTGCCATATGCTTCTTTTAATATGTTCGCCACTGATCTTGGATGCTGCTTGAGCTAACGTTTAGGCAATTTTGTGATTTTCTGTTGACCTCAAAGGCCATCAGCTGAAATTCATGCTGCTTTGATGAAGGATGTCTTCCAATAGATGTTGAACCACTAGTACCAAAACATAACTCAAAATTGGATTTGACTGAAAGCCAATTAATTATGGTTATATAATCTGTAGGTATTTAGTGACCTGATGGATGTGGAAGGCCAGAGGTGATCTTAATATCTGACTTCATGTGTGTTGCTTTGGAATGAGGCATTTTTATATGGATGAAGAAGTATAAATGGACTGTAAGCTGTTCAGTCACATTGTCCAAAATGGAGTGTAGAAGAATATGTTGTACAGTTATGAATTGTGAATACTTATTTGGGTTGGGTTTCAAACTGAAATCCCAGATGCATGGGACTTGGTCAAAATACCAGGGGACTCAGTTAAACTGCCATGTGATTTACACATAAAAAACCCATGATTTAGTGTTGGGATTTGGGTGCCAAATCCTGCGTTATTTTAAGGTGGGATTTGGTGACTTTGACACCCCCTATTGTAAATATATTCTCTTCTATTTCGAAGTAATTTTTTTTCATTACAGAATTATTAAGCTTATTATAAAAGAAACAAATTCATTATAAACCTAACAGATTGATTAAATACTTCATTTATCAATTATAAAATAAATTTAAACTTGATTATAAACTTAACAGATTTATGATAAAGCTAATGAGATAATTTTTAAATTCATATATAACTTATAAGATTAAAAAATTAATTCATAATTGAGCAATTTATACAATGTAAATAAAATACAAAATTCATAGATTAATTATAAGATTAATAAATTAATTCTAAAATTAGTAAATTGATTTAATAATTAATTAAGTAATTATTAAAATGTTAAATAAATCATCAACTAATAAATTAATTATTAAATTCATCTATTAATTCTGAAATCAATAAATTACTTATAAAATTGATAAATTAATTATAAAAATCATTAATTAATTATGAGATTTATAATCAATTTTAGAATTAATAAGTTAATTCTAAGATTGATTAGTTAGCTATAAAAGTAATAGACTAAATATAAAATCAGCAATTTATCAATTATAAAATTAAGATACTAATCATTAAAATGATCAACTAGTTTCAAAATTAATGAATGGATTACCAGAGTAATAATTTGCTTATAAAATTGAGAAATTAATCATAAAACTAAATAATTTATTATGAAATTAGTAAATTAATTATTAAATTAATTGATTAACAATAAAATTGAGAAATCAATTACAAAATCAGTAAATTGCTTAAAAAATTAATCATAAAACTAGTTTATTCATTATAAAATGATTAGTTTAATTTTATAATTGATTAAGAAACTGATTACAAAATTAGTAAATTGATCTTAAAAAAAAATCAATTAATTATGAAATTAATCAATCAATTACAAAATTAAGAAAATTACTATAAAATTAGGAAGAATAATTTTATAATTAATAGATTCATTCTAAAATTAGGAAAACTAATGTTATAATCAATAAATAAAGGGTGTTTGTAAAAACAGGTAAGCAATTTGGTCAAAACATGTTAGTCCAGCCCTTATGTTTTTTTACTAAAAACTTCTGTGTTCTGCCAGAAATTTGTAAAAACATGTAAGGTGTGTTTTTTAAATGAAATATAGATATTTAGCGCATTTCTGTAAGGTTTGACAATGAAACAATAAGTAAATATTACAAATATTTCACTTATTTTACTCTAAATGTCTCTATTAATTTAATAAATGAAGTAAATAAGTATCATTGTAAGGTGTGGATATGAAACTTTGATTAAAAATCAAGTACTTTTCCTGTCCTCAAAATTTGTATAAGGTAAAAATCAATTAAAAATAGTATGGAATATTATTTTTAAGAGAGAACACTCCAATTTTATTGTTTATAACTTTATTAGTATAAAACAATAATATTATAAAAATTTATTGTTTTACCAACAATAAAAATTTATCCAAAAAATACTCTACAAGAGATATTTTAAGGCTACAAAAGAAATTTCTTCAAGAGCAATTTCAATTGGAATTAATTGAGCAAAGAACTGCAAGCAATTAATTAAAGAACAAAGTCTTTAAAAGAATATTAAAGAGAAAAAATGCTCAAAAGTGACCAGAGTGAATTTGGAAACAAAGTGACAAAGTTTACAGTGATGAAAGATGCTTTAATTCACTTTTGGGGTGGTTCAGGGGTAAAAATAATTATAAGAGTTACAAAAAATGATTATAATGATTTTTTCACGCGATTAAAAGGATTAAAATGATTTAAAAATGGTGGTTGGAATCTTTGATTGATTGGTTTAACAGTGTTTAAACTAATTAATAAAAGGAAAAGATTCTAACATGAAGAGAAAAGTGGGGCAAAGAAGACATTCTTTTATAGGCATCAATTCTCTTACTCCAAAGGTAAATTTTACTCTTGTCAGTCGTAAAACACAGTCTGACAACAGAAAAGCCAATTATGGCATCATTGAACCTGGTTTAGACCAAAAAGGGCTGGTTTAAGCCATTTTTAGCCATTTTTAGCCATTTTAGACCCTTAAATCAGCCATTACTATAGCAATACCAGGCCTAGAGTCTTCAAAACACGTCAGAATGTGTGTAAGAGGCGTAGAAAGCAGTTAAAACTGTTTTTACTATGGTTGTTGTATCTTAAGGGTAGTTTTACCCTCTTGGAAACAGCTAAAACTACCCCAGTTGGTATCAAACCCTCATCATCAATTGAGTCCACAGACCCTGTAACTCAATTCCAGGCCAAAAGTGATGAACTTTTGCGTGAATTTTGACATCCCACGCCTGTCAGCAAGGAGTTTGGGGGTCTAGCTCCCCCTTAGAGCTGGAGTTCCTTTCCCCCCCCCAAATTTAATCTTTCCAATTTATTTTTCCTTTAATTCCTCATCATATATTATACTTATAATTTACATATGTAATTCAATTCAATTGTACAGTACAATACAATAATAATTGACACCTCATATGTAAATCAAAGTTCACTTATGTAATACATGCGCACATTTTGACATTTCAATTGAATTCAATTGAAAATACTTCAATTCCTCATAACTTCTAAACTAAACACAACACCTCAATTTTAACACAAAAATTGATGGTTAACACCACATGTGGTGAGAATTAAATTAAGGTTTTTAGGATTTTCAACTTTTGTATTGAAAATACTAAAAACTTAATTTAAGCTTATTTAGAGTTGAGTTACAAGAATTTCACTCAGAGGTGACCCCACCTGATTTTTTATGAGGAATCCAATGGTGAAATAATTTTTATGTGTTTATTTATTGGATAAAAAGCTATAATAATTTTTATTTAACTTTTTCCAAATGTATTTATTTTTTCACAATTTTATTAAAATTTTATTTTTACTTAATTTTTTCAAGTATATATGTAATTTTATACTTACAGAATTTAATGTATTTTTATTTTTAAATTGTAATTAATTTTTTATTTTTAATATAATTTTATATTTATATTTTGATTTTTATTTTAATAATATAAATAAATTCATTTTATTTATATTAATATGTTATTTTTGTATATGTGGTCTTTTGGGTATATGAAATTACCTCTAAGGCTCACATTCCCTCCCCCTAAAATAGAATATTACTTTGTAATATTGGTGTTTCTAGTGTGTCTGAATCTCCTGAGGAGTTTGGTAGCTTCTGGTATATCTTTTTCTTCTAACCATTCATCTTCACAAGTTGGGTAACTGTACCTAACAAGATATTCCCTTACTTTCTTAGTTCTTAATTTTCTTTCTTTAAGAACTTTGGTAATTTTCTTAGTACCAGATGTCTCAATAGGAGGTATAACTTGGGGAATCTTGTTTCTCAAGGGAAATTTCTCAGAATCACTAGATTTATATGGCTTCATCAAGCTTACTGGAAATGTGGGGTGCTTGTTGCTAAGTTCTTCAGATAACTCTACTTCAACAGCATTTTCTCCATGGAGGGCCTTAATCACAAAAGGTCCTGCAAAGGAGTCTTTCAACTTTTTACATCCTTTGATGTTATTGAAGTTAGTGGTGGATACAAGAACTAGGTCCCCCACTTTGAAATCTGGAGATGCATGTGATTTATCCGCTTTGTCTTTAGCATATGCAAAAGAATCCTCCATGCATCTTACTGCATGCTTTCTAGCTTTGTCTAGCATTCCTTTGAAGCTAGCAGCTGTGGGATGTATTTCAATTAAGTCTTTCCTCAAGGAATCTTGGGGTAACTTGGGGTTCCATCCTTTTTCTAGAATAGCAGGAGTCTGATTGGTACTGGCATGGATTGATGTTTTATATGCTAATTCCAGTGCTGGCAACAGAGTACACCAATCATGGGTAAATCCATCACAATCTTTGAATTCAAGGCCATATGCATAAAATCTTCTCACCATGTCCTCTAAGGTTTGGATCATTCTTTCAGCCAGGCCATCAATTTGTGGGTGGTAGGCTGTAGAGAAAGACAGTTTAGTGCCAAATAATTGGTGAAGATTTGTCCATAGTGCTGAAGTGAATTTGGGATCTCTATCACTGATGATATTTGTAAATATCCCAGTCCATGACACTACTCTATTCCATATCAGAAGAGCTGTATCCATGGCTGTATCATCTTTGTGACATGGTAAAAAGATTGGAGTTTTACTGAATCTGTCCACAATTACTAGGCAAGCATTATAGCTCCTGTCACCTCCTGGTGGTAGGCCAGTTACCCAATCCATATGGACAATTTCCCAAGGTCTGTTTGGTTCTTGGATTTTTATCATATTTCCAAGTCTTTTGCCTGTGGATTTATTTGCCTTTTGGCATCTGTCACAGGTTTTGCAATACTCTGCAACATCTTTCTGCCACATTGGCCACCATATGCAGGTCTTTACTTTTTCTCTTGTTCTGTCTTCAGATAGATGTCCTGAAAAGGGACTATCATGGCATTCTTTCAGTACAAGATTGATTAATGACCTGTCTACAACTGTCATTACACATGTGTGCTTGGTTCTGTGGTAAATTATACCATCCAGTAGGTGAAATCTTCCTTCATCATAAGATTTTCTCCATACTTCATCCAAGGCATGTATTAGAGAGTTGTCTTTACAGTCTTTGTTAAGTAATTGGCATAAGATGCTACAATTCTTATCTTGGGTGTAACTACTTCTGACTTCTTCAAAGAAGGTGGTGTTCAAGTCTGTAACACTTATTCCTTCTATTGGAATTTGTGGTGAAGCTTCTTCTGGCACATAAGCAGGATTATCAATATTATTTGGTAATGGCCATCTGCTTAGTCCATCTGCATTCTTATGAATATTCCCATCCTTATGAACAATAGTCATATTTCCTCTGTATTCTTGTATGGCTATTTTCCATCTGAGCATGTGTCTGTTGGGTGTTTTACGTTCAAAAGTGATTTGACAGCTGTACAATCTGTTATCACTTCAAAAACACATCCCTCTAAAAAGTAGTTCAATTTTTCCAAGGCCCAGACAAGGCATAGACATTCCATTTGACTTGCTCCATATCTGGCTTCAGTTGGTTTGATTTGCCTGGATATGAAACATATGGGTCCTTCTACAGGCTTATCATTTATGATCTGAACTTGGTGAAGTGCAGCACCCGGTCCATCCCCTGATGCATCAATATACAGTTTGAAAGGCAATTTAAGGTCTGGCATCAGTAAGAGTGGAGCAGTGGTCAATGCTTCTCTTAGAGACTCAAAAGCTTTGACTCTGTCAACAGTCATTTCAAATACTGTGTCTTTGTCACACAACTTATAAAGTGGTCTTGCTATGGATGCAAAATATTTAATGTGTTGCCTGTAATATCCTGCAAAACCTAAGAATGACTGAATTTCCTTCTTATTCTGAGGCATGGGTTTTAACAATACTGCTGCAACTTTGTTTTTGTCAATTCCAAGGGACAAACCAGATACAACATGTCCTAATGCTTTAAGTTCTTTAAATCCAAAATGACATTTTTCAAGGAGATCTTCATGTTTAATGATTGGATTTTTGTCAAAACTCTTGATAATCTGTACATGTGCTCCTCCCAAGTCTTTGAACAGATAATAATGTCATCAATGTAAATGATTAACCATCCCTCTGAGAGTTCTTCAGGGAAGATTTCATTCATCATTCTTTGGAAGTGTGAAGGTGCATTTTTGATACCAAAGGGCATCCTTAAGTATTCATACACTCCCCAATGAACAATAATTCTCAAGTATTCTCTTGCTCTTGGTGTTACCACATTTTGATGGAATCCTTTAAGGGCATCCATAGTGGTTATATACACTGCTTGAGATATTTGAGTAAGGGCAATTTGGATTTTTGGTATTGCGTATCTGTCTGGGACAGTGTAAGTGTTCAGAGCTCTAAAGTCCCCAACCATCCTGGATTTTCCATTATGCCACGCCACTATAACTGGTGTAGTTATTTCTACTTCCTCATTGTGGCCTACTTTTCTTATTACACCAAGGTCCAGAAGTTCTTTGATATGAATTTCTAGAGCTTCTCTTGATTTTGGACTTGCTGGATAAGCAGGTCTTCTTAAGAGTGGTGGATAAGGTCTCTCAATGTTAGGAATGATGTCAACTTCATGACCAGCAATTGCTCCCAGGGGTTCTTTGTCTGTAGCAAATGCTCCTCTGTGGTCATACAAAAGGGAAGAAAGTTCATTTTCTTGTTTATCAGTCAGATGAAGGCTTATCTCAGCCTCATTTAACTGTTCAGACTTGAATTTTTCTAACTCTAAGTTGACTGGTGATACTTTGTTTACTGTAATTTGTCTTTTAAATGGTAAAAAGGCAAATTTCTGGCGCTTATTGTCCCCAATTTTGAAGTATCTGTCTTTGTTATTATGTAAATCTATTCCATACATGATTAAATAGTCATTTCTCAATATAAAATGGGTACTAGAGCAATTTTCCATAACAACAAATTCAACTGTGATCTTTAAATTCCCATTTATGTGTGGGAATATGACATTGGTCTCAAAGATTCCTAATGCTTTCATTGGGTTACTTGCACTGTTGAATTTTATACCATCAATTGGTAACAATTGGTCTTAAAAATTTGGTACACAAGTCTTAAGAAAAGATTTTCCAACACAAGAGCAGAAGGCTCCTGGGTCAAGTAAGAGTTTGGTGGGCTTGTTTTCAATCACCACTTCTGTTATACAGGAATTACCAGCTGTATAACCTTTCCCTCTGTTTGGTTTTGTCTTCATAAGTTGTGCATCTTGAACTTTTGATAAATCAACTTAACCATTGCTCAATTGTGGTAAGTGGGAATAAGATTCCATGATGTCAAAAGTGGCATTGATATTTTCTATATCTTTTGAAGATTCAGAAAATATGGATGACTTATCATCTGAATTGTCTTCAATTATGTCTTCTCTTTCAACATCTGGTCCCTTTTCAATGTCAATTTCATTGATTTTCCCCCTTTTTGGACATGTATTGGCTAAATGGGTGGTGATTTGGCAAATATGGCATTTTCTGACTGTATCTGCAGATTTATATTTAATATTACTAGAATTTTCTTTGGGGTTTTTGTCCACAGAATCTTTCCAAGGTGTATTAAGCCTTGTTTTGAGATTCACCCTACTAGAACCAATTTTGGTTCTGGTGGTTACTTCTTCTAGTATATTGATAATATCCTCTGCTGAAGATTGTTCAGTAGTCCTGCCTTTGACAGCATGCTCTAAGTCACTCCCACATTGTCTCAGAATTTTTCTATGGATCATAAATTCTGACATGTCAGGATATAATGCTGTTAATCTGTCCTTCTGTTGGCAAAACCATGGTAAAGCTTTGTCTTTATCAGCATTAAATTTGGCAGATTCAAAGGCTGTTTCAACTTTAAACCTCCAAGCATCATTTGCCCATTTGTTGATGATTTGGGTTTTCCACCAAGTCCAACTCTGGTGTCCATGTGCTTGTCTTATTTTGATGTACCATCTGTGAGCTGATCTGGTAAACAAGGTGTTAAACCTGGCTGTTACCAATCTGTCTGGTAATTCAAAATCCTCTTTGATCATGTCAATACCTCTAATTAATTACATATGGTCATACTCTCCTTCACCACTGAAGTGAGGCCATTCTTTAAGTTTTGGAACTTCTTTCAAGAGTGCTTGGCCCATTGATGGTTCCAAGTTATGAAAAGAAGTGGATAATTCATTTTTTAATTGTGAATTATCAGGATCCAATACTTGTGGATTTGAAATTCTTGTGCCCTCATTTTGATTTAGAGGTGTAGACATTCTTGGTAAGGTGTTCAGTATTTGTTCAATGTCATTCATTTTACTGTTGCTACACCTTTGGGAATTTCTGTATTCATGTTGGAAGCTTTGTATTAAATTTATTACTTCAATTTTATACATGTCTTCTTTATGTGTAAGTTCTTGCCATAACTCTGTCTGTCTTGTATTATCAGCAGTGATTTGATTAAATTTCATTGATAATTTTGATACTTCTTCTTGTGAAGCATCAAAACACTTTTTCAAGGCAATGGTATATGTCTTTACTTCAGTAAATGAATTTGAAATGTCATCAAGGACTTTCTTGTTATCTGTTTTGATAATATTTATGGCTTGTTTAATTCTTGTTTCAATTATTTCATCAATATTGAATTTAGAATATTTATCTGTTAATTCTTTAATAATGGCAGATTGTTCATTTATTTTATTGTTAGAAGAATTATAATTGTTGGAATTTTTAATTGTTCTTAAACCTTTTTCAAAACACATAAGTGTTTCATTAATTTGGCACAGACTCAGGTTGTTTGTTTTAATGTTGTTACAAATGGTTTCATTTTTATCAGAAAGATTTTTTTTCACGTCATTTATAGCATCATACAAATCTGGGATGGAATCAAATATATCAGAAATCATTTCTGGAATCTTAGTCTGGCTTCCTCCTTCTTCTGTAATTCCATCATGGTTCTGGCCATCTGAAATACATTTTCCATGGCATCCTGCTGAATCTTTGGGATTCTGTAGCCCTGGCTGTAAGGGTTTGGGGCTGGTGCCTTCCCTTTGCCCTTGTTTGGAACTTGTGGCTGTTTTTTCACGTTGGAATTGCTGGTGCTGGCCACTGGGGCTGTCTTTGGAACTGGTTTGGGTGGTGGAGGGTTGTTTTTCCTCCATTCCAGTGTCAAAAGCATCATGTTTTTCTTCTCCATCAATGGATGCCATCCATTGAGCAATTTGCAAGTGTTGGGATGGCCCAGGAATTTTCTTACTGTCAGGTAAGAATTCATGCAATTCTTCCACAGGTCTGCAAGGTCTGGTACTCCTTGAATTGAAGTGCATTGTTGTATGCACTGTGGCTGGCTTTGTATATTTCCACAGAGGCTTGTTGTGGCGGTGTCAGCTCTTTTTGAAGGTAAAATAGTATTATCAGCTTCAGAATGACCCAATTTAGTTGTTTGGAAGTCATCAACTGACCCTTTTCCTTCTGTACCTGGTTGGCCTCTGCCATAATCATGTCTATTACCTTTTTGGGAGCTGCTTGAGGGGTTGTAGCTGGCTCCTGACCTGGTTGAAGGCATAATTATGGTTTAAAAAGGCTTAAAATAGTATTTTTACGTCAAAAAACTTACTATTGGCCAAATTCTTAGCTTTCTGAAGAGTATTACTTATGTCCAAGTTAATTAATTCTGAAGATATTTGTTCAGGTTGGTTATTTTGAGTCACAATAACCGTACTATTATGATCAGAATTAACAGTACTGGCAGGGATAATGCTGGTTACTGTTGAGGCTGTTTCAATGTTTTCTTGTCTTACCACATTGTCAGACACTAAAATTAATGAAAAAGCCAATTAATTAATTAAAAAACAGGGTTATTTCAAAAAAGAAATACAAATATAAGCCTCACTTATAATATGAAAAAAGGTTATTTTTTATGGATTTTTTGAATTATAAGTATTTTTTATATGTTTTTAAATTTTTCAATATAAGAAAAATATTTAAAAGGAGTAAAAAAATATGTCACAGGTAAAATATCACGGCTGGGCCCCCAAATGTAAGGTATGGATATGAAACTTTGATTAAAAATCAAGTACTTTCCCTGTCCTCAAAATTTGTATAAGGTAAAAATCAATTAAAAATAGTATGGAATATTATTTTTAAGAGAAAACACGCCAATTTTATTTTTTATAACTTTATTAGTATAAAACAATAATATTATAAAAATTTATTGTTTTACCAACAATAAAAATTTATCCAAAAAATACTTTACAAGAGATATTTTTAGGCTACAAAAGAAATTTCTTCAAGAGCAATTTCAATTGGAATTAATTGAGCAAAGAACTGCAAGCAATTAATTGTAGAACAAAGTCTTTAAAAGAATATTAAAGAGAAAACACGCCCAAAAGTTACCAGAGTGAATTTGGAAACAAAGTGACAAAGTTTACAGTGATGAAAGATGCTTTAATTCACTTTTGGGGTGGTTCAGGGGTAAAAATAACTATAAGAGTTACAAACAATGATTATAATGTTTTTTTCACGTCGTTAAAAGGATTAAAATGATTTAAAAATGGTGGTTGGAATCTTTGATTGATTGGTTTAACAGTGTTTAAACTAATTAATAAAAGGAAAAGATTCTAACATGAAGAGAAAAGTGGGGCAAAGAAGACATTCTTTTATAGCCATCAATTCTCTTACTCCAAAAGTAAATTTTACTCTTGTCAGTCGTGAAAAACAGTCTGACAACATAAAAGCCAATTATGGCATCATTGAACCCTGGTTTAGACCAAAAAGGGCTGGTTTAAGCCATTTTTAGCCATTTTAGACCCTTAAATCAGCCATTACTATAGCAATACCAGGCCTAGAGTCTTCAAAACACGTCAGAATGTGTGTAAGAGGCGTAGAAACCAGTTAAAACTGTTTTTACTATGGTTGTTGTATCTTAAGGGTAGTTTTACCCTCTTGGCAACAGCTAAAACTACCCCAGTTGGTATCAAAACCTCATCATCAATTGAGTCCACAGACCCTGTAACTCAATTCCAGGCCAAAAGTGATGAACTTTTGCGTGAATTTTGACATCCCACGCCTGTCAGCAAGGATTTTGGGGGTCTAGCTCTCCCTTAGAGCAGGAGTTCCTTTTCCCCCCTAAATTTAATCTTTCCAATTTATTTTTCCTTTAATTCCTCATCATGTATTATACTTATAATTTACATATGTAATTCAATTCAATTGTACAGTACAATACAGTAATAATTGACACCTCATATGTAAATCAAAGTTCACTTATGTAATACACACGCACATTTTGACATTTCAATTGAATTCAATTGAAAATACTTCAATTCCTCATAACTTCCAAACTAAACACAACACCTCAATTTTAACACAAAAATTGATGGTTAACACCACATGTGGTGAGAATTAAATTAAGGTTTTTAGGATTTTCAACTTTTGTATTGAAAATACTAAAAACTTAATTTAAGCTTATTTAGAGTTGAGTTACAAGAATTTCACTCAGAGGTGACCCCACCTGTTTTTTTATGAGGAATCCAATGGTGAAATAATTTTTATGTGTTTATTTATTGGATAAAAAGTTATAATAATTTTTATTTAACTTTTTCCAAATTTATTTATTTTTTCACAATTTTGTTAAAATTTTATTTTTACTTAATTTTTTCAAGTATATATGTAATTTTATACTTACAGAATTTAATGTATTTTTATTTTTAAGTTGTAATTAATTTTTTATTTTTAATATAATTTTATATTTATATTTTGATTTTTATTTTAATAATATAAATAAATTCATTTTATTTATATTAATATGTTATTTTTGTATTTGTGGTCTTTTGGGTATATGAAATTACCTCTAAGGCTCACAATCATAATAGTAAAGAATTATTATAACTATGGCATAAAACTATTATATTCTTAAATAGATATAATAATATTATTTATATTATAAAGATATAATATAATTAAAATAAATATATTAATATATGATAGTTAATATATTTAAAGCTCTTTATTATTGTTACCAACAAATAATAAAGGGGTAAAAAATTGTTTTTAATAATAAAAACAATTAATAAAAATAATACTACTAATATTCAAGCTATATATTAATATAAATACTATTTATATTAATAAAATAATTATTACAACTAATGATGAAGAGAAATTGTTATAAAAGAGAAAATAACCTACTTGTAACACTTAATATGATAATTTTAATTATTTTAGGCCAAAAAATGTAAATACAACTTATTTAAATTGTATTTACAAAATAAAATAAAAGAAATTACAAATATTCTGAAGTTTATGTGGAAAATAGGATTTGTAGAGAAAGATAGAAAAAACAATTAAACAAATAGAGCAATCAAGTCAAAATTGATGATTATAATAAGGATTACCTTTTATCTTTGATAATATAAATTACTTATATATAAAGAATAAATATTTTAACTTTTGATTTAGTGTTTCATTGTTTTTTATGCTTCTGAGGGGAAAATATAGTAAAAAGGGCTCTATTTATAGTAAATTACTCTCTTCTAGAGTCCAGCAGGCTTCTAGTAGACGTGTACTGATGGTATCCAGTGGAATTGATCAGTATTTTAAGGTTTAGTGATTATTACATCATAATTAAACCATCTTATCTCATTATTATGCCATTATTTAGAGTTATCACTATAACTCTAGGTTTTATGACATCATAGGCTTGAAAAAAGCCTAAGATTGGTGGATTTTATTAGTATTAATCATAATATAATAGCATTCACCAGTTGTATCACTTATATAACTGTTAAACTTAAATTAAGATTACAGTGAGTGGTCATAAATGATCAATTTTAAGCTTAAATTTGGTTATTAATAGCTTTCATTTTGTACATGCTAAAGTCATTCAGAGAGCTAAATCTGGTATCTTGGCATGTCTGTATTAAATTTCCAAGATCATTTTATTAAATCATCAAAACTCTAGTTTTGATGATTTTTCTTGTACCTCATCTTTTCTGTCAAAATTCAATATTTTAAGCTTCAGACCATGATTTCACGGGGTTGTACCTTGAATATTTTGATAACAAATACATACTTCTTCACATATGAGCTAGTAAAACCTGAATATGCACTTTACTTTAAGTTTGGACCACTTTCACAACAAAGTGGTCAACAGCTCTAGCAATTTTGTTCAATCAACCCTTACAAGTTATAACCTTGTTTATAGCCTGTCAAATAAAGTTCATATCTGTCGTTTTACATGAATTACATGTTAACTTTATTTTTGGCTTGACTCTCTATCATGTATATTTCAGGAGATATTAGCTAAAAACCATGAATGTATGCACTAACCAAAAAAATGCATATATTCAGCTTAATTCCTTAAGTATTAACTTTAGAGAAATGACATAAAATTGTTTTATGTTTGGTTTCTAATGGGAGATCTAATGGTGCAATTTCTTTTACAGTTTGTTTCATTTTTTTGTGAGATAAAAAATAATTTATGTCTTTTTATGGCATTTTTAGCTTAATACTCATTAGTTATTGACTTTACAGATATGCCATAAAGATGATATATTTGTGTTTTATCATGAAGAATCCAATAGTGTAATCTGTTTCACATTTTCATTCATAATATTTTAATTTAATTCAGAATTTATTCTTTTTTATGGTCTTTTTACTTATTTTAAGATAATTATTTGAAGGAATAATTATTGTAAAGTTTTTCTTGTGACCTTTTTGGATATCTAGTCATATCTGAAAGGCTCACAATTCCTGATGCCATTAACGCCATTTATGGAATTGTTAAGGCGGTTCACACCATTGTTAAGGTCATTGATGGAATTTCCAATGCCACTCATGGCTTTAGCGATCCCATTTATGGAATTGTCAAGGCCATAAATGCAATTTTTAATGCCATAAGTGGCCATAACAGTGGCATTAATGGCATTTTCAATTTGATTTATGGAATTTTTAATTCTATAAATGACATTTTTAAGGCCATTCATGGCATTGTTAAGGCCGTTCATGCCATTCTTGAGGCCATTTATGGCGTTGTAAATGCCATAAAATCCCATTCATGGAATTTTTAATTTTATTTAAGGAAATTTTGTAATTTCATTTATGCCAATGTTATGGCAAAAAATGGCATCTACATGTCATTATTGATGCCATTTATGGCACTTTTAATGCCAAAAATGAAATTTTCAACTTCCACTAATGTCATAAATTACATTTTTAATTAAATTGATGTCAGAAATGGAATTTTCAATTTAATTAAAAACATGAACAAAAAACAAAAAAAGAACTTTGTGGGCCTACAATTGTCCTGGAATAAAATCTCAAAATTTTGGGTTTCTGGTTTTTTATTCTCAAGCTTTTTCCATTCATTTTAAAAATAAAAATTTGGAAATTCATAAGTGGGAACATTTTTAATGAGCTTTATCAAAAAAAGCCATTTTCCCAAATTGGCCAAAATAGAGAAATTGGGAAAAAAAATTGAAAAAAATTGGGGACCTTCACATCCCATGTCAAAAAAAATTGGCAAAAAAAATTTAAAACTTCTCAAAACTGAGCCTGAGCAATTTTTTTAAAAAAATAAGTCACTTACATTTTCAACCCATAAATTGTTAAAAACATGTAATTTTATGGTAAAAACATGTAAGGGCTCAGGTTTTTTACAAGCACCCTAAATAACTTATATAGTTAATAAATTAATTATCCAGTTTATTAATCAATTATAAAATTCACCTATTAATAGATTCATTATAAAATTAATAAATCACTTAAAAAATTAGTAAGTTAATAGTTTTATAGCTTACTAATTATAAAAGTCATATATTCATGATAAAATCAAGAAATTAATTATACAATTAATAAAATAACTTCAAACCTGATAAATTAATTATAAAATCAAATTCAGATTTTTCTAAATTACCTATTCAAAAGCTATTACTACTTCAGCTTTGGGATCTACTTGTTTATAGTTATTAAATGCTTTGAATATCTGAAATATTTATTGTAATTAGAGTGTGTGGTGATCTACTCTTGGTCAGAAATTCCAATATGCATATTATTTGCACCATACATTGGAAAGACTATAGGCTTTACCAATCTCACTATTCAAGCTTTCAGCCACATTTAGGTGATGGGGCACATATGTAGGAACATTTTTTGTGGATTGACAACTTTCAGCACACATGAATACAGCACCAAACTCTCATTTATTGGTCTTTAAAATATTAATCAAAGACACTATAATCTCTATCTATATGAATGGCCAAAAAGTTAGATACAGCCCCAGAATGAAGTGCAGTATACCATAGATGTTATAAGTACCAAAAATCTGGAAATAGCTATGAATCATGGACTTATTTTGGTCATAAGCCTTGCTGAATGAGGGAATTTTAGTATTGGTTTCTCATAAGACCCAGAGCCAAGATTTTCCTTCCATGCATGACCAAAATCTAATACCAACGCCTTTGAGAAATCTTATTTGAGTGGCACTGTTTCATTGAAATCATCAACAGAGAGGAAGAAAATGGTATCTAGTATTCTACATATATACTTGTTATTATGCCTCTATATAGACTCACCATCTTCTTGTGTTAAGAAAGAAATTTTGATATTTGCATTAATAATAAAGCTCCCTTGAATGAGCTAGTACGCCAATAATCAGAACATACCATTAAGCCTATAACTCCTGCTGCACAGAAAGCTTCTAAGATGCCATAGAAAATTGAGTTTATTCCAAGATTTTTATGACATGAGAGAAGGCATTTGATAGCTTTCTTGTGTACTACAGGAAAGGAACCCTTTCCTTTTGGCTTTGCACTTAAAATTTGGTATTTTCTCAAACCATGTTGTAGAAATCATCAGGTGAATGACTGTATCCATCATTTCCACCAAATTCCTGAATGGTCTGCTATTTGAGCTTAGTTCCTCCTAGGTCATTTTTCCTATGTGGTTCTTTTATTTACTGTGGAAAGACGCAAGTTATTCAATTTCTTCTTTCTCCAGTGCTAACTGTACATTTGTATTTTTTTTGGCACAATCACATCATGAAGAACAAAGCCAATAGCTTCAAAAAAACCATTATCCCAGACATTATCAATTCCTGGTGTTGGAAAAATGATATTCCAGAGTATGTTGAAAAATGTATGGTCTTGTTTTGAAATATGGTGGGGTAGTTGGTCCATATCTTTGATTAATTGTAAGCTCCAAACACCTTTTTTAATTTTCCTTCTATTTCTTTCTTTAATCCAGTAAGATTGTTACCAAAGATTCCCACGTTTTCCACATGAAGAAAAAGCCAAATGAGTTTCTTAATTTTCAAGTAAAATGGGCGATAGTTGCCTTTTGAGATGATAAATACAAGTTTTACTAACCACCTCAAAGGATAGTGATTCCATGCCAGAGATTCCTTTTTGAGGGTATGAATGGCTTTCTTAAGTTTGAAATAAATTCTCCTTTTTTCCCTGTTAAGGCATTGAAGAATCATTAAATATAAGTTCTCTTCTAATGAAGTATTAGTTAAAGCTGTCTTAATGTCAAGTTTTCAAATTATACATTAATGGAAACTGCATAGGACACTAATTTCCTAAGGGAGTTTAATCAACAATTAGGTACAAAAGTCCTTTGATAGTCCCTCCCTTGTGTTTTTGAAAACCTTTGGGAACAGAGTCAGGCCTTATGCTCAATTCTTTAGTTGTGTTTTTTCTTTTTAGCTTTGAACTTCCAAGTGGTACCTACAAGTTGAAATCATATCCAGGCCCCAAATGTAAATTTTTCCTATGAAACGCTTGATAATATTAACAAATATAAGGAGTACTATGACTGTCCTAAGTAGAAAATTTAATATAATTAAATAATATAGCCACAAATTAATATTATTATTAAAAATAATTATATAAAAAAACAATTTGATTATTATTAAATGATTTTATAATAAGAAGATCTTAATAATTATAATTCATTATAATTATTTTATCATTATTATAGTCACAGAAAGCTGTAATAATAAGAAATATAAAGGCTCTTAATGAGACAGTTATATGTGGAAAATAATGGTATTTAATCACTTATAAATAATCATCATATAAATAGTATTTATAAAATAAATATAACACACACTGTGAAGAGATAATTCTTATAGAAAAACTCTATAAAACCCTGATTCTAGATAAAACAATATATAGAGTTTTGAAGAAAACTTACTTATAATATTTACTTAATACAATAAGTGAAACAACAACAGCTATAATATTAAATAATTTTCATAAGCTAAAAACTGTAACAACCACTAGTTAGGGGTAACAGTATTGTTTACACCCACTCAAACACCTCAAACCAGAAAATCCACTGTGTGTATCAGCATTCAGTTTCAGCAATCTTCCTTTCTGAAACATGCAGACAGTCTGGTTCATCAATACAGCCTGTCAACTTCTGTACAGGTTGGAATTACCCAATACAGCTTGGATACACCATCCTGAAATTGTATGATCACTCAATACCACCAAGCTTCTTGTACAGATCCTGTACAGACATACAGGACCTGTATTGGCCAGAATCAATTGAATATTGTATTATTCTCATGAAAATTCTCTGTCTGGGCCAGGGCTTGTGATTCTCACATATACCAGCCCCTCTTTCTCCCCCCTGGGGACTTTTCCCCAGTTAATTAATTTAGTTGATTTATTATTTTACAAATATTCTTATCATTTTTTTTGGGTATTATATTTATTAATTTTAAGTGAGTCTTTGCATTTTCTTTCTTTGCCTGTACAGTATGAGCTGGGTGGTCATATCCTTATTAACCCTTCTCTTTCCATTCTGACAGGTTGAAACAGTGGACTTGGACTTGTTTGTGGTTTGCTCTTCTGTTTATTACTTTTATTATTTTGTTGCTGATTTCTTATATTTCTTTCATTAGTAATTTCATTTTATTACACTCTCAAGTGTATTCCCAATGTACCATATATTGAGCCCTCCATAAGTAAGTCCCAGTTTACTGAGTGCCAGGCCCTCTTCACTTAGAAGAGCCCCTGTGACATTGAATTAATTTACTCATATTTGCTTCTTTCTTTTCATTCATTTAAATCCATTTCTCTCATTCTTTAAATTATGACTCTTTTATGATTTTATGATTCTTAATGATTATGATTTTTCTCTAATCAATTTTTATCTCATTCATTTTATTCAAATGAAAATTAATTCCTCTCACTTCCTAATAATTGCTGACCATCTCAATTTCATTCTCAATTTTTATCAAATCCAAATTTTCCTTTTGTTTTCTTATTCAGTTCTTATTAGTAATTTTTATTTATTGCTTGATTGATTGGGATTTATTTTGGTTATTGATTCAGCAATTCAGGATTCTGTTTGGATTTGGTTTATTGACCTATTTGAATTCCCCAATATGCCTGATTATCCTCAAGAATTAATTTTATTTTTGATATATTTCATTCATTAAGATATTGAACTGATTACTGAAGATATTTATTGACTTATTAATTCCTCAAGACATTGATTGATTATTGATTATTGAATTTCTCAAGATTTTATTGATATTTGATTTGAATTGACTTTTCATATTAACTGAATTGATTGATTGATTGATTGAATTTGATTTCACTTCAAGAATTTGATTGATTCCTCAAGATCAATCAAGAATTTTATTGATATTGATTTTTTCAAGCTTTTGATTCTTTATTTTCAAGTACCATCAAGTTACTTTCTTATTCTTTCATAATTCCAGCTCAGCATAGCCCCCCAGCTAAGAATACAAGATCTCAAATACATCAAGCTGTTCTTACTCCTACAGCAAGAGCTCCTCTTGACCACACACCATCAGTTCATCAACTGAGTGCAAATTTGGACAGAGGACCACCAATGGAAGGAGCAGCACCCTCCAGAAGAGTAGGTGTGAAGTCAAAAAGATCAATATCATTCTCTGGCTTGTTGGGTGGTTATCTAAGAATTTCCCAAGAGCCTAGAAGTGGATTGGGGGAAGCTGAAGATGAAGAGGGGAGGAGTATGAGGAAACTGAAGTGGCAGCTGCCTTGGCAGGTGCCCCTGAGGCTTTTGAAGCTGCCCATTCTAATCAACCTCTTGTCTCTCAAGCTGAACCAAATTCCCTCAAGATGATGGAGCATATTACTGAATTCATGGGGAAACTCACTCAAGCATTTTCTCCCAGGGACAATTCCAAAGCCCCTGCATTCAAGAATCCATCAATGAAGGCACCTGATTCTTTTGATGGTACTCAAGCCCATAAATTGAAGATTTATTCAATCCTGTCAATTGATTTTCTATAATGATCCAGTAAATTTCTTCTCTGTCAGGACAAAATTTCTTTACTCAAATTCTTTTTTCACTGGTAGAGCTGGCAAATGGATTGAACCCTATCTTTCAAATATTTCCAATGAAGATCCTTCCTATCTACCCAAAAATTAGCAATTGTTTGAAACCCAATTATTCACTCTGTTTGGTGACCCCAATGAAGTCAGGAAAGCTGAACAAGAGTTGGACAATCTGAGGATGAAGGAAATTTTTTATGTTTCCTTGTACATTTCTGATTTCAGAAGTTGAATTTTAAAAGTTTGAGATTGGGAGGAAGGGCTTATATTCATTTTTACAGAAGAGGATTGGCACCAAGACCATTAGATCAGTTGGCTTCTCACCCTGGAACTTTTGACCCTCTTCAAGAACTCATGGATATCACCTTGGAATTAGATATCAGGTACCATGAGAGACAGAAGGAGATGGGTGGCAATCAAAAAAATAATCCTCCTGTCTCTGGATACAATCCCTTAAGGACTCCTCAAGGCTCATATTCAAAAAGGCCTCACCATAAGAAGAATAAGAAGGGAAAGCAATTTCAAGCTTTAAAGGACAAGCCTCATGCTGCTGTGCTCAATAAAGACAATAAATTAATTGGTTCTGAAAAGGAGAGGTGTAGTTATTGTGGTGGAAAACACCCAATGGAAAAATTCTTCAAAAGACCCCAGAACAAGCCTCAATCATCAAGAGGCTTCCCTAGAAAGAAGGGAAAAGCCTGAGTGGGGATCATGATGGGTTCAATTGTTCTCACTTATTTCCTTCAAGAGCACAATTGTGCACTCTAAATACTAGTGTCAAGAAATCTTTAAAAATTTCTTGTTTTTTCTTCTGTCTCTGATATTTTTTATAGTATTCTGATTGATTCTGGTGCTGCAAACTCTTTTATTAAAAATAACTTTGTTCTCAATTACTCATTGACTGTGTCAGAGCACCCTGAAAAGATTCCTCTTTTCATTCTGGATTCAAATGAATCCCCTTCCTTGTTCATCAGTCATTATGCCAAGTGGGTAGTTGACTTTCCTTCCTTCCCAGGCTTTGAATGGCACTTTTTATCATGGATTTACCCAAGGGAGAAGACCTAATATTGGGCTATAATTTCCTCTACCATTTCAATCCCATTATTGACTGGAAAAATGGATTGAGCACCTATGATTCTATTCATAAGGATTCTAGTGGTATCAATTCTTCTATTAGTAATGAATTGGCCACTGCTGTCAGAAGGGCTTTTCTGGTTGGTGAACTTAAGACACCTTCCCTTCCTTCTTCTGTCCATAACCCTTCCATCATTCCCTCTCAGTCATTCCTTCCATAAAGAGATGAATTTGTCAAAGAGATAAAAGAGGTTGGAGAAGATGTTGCTATATCTTCACTTCATCTCTTTCAAGGTGACATAGACCTTCCTCCTTTATCTTTTCATGCCTCCCTGGAGGAGCAGTGGGGTGAGGAGGAAGAGCCAGAAGGAATTCAAACTGTTTTGAAGGTAGTCTCTCCTGCGTATCACCAATATTTGGATGTATTCTCCAAGGTGAAAGCAGAGAAACTTCCTACACACCACACCTGTGATCATCATATTGAACTGGAGAGTCTTCTACCTCCAGTTGGTTTTATCTACTCATTATCAAATCAATATTCATAAATACTATGGGCCTACATTTCAGAGAATTTAGAGAAAGTTTTCATAAGGCCAAGCTCCTCTTCAACAGGAGCACCTTCATTTTTTGTTAAGAAAAAGGATGGTTGCCTTTGTTTTTGTGTTTACTACTTCAAACTCAACACTGTAACTAGAAAGAAAAGGTATCCTGTTCCTCCTATGAACCAGCTTCTTACCATATTCAATTGTTCCACTATCTTCTCCAAGATAGATCTGTATGGTGCATATAATCTCCTGAGAATCAAAGAGGGGGTTGAGCACTTAACTGCCTTTAGGACCAAATATGGTAGTTATGCCATTTGGTCTTACCAATGCTCCTGCTTTGTTCCAGAATCTTGTAGATGATATATTTCCAGATTTCTTGGATATTTGTGTTTTAGTTTATCTAGATTATATTATGATCTTATCTACTTCTGAGGAGAAACATTTCAAAAATCTGGCATCTGTCCTCCAAAGACTTAGAGACAATAATTTGTTTTCCAAAGCCTCAAAGTGTGTATTCCATGCCTCAAGTGTGCAATACTTGAGCTATGTTGTTTCAAGTGATGTCCTCAGGATGGATTCTTCAAAAGTTTAGAAAATCTTCAATTGGCCACAGCCCAAGAACATCAAAGCTCTTAAATCCTTTCTTGGCTTTTCCAATTTCTATTATCATCTCATTAAAAATTACTCTAAAAAATGTCTGCTCTCACTTCCCTCCTCAAAAAAGACTCTCCTTTTATCTTAAATGAGGAAGCTCTTAGTCAGTTTCAAATACTCAAAGAAGCTTTCACCACTGCTCCTATCCTTTCCCATTTTAATCCTTCTCTACCAACTATTGTAGAGACTGAGGCTTCTGATTATGCCTTGGGTGCTGTACTGAGTCAGGTGAATGACTCAGGAAAGCAAACAATTGAGTTTTATATTCACAAGATTCTCCCAGCTGAGCTGAATTATGAAATCCATGAAAAGAAACTCCTTTGCATAGTTTGGGCTCTCAAGCACTGGATGCCTTTTCTTCTTTCTCTTTCCAATCCTTTTGAGGTCTTGACAGACCATTCTTTTCTTCAGTATTTAATTTCTTCCAAAGTTCTTACTCGTTGTCAAGCCTGTTGCGCTTAGTTTCTTTCTGAGTTTCATTTCACTATTGCTTATGTCCCAGGCTGGCTGGCCACTTTCCCAGATGCCTTGTGACATCAGGACAACATGTACCCAGAGAGGGGGTGGACTTCATCAGCAAGAATCCTCAAAATTTTCATCAATTGATCAATCAAGATTAAATTCAAGAGTCAATATTCTTCTCAATCAAGGTTGAAATATTCTCAGATTTCGTTTATCAGATTCAAAAAGAAGTATGGAAAGACAAAGACTACAAGTAAATACTCAAGCAACTAGCAAGAGGTGAATCAGTTTCAGATTATTCTCTTGAACCTCATGCCAAGTTATTTTTATTCAAAGATAGAGTAGTAATCCCAAGAAATGAAAAAAAAACAACTCAATATTCTTCAAAAGTCTCATGACTTGCCATTGGCTGGCCATTCTTGCCAGGAGAAGACTCTCAAGCTCATCAAGAGGGATTTTTATTGGTCTGGCATGAATCAATTCATAAAGGACTATGTTTCTTAATGTCAGCAATGTTCAAGAAACAAGAACATTAATCATAAGAAGGTTTGATTACTCAAGCCCCTTCAAATTCCAGCTGATCCTTGAAATTCATTATCAATGGCATTTATCACTCAATTTCCCTTGTCAAACAAGTTTGATTCAATTTTATTAGTTGTGGAGAGATTCTCAAAAATGGCAATATTCATTAAATCTTATGGAACAATCACTTCCCTGGACTTAGCTCAAATCTTTATTAACCATTTCTTTTCCAAGCATTGTCTTCCAGCCAGTATTGTTAGTGATAGGGTATCTTCATTTGTTTCATCATTTTGGACTCAATTATGTCAGAAGCTCAATAAATCAAGAGATCTTTCAGCTTCTTTTCATCTTGAAACAGATTGACATACAGAGAGGGTAAATCAGCTTTTAGAACATTATCTTTGGATGTATGTCAGTTACCATCAAGATGACTGGAACACCTGGCTCCCTCTGGCTGAATTTGCCTACAAGAATGCAGAACACTCATCAATAAAGCAATCACTTTTTTCAACATTTATGTAAGAAATTTCAGCTTTGACTAAATCCATATTTCTAATGACTTGGCTTCTGGAAAGTTATCAGAAAAACTCCAATAAGCTCATAAAGTAGTCAAAGAAGAATTAGAGTCAGCAATAAGGAGACTCAAGAAGTATGCAGATAGAAATAGGAAAATTCCACCTGACTTCCAACCTGGGGACAAAGTATTGCTAGCCTCCAAAAATATCACAATTACAAGACCCACCAAGAAGCTTTCATAAAGATGGTTGGGACCCTTTGAAGTCTTGAAGGTTGGAAGCCATTCATATCACCTCAAGTTTCCTTTGCAATGGAAGGCAGTTCACCCTGTCTTCCATGTGTCATTACTAGAACCAGTCAAGCAGTCAAGTATCCCAAATCAAAATCAATTGCCACCACCACCAATCCTAGTGGGTGAGAAAGAAGAATGGGAAGTGGCTCAGGTTCTGGACTCAAAGCTCAAAAGAGGTAAATTATGGTATCTTGAAGAGTGGAAAGGATTCATTGAATACTCAGAAATAACAACTTGGGAACCAGCTTTCAACCTTACCAACTCACCAGACCTTGTAAAGGATTTCCATTCATTTTATCCTGACAATCCTGGCCCAAATACCTCAAGAGTTTGATTTTATGGTGCTTGGTGGGGATTGGATTCTATGAAATTAAGTTCCTCTCCTGGCATGCACCTTTAAGGTGTTATTTACCTAAATGTTTTTTTAAGCATCACCTTAGCCACTTTGTGAGCACCTGTCAACTCTTTGGACAGATCCAGAAGGCCTTGAAACATCAATACCCTCAAATTTGGACCTTTAATCAAGATATGTCCAAATCTTGTCTTTTCTCTTTATTTCTTTCTTTTCCAAATTATACCAATTATTATTATTCAAGACATTCATTACTTCAAAGTCAATTATGGAAGATTTGTCTTTTCATGGTGCTTGGTGGGGAGTGAAAGCTATGAAAGTAAGTTCCATCTCCTGGTATGAATCCCTGAGGTTTCTACTTCTTGTAAAACATCACCTTAGCCACTCTGTTAGAATCAAATGCTTGGTTTTTATCTTTCAGAAAATATCTGGCCAAAATCAAGCAGCTCACCAAAGGAAGGACAAGCCTCAGGAATTTCTTTATTTCTTTTCTTTCCTCTCTTTTTCTCTCAATTTCTTTTCTTTCTTTACTTGCATAATCTTATTTATTTTATTTCTTTAAAGCACAAGCATCCCCCCATATCATGTATTTGGAGGTTCCATTTATTTTTATTTTTTGGTATTTTATAAGAGTGGTGATAGAAGGAAAATGAAACCAGTTATATCTACCCAAATGATCAAACATTCTCTGAAAACCATTAATCAGTTCATCTTCATACTAGGAAAATTTTTCAGCAATGTCAGGATGACTCTATGATATAGCTTCAAAATGATAATAGAAACTATAACTCTGATTGTGACACAAAAATGATGATGATATTTAAAGTGAGAATATGAGTAAAAAGGGCTATACTAAAATAATTTAGTGATGGTGAGTGCTTCTGATAGCCCTGGGTGCAATTTTGTCTGTTGGTTTACAATAACAAACCCTACAATAATTAAACTTATAATTATACCTGTTAAATTCTAAGAGTACCACTTCTTTTAAGAAGTTATACCACATAAGAATATCAAGAACAGGATGCTGTATCTGCTTCCTGGTGAAGCAAAGCCTCCTTTTATCTTGTTCTGGGGTAGTGGGAGGTGGTTTACCTCTGCACACGACCACAGAGTGAAAGTTTTCACTACTGTGGGCTTGTTTGTGGTTCTATACACTCAATACAGGCTAGTATTGGGTTTAAATGTGGTTTTAGAACCACAAGTAGTCATTTTTACCCTATACATGGTGAAAATGTTCACCAATGGAGTTTACAGGTGTATTCTGGTGCTCCTGATGCGTCAGAAACTGTACAGAACCTGTATGGACCTCTGTATTTGACTTAACTATGAGGTATTGAAGTATAAATAAGCTTCTGCATCTGTTTGACACCTCATAATCATACCTATGGGATAGTATCCCACTATAAGGCTGTATTGGCCAAACTGTGGGATTTTGACCTAAAAACAGCCATACATTTGTCAGTTTTTGAGATATCAACCTCAAAATTGGTTTTGGGTGTAGCCCTGAATGTGTTCTACACAATGGTACCTCATTTGATATGGTTATCATCAAAAATGGCAAAGTTATTCCATGTACAAGTTTTTTTTGTACATATGTATGTTTTGGCCAAAAGCTGCATTGGGCTTGTTTGCCCCATAACTTTTGCTCTAGTTGAGATATGAGGAAGTGGATGGCACCATCAGATATCCCTGATTGTGCCCTTTCCAAAAAGACCCCACTTTAGGTATCTCACACTAAAACTGTAGAAGTTAGATCAGAGGTGAATATTTTTTTCAGCCTTATTTGGTCAGAATTTGACCATAACTTCAGTAATATTGGTGCTAGCCCAGTTTGGCTGGTACCATTGGATAGCCCTGGCTTAGAGCTTCATTTTGCATACCCATTTGATGGGGTTAAGCCTCTTACTCTGTATTTCAGATGAGAGGTGAAAATTAAGGATTATGCTCAGCAGTAACTTTGAGCATGAATAACTTTGTTATTCTTTATCCTATGGTGATGGGACTTACATTTTCAGAAAGAGGTGAGTTTCCTCTTCCGTTTGATACATTTTGAGCGAGTTTGGCTCAGCTCCATGTTTTGGTGGTATCTTGTCTATACCATTGATTTATGGTATATTGGCTGTCATGCTTGTGCTCTGGTTTTGAGTCACAGGCTGACATACCCTCCCTCTAAAAAAAGGCTCATCATTTATGAGACTTTCCTCTCTTCTTGGAGGTATTAGCATGGTTCATTTGACCTTGAGCCAACAACTTTCTTGTGGTCATACCCTCCCTGTCTCATGGCTTATGTTTCAAACCTTTTAGGTGTTTGGTCATTGGTTTCCTTCTTTGGGAGTGGACTGAACCAATTTCCTCTATTCCATGGTTCTTCAATCCCACCAAATATTCCTCATGGGGGTTGGGTTCACTGTATGAATTATTTCCACAGCCATTCCCCGCACTATCAGAGTCAGATTCATGACCTTCTTGGTCTTTTCTTGTTTCTTCCTCCCTTGAAAATATCTCTTCCCTGTCTTCGGGAGAATTTTCTGCATAGTGATTGGGTGATTCACAGTTGTGAAATCCGGTTGTGATTTCAGATTCTGAATCATGAGTTTCTTTGGCTTCCAGGGTTGGATTATCCTTGTTATCACCAGTACTATGGTTATTGTATCTACCAATAGATGTTCTAATCCTTACTTCTTGCAAAGTATTGGATATTTGATCCAAGGTAGATTCTTTGGAGCATCTGCATTTTACTGCATGTTCTAAGTATCCTGGTAGTTTGGTCAACAGTTTGTGATTTCTCATTTCTGTTGTTATGTGAGGGTCAATGTCTATTAACCTTTTTGACTGTCTCAGACACCAATCATATATGGATCTTTGTCCACTGTTTGTCTATCATTTCCAAATGAAAGGGTTTTCTGCCATATCCATGTATCATTTCTGTACTTTTGGATTATTTGGCTCCTCCACCATGGCCAGTTTCTTCTGCCATGGATTTCCTTCATTTGTGTGTACCAAATACTAGCATGTCCTTCAAAAGCTGTATTTAATCTGGCAGTAATCCAGTAATCTGGTATACTTGGTGTATCAGTGAGCAGTCCATCAATATAATCTATGAGTTCCATATGATCATACTCTCCAGTTCCAGAGGATTTGGGCCAGCTTGGGGCCTCAGGAAGCTGTTTTAAGGCTTCCTTTTAAGTATAAGACATATTATCTCCATCTTGGTATTTTGATGGAGACCCTGCCTTATTCACCAATAAAGAATCTGGTTTGATGTCTTCCTGGTGGTATGGGGTGTTTCCAGAAACATGCCCTTGTGTTTGGGGTTTCATTTTTTGGCAGAAATTGAACAATTTGTCAATATCTTGATCCAGGTACTCCCTGTCCCTTTTTCAGTGATTTTGCTCCTCTAAGACTTGATTTAGTCTTCTTTTGGAATCTTCTGAGGCTTTATACAATTCCATATAGTCCTCTTGAAGAGTATGAATAGTCTTGGTTTGTAAGGTACAAACCTGTTGTAACCTTGAAATGCTTTCATGGAGTCTTTCAAACTTTTTTTGAGTTTGTTCTACAAATTGGGAAAATTGTGACCATAGATTATTACTACTTATGGTACTCTCAGGTATCACAACATTGTGTTTCATATGAGTGGAGATATCATTTCTTATCATAGGGCTGCTAGGTGCATTAGAAGTATTTACAACTGTTTGTTGTTTCTTTGTACTTCTTGCAACAGGTCCAACAATTTCTGGATCATAGGATCTGACTCTTTCAGCCTCTGGTTGAAAGAAGTCTTGTTCTTGCCTTATGATCCTCTTCCTCTCCTGGATTCTATCTTGGATTGGAAAGTATAGTGACTCTTGGTCACTGATCTACTGGTGCCTGAGTGGTGTGAAGCCACTAGGGAGTCTGGTTGGGTTACCAGTCCTCATAAGCCTAAAAGGGTCAGAGTGTGTTGTCTCTTGTTCCATTTCTTGTCTATGATAAGTTCTTTGAAGAATATCTCTTTGAGGGAAATCTTCTGAATACTTTCTACAAGTTCTTTGTAGTGGGAATGTGGTTGGAATTCCCTGTCTGCCATTCCCCATTGGAGAATTTCTTGGAAGATTTGATGGGTTAGAACAAACTGTTCTATGCAAGCCATTCCTGGAGGTTTGCTGTTGAAACGCATCTTGAAAGGTGTAGAAAGGTTCATTTTGCCATGTATTATGACATTGAACAACTTCAACTTCTCTCTTTTCCAGGCCTCTATTCCAACTGAGGGTTTTTCTCTTTGTAAGGAATAATCCCTTGGAAATCCAAAGTCTTTGGAATGAGGTGGTATCATTTCTGATTTGTAAAGTGAGAGTCTCAGCTAGTTGATTGAATTTCTTTTTTGTTAGGAATTTATTAGTCACTTTGGACAAGTTATTATTGAAAATATCAACAATAAATATCAATCAACTCTCCCCAATATATACTCTGTATATATCAAAAAAGATCAATAATAAAATATGATTTGTATTTTATTATTGAGTATTATTATTGAAATTATCAATAATACTGATAATAATCAATTTTTCACGCCAATTTGGGTGAAAAAATGAATTATCAGAGTTTTTCTGTAAGAAAAATTCAAATAATATATACTTTGTATATATTATGAAAAAAAACAATAACAAAATATGGTTTTTATTTTTTTATGAAGTATTATTATTGGTATTATCAATAATAATGATAATAATCAATTTTTCACGCCAATTTGGGTGAAAAAAAGATTTATCAGAGTTTTTCTTCAAGAAAAATTCAAATAATATATACTTTGTATATATTATGAAAAAAAAAAACAATAATAAAATATGGTTTTTATTTTATTATAAAAAGAGAATATCTTATAAATATAAATTATATATTTATAGCTCTTCAAAACTGAAAAATATTATTTTTCAAAAAAGGATATGTATACAGTTTTTTTTTTTTTATGTTTTTTTATATATTTTTTATTTTTGAGTAAAAAAATCAGAATAGAGAAAACACACAAAATTAATCCCCTTCAGGGCTTCTTATGGTTTAAAAAAAGTGAAAATAAGCAATAAAACAAGGATAATAACTCTAAAAAGCATGAATATAAGCTAAAAATAGTGAAAACAAGCTAGAATTTTGTCTAAAATAGGTAAAAAACCAGGCCAGGCCCCCAAAATGTCAGGGTGACTCTATGATATAGCTTCAAAATGATAATAGAAACTATAACTCTGAGTGTGACACGAAAATGATGATGATATTTAAAGTGAGAATATGAGTAAAAAGGGCTATACTAAAATAATTTAGTGATGGTGAGTGCTGCTGATAGCCCTGGGTGCAATTTTGTCTGTTGGTTTACAATAACAAACCCTACAATAATTAAACTTATAATTATACCTGTTAAATTCTAAGAGTACCACTTCTTTTAAGAGGCTATACCACGTAAGAATATCAAGAACAGGATGCTGGATTTGCTTCCTGGTGAAGCAAAGCCTCCTTTTATCTTGTTCTGGGGTAGTGGGAGGTGGTTTACCTCTGTACACGACCACAGAGTGAAGGTTTTTGCTACTGTGGGCTGGTTTGTGGTTCTATACACTCAATACAGGGTAGTATTGGGTTTAAATGTGGTTTTAGAACTACAAGTAGTCTTTTTTACCCTATACAGGGTGAAAATTTTCACCAATGGAGTTTACAGGTGTATTCTGGTGCTCCTGATGCGTCAGAAACTGTACAGAACCTGTATGGACCTCTGTATTTGACTTAGCTATGAGGTATTGAAGTATAAATAAGCTTCTGCATCTGTTTGACACCTCATAATCATACTTATGGGATAGTATCCCACTATAAGGCTGTTTTGTCAAACTGTGGGATTTTGACCTTAAAACAGCCATAACTTTGTCAGTTCTTGATATATCAACCTCGAAATTGATTCGGTGTGTAGCCCTGAATGTGCTCTACACAATGGTACCTCATTTGATATGGTTATCATCAAAAATGGAAAAGTTATTCCATGTACAAGTTTTTTTGTACATATGTATGTTTTGGCCAAAAGCTGTATTGGGCTTGTTTGCCCCATACCTTTTGCTCTAGTTGAGATATGAGGAAATGAATGGCACCATCAAATAGCCCTGATTGTGCCCTTTCCAAAAAGACCCCACTTTAGGTATCTCACACTAAAACTGTAAAAGTTATATGAGAGGTGAATATTTTGTTCAACCTTATTTGGTCAGAATTTGACCATAACTTCAGTAATATTGGTGCTAGCCCAGTTTGGCTGGTACTATTGGATAGCCCTGGCTTAGAGCTTCATTTTGCATACCCATTTGATGGGGTTAAGCCTCTTACTCTGTATTTCAGATGAGAGGTGAAAATTAAGGTTTATGCTCAGCAGTAACTTTGAGCATGAATAACTTTGTTATTCTTTGTCCTATGGTGATGGGACTTACATTTTCAGAAAGAGGTGAGTTTCCTCTTTCTTTTGATACCTTTTGAGCTGATTTTGCTCAGATCCATGTTTTGGTGGTATCTTGGCTATACCATTGATTTATGGTATATTGGCTGTCATGCTTGTGCTCTGGTTTTGAGTCTGTAAGGTTTGTCTATGAAGCTCTTGATAATAGTAGCAAAATCAAGAGTACTATGACTGTCCTCAGTATAGATATATAATATAGAAAAATATTATAACCACAAGTTTAAATATAATTATTAAAAATAATCATATATAAAAAAATAAATTTACTTATTATTATAAAAATATAATAATAATAAAAAATATAATAATTATAATAAATTATAATTATTCTATTATTATTATAGTCACTGACAGTTATAAAAATAAGAAGTGTAAAGCTCTTAATGAGACAATTACATGTGGAAAATATGAATATTAAGCACTTATAAATAATATGAACATTATTTCTAAAAGAATTAAACACACACTGTGCAGAATTAATTCTTATAGAATAAAAATTCTATATGAAAAACTATAACTAGTTAAAAAAAATATAGAACTTTAGAGAAAAACTTATTTATAATATTTATTTAATACAGCAAGTCAAACAACAACATTTATTATATTAAATAATAATTATAAGTTAAAAACACACCAAAAATCAATGATTTTAAGGATAAAACAACTTTTTATAATAAAAATTAAGATTAAAGAGTTTTTAAGAGGAATTTGTGGATTTTAAAAGATATTTAAGATGATTTAATTTTATATAATAAAATATATTATTGGTGATTACAACAATAGTCCAAATTCTATGATTTCAATTCTTTGATTTTAATAAATAAAGAATAAAATAACTTAAGAATTATTTTAATAATAAGATTTTATATTTAATAAAACTTTACCTGTTTAAATTTCTAATATGATTGGATTGATGGTGAATGATGGACAAAAACAGTGATGAAAAGACTCTTTTTATGTCTTCAGAGAAGCTCTCATGATACATAATGGATATAGAGGGCGTGCTCAGGTCAAAACTGAAAAACCATGCTTAAAAATAAAGCTCTTAACTTAAGGTGGCTTCATTTTAATTCCAATTTAAAGTTAACAGGGTTATTCTTAACTCCATGTAACTTTAATCCTCATTTAGACTAATTATTTTAAGTTTTTAATATAAATAAGCTTATTTATATTAAATTTAATCACATGAAAAACTTAAAATAGAGTTTCAAGCAGAAATCTCTTAAACTCAATTTTTGATTAATTTTTAAAGAAATTATAATTTTCTTTGAGCTTTCATTAAAAGAGTAAATTTCCAGGCTAATTACCCAGGAAATTTATTTATAAAAGATACTTAAAATTTAATTTCTATGTAGATAATATTAAATCGTAAGCTGTGTGAGACTTTCAAGCAAATCCATTAAGAATTGGATTTTTAATGAATTTTTGAAGTTATTGCTATTTTTCCATGTAAAATAGCAATACACACCAAACCTTAAGTTTTGATAAGGTTTTAATGCTTGTAACCTTAACGTTTTAAGCTTATTTAAGCTTTGAAAGTTCCTAAAACCTTGAATTCAAGCCTGCATATTGGGATTTACCCTCTTGGCAGCTTGAAATTGCTGTCTAATTTGGGATAAAACCAGTTTAAACTTTAATGTTGGATCAAAGTCTAATCTTAAAGTTTAAATAAGGTTGAAAATCCTCCAATACAGGTGGAAAACCTTAATTGAATCATTGCAGATCCAAAAAGTTGGGTACCCCAGCTCTATTTGGTCTTTTTCCTTTGTCCCACCTTTTTGCGTGGATTTTGCCCTTTTATTTATTTAAAGCCATACTATGGCCTTAAACCCTTTTAAATTGAGCTCACCCAGGATTTACATTCTGTATGGCAAATCCTTAGCCAATTCAGTAAATATACACCACACCTCAATTTTAACTAAAATTTTGGTAAGTTTGCATAAACCTTATGCAACTTTAAATTTAAGCTTATTTAAGCTTAAATTTAACAATTTTAAAAAAATGTGAAAAACTACATTAGTACTGTGAGATTCTTAAATCTTCTAATAACATAAGAAATAAGTGCTTTTGGGTATAACACCTTATGGATGTACCCTAGGTTATTTTTGGTGTAGAATCCAAAAATGACATAATATTGATAACTTTGTTTATCCAAAAAAAAGTTATACTTGTTTTTTGTTATTTTTTATTTTAAATTCAATTAAACAGTCTGTTGAAGACAATTTTAACTGTGTATAAAGCTATTTGTGGCCTTATGGGTATGTTATACATACCTCACAGGCTCACAGAGTCACAGTCTGACAAGCAATCTCCTTAGAGGTAATACCAGGAATAGTCCTATCATTAGAATACTCAATCACCTCCCTACTATTCCTATCAACTCCTCTTAACAACCTGGCCACAGCATCTTTATTTTCACTCTCCATATTTTGATCTTCTCTGGTAGCTTGGATAGGCCAACAATCCCTTTTCTGAGATACTTGGGCGGCAGGAAACAGAAAAGGAGAAAGCTCTTCTCTTCTTCTACTGGAGCTGGCCACAGGTTGGAGTTGTTGAGAGGTGACTATGGGGGAATTTCTGGACTGATGGATGGGGGATGGTCTTACTTCTGGAATAAAGGCAGGCCTGGTTGTGGAAGAACTTAGTGAAGCAAGAGGAAGAGAAGTGGCAATGGTAGCAAGGGTTGGCTGGAAATTTCTGGGAGTACTGGGCATGATATAGCTTTTAAATCTCTTGGAAGGAGGATGAGAAGGGGAAGTAGCAGATTGATGGCCAACAGAATTATGAATCACCTCAAGCTCTTCACCATCCAATTCATCACTAACTTCAGCATCAGGATCAGGTAGGGAATTGTAAATTTGTCTTATCTGTTTCACTACACCTTCAGTATTGATCCTGGATATTGGGACTTCTGAGCTGGAATATATTGGCCTACCCCCAACTGGGATGGGCCCTCCAGCATTAGTCCACCTGGCCACATCCCTCTGCCTAGAACCAGTCACTATTGCAAGATATCAGTATTCAATTCAATAAAGAAATTCACCAGACACACAATTGGAATACCCTGAGGTTCCATCAGGGGTAGGGGCCTCAGAAACTGGGAACTCTTTCCCAAAAGGCCCATCTTTCTTACTCCATAAATACCTTCTGATGTTGGAAGCCAGCGGTCCAGTACAGCAACATGGCTTCTTCCCAAAAATGCAACAGTGACACTTTGAAGACCTTGTATTTTAATGTTGAAAACAATCCTTTCCTTTTTCCAACACTTGTTACAAGCAGGATCAAGAACCTCAACTGCTTTATAACCATCATAAGTTCAGTCAGGATCAAAGTGACCAGAAGAAGCCATTTCCCAAGGTGAAGCCAATCAACTGAGGATTTCAGAACCACCAAGCACAGATGGTGGCGGCGCAGAAGGGGAAGATTAAGTGAGTTCAGTTAGTTTGGAACTCATGACTAAATATTATGCAAGCAGAAGAATTCAATGTGTCCAAATGATGCACTTCAAGGCTGAAAATTTCATCAAGGAAGTGGGGCCATAACTCAATTATGGCCCCCCTCAAAGTCCTCTAAATGAAGATCCAAGGTCCTCTTGGGTTTAAATCACCACCCAGGACCTCCCCTTCAACTTTGGGGAGGTCTGGTTCCTGATGGTCCTAGACCCTCTCAATGGGCCCAGGCCATGTGGAGGAATATTTGGACTATGGGCCATAATATTGGTCTCATGGACCCCCTGAAGCCCCAGCATATTTGGGCCTGGGGTACTCCAATAGCCCCCACAGCCCATAGTGTATGATCCATGGACTGTGGACCATAGGGAACCAAAACCTCAAAGAACTCCAAAAAGGACAAAAGGGGGCCTATATTCAATCTTTTCAGAAATGGCCATGGTGATGGTCAGGACCAAAATTCATCAGAATGGTCCGAAATGGCCCCAAAACCATTTTTGGGCCATTTTAAAAGGACAATGGGGACAAGACCCCTCCTTTGAATCTTCAAAGTTTTCAATCAAGGGAAGAAGGGCCCAAAACATCAATTTGGCCAGTTCATAATGAGATATATGTTCATATACTCATTGGTCATCATTTTTGAGCAGAAAAGCTCTATGGCCTTCTTTTTGGGATACAACCCAAGGGCCATTAATTGAAAAGAGGTTACTTATTAAATTCAAAGAAAAGCATATTTCAAAAGCTGAAAAGGACTTAAGCAATGAAAAAAAGGGGGGAAGATAATTTAATCAAGGATGACAGTGAAAAAGGAAAAATGGATTTTCAGGATAATGGCCAAGAGGAAAAAAAATTAAAAGAAAATTTTTGAAAAAAAAGTGGGGATATTGAGATTCCACTCAAGAGTGGAAGGGTATTATGGTGGTCAGGAGCCCACCAGTTTTAAGAGGGGGATGCTGTAACAACCACTAGTCAGGGGTAAGAGTATTCATACTTACACCAACTCAAACACCTCAAACCAGAAAATCCACTGTGTGTATCAGCATTCAGTTTCAAAAATCTTCCTTTCTGAAACATGCATACAGTCTGGTTTATCAATACAGCCTGTCAACTTCTGTACAGGTTTTAATTACCCAACACAGTTTGGATACACCATCCTGAAACTGTATGATCACTCAATACCACCACACCTCTTGTACAGATCCTGTAAAGCCATACAGGACCTGTATGGGCCAGACTCAATTCAATCATCAATTATTCTCATGAAAATTCTCTGTCTGGACCAGGGCTGGTGATTCTCACATATACCAGCACCTCTTTCTCCCCCTGGGAACTTTTCCCCAGTTAATTAATTTAGTTAATTTAGTATTTTATAAATATTCTTATCCTTATTTTAGGTATTATATTTATCAATTTCAAGTTAGTCTTTGCATTTTCTTTCTTTTCCTGTACAGTATGAGCTGGGTTGTCATATCCTCATTAACCCTTCACTTTCCATTATGACAGGTTGAAACAGTGGACTTGAACTTGTTTGTGGTTGGCTCTTCTATTTATTACTCTTATTATTTTGTTGCTGCTTTATTATATTTCTTTCATTAGTAATTTCATTTTATTACACTCTTAAGTGTATTCCCAATTTACCATATCTTGAGTCCTCCATAAGTAAGTCCCAGTTTTCTGAGTGCCAGGCCCCCCTCACTCAAAAGAGCGCCTGTAACAAAAACACACCAAAAAGAGATATTTCAGAATATAAAGACAAATCTTTTATAATAAAATAAGATTTACACCTTTTCAGAGGAATTTGTGGATTTTAAAAGATATTTCAGAAAATAATTTTATAAGATAAAATGTATTATTGGTGATTACAACAATAATCTTAATTCTACAGTTTCAATTCTTTTGTTGAAAATTTATGAAGAATAAAATATATGAGAATTAATTTTAATAATAATATTCAATATCTAATAAGACTTTACCTGTTTGAATGTTTAATAAGATTGATTGAATGATGATGATGGAAAAGAACAGTGATGTAAAGACTCTTTTTATGCCTTCATAGTAGCACTCATAATTCATGATGGATATAGAGTTTGTGCTCATGTCAAAACTGAAAAGCCATACTAAAAAATAAGGTTCCTAGGTTAAGGTAACTTATTTTTCCATTCAATTTAAAGTTACCAGTTTTATTCTTAACTCCAGGTAACTTTAATCCTCTTTTTGGTTGATTATTTTCAGCTTAAGTATCAGATAAGTTTTCTATATTACATTTAATCACATGAAAACTCAAAAAGGAAGTCTCAAGTGAAAATCTCTCAAACTGGATTTTTAATTAATTTTTAAAGAAAACTTAATTTTTTTAAGTATAATTAAAAAGGCTAATTTCAAGGCTAATTACCAATTTATCCTGTTATAAAGTTATACTTGAAATTTGAGGTATACACATATAACATTTAATTGTAAGCTGTGTGTAAACTTTCAGGCTAATTCATTAAGAATTGGATTTTTGATGAATTTTTGAAGTTATTGCTATTTTCCATGTAAAATAGAAATACACACCAAAAACTAACTTTTGATAAGTTTTTAATACTTGGAATTCTAAATTTCAAGCTTATTTGAGCTTTTAAAGTTCTTGAAACCTTGATTATAAGCCTGCATATGGGGATTTACCCTTGGGTAGCTTGTAATTCCTGTCCAAATTTGGGATAAACCAGTTTAAAATTATTCAATCAAAGTCTAATATTAAATCTTAAATAATGTTGGAAAACCTTCAATACAGGTGGAAATCCTTAATTGAGTCCTTGTAGATCCCAAAAGTTGGGTACCTTGGCTCTATTTGGCTTTTTTCCTTTGTCCCACCTTTATGCATTGATTTTGCCCTTTCATTTATTTAAAGCCATACCATGGCCTTACATCAATTTAAATTGAGCTCATGCAGAATTTACATCCTGTATGGCAAATCCTTAGCCAATTCATTAAATATCCACAACACCTCAATTTTAGCTTTTTTTTGCTAAGTTTACATAAGCCTCATGTAACTCTAAATTTAAGCTCATTTAAGCTTAAATTTAGCAATTTTAAAAAATGTTTAAATTTTGAAATTGTACTGTGAGATTTTCAAATCTTTCAATAACATAAGGAATAGCCATTTTTAGGTATAACACCTATGGATCTACCCTAGGTTATTTTTTGTGTAGAATTCAAAAATCACATAATATTTATAACTTTGGTTATCAAAAATAAAGTTATACTTCTTTTCATCATCTTTTATTTTCAATTCACTTAATAAGTCTTTTTAAGACTATATCAACTGTATAAAGATTTATTTGTGGCCTTGTGGGTATGTCATACATACCTCACAGGGTCACAGGTGAGCACTGTTGATAGCCAGAGTGAAGGTATTATAAGCTGGCTTACTAGAATTAATACTATGATTATACCTGGTTATTATTTCCAATATTATAGTTTTTTGTTAAAAACTGTAGTATGTGGGAAATATAAGAGCAGGATGGCCATTTCTCTTTTGGGCAGAAAAAGGTCCCTTTTTATCCTGAAATTGGGTGGAAGGAGAATCAATCCTTACTGCATAGGAGTAGTTAAGGTTTTTTTCACTCCAGAGAAAGAACTTGTTCCTTTCACAGTCCTGTAAAACCTTTCATGTCCGCAGATGTGGTTCCAAAGCCACATCTTGGCAATCTCCCCAAATACAGGGAAAACATTGTCATTTGTGGACCTCACAGCCCTCTTATGACATGTCAGATGCATAGAATTCTGTACAGTATCTATATGGGTCCCTATACAGGCTCAAATATGAGTTTTTGAATAATAAACAAGCCCTTTGCAGAATTTGTATCTCATATTCAAGAATATGGGACAATATCCCACAGTATTAGGGTTTTGACCTTAAAACAGCCATTAAGTTGTCAGCTTTGAAGATAGAGAGTACAAAAGTGGCTCATTATAAAGTCACTGATGCACTTTACACAATGGAAATCATTTTGTAGGGGTAAACTGAAATATGGCAAAGGTACACAAGTTTTAAGTTCCACTGTTCAGAAATAAATTTTTCTCAATTCCTGTATTAAGCTACTTTCCTTAATAACTTTTGATACAGTTGGGATATAGGAGTATGGATGGAACCTTCAAAAGCCTCTGATTCTTCTCTTCAAAAAAATACCCCAGTTTGAGTATCTCACACTAAATCTGTAGAAGCTAGATGAGAGGTGAATATTTTTCCACCCTTATTTGGTCTTTGTTTTCCCATAACTTCTGTAATTTTCATTCTAGATCAATTTGGTTAGTATCATTAGATAGCCCTCATTTATAGATAAATTTCTGATAACCATTTTGTTACTTTATTCCTCTTTTTTTAGAGTTTAAATGGGGGAAAAATTATGCTTTGAGCTGGAATAACTCCGTTATTATTTGTCCTATGGTTATGGGAGTTATAGATTTGGGAAGAGGTGTTTTTCCTCTTCCTTTTGAATTTCATTATGATTCATTTGTACAAATGTCACTTTTTAGTGGAATTTTGCACTACCAATAGTTTTATGGTATTTGGTTTTCATGTTTGTGCTAGGGCTTTGAGTCACAGGCTGACATATATTTTTGTTTCTTCCCAATATTGATTCAGAATATTTGAGGGGAGAATCAGAAAATGTGATTTGTCTAGTATAGTCCTTTTTGCCTTTTCCACAATTTCATTATGTTCAGGAGTGTATGTTGGAGCTATTGTGTGGATAAAGCCATGTTTATTAGCAAATTCCTTAAATATTTGATTGACAAATTCTCTGCCTCCATCCATTATTTATTTTTTCATTTTTCAATAATGAATTTTCTAAATGAGTTTTTCTGTAGGATGATACCTTTTTAACAAATCTGATGATATTGAAGGAGGTGTGCTTATCTACAATGTCCAGGTATTGAACAAGGCTAGATTGGACCAGCAATATTCATTTTTAAGCAATCAAGTGACTTGGTGGCTTCTTTGAAATGACTTTTAAAAGTAATATATTTTTCCCATTGAACAAACATCACAGGGTTCATTGTTGGAAGATTTCAATCCCAGTAATTTGAAATCCTTACTCCCTGGATTTCTGAGACAAAGATGTCAAGGTTAGTCATCAGAAGTTTCTTTTGATGATGCACTGAGCTTATCAAAAGCTACAAAAATTGATTTACTTACAGTATTTCCACTTAGCAGGACATGATTGTATTTTAGTAAATGAAATCTTAATAGATTTAGTGCACAAGCCAAGAAGACTTCCTAAGTTTCTGGTTATCTTTGGAGCATAGAGGCAATAATATAAGGTAATCAATTTTATTGTTTTCTATCAGGAAAGTGCTATGGCCTTTGCACATTAGCTAGTTTTTTGGATCACTGGTTGCAGTTTTTTCATCAGGGTTTAGGACCACAATATTGGAAATGTTTTTTTTGTGAAACATGTTGCAATTAGAACTACAGTCCATTGCTAAACCCAATGGGAGAAAACAGAGGATTCCTTGTTTTTAAATAGAGAACAAAACCCATTTTGGTGAGTTTCTGGTTTATACAATTTTCCTTGTTTTTGTTTCTAGGGGTGGACACAGTTCAGGTTGTTCAGCCTAAAACTTTCCTGCTTGATATATAGTATTTTTGGGATTATGTTTTCCATCCTGCAAAGCATAAGCTAGCTTTTAGGGATAACTGCTAGAGTTGGTGAGCAATTCGAAACCTTCATTCTCCTCTGTTTTAATGGTTTTTTGAAATGTATTCTTTGAATTTTTGTGTTGTAGGAGTTCTGAATGCTTATCTAAAACTTGTTGTGCACTTATGAATGAGCTCATAGTAAGTAACATAGAGTATATCATATGATTGTAGGCATTACTATCCCTTATCATTTCAATTATATAATATTCCCTAATATCAGGTGGCATGGACAATCTAATTCCTGCAATATCAAAAAATATGTCTGAGCATTTTATAGCATACCCTTCAATATTCACATTGAAGAAAAGGCATTTCCATCTATCCCAAGCTCTTCCACTATTGGTGACAATTTTCAAGGAAAATGTTTGTGTGTAGTTAGACATATGTAACAGTGTTGGCATCTATAATGGTGACAATGTTCTTTGAGTGTAAGCTACTAAGGATATGCTGTACTTCTTGAAAATTTAGCTGAGTCCAGTTACTGATAACTTATGGATAAGAGGTTTCAACTCAAAAAAATTCTTACTCTTGCCTGAGGTTCTCTTCTTTCTCTCATGGTTACTTTTCTAAATTGAAACCACTATAAGCATTCAGTAATAAAAAAGGAGTCATGCATATAGCAATACTGGTGTTCAACCCATGCTCCCCTTGCTGAACCTAACATTAATCTCCTCATTGGTTTATGAAGAAGTAAGCTATTCTTTAAACTAATATAAAGATATATAACAGCTTAAGGTCTTTTTGGGAACAATTACTTGTATCATAAATCATTTGGATATATGAGTCCTAGAAAAACCTTAACTCACATAAAAACATTAATCAGTAAAAGTTAAAGCAAATTAAATTAAAAAGATCATGGACATTTTACAGCTATATCCACTACACATACTTGTTTTGTGAAGCCTTGATCAAAATGAATTCAAGAAAAAATAATATTCAATTCAAAATAGTATATTTAGATATATTATAATAGCTTTAGGTTTTGTAAATGACCAATTATAGTAAAATTCACATTCAGTCTATACTTGCTTGTAAACCCTTTATTGTCTTATTTGTACTAATTTTTATGTGAAATTAATTTTTGAATGCAATTTTTTTGCTGTTTTTAAGCCACAAAGGCTCATTGCCTTCAAAAATATCATGTAAAGCTTTTATTTAGGAACTATTAATTTGATGATAAAAAGTTTCTCACAAGAGAAGCCAAAATTTGATTGATTACCAATTTTTGAAATAACACCTTTCTCATAACAATAAACTGAAATAACTGGCCTCAAAGGGAATTGAAAATTACTAACAAACCAGACAAAATATCTGCAATCAAAACATCCAAAATTTCATAAATCAAGATAATTTATTACCACCTTTGAGCTGCTGGCAAAAAGAAAGAGCAAGTTTCTCCCTCAGGAATTCCTTGCCAAATTCCCCCATGTAATCAAAAAAGGGAGGTCCTTGACACTACAAAAACCCTTTCATTCCCCATATGGGCAACTTTGTAAAATTCCATCGGAAAGAACATCTTATGCTCTTACTACACAATTCCAAATGAGTCCCTGTAATCTCACAAGAAATGAACTCATAACTTTTATTTTTCTTATGACAGAAAGCTTTGACTTCCCCATGCAATCTTCCTCATTTCCCATAGATCCTCAAATATAAACAAAAAGTTTTGAAGTTTCTTCCAAAACAAAAAAGGGCATTTTATGCACAAGAAAAAAGTAGGAAAAAACATGACTGTTTAAGCAAATCACCAAGAATTTAGGTATGTCCTTGCAGATAAAAATTGGGAAAAATGGGGAAAGCTTTTCCAAAAAAAAAATTGGGCACCTCATGGGTTTCAGTGAAAATTTGGTAAAAATACATGAGGGCTTGTGTGCATCTAGTAAAACCCTACAACAATATTCTTTACTTTGCACAAGTTGAATAGCTGGTATAAGCAATTCCCTTATCCACTGGGGTTTAATGAAGCCAATAGGTAGTAATTAAAGCCAGAAATGTTTGTTACATTTTTTATGAATTGCTGGATTGAACAGGTTTTGCTCGAACTTCAAATCCTGTGGCACACATTGGCTAGGTAGTAAGCGGATGTAATACGGAGCAGAAAAGGCTTTAGTCAATGACCGGTAGTAGCTGTTGTACAATCAGAAGCAAGATTGCAGATTGAGAGGCAGTTGTTAAGCAATAACAAGGAACACGTTACCTTAGATACTGAAAGGCTCTCACGGGCATTTTCGCAAAAGCCTTGCTTGAATGCATAGGACACAAGCCATCACCTATTGGCAGCCCGAAGCCAAAACCGAAACCCTCAACTTCAAGATGGCACATTTGAGAACCTAACGATAAAACCTGAAAACTGGCGTAGTTGAGAAAGGCCGTTCCAGAGTAAAGTGGCCGAGCATGCAATAAAATTACAGTTGATTTGAACACTGTGTAAAGGAAAACAAAATGCATAGCTTGGCAATGGCAAACTCAAATTCAACGACAATAAATAAGTGATGGAAAAAGCAAAGACGCCCAGAATTATAAGCAGTGCAGTAACACCGTGAAGCTGCCATTATAGATCCTTAAATTTGGAAACATTTCGCGACCTAAAAAGCATCAATGCTGAGACCAATTAATCGATTTGAGGTCAATGCCCTCTTGAACCATCTCCCAAAGTGGACTCAAGTCGCGAAGTTCTAGGCGAATCAAATCAATTGAGCTTACACGCGGTTAAAAACTACAACGCAGAATAGGGAAGGCTTACTGTTGACCACATAGGCAATTTTATCAGCAACAAAATCTACCTCACGTTCGGTGGTGAAGCGACCGATACCAAATCGAAGTGAGCTATGTGCGTTTTCGTCGCTCGAGCCCAGAGCCCTCAATACATAACTAGGCTCCAAAGAGGCGCTCGTACAGGCACTGCCGGAACTTAATGCCACGTCTTTCAAAGCCATTAAAAGTGATTCACCTTCAATATATTCAAATGAAAGATTGAGGCACCCCGGATACCCTGACGGGTCTCCGTTCCTGACAATATGCGTACAACGCTGCTTGATCTTGTCGTGTAGGCGTTGCGATAGGCTTGAGACGTGTTGATGATCATTCTGAGAAACAATGATAAGCAGAGGTCATTCGATAGCCGTTTATTGGTGTGCTGTCACGAGTTACCCACAAAAGAAAAGGCCAACCTGCATTTCTAATTTGGCAAGTCTGCATGCCTCACCAAAGCCTACAACTGAGGCTGTAGGTACAGTCCCAGATCTCAAGCCTCTCTCTTGACCGCCACCGCTGATAATAGGCTCCAGACGAACTCTAGGTCTACGTCTCACATACGCGGCGCCGACTCCCTTTGGACCATAGATTTTGTGAGAACTCATGCTCAGTAGGTCAATTTGCATCTCGTCGACATCAATGGGAATCTTGCCAACAGCTTGAGCAGCATCAGTGTGAAAAAAGACGCCCTTGTGGGCGCGAACAATGGAACCGATTTCTTTCAATGGCTGGATCACTCCGATTTCATTGTTGACTGCCATGATTGATACCAATACAGTGTCTGAGCGGATGGCGTCGGCAAGCTGCTGAAGATTAATCAGGCCGTTGCCTGGTTTGAGCAAGAGCAAACCATGGTTGGTGTTAGTTATTTATAGATCAGGATGAGCGGCTTGAGTTGATCCAAACTAACCGTTAACAGGCAGGTATGTGACATCAAAACCTTCATCCTGCAAAACCCTACAGGAGTCTAAGACACATTTGTGCTCCGTTTGAGAGGTGATAATATGTCGCTTGCGCTCCTAACAATTGAAAAGAAAACTAGTTTGCATGAAAACCAATTTCAAGCAATATTATTATTAGCAAAGATCTCGCACCTTGTAAAACCTACCTACGCCCTTGATGGCCATGTTATTTGTTTCCGTCGCGCCGGAGGTAAAGATAATGTCTTTGGAGTTTGCGCCAATGAGGTCTGCGACATGATTTCGAGCATTTTCGACGGCTTTCTCGCTCTCCCAACCATAGGCGTGTGTCTTGGAGTGTGGATTTCCAAATTGATTGGTAAAGTATGGCATCATAGCATCCAAAACTCTAGGGTCAACAGGAGTCGTAGCCTAGAGGGAAATTTTCCAAAATGACTCTTGATGTCCTGCTCTTAAAAAGAAACGAGAAGAAAATACCTGAAAATCTAAATAGATCGGTCTACCAATATTCTGTAGCTTTGAAACATCTTGAGAGACTGTTGGATCATGAACCGGAGTGACCACCAGTGGATCGGGTCGAGAAGAAGTTGAATCAAGAGGATTGGGTAAATCGGGTGAGCTATTAGACTGCAGAGGAGATTTTCTGGGGGCATCATAATAGCCCAATCGGGAATCTTCGACAACATCTGCCATTTCAGCTTGATTAGTTTGGTAAACATGTTGAGATGCGGATGTGGTGAGGCGGGAAGACACGAAAAGGGTATGGTTGGAGCGCTTCCAGGACGATCTGATCAAGTTAGAGAAATGTCTTTGGGCAGAAGCCATGACGGATAGTTTCTTGGATATCGACGAGGAGGCCACGAAAGCGAGATCGTCGGAAAAGTTGGAAAGTTGTCAAGCCTTGTCCTGGTTGATGGGCGCTCAGCTGCGGAGAGTGGGTCAGGATGACTCAGGCGATGCTGCTGTGACGATCAAAAAATCGTTGGCTTAGCTTACCAAGATTTTTAATTGCGGGATTTTGAGAAGCGCACCTAGCGACACACCAGGCTTTGGAATGAGGACAGAGCGCCTATCACAAATGCTTTTAAGATTTCACACAGATGTCAGCTGGCTGTGGTCCGAAACCTACTTAGGTCCCTGTTTTGATTTGTGTGGGTGAAAAATACCAAAAACGTCCACTGTACAGTACAGTACGAGCAAAAATCCAACTAGGGAAGTGCTTGGACTAAGCCATGAAAGTGGCTATAATCCTTGTTGTATGGGTTAAGACAATGGCAGGTGCTGCAGACCGCAGTGCATAATACAGGAACTACATCTCATAATCTAAAACTTGACATATATGGATTATACTGGGTTTTATTTTTATCAAACCTATCAAAACCCTGGTTGTGAAGCTATACTATATAGAATCGGTAAATACAGTGAGTGATACAAGAAGGGATTTTCTTCCAGGTTTTCATAGCAAAACACGTCGAGTAAGGAAACAAAAAAACAGTTGAATACTCAAAAGGGAATAAGCTTAATGCTCAAACTGAATGGATGTAAATAGCACAGAAATAACCTTTACTTATAAGTTCAAAGGAATTTATTCCATTAAATCCTAATGTTTGACTCAATACAACTACTGACTGAGGGTGTGTTCTGTGGGTGCGAAAATCAACTTATTTAGAGCAAACTGAATTTTTTCAAAAGTGAATTATTGAATAGGAAGATTTGTTCCAAGTTGTAAATGAAAAATTAAGGCACTTTTTGTGGCAGCTGGAATTTGAAACTTGAAAAATGATTTTTATCAAGTTTTTTTTCCTTTTTCAAAATTTATTATGTCACTTAAAAATAATCATCAGGTATGATCACTCAATCACCATGAGCAAAGGGGCTACACCTGACAGCAGATGTTGCATTTGGAAAATGACATAGGAAATAAGTTGGAAAATAGAAGATTTGGAAGAAAAAAAGCCACACCTGTAAGACCCAAGATTTCAATTGAAAAACCTGATTATTGTTCTGCCATGATTGGTAGTTCAAAATATCAGCAAGACTCACTTCTAAAACAAGCCACGTCTTCTAGCCTCAGCTGGCTATTTCTATATCTAAGCTCATTATTTCAAAATCATATTATATGTTACTGTAAAAAGCTCCAACTTAGGACTTATATTTACTTTTTTTAATTATTGCACATAGGATGAGATCACATTATTAGCTAAATAAACTATCGTTCCAATTCATAATAAGATAGTATTACTCCAAAACTTCACTATCTTCAGGAGTAATTTTAAATTTGCCATGAGATGCTTGAGTTTTTGTATCCCCCTCCTCAAAATATAGGAATATTTATCAGGAATATGAAAATTTATATTTTTTGCTTTTTAATAGAAATTTAATTTCAAAATCTTATTGTTTAGTTCCTTTAAGATTCTTTGAAGTCCAAAAAATTTAATATATTCACCATGAAAAAAAAGCTATCCCTGCTGGTGGGGGTAGCAGGTCCAACCCAGGTTCAATGCAGCTTTCATCTTGCTTCATACTGGGTTCTAACTTTCTATTATTATTTAGTCATATACCAAACCAGATTTTCAAAATTGAGAAATATTTAATTGGAATGAATTGAATTATGTAGCTTTTTAAATTCCTGAATCATCCTCTCTTCCACCTGATTCCTTGAAACAAAAGCCAAATAACATCAAATAAATACAAAGTGAAACAGTAGGGGGTGTCAAACCTATGAAATCCCACATTAAAAAAAAGCATGATTTGAGACCAAAACCCCACATTCCAAAATCACTGATTTTGTCTCCCAAAAACCACTTTGTCTAACTCAGTCCCCCAGGGATTTTGCAAAATACCACATTCTTTCCTATACTTATTTAAACCTAACCACTGCCTTTATCCAAAAGTCAATTTTAACCCAACCCCTGGTGTAACCAATTAACCAATCCATTTACAATTCCATTCAATATCCCCCTTTCTTAAATTACTCAATTACTGATTTATCACCCACCACCACCATCCTTTCAATGCCACGTCACCCAATGAAGACAAATAAATTCACTCCCAAGATTTCATCTGGTCTGCCCCATCCTTCAGGTCACTTAACTCAGCCCAACTATTTATGTATTATCAATTGGTTGACGCATAAATCAAACTTTGATGCATGTTTTGGAACTGGTGGCTCCACATTGGTCGGAAGGCCACCCTCAAGTAAAAAGAATGGATTTCATCTTATGGCCATTGAGGTCAATAAAAAATCACAACACTGGTTGAATCTCAGTGCAACAAGCATTTGTGACTGATGGCATACATATAAGAAAAAATACACAACAGCAAAGAAGTTTGCCAATTTAACTGGGGAAGGTATAAAAGAAGAGGATGAAAAAAAAGGGCTGCATACTATGACTGATAAGCTTGAAAGTATGTGTCCATGTTTTGCAGAAATGGATTCACTATTTGGCCATAAGCTGATGTGACTCCACTAGCAACATATGATTCTCAAGAGGCTGGATTGATTTCAAATGAGGATGAAGAAGAACCAATGGAACATGAAGTAAGATATGATACAATACTTTATTATTTGTGCTGAATTCTGATGTGTTGTTTCTTTTCAGGTTTCAGCAATAACAGAGGAGGGAACAATCAGGATTCAACCAAATATGGATATTGCTGAAGATAAAGAGAATGACCATGTGGAAGAGCCCAAAGTAAGATTTCATTCATCAAACCAATATGAAAAAAATTGACTCTGAAATATTTTTTCTGTAGTTACAGTATAAGATAAATGGTTCATCCCAAAAGAGAAAACATAGTTCCAGCTTCAATCTTAATAATACCAGTGGCTCACCATGTGGGATGAAATAAGGAAGTACCTTGAGGGGGAAATTATTGGTAAGTCTGTTTTGAATTTCTGAATTGTCCAATAACCATGGGTGCTAAGGTGTATTAGCTGCCCCTCTAAATAATACTGAATAGTCAGCCTACAGAGAATCACAAGATAAAATAAGATTTGTGGCTTTAACAGATAGAGAAGACTTATCAGCAGTCTCTAAATCAGACCTATCAATAACACTACAGTAAAACTCTGATTTAAAACTAAAATTTCTGATAAATTAAAAGCTAAGATTTTTTTTATTTTGATAAAAGTAATGATAATATTATTTTTTTTGTTTTCTGTTATTTAATGAAATTAATAAGAATATTTTTTTGGGGGGTTTTATTTTGATTATAATGATTTTATATATATTAATACTAATAAAAAGACTACTGGATATTCTTTTTTTATATTTTTAATTTTAAGTTGATATCACTACTTCTTTTCTTTTAATAATACTAAGCTTTTGAGAAAATCTACTGAGCTTTTTCACTATGGTTATACTACTATTCTTCAACAATACTGAGCTACTGAGCTTTTAATACATTAATACTACTTATTCTTTGACAATACTAAGCTACTGAGCAAGGCTACTGAGCTTTTACTACTAAAACACTACTACTACTACTCTAGATATCCTGCTAGTTCAGGGATGGTTGTGATCCTGGATAGTGGGAACTTGTTCCATGATGCTGCGAAAAATGAGGGAGAGAGGACCTCTATTTATAGCAGTTGGGCCTCCATAGAGCTTCTCAAAACAGGGTACTTAGAAAAATCATAGTTGAGAGGTTTTAGCTGGTGAGACGTGTAGTTTTGATGTAGCAATGTGTTTGCCAAGAGAATTATGCTGGTGGTGCTTTTTCTTATCAAAATCATGTGAGGTATTTGAGATAATTTGGCTGGTGAGATTTTCTTTTTTTTTTGCTGAGAAAGTGGAGAAAATACAGCTCTTGACAATTTAAATTTCTTCTAGTCATATGATATGTATGAGAAAATTATGCTTGTGTTTCTTTTAGTATTGTATCATTTCATATGGAGATTGCATCATTTCTATGAAGTTTGATGCATGTCATTATTACTAAGCAAACATTTGTTGTTGCAAAATATATTGTAATTTTATGTATAGCCTTGAGGTATGTCTTCTTTCAATTGAATCAAGGTGGGGAAAATACAGCTCTGATGCTGTTATCTGTCTTCATATACCTTTATTTAGACTAACTGCTTTTAATTGCATAATTTGTTATTGATGATGCAATAAGGTGGATAAATACTTTGATACTATACTGTTTTGATAAGATCTTGAGGCTTTTTATTGTATATTTCTGTTTGAAACCTGTTGTTGTAATGTGTAAATATATTTTGTGTAATTTGTTTTATTACCCTTTTTTTTTTTTTTTTTTTTTTTTTTTATTGGCAAGCTTGAAACTGATACTAATGGTATGGAATACCACATCCCCCTCTCCATTTAATGCTGTCCCCAGCATTCCAGTTGAAAATATTTCCAGTATCAATCATATTAATTTTGTTAAATTTCTTCTCCCTTCAATATTGACTCTTCATCTTCTATTTCTTCACTTCTTTCATTTTCTGACTCTAAACTTGATTGAACTTTCTTTCCTCTGGGATAAAACCTTTTGATGTGACTTGCTGCAAATTTTCTTGTAAGTTTAGTGCCATCCAATTCTTCAAGCTCATAAGGTCCATTATTAATTTGTTTTATGACTCTATAAGGTTCATTCCAACAGTTCTTGAAGAGTAAACCCCACTGTGACTCAAGTGTTTTATTATAAACTAATACCAAGTCCCCTGGCTCAAGTGGATTTCTCAGTCTATGTGCCATCTTTTTGTCCAAATATTGAACTGATTTGTGTCTTGAATCTCTTAGTTTCTCTGCTGCTGCTAATCTTTTTTCCTCTTTTGCTGCAATCTGTATAGTTCTTGCTTCCAATAGTTCTTCTCTTGTTGATATTTTATTCCATTCAATGGCTAGATATGTATTTGTTTTCATATCAATTGGCAAAACAGCTTGCTGACCAAATTTAAGCTCAAATGGTGAGTATCCTGTTGTTCTTTTTGTTGATATTCTATCTTCCAAAGTCACAATTGGTAAGTATTCTTCCCATTTGGATCCATTTTTGCCACACATTTTTACAAGGGAATATTTCAATTGCTTATGTCCTCTTTCAACCATTCCTTGTGATTCTGGGTAGTAAGGTGTAGTTATTCTGATTTTTGATCCTACTCTTTTTACTTCTTCTTGTAGTTCGTTTCCAAATTCTGCTCCTCCGTCAACTGTCACTTCTTTTGGAGCTCCATACCTACAAATCCATTATGACATAAACCATTCTGAGACTGACTTTGCAGTTAGCCTTGTTAATGCCACAGTTTCTGGCCATCCTGAGAAGTCATCTCTTGCTAAAATTAAATACTTCCATCTTCCTGCCTTAATGTGAATCGCATCCATGCTGACTCTTTCAAATAAAGTAGATGTTACAGATATCTTTGCTTCTTCTTTTTGCTGAAAATGACTCCCTTTTTGACATTCTTGACATGATTTGACCCATTTCTTGACTATCTTTTTCATTCCTTCCCACCAATATCTTTTCTTGATTCTCCTGTATGTTTGATCTTCCCCTCTATACCCCAGCTCTTCATGCATTTTTTTTAGTATCTGTTTCTGAGCCTTTTCATTGTATACAACTATTTGTGGCTGTGCTTGATTTCTTCTTTTCAGCTGCCCTCCTTCTAAATAGAAATTTACTGATCTTCTCTTAATTTTCTTGAAGTATTCTTCCCCAACACTTTGTGGCTTTTTCAAACTATTCAAATATTCCTGCATATGTTTTCCAAATCCTTCCTGTTTTATTGGAATTTAAATATTTTTTTGTTTTATTCTTTGATAATTTCCCACTTTGCTTGTATTTACTTCTTTTAGGCCAAATCCTGGATGTGGTTTGATCCAATCTTCCTCTTCATCAAAATCATCCCTTTCAATTTCTCCTTCATCTTCTCCTTTTGGTCTTCTTGATAACCCATCTGGAATAGTAAATGTTTTTCCTGGTTTGTGTACAAGATCAAATGAAAAAAGTTGAATGTATGCCACCCATCTTGTCATGGGTGCATTTGGTAAGGAAGGTGTGTTGATCATTTCTATTAAAGCTTTAGCATCTACTTGAAGTTCAAAGTGTTGCCCCCATAATATTGTTTGAAGTTTTTTGAGTATTCTTGCTACACCGCAAAGCTCTAATTTTGGCTGAGAGTATTTAGATCCTAGTCTGGAAAATGTTACTGATTCATATAGTACTGGCCTATCCTTTCCGTTTTCATCCTCTTGCATAAGAACTGCACCTGCTGCAATATAACTTGAATCTATTGCTAATTTTATTTTTCCTGAATATTTATCATAATTTAATGCCTTCAAAGTAATCTCTTGTACTACTATTTTCCTGAGTTTTATAAATTCTTCTTCACATTTTTCATCCCATTTCCACAATACATCCTCCCTTGTCAATCTTCTCAATGGTGCTGCAACTTGTGAAAAGTCCTTGATAAACATTCTGACATATGCACATAGTCCTAAGAATCCTCTAACTTCCTTCTTTGTTGTTGGTCTAGGCCAGTTTTGTATCTTGTTTATCTTCTGTTTTGAAATATTTCTTCCTCCCAAAGACACAACATGCCCCACAATATCAAGTGCTGGAACACAACATGCAAATTTTGATCCTGAAATTGTGAGTCCTGCCTCTTTCATCCTGAATAGTATTCTTTCTAATGTTACTGCATATTCCCAAACAAATCTTCTTATGAGTTGATTCTCCTTCAATGTTTCGTGCTGATATGTTGATCTGGGTCCTTTAATTCCTCCATCATCTATAAATATTCCAAGGTGCTCTGGTATTTCCTCCTGAAGTATCCAAGTCATTTGTGCTTGATAAACTGCCACAGAGTTTGTTGCTCCTTGAGGTAGTATTGTAAGCTGAAGTCTTCCAAGTGGTGTTTCAAATGTTGTAAGGGGTCTTGTTGTAATATCCAATTCTCTTTAATTGTATCCTCCCATAATATCTCCCAATCCATAACATGCTCTTCCCAAAAATGATCCTACAAGCTCATCAACATTTGGTGGCAATCCTGCATCTTTTATTGTTACCTTATTGAGGTCTTGAAGATCATGAACTATTCTAAGTTTCCCGTTGGGCTTTGCCACACAAAATACTGGGCTGTTATAGCTTGATGTTGATTGTTCATAGAGTCCTGTACGTATTCTTTCTCTGACTAGTTTAATAAATTGAGGTAAAATTGATTTTGGTATTGGTATTGGTTTCTTTTGCCATGGTTCATGTGGTATAACTGGTATTTTATAAGGTTTTCCATAAGAATGTTTTAGTACGCCTTGTTCTTCTTCACAAAATTCTATAGCCTTTTGCCTTAGTAATATAACATTCTTTAATAAATTAATCTCTTCCTCTGATAACCATCCAGATGGTCCAAATTTTATCATTGAAATCCTTTCTTCTGTAACTTTTAATGTTTCAAAAAATGGAGGTGGGTTAGGTGAATGGGGTGTTTCATATGGATCCCTTGATAATTCAGCTCTTTCCAAAGGTGGATTCAGATCTTGAGGCATAGCTTCATTGACTGGTCTAACTTTTTTGAGTACTGACTTATATTTTGCAGCATTGGCTTGAGTTTCCATGATTATTAGTCTGGTTTAAATTATAAATTGATAATATTTTTTTTTAGTTGAAATAAAAAACAGTCTTTTCAGTTTTTGCTTTTCTTTTGGTTCATAATTGCATTTGAGTTGTAGTTTTAAGTCATGGAAGGACTTTACCTCTAGGTGGATAAAACCCAGTATATTAGGTATACCAAATCCTGCAGTTTGATGTCGTACAAGGACTAAATTTAGCCTTCAGGTTGCTACCCCGTAGTTTAAAGTGATACAAGGACTAAATTTTAGCCTTCAGGTTGCTACCCTGTAGTTTAAAGTCATACAAGGACCAAATTTTAGCCTTCAGGTTGCTACCCTGTAGTTTAAAGTCATACAAGGACCAAATTTTAGCCTTCTTTATTGTATCTGTTCTTTTATCCTTTATTTTAATCAATACTTCTTATTTTATTCATTTTCATTATTATTATTGTTGATTTTTTTTTTTTTTTTTTTTTATGTTGGGAAAATTTTTTGTTGGAAGAAAATTTTTATTATTTATTTTTTTTTTTGTTGGAAAAATTATCTTTTTTTTTTTTTTTTTTTTTTCTGTTGGAAGAAAATTTTTATTATTATTTTTTTTTGTCTGAAAATAAATTATCTTTTTTTTATGGAGTGATTAAATTAATGAGGTCTCAATTTGAGGGGTGATGTTATATTTTCAAATGGTGTAGTGGTTAGTAATTCCAGGTTGCTTTGAACTTTCATCAAATTTGAAATGGGTTCAATTCCCCCCTCTGGCAGTAATTCTGCTGCCAGACCTGTCAGTTTTGGGAATAGGGTAGCATATTCTGAGCCTTGAGCAAGCTTGGTATCATTGTGTTCCTGAATTCTGACAAACCTAACTGGTGTTTCAAACCTTGTTGTGATTGAGGCTGCTCAACCTTGATTGTGATTTCATGCGAAAGACTTGTTATTCTCACTCATGCCTCATTGGGCCCCATGGAATAACATTGGCTTTTGTTGGTTTCGTACAAGTCAATGCCATGTGGGTTCCAACAGGAAAGTCAAAGATATGTGCCAAATTGTTCTCTTCTATTTTTTTTAGTTTTGTGCCATTTGTATTTGTAATTGAGTTTCTCCTACATAATTCCACTGAGAACATTGTATTGATTTTGCCTTCTTTTCTTTTTTTCAAGTAGGAATTTGACTTTTCTGATGAGGATATACATTTATCCTGAGTTCTGTGTTGCTAATTGTGGCTTTATTACTTGCCTTGGTAATGCTAATTACTTATCATTATGCTTTTTTTGTTTGGCTTTTAATATGGAAATTGGTGGCTTAAATTTGATGAGATCATTTTGCAGAGCTTTTGTACTTGCAGATCTTGAATAATTTACCTTTTCTTAATCTTGGTGGTTGATTATTGAAGCTGACTTTTAAGATATAAGAGCTGTGTGCGCTCCATGAATTTTGATCATAAATATTTTCCAAACTTCTGTTTCAATTTTAATTCCTAAGTGTTGGTTACTAATGGATCCTTCATCTTCATCATTCTTTGATAATACTGCTGCTACCATTATTGATGATTGGATTGAAAAGAATTTTCCAGTAGCTCCACTTCCTGCTTCACCTCCTGCTCTTGATACTCCTTCAGATTGCCAAAGTCCATATTTTCAATCCCCTCCTGCTTTGATTCCACAAGACGATGATGTATCTTCTGTAGAGATTATTGAACAAAAGTCTTCTCCTGTTCTCAAATATATAGATGCTGATGATTCATTTGTTTGTCTTGAAAAACAGTCTTCTCCTTCACTAGTTTCTAGTACTGATGAGTCTGTTACTTTGAACAGTCTTGATAGCTTCTCTAAATCCACTTTACATATGTTTAATGGATCTGATTCTTCTTCAGAATATCTTGATCAAGATTCACTTGAAACATTTAATTTTAACATAAAAATAGTTTAAATCCACCAGACTCTCCTTTTAACCTTCCTGTGGCTTTTACTTCTAGTCCTGATGTTAAATTAGCTTCTCCGCCATTATTCTTACCTTCATCACCTACATTTTTATTGGATCCTGAATTCAAATCATCATCCTCTCCTGGAAGGATTGTAAAGGAGAAACCCATATCGGACAAAATTGAGGAATCAGGCTTAACTTCTTTTATCAATCAAGCTGAATTAGCTCCATCCACATCTAATAAGACTTTCTGCTACTCTCCATCCCCTCCTAAATCTCTAAAAAAACAAAATAAAAAAATCTTCAAGAAAAAATATTCTCTACGCCCGCAAAGACCAATTTGTTATAAATAGATAAAACTTAAATGTCAGTTCAGTTTTTTTTTTAATTTTTTTTTATTAATTAGTTATTAATTCAATCTTTTTTTTTTTTTTTTTTGTTGGAAAAAAATTATCTTTTTTTTTTTTTTGTCAGAACAAATTTTGTTGGAAGAAATTTTTTTTTTTATTTTTTTGGTTGGAAAAAAATTTTGTCAGAAGAAAGTTTTTTGTTGGAAGAATTTTTTTTTTTATTTTTTTTTGGAAGAAAATTTTTGTCAAAAGAATTTTTTTTTTTATTTTTTGTCCGAAGAAAATTTTTTGTTGGAAGCAAATTTTTATTATTTTTTTTGTTGGAAAAAAAATTATCTCTTTTTTTTTTATGTCAAAAAAAAAGTTTGTTGGAAGGAAATTTTTGTTGGAAGAAATTTTTTTATCAGAAGAAAATTTTTGTTGGAAGAAATTTTTTTTTTTACTTTTTTTGTGGGAAAAAAATTATCTTTTTTTTTTGTTGGAAAAAACTTTGTGGGAAGAAAATTTTTGTCAGAAGAAAATTTTTATGATTTTTTTGTTGACTTGAATATAGTAAAATCCGCTTGAGAATTAATTTAAATGGAAAATATCATTTCCAATTACTTCTGGTATAGATTTTTTTTAAAGAAAAAATTAATAGACCCACACTACCCCAAACTTGTGCCATTTTGATTTAATTTGAGGTGGCATAAGAACAGATAACCACCCCTGTTTATATATATATATTTTGAATTAAATTGTGATACTTGTACAATGAAAAATAACTTTTGAATACTTCTAAATTTGTAATATTGTCTTGAATACTGATGAATACCCTGATTTTTATTTATTTATTTATTATGATGTGAAATTTAAATTCATAACATGAGTGGATTTTTTTTTTAATTTTTTAATTTTTTGTAATAGTTGTCTGAATAATTTTATGATCTTTTTCTTGAGTCTTGATATGAATCTTCCTTTTTCTTCTTTAATTTTTTTAACAAATAAGTCTTCCCAAATCAATTTCCAATCATCCTTGTTGATATTATAATTATGTGTCTTGAGACTAATAATTCCAAGTATAAACACCTCTTCCCACAAAACATCCCAATTGGCCTTTTCAATTACATAATTTCCATGCTTCCATAAGATTCTTCCTTCTGGTATCTCCAGTAAATCCAGAAACAGTCTTCTTGAGGCTTCCACATCCCCAAAATGTATTTTTTTCTCCATTCTGCATCTGTTAATGTATCCTCTTCCCAATATATGTTTCCTAAATTTCCCTTGATACCATCATATGTAAGTAATTCTAGAAATTCCAGTCTTTAAAGAGAGAATCCTGGAAGCTCTTGCCAATCTTTAGATTCTTGAATTTGCTGACGCAGTTGTGGAAAATTGAACAATTGTTCAAATTATAAGTATGGAATCCATATATGAAATAAATCCTCTCCTTCTTCAACAAATGGTATTTCCCAGTAATTGACTTCTTCTGTATTTCCTACAATTTTGCAATTTACGTCTGTCCAGCCTTCTTCATTCCAATTTATTTTCATGTGTAAGCTTGGCATCCATGACTGTCTAGATCCTTTCTGAGGTTTGGTGAGATTATTGAGTTTTGAGATAAAAGACTAATTCCGCTTTGATAAGGCAGGACGTCACTTCCACTGAGTGATAAGAGTGTTTAAAAAAATTTTTTTTCTATAAAGTAGTTTGAATGATTTGAAATTCCTCTTTGATAAGGCAGGAGGTCACTGCCCTGATACTAATAAAGATATGAAAATAATTCTCTTTTTTCTTTTTTAGGTTATTTTTTTTATCATTTTGCTATTTTTCATGGTGGTTTTTTTTTTTTTTTTTTTAATTGGTGATTGAAATTGGATTACTTCAGTTATTATTGAGAAATATTCAACCTTCTGTTGTGAATTACTGAAAGACATATGTCCTTCAATATTTCTCCAAATATCTTGTTGCATTGTTTTCTTTGTGTATTTCCTTTCCATTATGAAACAAAACCTTTGACTTAATGAATAAACATGTACCCTAAATCAAACCAGCAAAGAGTTCCTTCCAAGATTTCCAAACCATCTAGATTCAAATCTCCTTGAGCCCATAACATTTTGTGATACAGTCCTTCAATTGTCATTTGATAATATCCATAAGGCTTCTTCAAGTAAGGATTCCTTAAATTTCCTTTAATTCCAATAGTGGTTAGTAATTCCAGAAAATCAACATTTGTAAGATTTGATCCAGGTAGTTCGGAAAGATATTTGGTTTGAACTATTGGTGAATCTAGCTCATAATCATACAGTTCCTTAAATGTTATTATTGGAAGTATTACATAATCCTCCAGTCCTTCATATTCTGGTATGTCTTTCTGTATGCCATCTTGATTCTGGGAGTCATTTGGTAATCCAAATGTAACTCTTTGATTTTGATTAAATAAATTAGTTGAGCTTGAAAGGCAGCATATTTGATCATAGGCATCATTAAATTCTTCTGGAATGCTGAGTCCAGCTAGCCTTTGTGTATTTTCTGATAACTCTCCTTCTTCTAGGTCTTCAAATATTCCTCCTTGCTTATATTTATCTTCCAGATCTCCATTATTTTGTTGGAATAGCTTCAAGTCATCTTCTGATTCTGCTGTTTCCATTTTGTCTTCAGTAGTTATGGCACTTTCCTTTTCCAATTCTTCAAATTTTCTTTTTGCCAATGGATTGATTATGTCATATTTTATTTCTTCACTTAGTAAATCTTTGTCAGTATCACTAATGTACCAAGCTTCCTCCTGAAATAAATTGAAATAATCTTCCGCAATTCCTGAGGAATTTGCTTCAGGTGGGTTCAGATCCATTTTGAATTTCTTCTGTGGGCTTTCTACTTTATCTTCTTTATTCATACCACTTATCTCAAGTGCTAGCCATTTCTCTGGGTCTTCTATGGCCATGTCCAAATTTCCTCTCATCTTCTTCAGTTCCATTTTTATTTTTTTGATTGCTTCACTATCTTCTACCTTCACTTCATCCTCTTCTGGATCCTTCCCTTTAGATTTTCTTTCAGTTTGAGGTGGAATACTTTCTTTAGAGAAAGATAATATGCTAATATTCTCTTCATCTATTATCTGGTTGAAATTTTCAAATGCTAAGAAGTCCCGGTAGGTTTTCTCCTCATTACCAGTAGTGACTTCAAGATTTTTAATCTGACCAATTGGTTTCAAAAAGTAATCTGTTGATTTTGATGTGTAAGGGCTGATTTTTAATTCTGCTTTTAGGGCTATTTCCTGAGTTGTGACATTCAACTCATTTTTTGCATCAAAAATAGCTGAGAAGGGTATTTTGTTTGGTCCAAGAAATATTGTCTTCACTCTTGTTGAAGATTATCTTTCTGTTTCCTTGGTTTCTCTGCTTTTGGATGATTCTTCCCCATGTATCGACCATTTTCCAATCTCTGAAGATGCACAAAGCTCCATACCTCTTGGTGGAGAAATTTGCCAGCCCATAGCTTGAGGGTTACATATTGGTAAACATAATTGACATCCATCTTGCTCTGGATAACTCAATATTTCCCCTTGCTTGCGTGAAAATTCCAATTTAACATTATTATCTGCTAAAAATGCTCTTCCAAGTATGGTGTGTAAAGCTCCTTTTGCTATGAATAAATGAATTTCTTTTTCTTCTCCTGTTATCATAGTAATTGGTGTAAATTCTTAGAGTCCAACCAAAGATGTGGTATGTCCACCAATTCCTCTGAGATTCATATTGAGCTTTCTACTTGTAAGTGAGGTTTGAATTGCAATTTCCTCTGGTATTATATTAATTTCTGATCCAGTATCCACCGATTCCATTGTAGGATATTCTTCTCTTCCAATAAATACTTCCATAAAGCCAAGTGGGCATGCATAATGTAATCTTGGGGTATCATAGTCCCGTAGCTTTACTGAAAGTAGTCTTTCTTGAATATTTGACATATTGACTGATTTTATCACTTCTTTTTCCTGGGTAGTTAAATTTTCTAATTTATCAATAAAGGCTGTTGACATTGATAATATTTCTTCAAGAGTAAGATTTATCTTTTGTTCAAGTATTTTCTTCATCACATGTTGAATTATTAGCTTTGGGTTATTGGCTGTAGATTTTACCTTGTCTTTCAATTCCATCTTTTGCAACTCCTGTCTTAGTACCTCCTTATTCTTGTTCCTAGAAATTATTTTGATATCATCATTATCTACTTCCTTTCCTTCTTGTGTTTTCTTGTATTTTGTTGGAATTAGAACTCTTATTTCTTCTTCTGCCTCATCTTCCTCGTGGTAGGCACCTGGTATCTTCTTTTTAAAGGGTTTGTGTGTTTCATTTTTATCCTCTTGCTGGGTTTTGCTTTGACTTTCCTGTCTTGAAGCTCTTTGCCTTGTCTGCCTAAGTCCAACATTTATTTGAAGATTTTCATTTTCTGGTGATATTTGAGGAGGTTTCCAGTTTCCCCAATCTTCTATTTGAGTTATAGCAGTTGCCTTCTCACCTTTGCTTTCCTCGTTTACTGTTATTTCTTGCTTCTTTTGGGGTGGACTTGATTGTTCCATCATTTTCTTTGTAAAATCCTCCTGCTCTGCGGCAAAATGTCTAACTAATTCTTTTGCAGATTTAGGGCCTTCTGTGAATACTCTTTGAAAATTTGGAAAAAGATATGTTCCTCCATGCTTCAAGACCAGTCTTTTCTCCAAGTCTTCTGTGAGATGATTACATCTTATTGCGAAATTTCGTTCTTCTAGGCAGTAATAACACTTCAATGGCTGTCTTGGAGCCATTTGAGCTGGATGATATGGGTGGTGACGGATATCTTGGCATGAATGGCTGTGAGTTTTGTATAGTTCTATGATCTTGATTATTGTTTGATTGAGGTTTCTTGGGAGATTCAACTACTTCAGAGAGGTTTTTGAGCTGATTTAATACTTCCTTAACTGCTTCATTCCCAGTATCCTTTGATTGATTTTCTTGTGGCTGAGGATTTTTAATTGTTTTGGTAAGATCTTTCATTTGATTTAAGACTTCTTCCCAGCTTTCCTCGTCAAACCTAGCTTTCTTCTCTTGTGACTTTGGCTGTGAAAATTCCTTCTGTTGAATTAATACTTTGGATTCTAGATCTTGTTCAATATACAACTTTAAGATTTCCAATCTTGGAATGATATAACCACCATACAAAGCTTGCACCATGGCCTTATCTTTAATAATTTCTTTGTAAATAGATTCTTGAACACTTGAGGAAAGACTCGCCAAAATTTCTTGATTGTGATTGATATCTCCTTGTATATATTGATACCTTTTGAGATAATTAATAATAGATTCATATTCACCAATGAACTTTTTATATCGGGTGATATTTCTAATTCCTCCTTCTTGTTGAATCTTTGTAAATAATTGAGTGATTGAGGACAGCTTGTATCTTCTTTCAGGTGACACTGTTCCCCATCTCCTCTTCATATACAATTTTAATTTCTCCCAATGGCCAGTTTCATATCCAGGCATTCCTTCAATATGGTAGCTAATTTCTTGATCTTTAGTCCAAAAGGATATCTGTCTTGCTATATCCCTTCCACTTGCTCCTTCAATTTCTGCTATATTTTCTACTCTTTTAATAAATATTTCCACTTCCTTTCCATCAAACCATAAATTATAATGCTTTGGTCTGATCTTGACAATGGGTGTATTGTTTTGTGGGATTTCTTGTTGCAATGGGCTTGAAGCCTGTGCATAAATATTAACCCGCTTTGGTAGAGTATTTGGCCTTTTAGAAGTGAATGGAGATGATGAGGCCATAGGCCTTGAAAATGGTGATGGTGACCCTTCTTGTCTAAAGATTCTTGGCATGCTTGTAGTTTCTTCCATTGGGATGTTTTCTGCGGTAAAGCTTGACTCTTTCCTTTTCCCTTCTTTTTTAAGGAGTTCAATTAATTCTTGTTGCATTTCCAACATTCTTTGATGAAGTCTTTCTACATCAGACATATCTTCTTGTCCTTGCATGGTCTCTTCATTTATAATTTCTTCTTTGGATTCATCTGGATTGTGTGGTATCTTTGATGATGATGCTGAATCCATATTGATATATTCTTTGTTTATTTTCTCTTTTTCACTTTTCTTTTTAATTTCAAATAGTTCCTTGAGTAATTTCTGAACATAATCTGTAGCTATCTTTTGATCTTTCTTCTTGGTTCTGGGTGTACCAACTGGTATACTATAATCTATAGGTGATTCTTCTCCAGGTGGTGTTTCTCCTCTTTTTGGATAACAATAGTGAAATGATTTTGTTGAAGCACTTGATGGAGACAATGATTTAGAATTTGGTGGTTTTTCTGATTCCAGATTGACTTGATAGGTGCTTGAAATTTTTTGTTGATAAAAGGCTTTTTTTTATGGACCAAATTTGAATGTTTTTTTTTTTTTTTTTTTTTTTTTTTTTTTTTTTTTGATAATTGACAGATTATTGATGGTTGAAGCTGTTGGCCACTGTTGAGAAACCAGATGTGGGAACTCCTTTTGGTGTGGGATGAAATAAGGCAGTACCTTGAGGGGGAAATTATTGGTAAGTCTGTTTTGAATTTCTGAATTGTCCAATAACCCTGGGTGCTAAGGTGTATTTTCTGCCCCTCTAAATAATACTGAATAGTCAGCCTACAGAGAATCACAAAATAAAATAAGATTTGTGGCTTTAACAGATAGAGAAGACTTATCAGCAGTCTCTAAATCAGACCTATCAATAACACTACAGTAAAACTCTGATTTAAAACTAAAATTTCTGATAAAGTAAAAGCTAAGATATTTTTCATTTTGATAAAAGTAATGATAATATTATTTTTTTTGTTTTCTGTTATTTAATGAAATTAATAAGAATATTTTTTTTGGGTTTTATTTTGATTAGAATGATTTTATATATATTAATACTAATAAAAAGACTACTGGATATTCTTTTTTTATATTTTTAATGTTAAGTTGATATCACTACTTCTTTTCTTTTAATAATACTAATATTTTGAGAAAATCTACTGAGCTTTTTCAATATGGTTATACTACTATTCCTCAACAATACTGAGCTACTGAGCAAGGCTACTGAGCTTTTACTACTAAAACACTACTACTACTACTCTAGATATCCTGCTAGTTCAGGGATGGTTGTGATCCTGGATAGTGGGAACTTGTTCCATGATGCTGGGAAAAATGAGGGAGAGAGGACCTCTATTTATAGCAGTTGGGCCTCCATAGAGATTCTCAAAACAGAGTACTTAGAGAAATCATAGCTGAGAGGTTTTAGCTGGTGAGACGTGTAGTTTTGATGTAGCAATGTGTTTGCCGAGAGAATTATGCTGGTGGTGCTTTTTCTTATCAAAATCATGTGAGGTATTTGATATAATTTGGCTGGTGAGACTTTCTTTTTTTTTGCTGAGAAAGTGGAGAAAATACAGCTCTTGACAATTTAAATTTCTTCTAGTCATATGATATGTATGAGAAAACTATGCTTGTGTTTCTTTTAGTATTGTATCATTTCATATGGAGATTGCATCATTTCTATGAAGTTTGATGCGTGTCATTATTACTAAGCAAACATTTGTTGTTGCAAAATATATTGTAATTTTATGTATAGCCTTGAGGTATGTCTTCTTTCAATTGAATCAAGGTGGGGAAAATACAGCTCTGATGCTGTGATCCGTCTTCATATACCTTTATTTAGACTAACTGCTTTTAATTGCATAATTTGTTATTGATGATGCATTAAGGTGGATAAATACTTTGATACTATACTGTTTTGATAAGATCTTGAGGCTTTTTATTGTATATTTCTGTTTGAAACCTGTTGTTGTAATGTGTAATTTGTTTTATTACCCCCTTTTTTTTTTTATTGGCAAGCTTGAAACTGAAACTAATGGTATGGAATACCACAACGGAAGAAGTTGTCTGATGTGTTTTCTCCAAGTTACTCACAAATAATGATTGATTGGCAAAAAGGTCTGTAGGAGATGGTTTTATTCTGATGTTCATGCAGACTAATAATAGTTCTTTCAGGGAGGGAAGCTCATGATGAGGCCTGGTTAGGGTGGGATAAACAAAAATGGAATGAAGAAAGGAGTGCTCAGATTAAGCAAACTGAACAACAGAGATTAATGAAGGAGATGTAAATTGCGTTTGAACGGGAAAAAAATGCTGAGTGTAGAAAGCTGGAACAGTCCAAAGTACAATCACAACTCAATTTTGATATGGCCAAAGAGGCCAAAAAACCTGATTTTGAGAAAGAAAAATGGCAAAAAGAAGTTGAGATGCGTGGAAAACAACAGAACATGGACTTGACTATAGCGGCATTGAATTCCTCCCATCTGATTGCACATTTATCGTGTATTCTAAGTTTGATTAATAAAAAGAGTTGAAGTAAGTGTTCTTTGTTAGATATTATGCGTGTAATATGAGTGGTGCCATTTGTTGACAGAATTGGTTTTCCAAAATAGGCTCATTTGTTATTTGATGGGTAGATGATGGTTTTATTTGCAATTTTGCTGTTAATTAATTCAACACTGGAGGTGTATTCTCATATAAGGTGGGTGTGGATGCCCATTGAAATGATCAATCTCAAAGGATGTTGTTGTATTTTATGGCATGTTTGCCCTTTGAAATTATTTTTGTGGCAATTGATCAAATTTAATATGTCCAGTGACAAAGCAGAGGCTGTGGACATTTGTCCTTTTAATCAACATGAATCATATTTTGAAATGCTGCAAACGTAATGCTAGTAAGAGAAAGAATTACCTATTTTTCCAAGGTTGAAAATAATAGATCGCTTTTTCTTATCCCTTGTTTGAAAATTCACCACATGTCTTTTGCATAAGATTACTAAATTATTCATTTTGGTAATCTTTTTCAACAGTCTTTCTTTTTAAATAAGTTCTCCAAGTTATAATTGATCAATTGATTTCAAAATTACCAGTCTTATTAACAGAATTTTTTGTTTTGGAAGCCATTCAGGTTTTCCCTAGTGACAGTTCTTGTAAGTGCATACACTGCGACTGATCTTAATTTTCTTGCACTGATGTTCTTTCTAACTGCACACAGTTTATTTGATCAAAAAGCATTGGTTGGGGTCCTTTTTCGACTGTTTTGTTGCATAATATTGGGCTGTTTTTTGATAAGCAACGGTAAGTACTGTACATCCTTTGTTTTGTATTATTTATGTAATTGATCATTACATAAATTTCTAATCCTCACTGTCCCACCACCACCAACACCACCAAAACCTCCACCACCACCTCCAACACCTCCACCACCAATGATCCACCAACACCTCCTCCATTGATACACCACCACCACCACCACCACCAATCCAACACCTCCTCCATTGATCCATCAAACCTCCAACTCTATCACCACCACCAATCCATTGATCCACCACCTCTATCACCTTCACCTTTGGTCCACCACCTCCACCCCCAATCCATCAATCCACCTCTACCCTCTTCACCACCACCTCCACCACCCAACTAACATGACCTCCTTCTCCAACATCTCCACCACTGACCATTCCCCCTTTTTGTCATATGCTTTTGTATGAAATACTGATTAATAATTTTGTTTTATACACTTTTTTTTGCTTTAATTTAGAGGAGGAATAATTCATATTTAGCATATATTTAGTCTGAAATCATTATGTCACTATTCAACAATAAACTCTCCCCTTCTTTAGCCTTTCCTCATCAATTATCTGATCATTTGACTGTTGGGACTCAACCAAATGACCAGATGATTGTCAATGAGCTGAATGTGCCCAAAATCTCTTTAATTCCTAATGATGTGAAGCCTGTTGGGACTCAACCTCACAATCAGAATGATTTAACAGAAGAGAATTCTCTTAATCATAATCACCCCAATACCAGACAACAAAGAAGAATTGTTTCTTATATGAATCAAACAGAAGGCCAGCTTGGCCTTTATAATCCCAAATTCTCCATAATTACACTAGACAAGAAGAAAAATGAGAATGCCTCCTGGCTAAAGCTTCCTCCACACAAACTGCTTCCCAGACCCTATGTACTTATCAATAGACATAACAAGCCTTATTTACCTATTTTCATGTATCAAATTCACCCATTCAGCAGTCCAACACCAGTCTTCCATAAGCCTCAAAAATTGATCATAACATTAAGTAAGCTTGCAAACAACCATCACAATATCACCACTAACTCTGATATGCTTGATAGCATTATGAAAGGAATAGGATTTCATCAGGGTTCGGATTCTGGTAAATCCGCTGGGGTTTATGCAAGGAAATTGGGCTTGACTAAAAAAACAATTGATGAATATAATGAGCAATGGTCAACACTTCAAGAATTTGATGAATTCATTGACTCCCGCATTCAAGGATTTTCAAATAATGCACTTAAAGACAATAAAGAAATCATGAATGCAGCCAATTTGCCAAACTTCAGCCAACTTGAATGGCATGCCAACAAATCACCCAATTTCAAAACTTATTCAAATGTTATAGTTACTTTCAATGGCTTCCACAGTAAACCACATACTGATAATAAGGACATCAATTCATGGATGTATGGTATATTCTCTTTTATCAATAAAAACAATTTCATTCCAATTCCTACAGATTTCACACCCTCTGGGCATGGATTATCATTTCCCAACCACAAATTCATTTTTGATTTTTCCAAAAAAGAAGGAATTGTTGAAATACTCTGGAAAACATCTGAAATTCTTCATCAAGCAACCAAGCCAGCAAAAGAATTTCTTCAGAACCAATCCATCACCCACTTTGGTTGTTCTTTTCAAATCAACAAGAAATTCTTTCTCACAGGAAAAAAATTCAAACAACTCAGCTTTGAAGAAATTGAAACAAAAGTAAATGGTCAAATCATGCAGAATGAACAGGATAACAAAAGATTATGTAAAAATTAGAAATTGTAAATATTTTAAATTATATATATTGACACATTCGATAATTATGACTCAATTCCAGTCTTAACATTTACCATTCCATAGAAATGGATTGAAAATTTATTACAAATATCAGTCTTCAGATAATTCTATTTGAAACTAAAATTTTTTTATTAATCTTAAAACATGGTTAGCGCTTGTAATTCATCTATTCATTTATTCCTGAACCAATCTAAAGTGTAGGGCTTGACTCTTTCATGCATATTCAAATGGCCGTTTTCATAATCTTGTTGTGTGATTTTGTGAGCCTTAGAGGTAATTTCATATACCCAAAAGACCACAAATACAAGATTAACATATAAATATAAATAAAATAAAATTATTTATATTATTAAAATAAAAATCAAAATATAAATATAAAATTATATTCAAAATAAAAAAATTTAATTACAATTTAAAAATGAAATTACATTAAATTTTGGAATTATAAAATTACGTTTATACTTGAAAAAATTAAGTAAAAATGAAATTTTAACAAAATTGTGAAAAAAGTTAAATAAAAATTATTATAAATTTTTATCCAATAAATAAACATATAAAAATTATTTCACCATTGGATTCCTCATAAAAAATCAGGTGGGGTCACCTCTGAGTGAAATTCTTGTAACTCAACTCTGAATAAGCTTAAATTAAGTTTTTAGTATTTTCAATACAAAAGTTGAAAATCCTCAAAACTTCAATTTAATTCACACCACATGTGGTGTTAACCATCAACTTTTGTGTTAAAATTGAGGTGTTGTGTTTAGTTTAGAAGTTATGAGGAATTGAAGTATTTTCAATTGAATTCAATTGAAATGTCAAAATGTGCGCGTGTATTACATAAGTGAACTTTGATTTGAATATGAGGTATCAATTATTACTGTATTGTACTGTACAATTTAATTGAATTACATATGTAAATTATAAGTATAATACATGATGAGGAATTAGAGGAAAAATAAATTGGAAAGATTAAATTTGGGGGGTAAAAAGGAACTCCAGCTCTAAGGGGGAGCTAGACCCCCAAAATCCTTGCTGACAGGCGTGGGATGTCAAAATTCAGGCAAAAGTTCATCACTTTTGGCCTGGAATTGAGTTACAGGGTCTGTGGACTCAATTGATGATGAGGTTTTGATACCAACTGGGGTAGTTTTAGCTGTTGCCAAGAGGGTAAAACTACCCTTAAGATAAAACAATCATAGTAAAAACAGTTTTAACTGGTTTCTACGCCTCTTACACACATTCTGACGTGTTTTTAAGGCTCTAGACCAGGTATTGCTATAGTAATGGCTGATTTAAGGGTCTAAAATGGCTAAAAATGGCTTAAACCAGCCCTTTTTGGTCTAAACCAGGGTTCAATGATGCCATAATTGGCTTTTCTGTTGTCAGACTGTTTTTTACGACTGACAAGAGTAAATTTTACTTTTGGAGTAAGAGAATTGATGGCTATAAAAGAATGTCTTCTTTGCCCCACTTTTCTCTTCATGTTAGAATCTTTTCCTTTTATTAATTAGTTTAAACACTGTTAAACCAATCAATAAAAGATTCCAACCACCTTTCTTAAAACATTTTAAACCTTTTAACCACGTGAAAAAATCATTATAATCATTGTTTGTAACTTTTATAATCATTTTTACCCCTGAACCACCCCAAAAGTGAATTAAAGCATCTTTCATCACTGTAAACTTTGTCACTTTGTTTCCAAATTCACTCTGGTCACTTTTGGGAGTGTTTTATCTTTAATATTCTTTTTAAAGACTTTGTTCTTTAATCAATTTCTTGCAGTTCTTTTCTCAATTAATTCCAATTGAAATTGCTCTTGAAGAAATTTCTTTTGTAGCCTTAAATATCTTTTGTAGAGTATTTTTGGATAAATTTTTATTGTTGGTAAAACAATAAATCTTTATAATATTATTGTTTTATACCAATAAAGTTATAAAAAATAAATTTGGTGTGTTTTCTCTTAAAAATAATATTTCTTACTATTTTTAATTGATTTTCTACCTTATACAAATTTTGAGGACAGGAAAAGTACTTGATTTTTAATCAAAGTTTCATATCCACACCTTACATTTGGGGGCCCAGCCGTGATATTTTACCTGTGACATATTTTTTTACTCTTTTTAAATCTTTTTTCTTATATTGAAAAATTTAAAAACATATAAAAAATACTTATAATTCAAAAAACCCATAAAATATATTTTTTTTTCATATTATAAGTGAGGCTTATATTTTCATTTCTTTTTTTGAAATAACCTTTTTTTACTTAATTAATTGACTTTTTCATCAATTTTAGTGTCTTACAACGAGGTAAGACAAGAAAACATTGAAACAGCCTCAACAGTAACCAGCATTATTCCTGCCAGTACTGTTAATTCTGATCATAATAGTACTATTATTGTGACTCAGAATATTCAACCAGAGCCAATTTCTTCTGAATTAGTCAACTTGGAAATAAGTAATACTCTTCAGAAAGCAAACGATTTGGCCAATAGTAAGTTTTTTGACGTAAAATTACTATTTTATGCCTTCAATCAGGTCAGGAGCCAGCTGTAACCCCTCAAGCAGCTCCCAGAAAGGTAATAGACGTGATTATGGAAGAGACCAATCAGGTACAGAAGGAAAAGGGTCAGTTGATGACTTCCAAAAAACTAAAATGGGTCATTCTGAAGCTGATAATACCATTTTACCTTCAAACAGAGCTGACACCGCCACAACAAGCCTCTGTGGACATATACAAAGCCAGCCAAAGTGCATACATCAATGCACTCCAGTTCAAAGAGTACCAGATCCTTGCAGACCTGTGGAAGAATTGCACGAATTCCTACCTGACAGTGAGAAAATTCCTGGGCCATCCCAATACTTGCAAATTGCTCAATGAATGGCATCCATTGGTGGAGAAGAAAAACATGACACTTTTGACACTAGAATGGAGGAAAAACAACCCTCCACCACCCAAACCAGTGCCAAAAACAGCCCCAGTGGCCAGAAGCAGCAATTCCAACATGAAAAAAGCAGTCACAAACTCCAAGAAAGGGCAAAGGGAAGGCACCAGCCCCAAAACCTTACAGCCAGGGCTACAGAATCCCAAAGATTCAACAGGATGCCATGGAAAATGTATTTCAGATGGCCAGAACCATGATGGAATTACAAAAGAAGGAGGAAGCAAGATTAAAATATCAAAGATGATTTCTGCTACTTTTGATTGTATTCCAGAGCTGTATAAAGCCATTTCTGACATAAAAAGTCATCTTTATGATAAAAATACATCAATTTGTGACAATCTTAAAGCAAATAACTTGAGTCTGAGTCAAATAAATAATACACTTAAATGCTTTGAAAGAGTTTTAAGAACAATAAAAACTTCCAATAATGATAATTCTTTTGGCATTAAAATAAATGAACAATCTGCCATTATTAAAGAATTAACAGACAAATATTATAAATTCAATATTGATGACATAATTGAAACAAGAATAAAACAAGCCCACCAAACTTTTGCTTGACCCAGGAGCCTTCTGCTCTTGTGTTGGAAAATCTTTTCTTAAGACTTGTGTACCAAACTTTGAAGACCAATTGTTACCAATTGATGGTATAAAATTCAACAGTTCAAGTAATCCAATGAAAGCATTAGGAATATTTGAGACCAATGTCATATTCCCACACATAAATGGGAATTTAAGAATCACAGTTGAATTTGTTGTTATGGAAAATTGCTCTAGTACTCATTTTATATTGGGAAATGACTATTTAATCATGTATGGGATAGATTTGCATAACAACAAAAACAGATAATTTACTATTGGAGACAATAAGCGCCAAAGATATGCCTTTTTAACATTTAAAAGACAAATTACAGTAAATGAAGTATCACCAGTCAGCTTAGAGTTAGAGAAATTCAAGTCTGATCAGTTAAATGAAGGTGAAATAAGCCTTCATCTGACTGATAAACAGGAAAATGAACTTTCTTCCCTTTTGTATGACCACAGAGGAGCATTTGCTTCAGACAAAGAACCTCTAGGAGCAATTATTGGTCATGAAGTTGACATCATTCTTAACATTGAGAGACCTTATCCACCACTCTTAAGAAGACCTGCATATCCAGCAAGTCCAAAATCAAGAGAAGATCTAGAAATTCATATCAAAAAACTTCTGGACCTTGGTGTAATAAGAAAGGTAGGCCATAATGAAGAAGTAGAAATAACTACACCAGTCATAGTGGCATGGCATAATGGAAAATCCAGAATGGTTGGGGACTTTAGAGCTCTGAACACTTACACTATTCCAGACAGATACCCAATACCAAAAATCCAAATTGCCCTTACTCAAATATCTCAAGCAGTGTATATAACCACTATGGATGCCCTTAAGGGATTCCATAAAAATGTGGTGAAGCCAAGAGAAAGAAAATACTTGAGAATTATTGTTCATTGTGGAGTGTATGAATACTTGAGGATGCCCTTTGGTATCAAAAATGCACCTTCACACTTCCAAAGAATGGTGAATGAAATATTCCCTGAAGAACTCTCAGAGGGATGATTAATCATTTACATTGATGACATCATTATCTGTTCCAAGACTTGGGAGGAGCACATGTACAGATTGTCCAGAGGTTTGACAAAAATTCAATCAGTAAACATGAAAATCTCCTTGAAGAAATGTCATTTTGTATTTAAAGAACTTAAAGCACTAGGACATGTTGTATCTGGTTTGTCCCTTGGAATTGACAAAAACAAAGTTGCAGCAGTATTGCTAAAACCCATGCCTCAGAATAAAAAGAAAATTCAGTCATTCTTAGGTTTTTCAGGATATTACAGGCAACACATTAAAGATTTTGCATCCATAGCAAGACCACTTTATAAATTATGTGACAAAGACACAGTATTTGAAATGACTGTTGACAGAGTCAAAGCTTTTGAGTCTCTAAGAGAAGCCTTGACCACTGCTCCACTCTTCCTGATGCCAGACTTTAAATTACCTTTCAAACTGTATATTGATGCATCAGGCGATGGACTAGGTGCTGCACTCCACCAAGTTCAGATCATAAATGATAAACCTGTAGAAGGACCCATATGCTTCATATCTAGGCAAATCAAACCAACTGAAGCCAGATATGGAGCAAGTCAAATGGAATGTCTATGTCTTGTCTGGGCCTTGGAAAAATTAAACTAATTCTTTGAGGGATGTGTTTTCGAGGTAATAACAGATTGTACAGCTGTCAAATCACTTCTGAACATGAAGACACCCAACAGACATATGCTCAGATGGCAAATAGCCATACAAGAATACAGAGGCAATATGACTATTGTTCATAAGAATGGGAATATTCATAAGAATGCAGATGGACTAAGAAGATGGCAATTACCAAATAATATTGATAATCCTGCTTATGTGCCAGAAGAAGCTTCACCATAAATTCCAATAGAAGGAATAAGTGTTACAGACTTGAACACCACCTTCTTTGAAGAAGTCAGAAGTAGTTACACTCAAGATAAGAATTTTAGCATCTTATGCCAATTACTTGGCAAAGACTGTAAAGACAACTCTCTAATACATGCCTTGGATGAAGTATGGAAAAAATCTTATGATGAAGGAAGATTTCACCTACTGGATGGTATAATTTACCACAGAACCAAGCACACATGTGTCATGACAGTTGTAGATAGGTCATTAATCAATCTTGTACTGAAAGAATGCCATTATAGTCCCTTTTCAGGACATCTGTTTAAATACAGAACAAGAGAGAAAGTAAAAACCTGCATATGGTGGCCAATGTGGCAGAAGGATGTTGCAGAGTATTGCAAAACCTGTGACAGATGCCAAAAGGAAAATAAAATCCACTGGCAAGAGACTTGGAAATATGATAAAAATCCAAGAACCAAGCAGACCTTGGGAAATTGTCCATATGGATTGGGTAACTGGCCCACCACCAGGAGGTGACAGAAGCTATAATGCTTGCCTAGTAATTGTGGACAGATTCAGTAAAACTCCAATCTTTTTACCATGTCACAAGGATGATACAGCCATAGATACAGCTCTTCTGATATGGAATAGAGTAGTGTCATGGACTGGGATATTTCCAAATATAATTAGTGATAGGGATCCCAAATTCACTTCAGCACTATGGACAAATCCTCATCAATTGTTTGGAAGTAAACTGTCTTTCTCTACAGCCTACCACCGACAAACTGATGGCCTGGCTGAAAGGATGATCCAAACCTTAGAGGACATGGTGGGAAGATTTTGTGCATATGGCCTTGAATTCAAAGATTGTGATGGATTTACCCATGATTGGTGTACTCTGTTGCCAGCACTGGAATTAGCATATAAAACATCAATCCATGCCAGTACCAATCAAACTCCTGCTATTCTAGAAAAAGGATGGAACCCCAAGTTACCCCAAGATTCCTTGAGGAAAGATTTAATTGAAATAAATCCCACAGCTGCTAGCTTCAAAGGAATGCTAGACAAAGCTAGAAAGCATGCAGTAAGGTGCATGGAGGACTCTTTTTCATATGCTAAAAACAAATGGGATAAATCACATGCAACTCCAGATTTCAAAGTGGGGGACCTAGTTCTTGTATCCACCACTAACTTCAATAACATCAAAGGATGTAAAAAGTTGAAAGACTCCTTTGCAGGACCTTTTGTGATTAAGGCCCTCCATGGAGAAAATGCTGTTGAAGTAGAGTTATCTGAAGAACTTAGGAATAAGCATCCTACATTTCCAGTGAGCTTGATAAAGCCATATAAATCTAGTGATGCTGAGAAATTTCCCTTGAGGAAGAACATTCCCCAAGTTATACCTCCTATTGAGACATCTGGTACTAAGAAAATTACCAAAGTTCTTAAATAAAGGAAATTAAGAATTAAGAAAGTAAGGGAATACCTTGTTAGGTACAGTGACCCAACTTGTGAAGATGAATGGTTAGAAGAAAAAGATATACCAGAAGCTACCAAACTCCTCAGGAGATTCAGAAACACTAGAAACACCAATATTACAAATTAATATTCTTTTTTAGGGGGAGGGAATGTGAGCCTTAGAGGTAATTTCATATACCCAAAAGACCACATATACAAAAATAACATATTAATATAAATAAAATGAATTTATTTATATTATTAAAATAAAAATCAAAATATAAATATAAAATTATATTCGAAATAAAAAAGTTAATTTCAATTTAGAAATGAAATTACATTAAATTTTGGAATTATAAAATTACGTTTATACTTGAAAAAATTAAGTAAAAATGAAATTTTAACAAAATTGTGAAAAAAGTTAAATAAAAATTATTATAAATTTTTATCCAATAAATAAACATATAAAAATTATTTCACTAAATTATTCATTTTGGTAATCTTTTTCAACATTCTTTCTTTTTAAATAAGTTCTCCAAGTTATAATTGATCAATTGATTTCAAAATTACCAGTCTTATTAACAGAATTTTTTGTTTTGGAAGCCATTCAGGTTTTCCCTAGTGACAGTTCTTGTAAGTGCATACACTGCGACTGATCTTAATTTTCTTGCACTGATGCTCTTTCTAACTGCACACAGTTTATTTGATCAAAAAGCATTGGTTGGGGTCCTTTGTCAACTGTTTTGTTGCATAATATTGGGCTGTTTTTTGATAAGCAACGGTAAGTACTGTACATCCTTTGTTTTGTATTATTTATGTAATTGATCATTACATAAATTTCTAATCCTCACTGTCCCACCACCACCAACACCACCAAAACCTCCACCACCACCTCCAACACCTCCACCACCAATGATCCACCAACACCTCCTCCATTGATACACCACCACCACGACCACCACCAATCCAACACCTCCTCTATTGATCCATCAAACCTCCAACTCTATCACCACCACCAATCCATTGATCCACCACCTCTATCACCTTCACCTTTGGTCCACCACCTCCACCCCCAATCCATCAATCCACCTCTACCCTCTTCACCACCACCTCCACCACCCAACTAACATGACCTCCTTCTCCAACATCTCCACCACTGACCATTCCCCCTTTTTGTCATATGCTTTTGTATGAAATACTGATTAATAATTTTGTTTTATACACTTTTTTTTGCTTTAATTTAGAGGAGGAATAATTCATATTTAGCATATATTTAGTCTGAAATCATTATGTCACTATTCAACAATAAACTCTCCCCTTCTTTAGCCTTTCCTCATCAATTATCTGATCATTTGACTGTTGGGACTCAACCAAATGACCAGATGATTGTCAATGAGCTGAATGTGCCCAACATCTCTTTAATTCCTAATGATGTGAAGCCTGTTGGGACTCAACCTCACAATCAGAATGATTTAACAGAAGAGAATTCTCTTAATCATAATCACCCCAATACCAGACAACAAAGAAGAATTGTTTCTTATATGAATCAAACAGAAGGCCAGCTTGGCCTTTATAATCCCAAATTCTCCATAATTACACTAGACAAGAAGAAAAATGAGAATGCGTCCTGGTTAAATCTTCCTCTACACAAACTGCTTCCCAGACCCTATGTACTTATCAATAGACATAACAAACCTTATTTACCTATTTTCATGTATCAAATTCACCCATTCAGAAGTCCAACACCAGTCTTCCATAAGCCTCAAAAATTGATCATAACATTAAGTAAGCTTGCAAACAACCATCACAATATCACCACTAACTCTGATATGCTTGATAGCATTATGAAAGGAATAGGATTTCATCAGGGTTCGGATTCTGGTAAATCCGCTGGGGTTTATGCAAGGAAATTGGGCTTGACTAAAAAAACAATTGATGAATATAATGAGCAATGGTCAACACTTCAAGAATTTGATGAATTCATTGACTCCCGCATTCAAGGATTTTCAAATAATGCACTTAAAGACAATAAAGAAATCATGAATGCAGCCAATTTGCCAAACTTCAGCCAACTTGAATGGCATTCCAACAAATCACCCAAGTCCAAAACTTATTCAAATGTTATAGTTACTTTCAATGGCTTCCACAATAAACCACATACTGATAATAAGGACATCAATTCATGGACATATGGTATATTCTCTTTTATCAATAAAAACAATTTCATTCCAATTCCTACAGATTTCACACCCTCTGGGCATAGATTATCATTTCCCAACCACAAATTCATTTTTGATTTTTCCAAAAAAGAAGGAATTGTTGAAATACTCTGGAAAACATCTGAGCTTCTTCATCAAGCAACCAAGCCAGCAAAAGAATTTCTTGAGCACCAATCCATCACCCACTTTGGTTGTTCTTTTCAAATCAACAAGAAATTATTTCTCACAGGAAAAAAATTCAAACAACTCAGCTTTGAAGAAATTGAAACGAAAGTCAATGGTCAAATTATGCGGAATGAACAGGATAACAAAAGATTATGTAAAAATTAGAAATTGTAAATATTTTAAATTATATATATTGACACATTCGATAATTATGACTCAATTCCAGTCTTAACATTTACCATTCCATAGACATGGATTGAAAATTTATTACAAATATCAGTCTTTAGATAATTCTATTTGAAAATAAAAATGTTTTATTAATCTTAAAACATGGTTAGCGCTTGTAATTCATCTATTCATTTATTCCTGAACCAATCTAAAGTGTAGGGCTTGACTCTTTCACGCATATTCAAATGGCCGTTTTCATAATCTTGTTGTGTGATATTGTGAGCCTTAGAGGTAATTTCATATACCCAAAAGACCACAAATACAAAATTAACATATAAATATAAATAAAAAAAATTTATTTATATTATTAAAATAAAAATCAAAATATAAATATAAAATTATATTCAAAATAAAAAAATTTAATTACAATTTAAAAATGAAATTACATTAAATTTTGGAATTATAAAATTACGTTTATACTTGAAAAAATTAAGTAAAAATGAAATTTTAACAAAATTGTGAAAAAAGTTAAATAAAAATTATTATAGATTTTCATCCAATAAATAAACATATAAAAATTATTTCACCATTGGATTCCTCATAAAAAATCAGGTGGGGTCACCTCTGAGTGAAATTCTTGTAACTCAACTCTGAATAAGCTTAAATTAAGTTTTTAGTATTTTCAATACAAAAGTTGAAAATCCTCAAAACTTCAATTTAATTCACACCACATGTGGTGTTAACCATCAACTTTTGTGTTAAAATTGAGGTGTTGTGTTTAGTTTAGAAGTTATGAGGAATTGAAGTATTTTCAATTGAATTCAATTGAAATGTCAAAATGTGCGCGTGTATTACATAAGTGAACTTTGATTTGAGTATGAGGTATCAATTATTACTGTATTTTACTGTACAATTTAATTGAATTACATATGTAAATTATAAGTATAATACATGATGAGGAATTAGAGGAAAAATAAATTGGAAAGATTAAATTTGGGGGGTAAAAAGGAACTCCAGCTCTAAGGGGGAGCTAGACCCCCAAAATCCTTGCTGACAGGCGTGGGATGTCAAAATTCAGGCAAAAGTTCATCACTTTTGGCCTGGAATTGAGTTACAGGGTCTGTGGACTCAATTGATGATGAGGTTTTGATACCAACTGGGGTAGTTTTAGCTGTTGCCAAGAGGGTAAAACTACCCTTAAGATAAAACAATCATAGTAAAAACAGTTTTAACTGGTTTCTACGCCTCTTACACACATTCTGACGTGTTTTTAAGGCTCTAGACCAGGTATTGCTATAGTAATGGCTGATTTAAGGGTCTAAAATGGCTAAAAATGGCTTAAACCAGCCCTTTTTGGTCTAAACCAGGGTTCAATGATGCCATAATTGGCTTTTCTGTTGTCAGACTGTTTTTTACGACTGACAAGAGTAAATTTTACTTTTGGAGTAAGAGAATTGATGGCTATAAAAGAATGTCTTCTTTGCCCCACTTTTCTCTTCATGTTAGAATCTTTTCCTTTTATTAATTAGTTTAAACACTGTTAAACCAATCAATAAAAGATTCCAACCACCTTTCTTAAAGCATTTTAAACCTTTTAACCACGTGAAAAAATCATTACAATCATTGTTTGTAGCTTTTATAATCATTTTTACTCCTGAACCACCCCAAAAGTGAATTAAAGCATCTTTCATCACTGTAAACTTTGTCACTTTGTTTCCAAATTCACTCTGGTCACTTTTGGGAGTGTTTTATCTTTAATATTCTTTTTAAAGACTTTGTTCTTTAATCAATTTCTTGCAGTTCTTTGCTCAATTAATTCCAATTGAAATTGCTCTTGAAGAGATTTCTTTTGTAGCCTTAAATATCTATTGTAGAGTATTTTTGGATAAATTTTTATTGTTGGTAAAACAATAAATCTTTATAATATTATTGTTTTATACTAATAAAGTTATAAAAAATAAATTTGGCGTGTTTTCTCTTAAAAATAATATTTCTTACTATTTTTAATTGATTTTCTACCTTATACAAATTTTGAGGACAGGAAAAGTACTTGATTTTTAATCAAAGTTTCATATCCACACCTTACAGATATTTTGGATCTTGGGGGTTCATTATCCTCATACAAATCACTCCATTGGTCAGCTACTTGTGCTAATAGATTATGCAATATAACACAGGTTACCACCCACTGTACAAATAATTGTACCTCTTGCAAATTACGCATTTGATTTCACATCTCACACAAAGATGACCATTGCCCTTTCAAAACACCAATGGAATGTTCAATCCGTACTCTTGATCTGGCCAAACATATATTGAATTTTTTATTATCTTCTGAGTTTGATGTTACACCTTTGTATGCTGGCACAATCCAATGCGAGCTTGCATAAGCTGAATCTTCAAGTAGATATTGATCTTTTCTGTAATATTCATGTGTATTTTTGCAGATTTGCATATGTTGGTGCACATTTGAATCATGAAGAGAGCCCGCACATCCAACATGTAGTGAAATAAATACTCTGTTGACATCAAAAACTAATTGAATTGACATTGAATACCTAAATCACATCTATTATCAGCTCAAAAATGGTTCAATAAGATATGAATAGCATAAATACCTCTTCTTGAAATCAGAGTATGCCTCACCATCTCTGGGTGGCCTTTGAGACAAAGGTATAAGACTACCATCTATAAATCACACACATCCAGGAAACCCTTTGGCTTGCATTACTTGGGAAGTCTCTGATTGCTTTTGTGAATTCGGCCACATAATATATTTCTTTTCATACTTGATTAATGCTTTGATTATACACTGTGTATATAATACAATGGCCCCATGACTAACTCCAAATAGCACTCCTAGTTTTCCCAAAGAGGCCCCATTCCCATTGGATCCTAATCATGCTAATGCTACAGCCAATTGTATGGCTGGATCTCTTTGTTTAAATCTTGATGAATTGTGAAAAAGTGTATCATCTTGAACCAAGGTAACTAACTTCTGGAAAGATTCATGAGTAGTATGGCAGAGTTGTTTGAATTTATGACTTGATAACTGGACCAAGTCACTGGAGCTGTATATATATGCAGAAAGATTTTTTTTGTGGGGTGTAAGATACCTTTGGGTACTGAGATGGTGTAACAGTGATACATCTTCTTCAAGGTCTGAATCAATATCGGATTCCATGAAAAGGATATTCTGCATGATATTTAGTTGATGAAGTAATGGGATTCTTGCTGATGTTTTTGGCATTTTTTGATATTTATATATTTGAATTCTATTGAAAAGAATTGGGTCTAAAGAAATTTATTCACAGCTAAACTCCCTGGGTGAGGGTTTTGTGCACCATTTTTAGAAATTAAGCCATTATAGGAAGGGATTTCAAGGGTTATAATTGGGGATTTGCAGGCAAAAATATAGGTTTTTACATGTTCAAAATACCACTGGTCAAAGGGTGTGTTATTTGGGAAATCCCAGAAATTAAATTCTGCATTTCAGGAAAAAAAATCAATATTTCAAATGCGGGATTTCATAGGTTTGACACCCCCTAGTATAAAGAAATTTCTGTATTCTTCTCAAGATCAAATTATCCTGGATTCTCATCTTCTATCACATATGCTCCTTCATGAGTTTTTTCTTTAAAAATTTTGCTATTAGCATATGATATTTTAAATCTCATAACTCTTTGGTATTGGTGTCTTTTTACTTGAATAATAAATCATGATATGGTTCTCTCACTAAAAAAACAAAATATGTATGTTTCAGTATCAATTTTCTTTGAAAGCCTATTTGATCTTCAATTAAATAAATGAAAAAAAAATTCATCTGTATAATTTCCTCTTTTAACCATTTGAAAAATATATCCCAATATCCTGGTGAAATTCAAAATCAAGCTAAACTTTGTATAAGAAAAAACTTCTGACTATAGTTTTCCACTTATCTGGTTTCTGAAATGTAAATTTTTGCTGCATTTTAGAGAAAGATTCATGCTATTTATTTCAAGCCTCATGTTCAAATTACTCTGATTACTTTCCCAATTATTTGAGTAAACTCAGACCTTTTGATGCTCATAAAATATTACCCTTCCATATCAAGTATCATATGATTACCCAGAGGTCTCAATATGAACTAATTTATACAAATTAATTATGAAATTTTATTTCCTTCATAATCATTGTATTATTGGTAAAAAATTTTGTTATGTGACACTGTTCCTGGAAAAGCAGCATTGAACTAGCTGATAAAGATTATATTTATCTTCCAGAGAAAGATGAGAAATCTTATAGTAACATTTCCAAATAAAAGCGCATAAATTTGGAATCCTTAATCAAACTGGGGACTTAAAAACAAAATTTCAACTTCCTCCATCTTACATATTTTTCATGTATGATAATATTATTTGAGATAAAAATGTGTACCAAGATCCACATAATATAAAATATCAGGAATTAATTCTTGAGCGCTTTATATGGGAAAAATCTTAATAATGAGAAGTCAGCATTTCGCTAAAAATTTCTTTCCATTATTTGAAAATAAGCTTATCTTATTATCTTTAAAAAGAGATCTATTCAGGTTAAGTGAATATTTTGGATTAATATCAAAGCAATATAACTTGGATTGAATTTCTCATTAGTTATAGCTTAATTACAGCTGCCATATTTCATTATTCTTAGTTATTATTTTACCTTTATGAGGAATAGTTAGCAAGCTGTATAATCTCCTTTCAAAGATAGATTTAATTGTGTATGAATATCAGAATTAATGCTGTGAAAAAATGGACACTCTTGGAAGAGTAAATCCCCCATTATATCAGTATAATCACTTCTATAAACTTTCAGCATCTTATCATGACCTTCAAAATGATATCAAAATAAATACCCCATTTTCCCCCCAAAAAATATGTTGTATTTGGAATATTCCACTCCAAAAAGTAAATATTATATGAAAATCAATTCTTGACCCCCATTTGCAGAAGAAATCTTGCATGTTTATTTTATCTATATAATAAATGAAAAAAATCTACAACTGCTTTGAAAAATGTCACTTCATTAATTAATGAAAAATATATGTGGCATAATATGTACCACACAAACCTGGGAGATCCAAAATACTATCCTTTGAATAATTGGCCATTCAAATCTCCCAAGGGACTAATACCCATTAGTGTGGTGTATAATTTTAAAGCTTAAAATATATTTTTACCTTAAGATTTCAAAATTGGATAATATATTAAAAAGGTTTTATTGAAATTTGTCTGATTTAATAGAATGGGAGTTTTCTAGAGAAGATAAAATTCAAGCTCTCAAGTCCCAGAAACAAAATTGGAATAAAATATATAGATATGCAAATCTCATGGGTTTTTGAATTATTCCTTCAAAGTAGGGATTCTCTTCAGAATTTTGAAATTATAATTTCATATAAGCTTATGTATATCTTCACAGTATAATCTAGAATCAACTCTTCATTCAACATATTGATCAGGAACATAAATTGAGCTCATATTTATCCAAGACATATAAATACCGGTTTTCAATGTTTTTCTCTCTTATTGGATAATTTTTGTTATCATTTCTTTCAAAAATTGACCACTTGAATTTAAACAGGTGGATTTTCCCCTTCTACAATCATATCACATCCAATCATGCTTTAATAAAGTCAAGAGGCTAATTTAATATTGAAAGAAATTTTGTATTTCAATTTTCTGTTCTTAATGAGATAAAATCACAAAGGAATTTCATGCTAAAGGCACTGGGGAACTAATTATGCTTCTTCATAAATAAGAACGGTTTTCAAAGGAATTTGAATCAGTTTTAAAGCTGGTTTTTGGGTATCCATTATCAAAAATAAGATTATTAAGGTATCATCATTATACTTCCTAGCTTTGAATATTTGGATAGAATTTACATAAAGAGTCTTTAAAGTGGATGAATTTTTGGAATTTGGGAAAGGAAAATTTGCATGAACCTATATATGAAGTAACTAGTAAAATTAATGAAGCTGCTCATATGGATAAGAACACTTAGTATGGAGGATTCAGCTATCTGAGTAAGTAGGAATCAGAATTTACTTCATTACCGCATCAGCATTTGTTATATATAGCACTTAGTGGTCTACAATTTTGTTAATTTCAGAAATGATTGCTACATTAAGAAATTATTCCTTTAAAGAACACCTTCTTTGGAAATCTTTATTGATGTTTGGGGTTTCTTCTGGGTTTTTGTGAAAACTTATGTTCATAATGATTTAAATTCTTCTTAAAACTTGCTCCAACCCACCAACACTCACCAGGATAGGCCCTTGCTTAAGCCCAGTTAGAACCAAAGCAGATATGGGAATATTCAATGATCAATTATTCTTATAACTTCTTTTATTATGAAATGACTGGGAGCATCATATGTTCTATTAATATAATTGACTTAAATATAAAATTTATTCATTCAATAAAAAGAAGTATCTATCAGATTATCAATTTTTGTTAAAATAAGAATTCATTCCTCTATCCAGATTTTTGAAGCATCTCTGAATTCTTTCAACAAATGAAAAGAAAATTTTAAATGCACTTTTAACTTTAATGTATATTTCAGTTTATTTTGATCAATTAAAATAAGATGAAAGTTTTCTCACAAATTCAACAATCACCAAACCAATATCCTTGTTTACCTTTTTCTGACATTTTTGTGCAGCTTGGATTTTATGGCCTATAGATTCCATTTTTTCACCTTCTTTTTATTTGAAATTTTGTGACATATTTATCATATTCTAAGTTTCATTCCAATAATATTTCTTTTCTTATTATTTTTATTGTTTTCCTTATTTCCTTCTTTGTTGGTTGTTTCCTTTCTCATCTTCATTTTGGTCTTGTGTTTTCTTCTTTGGGATTCTGTTAATTTCTCCCTTATTCCTCTTATTTAATTTTTAACTTTCAATTCTTCTCTTTTTCAGGTTGATTTTTTTGGTTTTACTTAATTTGTCTTTTGATCTTGGAAAAATCATTTATTATTTTTTACTCTTTGATGTTTTAAACCTTTTTGTAATTTTCTTTCAATATCTCTATTTTTGTTTGAAATTTTGTTGATTAAATTTCTTTTCATGTTTTCTATTCCTTTTGAATTTTTCCAATTGTTTTTGTATTTTTGAAATTCTGTCAATTTTTGTTAATTTATTTTGTTTCAATTCTTTTCATGTAAATTAGAAAGTTTTTTCCAAGGTTTTAACTGTTTTTTTATCTTATTTTTTTAAATCTCAAATTTTAAATATTTTTTAATACTTTTTTTATTTTTTTTTGAATTATTATGTTTTTTTATTTTTGATTATTTTTTTTGGGGGTGTGTGGAAGCTCTGGAATAAGTGCTTTACACTGAGTCTAAGGATGCACTGATTTGAAAGTCTCAACACCCAAAAAAAAAATGAAAATTTAAATTGAAAAAAAATAAAAAATTAATAAAAAAAAATGAAAATTAAAAAAATTGAAATTGAAAATTGGAAAAATAATGAATGTAACCAATTCAAATGCAAACTTGAAAAATCTAAAAAAATAAAAATTATAAAAATTAATAAAAAAACAACTTAGAAATTGAAAATGAAACTATACAAATAAAAAATCTAAAATACAAAAACAACAAAGAAAATAAAATTTTAAAATTGAAATACTGCAAAAAAAAATCCATGAAAAAGGTAAAAAAAGAAATACCAAAATTTTAAAAAGAAATCAAAACAAACTAAAATGAATTGAAAAATTTGAAAATAAAATTCAAAAACTTCCAATAAAAAACTAATGGTTTAAGGAAAAGATCATTTAAATTTTCCAAAAAAATCAAGAATTCAAAAACACAATGAAAATTCAAAAAAATATGCCTTTCACAAAAAGTACTTCTGATGGTTATTTGTGCTGTTGTAATTTTTGAAAATTAAAACATCCTGAATATTAAGAACCAAAAAAGATATATGCAAATATTCAGAGCTTCATAGCTGAACCCAAAGATGTAGGAATTCAGACCACAACATGAGAACTTTAACACTTGACTAAACTCATTTCTTTGTGTTTCGGTGCATAAACAAATAGTTAAGTCATGGATTAAATGTGAAAGTGTATGTTGAGTTCTAAACCTCATTACAGAATTAAAATAACAAATTGTAAAATTTTTATAAATTTCAGTTTGTGTTAGCTTAAGAATGATGAAGCTTGACTTGCAAGGAAATTTGTGATTTCAGGGCCTTTAGGAATGAACATGCTTAATTTGATCTAGTAAGGCTTATGAATATTTAACAATATATTTGAGCAAGAAAAAAGGAGGTTCCTTCCAAATTAATAATCTGGATAATCAAGATGATGACACATATGATTTGCAAAAAGGGAACCAAATCTAATATACATAGATTGAAAAAAAGGTTTAAGCTCCAAAATATTATAGAAATAATTCTTTCAAATTTTTTTTGATATAACTGAGGAATAAAGAGAACATTATTTATGTATCAGAACAAGGCTTAAACATCTTTATTCTCCCTTTAAAGGGTATGAAAATTACTTAATAACAGAAAAAGACAAGCTGGGTGTTGGATGATCCAGCCAGAAAATATTTCTTATTTTCTGCAATAGTTTTTATATAGTGAAGTTATGACCTTGAAAAGAGATGAAGAAGAATTGATTACACTTTTGGTAACATGTGAGGTGGGTAAATGATTTCAAAGTGAAAATGAAATGTGTTCCCCATAAAACTGCTTCTCAGATCTTTGAGAAGAATTTTCTTTGGGTGTTTTAAGTAGCTTTAATCCAATAATTTCTTCTAGTAGTAAGTATTGTATATGTAATGTATTATTAAACAAATAGAAATAATGAGAAATCCATAATTTTCTATTTTAATTGGGTAAAGTTCTGAATGACCAAATATGTGGCTGAAAGTACCTGAAAAAATATTTTGAGGTTAGGACCCAGATTGGAAGCAGGTTGGACCTGCTTCCCCTGCCAATGGGGATAGATTTTTTTTCATGGTGGTTGAGACATAAAAGTCCCTCATTCTTCATAGGAAAAGTCTTTTTAAAGATAAAATGCTGTTACAGAATGGGATTTCTATTTCAGTAGTGATGAATTTGAATTAATAAACTTTGGTAAAAGAATATATATCTTATTGATACCCATTTTGAAAAACTAGGTGGTACCAGATATTCATCTCTATTGGTGAATCTAGAAGGAGGGTGTTTGGAAGGTCACTAAATAAAATTGAATAATAATTTATTTTCTGCCCTAGTAATATACTAATGATATTATTGGCCTTATATCTCTATATTTTCATCATTTGATTCCTCCTCACATACGCCATGTGAAAATATACTCAAGTTATGATCCTTATGTTATTGATCTCAATCTTTCATCACAATCAGCTATCAAAAAGCATGAATTTAAGAATCTACCAATTCAGGACTTATATTTTCCAATTATTAATTTCAATTACCACATAATAGCTCAAATGAATTTATTTGGACCTTTTTGTAAGTAATACTTGAGAAATTAAATGATAAGTTTTAAGAATGAGAGTTAAAATGAAGTTTATGGGATCTCAAAAATGTTGATATAATATTTCAAAGTTTGTATCCTTACCTTTTATAAAACGTTCTGTTCTCATTTAATTTATTAAGCTTTCTGTTTACATCTTGCTAGATTGGAAAGAATCTTTGTGTAATCTAAATATGAAATATCTTTAAGCTTTGAAAATACTTTTCTCTATTGATATTTTACATTAATAAATGGAAAAATATTAATAGAGATGATATATTATTCATCAAAAATGGGTATTTATATAAAACCACTCATAATTCAATGAGTTTCTCTTGTTACTTCAAGTTTTTTATTCATAAGAGTTTGTGATATCACAAGTAGGATTCAATATTTGAATTAAATATGACCCATATATCTGCTGAATATTTTCTGAAAACGTTCAAGAGATAATGAATGAAGATTATGTAATTTACATTTAGAAATGAATATCAATCTTAAATTTCCTATATTGTATTAGTCAGTCTTAATTAAGTCATGGTTTTGAAAATGACCTTGGTTTAACTAATTATTGTGGGATATATCATTTCAAGATGGCCAATAATCATCATTTCAGGAAATATAATGATGTGAGACATTGAATTATCCTTTATAAAAAAGATTTTTAATTTTATCTTTCAATAACCATCATTTAAATACAGTTTTCTTATAATTTACAAGAACATAACTTGATACAACAGCAAATTTTGACATCATCATTCAAATATTTTTGAAGGGTTAGTTTTTTTGATAGTTTGGAAATTGAAATAAAAGAAGCTTAGAAAGTGATGTGCTCCTGTATTTGGAAGGGAAATATTATTTAGTAAATAATATCCAGGAAGATAACTCATAATTTCATACTTGCAACTTCATTTATGGCAACACCAAAAAGCACTTCATTGTCTGAATCCAAAAGGCTCAATGAACTCTTGTAGCTTGCAGGATGACCTTGAATATTTTGTTGAGTTATAAAAATGAAGCTTTCTAATTTAGCTCAACATACTTTTGCATTCAAGTAAGTAAATTATTTGTAAGTATCTCAATGTTTATTGAAACTTATTAGTGGAGTGAGTATTCTTATCAATAAGAAATATGTTTTTGCAACTTACTCCCAAATTCTTTCCTCAACAATTGCAAATTGTAATTAGGGACTACCACCTTCTTGAATAAATGTGATCTGAGAGCTCTCAAGGTGTAATGGTTCCAGGGAAACAGTATTCCCCTTAAGCTTAATAGATGCACACAAGGTCCACTCACAAGAATCAAATTCAGGAAAAGAATTTCTGGAAGATTTTTCAAGGAAGCTTTTCAAAGGATTAGGTGTTTTCAATTGAATTTAATCTGATTTTGGTGATACTTTTGTATTTTGGCCATACAGTATTAAGCTCAAATCTGGAAAATATGATCATGATTTGAAGTAGTTTGATATGGGGAGCTTTTAACCTATTCCATCCACAATCTCTCTTAAGCTTATGTTTTCAATAAGCTTTTGGAAGACTGACTTGTAAAGATGTTCTGGAATTTTTCATGAAGATTGATATTTATTAATAATAATTCAAATCAAATCAAAATACTCTCACCTGTGTTTTTATTTTTGTTTTCCAGGGTCACCAGGTGATTTTTTCTCTCTCCTTCCAAGCATAAATAAAATGAGGGTGGTTCATAGTTGAAAATAACTTCAGATAAATGTTGATAAATGTGAATGCTGGGTTTTGACTTTATATCTGGGTCCCAATTTCCCAATGAGCTCTAGCAATAGTGAAGTACAAATTTTTCAACTGAAGATATTTGAGACTTTGAAATTGTGCCGGACATTGCAATGTTAACTAAAGAGACTAAAGTGGAAGTGATTGAAAGAAGTATTTCTTTGGAGGGATTTTGATCCTTTTCATAATTACATTTTGGGATGAGAAATAAAACTATATTTACTTTATATAAGATGAGCCAAACAGAAGCCTTTGGGGTTCCACATGAGGGAATTTGCATATTTATGAGTATAGCAGTTATCCATGATGGAAGGATAATATTGCGGCTACCTTCATGTAGAAATTCAAGCTCCTCAGTGGATATATTCATGTTTGCATTGGATTCCCCCAAGAGTGGTGAAAAATTAAATATGTATTTTTAATGTGAGAGAGATGAGGATTCCTGTGGAAAGGAACTGATTAAGTTAGGATTATTCATTCCTTCTGACTCCTTTGAGAATATATGAGGTGTGTGAGCATTAGAGGTATTTTTATCTACCCAAAAGACCACAAAGAATAAAAATGATATAATTATAAATAAAACAAATTCATTTATATTATAAAAAAAACAATGATTGAAATATAAACATAAAATTTATATATAAAATTAAGGTTTTAATTTTAATTCAAAAATAAAATTACTTTGAAATTTAAAATTGTGAATATACCTTTTTACTTGAAAAAATTAAGTAAAAATGAATTTTGAACAAAAATATTAAAATTAAAATATTTTTTCAAAAAGTTTAAATAAAAATCATTATAGCTTTTTATCCAATAAATAAACACATGAGAATTATTGCACCATTGGCTTCCTGATAAAAAGTAAGGTGGGGTCACCTCTGGGTGAAATTTCTGTAACTCAACTCTAAATAAGCTTAAATTAAGTTTTTGGTATTTTCTGTATAAAAATTGAAGATCCTCAAAACCTTAATTTAATTCAAACCAAATGTGGTGTTAACCATCAATTCTTGTGTTAAAATTGAGGTGTGGTGTGTAGCTTAAAAGTTGTGAGAAATTGAAGTATTTTCAATGGAAATGTCAAAATGTGTGCATGTGTTACATGAGTGAACTTTTATTTACATATGAGGTATCAATTATTACAGTTGTTTACTGTGAATACTCAATTGAATTATAGATGTAAATTATAAGTATAATACATGATGAGGAATTAATGAAAAAATAAATTGGAAAGATTAATTCTGGGGGGTAAAAGGAATCTTGGCTCCAAGGATGCCAGACTCCCCCAAATTCATTGCTGAAAGGTGTGGGCTGTCAAAATTCACACAAAAATTCATCAACTTTGGCCTGGAATTGGGTTTCAGGCTCTGTGACTCAATTGATGATGAGGTTTTGATACAAACCAGGGCAGTTTCAACTGTTACCAAGAGGGTAAAACTACCCTTAAGTTAAAAAAAACTTAGTAAAGACAGTTTTAGCTTCTTTTGACATACCTTACACACATTATTACGTGTTTTGAAGGCTTGAAACCAGGAATTACTATAGCAATGGCTTATTTGAGGGTCTAAAATGGCTAAAACAAGACTGTTTTCAGTATAAACCACAGTTCAATGATTTCATAATTGGCTTTTCTATTTTCAGAGTGTCTCCCACAACTGACAAGAGTAAACTTTACTTTGGAGTGAAAAATATGTGGCTATAAAAGAATGTCTTCTTTGCCCCACCTTTCTCTTCATGTTAGAATATTTTCCTTTTATAATTACTTTAAGCACTGTTAAACCAATCAACAAGAGATTTAAACCAACCTTTTTAAATTACTTTAAACCTTTTAGCCATGTGAAAAAATTATTATAATCATTTTTACCCTTGAGCCACCCCATAAGTGAATTAAAGCATCTTTCATCAATATTAACTTTGTCATTTTGTTTCCACATTCAGTATGGCCACTTTTGGGTGTGATTTCCCTTTAATATTCTTCTTAAATACTTCTTTCTTATATTGATTTCCTGCAGTTTGTTGCTCTGTTTCCATTTGAAAATTCTCTTGAAGAAATTTCTTTTGCAGTATTAAATATCTCTTGTAGAGTATTTTTGGATAAATTTTTGTTGTTGGTAAAACGAAGGATCTTTATATTGTTATTTCTTCATACTTATAAGGTTAAAAACAATGAATTTTGTGTGTTTTCTCTTAAAAAACTTAAATATTAACATTTTCAATCACATTGTACCTTATACCAATTTTGAGGACAGGAAAAGTACTTGGTTTTAATCAAAGCTTCATATTCACACCTTACATTTGGGGGCCCAGCCATGATATTTTACCTATGACATGATTTTTTTACTTTTTAATATTTTTTCTTACATTCAAAAATTTAAAAATCAATGAAAAATACTTATAATAAAAAGTATTTGTGAAAAAGAAAACTTTTTGATATTATAAGTGAGGCTTTTTTCATTTCTCTTTTGAATTTTTTTTATTTTACTTAATTAATTGCTTATTTCATGGATTTTAGTTTCTAAAAATGTGGTAATACAATAAAAAATTGAAACAGAATCAACAGTTCCTAGTATTATCCCTGAAAGCACTGTGAATTATGACCATAATAGCACCGTTATTATAACTCAGAACAATCAAAAAGAGCCAATTTCTTCAGAATTAATTAGTTTTGACATAAGTAATACTCTCCAAAAAAGCTAATAATTTGGCCTATAGTATGTTTTTTGATGTAAAATTAATATATTAAGCTTTTTGAATCATAATTATGCCTTCAAAAAGATCGGGAGCAAGCTATAACCCCTCAAGAAGCTCCCCAAAAGGTATAGACATGATTATGGAAGAAGCCAATCAGCTACAGAAGGACAAGGGTCAGTAAATGAATCACAAATTGACAGATTATGCCACTCTGATACTAATAACCCTTTTCCACTTCAAACACAGCTGAAAATACCACAACAAGCCTTTGTCAAAATATGAAAATCCAGCCAGAAGGCTTACAACAATGCCTTGCAGCACAAAGAGTACCAGATCCTTGCAGATCTGTGGAAAAACTGCATGAATTCTTCCCTGACTGTCAGAAAATTTCTGGGGCATCCAAAAACTTTCAAGTTACTCAATGGATGGAATCCATTGATGGAAAAGAAAAAAATGATTCTTTTAACAGCAGAATGGAGGAAAAACAACCCTCCACCACCCAAGCAAGTGCCAAAAAAAAGCCCCAATAGCCAGAAGAAGCAATTCCAATGTAAAAAAGCAGTCACAAGTTCAGGAAAAGGGCTAAGGAAAAGCACCAGCTACAAAGCCTTACAGCCAGGGATACATAATCCCAAAGATTCAGCAGGATGCCATGGAAAATGTGTCTCAGATGGCCAGAACTATTGTGGAATTTCAGAAAAAGGAGGAAGCAAGATCAATATATCAGAAAGGATTTCTGACATTATGGATGGCATTCCAAATATGTACATAGCTATAAATGACATAAAAAGTCATATTTCCAATAAGAATTCATCAATTTGTAACAATCTTAAGACAAATAATCTAATTTTGAGAAAAATAAATGAAACACTGATGTTTTTTGAAAAAGGTTTGAGAAGAATTAGAACTTCCAATAATAAAAATTCATTTGGTAATAAGATAAATGAACAATCTGCAATTATAAAAGAATTGACAGATAAATATTTAAAATTTAATATTGATGACATAATTGAAACAAGAATAAAAAAACCCATAAATATTATTCAAGCAGATAATAAGAAAATCATTGATTACATTTCAAATTTATTTACTGAAGTAAACACATATACAATTGATTTGAAAAAGTGTTTTGACACCTCACAAGAACAAGTATTAAAATTAACAATGAAATTGAATCAAGTCATTTGTGACAATACTAGGCAGACAGAATTATGGAAAGAATTGACACATAAAGAAGAAATGTATAAAATTGAAGTAATAAATTGAATACAAGGCTTCCAACATGAATTCAGAAATTACCAAAGGTGTAGCACCAGTAAATTAAATGAGATTGAACAACTACTGCACACCTTACCAAGAATGTCTACACCTCTGAATAAAAATGAGGGTACAAGAAATTCCAACCCACAAGTATTGGATTTGGAAAGATGACATCTAAAGAATTAATTTTCAACTTCTTTCCATAGCTTGGAACCATCAAGGGGCCAAGCACCTTTGAAAGAAGTACCAAAACTTAAGGAATGATCTCACTTCAGTGGTGAAGGAGAATATGACCATATGGAATATATCAGAGGTATTGACATGATTGAAAAAGACTTTGAATTACCAGACATACTGGTAACAGAAAGATTTAACACCTTGTTTACCAAATCAGCTCAGAAATGGTATATCAAATTAAGACAAGCACATGGACCCCAAAGTTGGACTTGGTGGAAAACCCAAACTATTAATAAATGGTCCAATGATGCTTGGAGATTTTAAGTGGAAACAGCCTTTGAATATGCCAAAATTAATTCTGACAAAGAGAAACATTTACCATGGTTTTTCCAACAGCAAGACAGATTAACAGAATTATATCCTGACATGTCAGAATGTATTATTCACAGAAAAATTCTCAGACAATGTGGGGGTGACTTAGAGAATGCTATCAAAAGCAGGACTACTGACCAATCTTCAGCAGAAGATATTAGAAATATATTCAAGTAACCACCAGAACCAGAATTGGTTCTAGTAGGGTGAATCTTAAAACAAGGTTTAATACACCTTGGAAAGATTCTGTGGACAAAAATCCAAAAGCAAATTCTAATGATATGAAGTATAAATATGCAGATGTAATCCAAAAGTTCCATATTTGCCAAAGAGCCACACATTTAGCTACTACATGTCCCCAAAAGGGAAAAATAAATGAAATTGACATTGAGAAAGAACCTGATATTAAAAAAGATGATGTAAATGAAGAAAATTCAGATGATAGATCATCAATATTTTTGTAATATTCAAAAGATATAGAAAATATCACTGTTACATTTGAAATAATGAAATATTTTTTACACTTGCTGCAATTGAGCAATGGTCAACTTGGTTTTTCAAAAATTCAACATGCCCAACTTATGAAAGCCAAACAAAACAGGGGGAAGGTTATACAGATGAAAATTCCTGTATAACAGAAGTGGTGATTTACAACAAACCCACTAAAATTTATTGGAGCCAGGAGCCTTCTGCTATTGTGTTGGAACATTTTTTCTTAAGAATTGTGTACCAAATTTCAACAGTGCAAGTAATCCAATGAAAGGATTGGACATATTTAAAACTACTCTCATATTTCTACATATCAATGTAAATTTAGGAATAACCGTTGAATTTTTTTATGGAAAACTGCTCTAGTATACACTTTATATTGGTAAATCATTACTTAATCATGTATGGCATAGATTTACATAACAAAAAAGACAGATAATTTAATATTGGGGACAATAAGCATCAAAATTTGCCTTTTTACCTTTTATAAGAAAAATTAAAGTAAATAAAGTATAACAAGTCAGCTTAAAGTTGGAGAAATTAAAGACCAAACAGTGAAATGAAGCTTGAGTAAGTCTTCATCTTACTGATAACCAGGAAAATGAACTCTCTACCCTTCTATATGACCACAAAGAAGCCTTTGCATCAGATAAAGAACCTTTGGGGGCAATTTTTGGTCATGAAGCTGAAATAATTTTGAATATTGAAAGACCTTATCCACCACTCTTGAGAAGGCCTGCATATCCAGCAAGCCCAAAATCAAGAGAATCTCTGGAGCTACATATCAAAGAACTTCTGGAACTTGGTGTAAGAAAAAAGGTTGGCCACAATGAGGAAGCTGAAACAACTACACAAGTAATAGTGGCATGGCATAATGGAAAATACAGAATGGTTGGGGACTTTAGAGCTCTGAAAACTTACACAGTCCCAGAAAGGTATCCCATACCAAAAATCCAAATTGCACTTACTCAAATATCTCAATCAGTGTACATAAGCACTATGGATGCCCTTAAGGGATTCCATCCAAATGTGGTGACACCAAGAGCAAGAAAATATTTGAGAATTTTTGTTCATTGTGGGGTGTATGAATATTTGAGGATGCCTTTTGGTATCAAAAATGCACCTTAACACTTCCAAAGGATGATGAATGCAATCTCCCCTGAAGAACTTTCAGAAGGATGGTTAATATTTTACATTGATGAAATTATTATCTTCTCCAAGACTTGGGAGGAACATATATACAGATTATCAAGAGTTTTGAGAAAACTTAAATCTGTGAACATGAAAATTTCTTGAAAGAAATGCCACTTTGGTTCTAGAGAACTCAAAGCCCTAGGACATGTAGTATCTGGTCTATCCCTTGGAATTTACAAAAGCAAGGTTACAGAAGTTCTAATGGAATCCATGCTCCAAAAAAAAGAAATTCAGTCATTTTTGGGTTTTGCAGAATACTACAGGAATCACATTAAAGAATTTGAATTCATAGAAGGAACTCTTTATGAATTGTGTGACAAAGACACAGTATTTGAGATGAATCTTGACAGAAGAAAAGCCTTGACCAGTTCTCCACTCTTACTGAGGCCAGACTTTAAGCTACCCTTTAAGCTTTATATTGATGCATCAGGGTATGGGCTAGGTGCAGCACTTCATCAAGTGCAGATCATAAATGAAAAACCTGTGGAAGGACCCATATGTTTTATATATAGGCAGATAAAACCAACTGAGGCCAGATATGGGGCGAGTCAAATAGAATGTCTATGCCTTGTCTGGGCCTTAGAAAAGCTTAATAACTCTATGGAAGGATGTGTTTTTCAAGTTATAACAGATTTGACCACTGTTAAGTCACTTCTAAACATGAAAATACCTAACAGACATATGCTCAGATGGCAAATAGCCATACAAGACTATAGAGATAATAGGGCCATTTTTCACAAATATGGAAATATTCACAAAAATGCAGATGGACTAAGCAGATGGAAATTACCAAATGACATTGATAATACTGCTTATGTACCAGAAGAAGCTTCCCCCAGATCCCAATAGAAGGAATCAGTGTTAAAGACCTGAACACCACCTTCTTTGAGGAATTAAGATAATCTATACTCAAGATAAGCACTGTTGCATCCTATGCCAATTACTTACTAAAGACTCTAAAGATAAATCCTTAATACATTACTTAGATGAAATATGGAAGAAATAATATGATGAAGGAAGATTCCATTTAATAGATGGCATGATTTACCATAAGACTAAGCACACATGTGTAATGGAAGTTTTGGAAAGTTTCTTAATCAATATTTTACTGAAAGAATGCCATGTCAGTTCCTTCTCAGGACACCTATCTGATGACAGAACAAGGAAGAAAGTAAAGACCTGTATATGGTGGCCAATTTTGCAAAAGTATGTTGCAGAGTCTTTCAAAACCTGTTACAGATGTCAAAAGGCAAATAAATTGACTGGCAAAAGACTTGGAAGTATGATCTAAATCCAAGAACCCAGAAGACCTTGGGCAATTGTCTATATGGATTGGGTAACCGGTCTACCACCAGGGGGTGACAGAAGCTATAATGAACTCCTAGTGATTGTTGAAAGGTTCAGTAAGACTCCAATATTTTTGCCATGTGACAGAAATGCTCCAGCCATGGATACAGCTCTTCTTATATGAAATAGAGTAGTATCATGGACTGGCATATTCACAAATATCATTAGTGACACGGATCCCAAATTCACCTCAGCACTATGGACAAACCTTCACCAAATATTTGGAACAAAATTATCCTTCTCTACAGCCTAACCCCCACAAACTGATGGTCTAGCTGAATGAATTATCCAAGCTTTCAAAGACATGATCAGAAGATTCTGTGCATATGGCCTGGAATTCAAAGATTGTGATGGATTCATCCATGATTAGGGCACCCTTTTACCTGCATTGGAGTTGGCATATAAAAAATCCATTCATGCCAGTACCAGTAAAACTCCTGGCATTCTAGAAAAAGGATGGAATCCCAGACTACCGCAAGATTCCTTGAGGAAGGATCTGGTTGAGATAGATCCCACAGCTTCTAGCTCAGAAATAATTCTAGAAAATGTTAAAAAGCATGCAGTAATGTGCATGGAGGACTCATTTGCATATGCTAAGGACAAATGGGACAAATCACATGCCAATCCAGACTTCAAAGTGGGAGATTTAGTGATTGTATCTACCACCAACTTTGATAACATCAAAGGATGTAAAAAGGTAAAATATTCCTTTGCAGGACCTTTTTTTGTTAAGGCCCTCCATGAAGAAAATGCTGTTGAAGTAGAATTATCTGAGGAACTTAGTGATAAGCATCCTACTTTCCCAGTAAGCTTAATAAAGCCTTATAAATCTGGTAATGCTGAGAAATTCCCCTTGATTAATAAAGTTCCCCAGCATATACCTCCTGTTTAATCATCTGGTACAAAGAAAATTACCAAAGTTCTCAAAGAAAGAAAGTTGAGAACTAAAAAAGTAAGGGAATACTATTTCAGGTATAGTGAACCAACTTGTGAAGATGAATGGTTGGCGGAAAAAGACATACCTGAAGCTACCAAGCTTTTCAGAAGGTTCAGAAGCATTAGAAATAACAATATTAAAAAGTGATATTCCTTTTTAGGGGGAGGGAATGTGATTCTTAGAGGTATTTTTATATACCCAAAAGACCACAAAGAATAAAAATGATATAGTTACAATTAAAATAATTTTATTCATATTATAAAAAAAAATTGAAATATAAATATAAAATTTATATATAAAATTAATTTTTTAATTTCAATTCAAAAATAAAATTACTTTGAAATTCAAAATTGTGAAAAAACCTTTTTGCTTGGAAAAATTAAGTAAAAATAAAATTTCTACAAAAGTACTTTTGAGGAAAGGTTAAATAGAAATTATTATTAATTTTAATCAAATAAATAAACATATGAAAATCATTTCACCATTAGACTCCTCATAAAAAATAAGGAAGGTTCACCTCTGGGTAAAATTTCTGTAAATAAAATCTGAATAAGCTTGAATAGAGTTTTTGGCATTTTATGTATAGAAATTGAAAATACTCAAAACCTTAACTTAATTAACACCACATATGGTGTTCACCATAAATTTTTGTGTCAAAAATGAGGTGTGGTGTGTAGTTCAGAAGTTATGAGGAATTGAAGTATTTTCAATGGAAATTTCAAAATGTGCATGTATTACATAAATTAACTTTCATTTACATATGAGGTTTCAATTATTACAGTTGTGTAATGTAGAAACTCAATTTAATTACATATGTAAATTGAAAGTATAATAAATTATGAGGAATTAATGAAAAAATAAATTGGAAAGATTAATTCTGGGGGGAAAAGTAATCTTGGCTCCAAGGGTGCCAGATCCCCGCAAATTCTTTTCTGAAAGGTGTTGGTTGTCAAAATTCACACAAATATTCATCACATTTGGCCTGGAATTGAGTTACAGGGTCTGTGACTCAATTAATGATGAGGTTTTGATACCAACCAGGGAAGTTTTAACTGTTGCCAAGAGGGTAAAACTACCCTTACGTTAGAAAAATCTTAGCAAAAACAGATTGAATTTCTTTTGAGCTCTCTTACACATATTCTGATGTGTTTTGAAGGCTTGAAACCAGGTATTACTATAGAAATGGCTATTTTGAGGGTCTAAGATGGCTAAAACCAGACCCTTTTTAGTCTAAAACACAGTTCAATGATGCCATAATTGACTTTTCTGTTGTCATAGTGTTTCCAACAATGGACAAGAGTAAATTTTACTTTTGGAGTAATAAAATTGGTGGCTATAAAAGAATGTCTTTTTTCCCCACTTTTCTCTTCTTAGAATCCTTTCCTTTTATAATTAGTTTAAACACTGTTAAACCAATCAATAAAAGATTCCAACTGCCCTTTTTAAATCATTTTAAGCCTTTTAACCACGTTGGAAAATCATTATAATCATTTTTACCCTTGAACCAACCCATAAGTGAACTAAAGCATCTTTCATCACTGTCAACTTTGTCACTTTGTTTCCAAATTCACTTTTGTAACTTTTGAGCATGTTTTCTCTTTGATATTCTTTATAAAGACTTTTTTCTTATATTAACTTACTGCAGTTCTTTGCTCAATTAACTACAATTGAAACTTCTCTTGAAGAAATTTCTTTTGTACCATTAAATATCTCTTGTAGAGTATTTTTGGATAAGTTTTTATTTTTGGTAAAACAAGAAATCCTTATATTGCTATTCTTTTATACTTATAAAGTCAAAAAAACACATTTGGCATGTTTTTGCTTAAAAATATTAAATATTAACATCTTTAATCATATTGTACCTTATACAAATTTTGATTACAGGAAAAGTACTTGATTTTTGATCAAAGTTTCATACCCACAATCTTAAACAGTGAGAATTTAAAGGTTTCTTGGGATAATGATTAAATGGAACTTGGATAAACTTCCTTTTACTTTCATTCACAAGATTATTCTTTCAGTATTTCCTGAGGGGAACTTTCTGATCAATTTTGTGATGACCTTCTTAGTTAAGAGATTGATGGAGGGTGAGGTCTTGAGAGAAGGTTTGGGCCTTTGGGGCTTCTTTGATAAGCTTTTCAGCTTGGCTTGTGTACCACTTGAAATTTGAAAGATGGACCTGATCTCTGAATTTGACTTTCTTTCCATTCTTGAATTATTCCAGTGGCACTGTATAATGATTCAAACTCTGAATTATTTGAGGGTGCCCTGAGTGTTAACTTATATTTTTTTGGAAGTACTAGAGTTTTCAATTGTTTCAGTTTCCTTCCTTTTGAGATTTGATGAATTTGATGCTGCAGTTCCAAATTATGAAGTATTGATTTTTTTTGTGTTTCTTTGCTTTAATGATGAGGTTTCTTCAGAATTTTTAATTTTCAGAAAGGTTAGCCTATAATCCCTCAGAAGAACCAATTAAAAAGTATGCATAAAATCAGTATTCATCATTTGGGAATGGTTCCAGTAAGGAGGATCTGCCAAATAGTGTAACAAGATCTGTGTTCTGCTAAAATTTGCTTTTTTGGTTAATTGCAGTTTCTTGAAGCCATTGAATAATTCCTGGTTTCTGCTGATTTTTATCCTTGGGGGCCAAGAAATTTTGTCAATATTTTGAATATTTTTAATGAGTAAATTACAATGTGCAAAAAAGTGACTTGCTGAGTGAGATTCTAAACCTCCAATTTCTTGGAGGATTGGTATATCTACAATTAACAAGGGCAGGGAAGCTTTAATGAGATTTCCATTATTGAATCTAGCTGTTGGAGTAAAATGGACACCTATCCACAGTTCCTGCAGTTCAGAAACAAGAGGCTTCAATGAGTTGTTCAAGTGAACAGAGGTAGGCTCTTTGGGAATTGGAGTGAACCTGTAGACAAATAGGTTTTGATACTGATATCTCTTTTCAGGAGGAAGATTGAAGCAAATAAAAAATATAACACCTATTGAAATACTCCTTGAGCCAATCTTGGATCAATGGGGGTTGGTCCAGCCAATATAAAAGCCAAGAACCAATTTTCCAGCATTATCAGTGAGCTTTAAGTTTTGATTATCTACAAATGTTTTGCAAACATGGCCATCTGATATGTCAGAGAAAAAAGTTTCTTTTCCATAACTTGATTTCTGGGGTGAGTCCAGTGCATCTTTAAAGGTAGTAACCATAAGCTTGTTTGAGATCCATTTTCTTAAAGATTGGAAGTGGAACTGTTTTGTGGGTTGTAGTTTTTGGTTGTTTATATTTTCATGATATAAGAAGGTGTTGCATTTTTTTTGTGTCTTTATTTTCCTTAAACAGGTTGTATACATTGAGGTATTTTCAAGTCTTCATGACATTTGGTTCCAAAAACATGCTTTTCCTCTAAATATGAATATAGGAAAAAACATTTTTGGCAAAATATGTGGGTCTTGAAGGAACTCAACAGGCGCAATATTTTTTTGTGAGTTTTCAGAATTTTGGGAATTTCATGGCTGCAATCTGGTTTTTGTTGAGTTTTGGCACTTTTTTCAATATTCTTTTGTTCCAATTTGATAATTTTTTCCCAGTTATATCACTAATAGCTTTCTGAATGTTGTCATGTACAATTTGAATAGTAGATAAAAGTACTGTTGGATGCTGATACAGGAAGGAGGTAAGTGAAATTCCAGTTGAATGATAAATTTTCTCAATATTCAGTGGTAGGTTGGGACTTCCCATGAATTGATAGAAAGGTGTAGATGTTTCTCAGCTAAAGATAGAATGGTGGATATCTGGGTAAAATTGAGAAATAAATAACAAATGTGTCTATCTTAATATAATTTGAATAATAAACTCTGATGAATAAGCATAAAGAAGAATAACCAGCACTGTGTTGTGAGTTGTTTTACTGAGACAGAAATCCATTCCTCTGGGGTAGATGATACACTTTCTCATTCTGAAACATCAAACATTTGAAAAGGGTAATCTTTTCAATAATGATAATTTTATCATCTGATTCTGCTATGATGTACACTGACCGGGAGATTTTCAGTTAAGGACTCCTGATTATTTTAAAGATCCCTTTTGGCTCTTCCAACTCCTTGCTATGTATTTCCCCCAATTTGGCAAACCCTTAGGATACAAGTAGGGCATTTGTAAATATAAATGTTTCACACTATTCTTTGATATATATATGGAATTGGGTATTATTATTGGTTCTCAAAAATTTCAATCTCTTCTACAGTGGGTGGAGTTGGTAGTAAGAAGGAGGGGGTTGGATTCCTTACATAGCCTTAACCCAATCCAAAATTGATCTGGCCAATCCTGAATTTGAATATGGGGTCCCCAAGCTTGTAGCATGTCTTGATAGACTTTGTGATTATTGTGAATTTTGATTTGTTCTTTTTTCTTGTAATATTGACCAAGAATCAAAAAGGCAGCTGCATGGTAAGAGTTTTCATTTGCTGGGGAAGATCTGTGGTGTTGGTAGATGTTTCTAGAGCTAAAAATTCAGTTTTGATTGGAATAAAGATCAGATGGAGAAAAATGGGATTGTAATATTACAATGAGAATAATAAATGAAATGAAATCTTCCTTACCCTCTGAAGTTTGTCTTTCAGAAATTTCTGATAGATTTACTTTTCAAATCAGCTTTATGATTGTATTACCTTTATGAATGTAGGTTAGTTTCAAAAAAATAATAATTTGTTAATGGGCATATGATCAAAAGGTTTAACCATATTTCATGAATGATGAATAGGTCATCCCTCTCTTTAATATCTTAATACTCACTTTTCTCAAGAATGAACCAGTTGAATATTCAAATGAAATTGGGTTTTGATAAGCTTTTGTTTAACATTTTGATATAAAAGGGCAGGTAGGATATATTTGAAAGGGAAAAATTGGGAAACTGAATAGTTTATTTTGACAATTTTGTAGGGAAAGTGTAGGAATAGGATTGGTCAATTTGATGAAAAGAATCGAATTTTCAGTGGTGGATCTGTAATGACTTACATTCATGCATATGATAAGTAAGATTTTAAATGGAAAAATTTCTGTTAACATTAAAAGTGTCTGTTTGAAAAAGATTTCATTATCATTTTAATTTGATTGAAGCTTAAAGTGCAGAATTAAATGATGACATTTTTGAGTCCAATACACACAATTTAAGGATTTTACTCTTAATCAAACAATAATGATGGATCTAGGATGTGATAATAAATTGTATTATATATATATATATTCATATTTATTATAAATATAAATGAGGGCTATAGTCACAAGATATATGTGAAAAGTATGCAGATAAGCTAGATTTGGGAGAGTAATTTAAGTAATTCAACTTGGGTTCAGCTTTCAAACAAATTGAAAATGTATTTGGCCTTATGAACACATTATCTAAAGCTGAGTTCCAAGCTACCTCCACACCATTTCTTTAACCCATATGTATATATTCCAAGAGAGTTCCACATTTTTCTCAAATTCCTGATTTCCAATTTGCCAATTTGTGAATGAAATTTCTCAATATTCAATGAATCAAATGGAGAATACTATGTTGAGCTTTAAACTTAATATTATAAATTTAATCAAATATCTCACTTATGAGTTTGAATACCCACATCTTTAAATTAGAAATTAATTAAGAAATAACATATAAAAACTTAATTATTATTAAGTGCGAAATCTAAGCTTTAAAATATCATTAATTGTGGGAAAATCCACAGTTTGAGTTTGAAATACAAAATCTTTGTGTAAAAAGAGATTTAGAACACCTTAATCAAACTTTTGTCAAAACCCTCAAGTCTAAAACTCATTTCCAAAGGTTACTTGATTTGTATTTGCAAAACTAGGCAAATTTATGGTAAAATACCCAATTAACAAGGATTTAAACGGTATTAGAAAACAATCATGGGAATTATTCACACCAAGGCATGAATGGCAAGGAATTCAATAAAAAATGTCAAAATTGGTGTTATTTTCCAATTATTGGCAAAATAAGTGCAGAATAAATATTTTTAAAAAGTTTCTTTTCCTTCTTTATAACGAATATTGGGCTTATTTTTCAAATTCTCATTGAACTTGGAAGAATTGATGTAAAAAAATCATGCAAATTTAAATTTCACTTTGGCCAAGGCTCAAAAATTTATTTTTTGATGTTCCAACATCAATTCTTATGAACTTCCTTCCAATTGCACATGAAAAATTTAAAATTTAACCTTTTTTCATTCAAATATCTGCTTGAAATTTCTAAAAATAAAAAATAATTTCAAGAAAAGTTCGTTTTTCAATCTTAAAAAAATAAGCATTTATGAAATTGAAATATTTAATTTGTATTATAAGTGGTTTAAGCTGATATCTCAAACCACTAGTATGATACATTTTTGATGATGTATCATACTGCTGCAGCAGGTGGCTGCTTTCTTCTTATGTAACATTGTTGTTGATTGTTGAAAATATTACATAAGCAGATATAAGTTGTTATTTAATCACATGCTCATTAAAGAATAACTTATCAAATCAATTAATTAATTTTCAGCTGTCAAAGTCAATTATTGCTATTATTACAGTAACCACCTCCAACTGGTGGTTACTGAAACATAGTATGATTGTTGGAGATAGTCAGCAATCATACTATTTTTGGATGGAGCCACATGCTCCATCTAAACCAATATATATATGTTATTTTCTTTGATTTTTCTCTCTTTTATTAGCCATCAAGAGAATATGAATAGCATTTTAAATAAATAAAAAATTAAATACCATTAAATTTATAAAAAGCATTTTAGAATACATTTTTTTGAGGAAAACTTAATATTTTTTCTAAAAAATCTGAATTAATTTTCACTTGAGAAATTGGGTAAAAATTTCAATACTGGTGTGGGAACTCCTCTGCATATGGGATAAAATGAGGCAGTACCTGGAAGGGGAAATTAAAAGAAAACAGTTTTAAATTACTGTTCAAGACTTGTAACCCTTTCTCCGCTCGTGTGCTAGAATAATTTAGACAGCCCTTCCTAATATGCTAAGTTATCTTTACTGAGTTCACCAAATCAATTTTATTATGGATAGTGGATTGATCAGAAAATATTTTACTCAACAATCTCTAATCAGACTTTGCTTTACTCAAAACAATGGTTATTTAAAGCCTTAACAAATAAATTCTTTTTAAAACTTTCATCAGGATGAGTGGATTCCACCAGATGATAGTACAACAATATATAAAATAATATAATAACTAAAATAAATGAAAAATAACAGGAAACACTATCTTCTAATACAAAATCACAAAATATTCTTTTCTTGATAATTCTTGGATAAATATAGAAACTAATAGCTAGGAAAACAGCAATCTTCAATTCTCTGAGATAATAAACTTGAAAAGGATAAAAATATATTTCAAGCCCTTTGTGATGTGATGGTTAGGCTACTAATCTAATAATTTTTAATAATTTAGTATAATATGGGTAGTTTAATGTTATGTTTTGTGTTTTGATATAATAATAGATTATATGATCTCTTCTGTTTTTTTTGATAATAATACTAGCTAATTGCTATAGGTTTAATATTAATCATAACTAAACAGTAAAGCATTTTAAATTTGATTTAGTTGCTATGTTGATTATTTATTAGGTTTTCCCCAATAAATACAGATCCACTTTTATTTTAAAAGTAGTAAAATTACTTTGGTTGTGCAGGTTTAGTTGTAAAACAAGCAAAATTACTCTCTTTGAGGAAGTTTACAACAAAAACTAGCCCAAAAATAATCAAAATGGTTAGGTTTTATTTTAAAGCCTACAACATTACTTTGGCTTGATGGTTTTTTTCTAAGAATTAATTTCAAGGATTTAAACACTAAACTCCAGAGATGCCTTGCTCATGAGCTTCAAGCTTTAAGATCATAATTAAATAAGGCACTAGTCTACCTGCTAGTAAGGGATGAATTAAAGTCTTTTCACACTATTGGTTCTCTTGATCTATGTCAACAACGAACCTCAGTTACTAGGCTTAATTTATCAAGTAAATTTCTAGTATACCTCGTAGAAGAGGGATCAGAAAAAATAAATTCAATTTACAATTTCTAGATGGGGAAGAGGGCCTCTATTTATAGCCATGGGGCCCTCCATAGGAGTGCAAAAAAGAGGGGACTTAGAAATTTTCAGCCTTTGGTGGCTGTGCAAAGCTGTGCAAACTTTAATTTTGGATTTGCAGGGGAAACATGTTGTGACATGACATGAGTCTAGATTTCTGACCAATCAGATTGCTTCACTTGACTTTTCATAATGTCATGACGTGTTTCTGAGCAATCAGATCAATTCATTCTTCTCTCACCTATTCACGTGACGTGTTTGTGACATGTTTGGCTCTATTGCAAGTAATGGATCCATTTTGGAGCAGTGAGTATCTGAAATTGAATGAGGGTTAATTATTATAAATAATTTTTTAAATTTATTTTTGAAATGAAATTGAAAAAAATAGAAGGCGGGCATTCTTTACAGTCTTCAAGACAGATTGGACTATTATGGGATGTAGGATTTTTGGGAAGGCATATATAATGATGACTTTTGATAAATTTCAATATCTTTGTTTGAGCATTGCTCACTATATAATAGCTTGGGGACAAATGAAAACCAAAAAAAGGCATAAAGAAGAGGCTTATATATTAAATAATTTTGAGAACCTATAGCAAAGTTCAGCTTTGAAACATTAAATTAATAGCAAATTAATGACTGATGGTCATAATTGTGAAAGCCCACATTATGGCTAAATTATAAATTCTCACAATGGATGATTCTTTAAAATATTTTACCTCACGTTTTCTTTTGAAGTACATTTATTACTAAATTCAAAGCTTGCCAAACATATAGGACACTTCAGCTCTCAAATACACTACAAAAATACTAATGTTATGACTGGCAGTCATGATTTTGAAAGGCATCTTTTGACTCAGTTATTAATTCTCTCAATTTGTTAATTGTTAAGATAATTTATCTCTAATTATATTTCCAAATACATCTATTACAAAACCCTAATCTTGGATACAAAAAAGGACTAGGAGATAAACATTATTCAGGATTCATATGATTATGACTACTTGAACCAGCTTCAATTCTACCGAGAGAAGATCTTCCTGGCCTCTGTATGATGTGACGTCCCCTTTTTGTCTTGGCCTCTATCAGGTTGAGTCTATGATGAAGCAGTAATTCGGTTATTTACAGCTTTAACTATGACTGTGAAACATGATAAAAGATTTAAAATAAGAGTGTTTATGAAGAAATAAGGGTTTATAATAAAATCAAAGGGCTTTACTTTTATAGAATAGTGGGAGTTAGCGCTGTTGAAAGCCCTGGGTGCACCTTTAGCTGTTGGATTACAATAATAAAGACTAAAATAATTAAGATTTTAATTATACCTGATTATTTTACAAGAGTATAACTGTTTTTGACAGTTGTACTATGTAGGAATTTAAGAGCAGGATGAGGAAAACCTTTCTGGGAGTGAAAAGCCCTCCTTTTATCCTGAAATGGGGTGGAAAGGCTGCTATACCTTTCCATTTAGAGGAAGTGAAGATTTTTTCACTCTCTGAGACAGGCTTGTGGTTTGCAAAGACCTGTATAGCCTGTATTGGGCTCAGATGTGGTTTTGAAGCCACCTCTGGGCAGTTTTCACCAATACAGGGTGAAAACTTTCATCTGGGGACCACATAGCCCTCTTCTGACATGTATGACGCATAGAATGCTGTACAGAAACTGTATGGGAAACCAGTATTGACTGACTTATGAGGTATTAAAGTATATACATGCTTCTTCATCAGTTTGACACCTCATAATCATGATTATGGGATATTATCCCAGGGTAAAGCTGTAATGGTCAGAATGTGGGATTTTGACCATAAAACAGCTATATCTTTGTCAGTTCTTGAGATATCAACCTAAACCCTGAACCAGTGTGTAGCCCTGTATGTGTTCTACACAATGGTACCTTATTTGATATGGTTATCATTAAATATGGCAAAGTTATGCCATGTACAAGAAATTTATACACATGCATGGTTTAGGCAAAAACCTTTATTGGGCTTGTTTGCCCCATAAGCTCTGCTATAGTTGAGATATGAGGAAATGAATGACACCATCAGATATCAATGATTGTGCTCTTTCCAAAAAGACCCCACTTTAAGTATCTCACACTAAAACTGTAGAAGTTAAATGAGAGGTGAATGTTTTGTTCAACCTTATTTGGTCTGAATTTGACCATACCTTCAGTGATATTGGTGCTAGCTTAGTTTGGATGGTACCATTGGATAGCCCTGGCTTAGAGCTTCATTTTGAATACCCATTTGATGTGGTTAGGCCTCTCCTTCTGGACTCCAGATGAGAGGTGAAAATTAAGGTTTATGCTCAGCAATAACTTTGTTATTATTTGTCCTATGGTGATGGGACTTATATTTTCAGAAAGAGGTGAGTTTCCTCTTCGTTTTGATACCTTTTGAGCTAATTTTGCTCAGATCCATTGTGATATACCTGTACCAGTTTCAATTAATGGACAAACTAAGCAGGAATATTTTTCAATTTTCCTTAGGCTTTTCCCAATATATTGGAGTATTCATTTTTTTCAAAATAAATTATAAGAAGAACAAACACCATTGAAAATTAATAAATGCCTTTTGTTAATAAATGAACTTGACAATTATGATGTGACACCCCAATGCACCACCCAGATGAATCAACTTTCAAGGGATTGGTTGACCTAAAACAATTATTATTTTTTATATATTTTTATTTCTTAATTTATTTTACTTCAATTGTCAGCTGGAGTCTATGTTGAAGCAGTAATTACGCTATTTGCAACTAGAACTATAACTGTGACACGTGGAAATAATTTTAAAATAAGAGTTTTTAATTTAATATAATGGTTTAGAAAATAATAACAGGGTTCTACTATTGAAGAATAGTGGTGGTGAGCGCTATTGAGAACCCTGGGTGCAGTCTTAACAGTTGGATTAGTATAATAAGAGCTACAATAATTAAAATTGAAATTATATCCTGATTATTACCCAAGAGTAACACTGTTTTTGACAGTTTACTATGTAGGATATTCAAGAGAAGGATGAGGAAACAATTCTGGCTGTGAAAAGCCTCCTTTTTATCCTGAAATGGCGTGGAAATGGTGCTAGACCTTTCCAAATAGAGGAAGTGAAGATTTTTCACCCTCTAGCACTGTATTGTGGTTTGCAAACAGCCTGTATAGCCTGTATTGGGCTCAGATGTGGTTTTGAAACCACATCTGGGCAGCTTTCACCAATACAGGGTCAAGAATTTCATCTGGGGACCTCACAGCCTGATTCTGACGTGTATGACGCATAGAATGCTGTACAGAAACTGTATGGGACCCCAGTATTGACTGATATATGACGTATTGAATTAAAAACAAGCTTCTTCATCAGTTTGACACCTCATAATCATGGTTATGGGATATCATCCCATGGTAAGGCTGTATATGACAGCATGGGGGAATCTGACCTTAAAACAGCCATACCTTTGTCAATTCTTGAGATATCAACCTCAAAATTGGTTCAGTGTGTATCCCTGTATGTGCTATACACAATGGTACCTCATTTGATATGGGTATCATTAAATATGGCAAAGTTATCCCATGTACAAGACTTCTGTACATTTGCATGGTATAGGCAAAAAGCTGTATTGAGCTTATTTGCCCAATAACGTTTGTTCTAGTTGAGCTATAGGGAAATAGATGACATCATCAGATAGCCCTGATTGTGCTCTTTCCAAAAAGACCCCACTTCAAGTATCTCACCATAAAACTGTAGAAGTTAGATGGGAGGTGAATGTTTTGTTCACCCTTTTTTGGCCTGAATTTGACCATAACTCCAGTAATATTGGTGCTAGCTCAGTTTGGCTGGTACCATTGGATAGCCCTGGCTTAGAGCTTCATTTGGAATACCCATTTGATGGGGTTAAGTCTCTTCTTCTGGATTTTAGATGAGAGGTGAAAATTAAGGTTTATGCTCAGCAATAACTTTGTTATTCTTTGTCCTATGGTGATGGGACTTATATTTTCCAAAAGAGGTGAGTTTCCTCTTTCTTTAGATACCTTTTGAGCTGATTTGGCTCAGTTACATGTTTTGGTGGTATCTTGGTTATACCATTGGTTTACGGTATTTTGGCTGTCATGCTTGTGCTCTGGTTTTTAGTCACAGGCTGACATACCCTCGCTCTAAAAAGGATCATCATTGATGAGACTGTTAAGTCCTCCTAGAGGCTCTGAATCTCCTTAAATGAAGGTTCCCATCTGGTATGGCATCTTCTTCCAACCATTTGTCCTTATCAGCTGTCTGGTTCTTGAATCTGACTAAGTACTGTCTTTGATCCTTCCCATTAAGTCTGAGCTTTCTGGCCCTGATGATTTCCTCACAGGTCGTGGGGAATCCTCCAATTCCACTATCTCTGGTGGTGTGAGGATCTTCTTCCTGGAGGGGAATTTACCCTCCTCAGTTTGGAAGTATGGTTTGACCAACCTCACTGGAAATACTGGGTGTTTCCTTGAAAACTCCTCTGTGAGCTTGACCTCCACTGCATTCTTGCCTATCAGCTTTATGATAGTGAAGGGCCCTAAAAATGAGTCTCTCATCTTCTTGGGTCCTTTAACATGGTTAAATTTCAGTGTAGATACTAACACCTGGTCCCCTTCCTTGAAGTTAGGTTCCATGTGTGTCTTGTCCCACCTCTGCTTATTATAATCTTTTTCTTCAGCTATGCATTTAGCAGCTGTGTCAGAAGCCCTCTTCCACATATCATGGATGTCTTTGGCTGTGGGGTGGATGGATAGAAGATTCTTCTTCAAGTGATCTACAGGAAACAAGGGATTCCACCCTTTCTCTACCAGTGCAGGTGTTTTTCCTGTGGTAGAGTGCTGACTTGTATTATAAGCCAGTTGGACAGCTGGTAGAAGGGTAACCCAGTCATGGGTATATCCCTCATGGTCCTTATACTCCATGCCATAGGCACAGACCCTCCTAAGGATGTCCTCCATTGTTTGGATAATCCTCTCTGCCAGGCCATCTGTTTGTGGATGATAAGCTGTGGAAAAAGCAATCTGGGTGCCAAGCATGTCATGCAAGTTGGTCCAAAATTTGGATGTGAATTTTGGGTCCCTATCACTAATGATGATCTTAGGGACTCCACAGGTGGATATGATATTATTACAAAAGAACAGAGCAGTATCCATGGCTGTATCCTCCTTGTGGCATGGTATACACCTCATGCTCTTGCTGAACCTATCAAGTATGATCAAGCAGGCATTGTAGTTTTCTTTGCCTCCTGGGACAAGTCCTGTGACCCAGTCCATGTTCATGGTTTCCCATGGGTGTTGAGGTTTTTCTATATGTTGAAGTAACCCATACTTCTTCCCATGTTTCCTATTTGCCTTTTGGCATCTTTCACAAGTGTTAATATATTCACTCAGCCCTTGTTCCCACTTGGGCCACCAAGCTGTGCTTGCTACCCTCTCCTTGGTCCTGTCTTCACTCATGTGCCCCATATAGGGGCAGTCATGGCATTCCTGCAGGATCAAGGAGATGTGGTCTCTGTCTACCACTGTGAGTGCACTTGTGTGTTTCTCTCTGTGGTAGATCAGGCCATCTATAAGGAAGAACTTTTTATCCTTATAGGCCCTCAACCATGGTTCCAGCTGGGATTCCAGCTCTGGACTCCTGTACTTTTGTTGAAGGAGTTGTAGTAGTATGCCACACTGTTTGTGTTTGGCATAAGACTTCAGTACTACACTAAAAAATTCATTGTGCAGTTCAGAGGAACTTATTCCCAATATGGGAGTTTCTGTCCCCTCTGAATCAGTGTTTCCACTGTCAAGGGTACCACTTTCTGGTGCCCATTCAGAAAATCTGAAGCTTTTCCTCCTATCTATTTCCATGAAATGGATAGGGATTTTGGCTGCAACTTCAGGGTCATAAGCTGGATTGCTCTTGACATTATCCGGTGGCCATCTACTAAGGTCATCTGCATTGGTATGACTTTTACCTTCTTTGTATATGATGGTCATGTTCCCGCTATACTCCTGGATGGCTATTTGCCATCTCAGCATGTGTCTGTTTGTAGTCTTCATGTTCAGTAAAGACTTCAAGGCTGTGCAGTCTGTGTAGACTTCAAAGACTGCACCCTCCAGATAATAATGGAGTTTTTCTAGAGCCCACACTAGACATAGACACTCAGTCTGGGTGGCCCCATACCTGGCTTCTGAATCTTTCAGTTGCCTTGAGATGTAGCAAATTACTCCTTCTCTTGGTTCACCATCCACAATTTGTCTTTGGTGAAGGGCTGCTCCTAGGCCTTGACCACATGCTGCATCTATGTATAACTTGAATGGTAGTTCAAAGTCAGGTAAGAGGAGCACAGGTGCATTTGTGACTTCATATTTGATCCTCTCATATGCATCCCTCCTTTCCTTGGTGATTTCAAAAACTACATCTTTTGAACACAACTTGTATAAGCTACTAGTTATGTGGGCAAAGTTCTTGATGTGGTTTCTATAGTAGCTAGCAAGCCCAAGGAAATATTGAATCTCTTTGATGCTCTTTGGTACTGGCTTTTGCAGTACTGCTGCTACTTTATTCTGGTCAATTGCCAGACTAAGACCTCAGACTTTATGTCCTAGAGCCAGTAACTCTTGTTGGCCAAAATTGCACTTTTTGAGTGAAATATTCAGATTTATGGGTGTGCATTTACTTAGTACTCTGTCTATGTATTGCACATAGTCTTCCCATGTCTCTGAGTATATAATGATATCATCAATATATACCACCATCCAGCCTTCCAGTATTTCTTCTTGAAATATTGTGTCCATCATCCTTTGGAAATGGGCTGGTGCATTTTTGATGCCAAATGGCATCCTGGTATACTCATATATGCCCATATGGCATATTATTCTGAGGATTTCATGGAGTTTGGTTTAACTTCATTTTGGTGGAAGCCTTTCATACAATCCATTTTGGTTATTTATTTGGCTTTTGCCAGTTTATCCAAGGCATGAGGTATCCTGGGTATAGGGTACCTGTCTGCTTTTGTGTAGTTATTCAGAGCTCTGAAGTCTCCACACAGTCTAGACTTGCCATCATGCCAAGTGATTAGGAGAGGAGTTGTGATTTCCACTATTTCATTTTGTCCAATCTTCCTGATGACATCCATGTCCAGGAGTTCATTCATGTGTTTTTCCATTTCTTTCCTGGTTTCCAGGCTTTCTGGATAAGAGGTCTCCTCAGCATAGGTGGATAAGTTCTTTCCACATCCAGATATAATTCTATATCATGGACTTTAATCTTGCCTACTGGCTCTTCACCAATTGCAAATGCTGGTCTGTTCTTCCTCAGAGTCTTCAGTAAACTTAATTTTTGTTTACTGGTCAGGGTAGTGCTAAACTGTCCTTCTCTGAATTCATTCAGAAGTTCTTCCAGTGGATGTTGAGAAGATATCTGGTATATATCAAGTGAAAATTTCTTTTCCTTGTGGGTACCAATGGTAATGTGCCTGTTTTTACTGTTGTAAATATCTATGCCATACATCCTCTGGTGATCTGTTCCCAGTAAGAACCCTTGATTGTGGGCACCATCACACACTACAAACTCTGGGTTGATTCTGATATTACGTTTCCTATGGGATATAATTATCTCTTTGATGATTGTCCCAATGGAAGGCATCTTCCCTGATGCACTTTTAAAGTTCTTTGCCTTGGTGGGAAAGAGCTGTTCTTCCTTATTTGGGAAGTGGTTATCCAGATAATTTCTGGCCACTATGGAGCAGTGTGCTCCACTGTCAATGATCAGTGGATGCGGAGCATTATCAATACAGACAGTCACTTTTGTGGCTGTTCCATGTATATATGCCATCCCTTTGGTTGGTGTAGCCAGCAATGTTTGTGCATCTTGTGTATGTTTGCACAAGTTTTTGTTGGCAGTATCCTGTGGCATGCCTGCTTCCAACTGTATCTCCTGAATTTATAGGGGGGTTTCCTCTTGGTATTCCACTAGAAATTATTCTCTGGGATCTTGGTCATCATCAGATGGTTTTCTGATGGTATCACCCATGGAGTCTGATTCAGAATCCTCTGTTGGGGATTCCTCCTCTGGGACTTTCTCAATGGCATAGACTTTTTTCTTTGCCTTTGGACAGTTGTTGGCATAGTGGTCTGTTGAACCACAATTGTGACAAGTATTCTTCTTCTTTGACACTTCCTCCACTCTTTCTCTGGAGTTGTCTTTAAACTCCATCCTGAAAGGTTGTTTCTGTTTGAAACCACTGCTTCTATATAGGCTGAATTTTCCTATATTAACTCTTTTCCTTATATCTTGTAAGGTATTAGCAATGTCATCTAGAGTTCAATTTTGGTTGCATCTGCATTTCACTGCATTCTCTAGCTCTCCTGGCAGTTGAATCAGGAGTTTGTGATTCTTCATTTGGATTTTCATCTGAGGATCAATGGCTTTGAGGCTTTAAGTCTTTTAGACTGTCTAAGACACCACTCATATGGATCTTTGTCCACAGAGTATTTGTCATTTTCAAATGACATGGTCTTTTGCCATATCCAAGTACCATTACTGTACTTTTGGATGATTTGACTCTTCCACCATGGCCTGTTCCTCCTGCCACAGATTTCTTTCATTTCTGTGTACCATATACTAGCATTACCTTTAAATGATGTATTTAGTCTAGGAGTAATACAGTAATCTGGTATTCTTGGTACATCAATGAAGAGTCCATCAATATAATCTATGAGTTACACATGATCAAATTCTACTGTTTCAAAGAATTTGGGCCAGCTTGAGGCCTCAGGAGGCTGTTTCAAGGCGTCCTTCTCTGAATAAGACATGCCATCTCCATCCTGGTATTGTGATGGAGATCTTGCCTTATTCATCAACATGGCATCTGGTTTGATTTCATCTGGTTGATATGGATTATCCATAACATAGCCTTGTAATTGGGGATTCATGTAATGGTAGACATTAAACAATTTGTTTATATCTTGATCCAGACACTCCCTGTCCCTTTTGCTGTGGTGTTGTTCTTCAAAGACTAGATTCAGTGTTTTCTCAATTGAGAATGTCCTTCTTGAAGAATTTTAACAATTTTATCCATGGAGGCTGTTGATTTTTTCATCATCTCATGGCTTGCTTCAAGTTCTGAAAACTGCTTTTGAGTGTGCTCAGAATATTGGGACATTTGTAACCACAGTGCATCACTGTTTAAGCCACTCTCAGGTGTGATAACATTATGTTCAATCTGAGTGGGGCTAATATTTTTATTAATGGGACTACTGATTCTAGAGTGGTTTACAACTACTTCTGGTTCCTGTGTACTTCTTTTACCAAGTCCAACAGCTTCTGGATCATGGGGTCTGACTCTTTCCTCCTCTGGTTGAAGGAGGTTTTGTTCTGGCCCTTGTTTCCTTGTCTTCTCCTGGAAAATTCCTGGAATTGTGAAAAATGGTGACTCTTGGCCACTGATCTGCTGGTTTCTGAATGGTGTGAAGCCACTGGAGAGCTGATTTGGCCTGCTTGTTGTGAGCCTGAAGGAATCTTAGTAGTACCTTTCTGGGTTAACTGTTCTTCTATAGCTTGGATAGTGGCTTGATTCTCCCTTATCCTCTGTGCCCTTGCCTCCAGGAGTATGAAATGCCTGGTAGGATTCCAACATTTGGTGATTACCATAATGTCTTTGCATTCTATCTCTTTGAGACAGATCTTCTGGAAAATTGCTCCATGTTTGGCCCAGTGAGATGTCATGTTGAAAGTCTTGTTGTCCATGCTCCATTGAAACAAATATTTAAGGAGTTCGTGGAGCTGAAGAACTTGAGCCATATCCTTCCAGTCCTCTGGTTTGAGGTTCCTGTTGAATTGGAGGGTGAATGCCAGGGTTGATATTATCTCCCTCATTGTTTTTCCATCCACCACTGTGTCCAAGGTGTTGCTTTCCAGGTCTTCTTGTTCTGGACAAGCCTTCTCTGTCCTCTTTCTGGTTCCTTTGGAAGCCAAGGTCTCTGAGGTATACAGGTGACACATCAGTGTTTGCAAGCAGTCAAAAACTTTATGTTCTTAGGGTATTTACCTTTGAATGTGCCTTGTAAAAATTTGTTGTCTGCTGATTTGGGAAATTTACCTTTAGAGGTTACAACTGGGTTAATTATAGTATTCTTCCCTGTACAAGTTGTTAAGGTTGGTTTACATAGTATTGATGCAGAGTTTTGTGGTTTTCTACTTCTCTGGGTGGCTATTGGTGTCCACTTCTTTGCTGTGACCAGTCCTTTACTGAGACTCTTTCCTTTGCCCTTGCTCCCCTCTGGTTCTGAGGGTGTCACTGGTGTGTTGGCCTGTGACTGGGTCTCAAGTGGGATATAATTCTCTTCAACTGAATCAAAGTAGGAAAAAGAGGGCTTATGTCAGTAAAGACTTCTCAAAGTGCTGTTTGCACGTCTAAGAATGGCCTCTGGGCTTGTATATTACTACAATATGTCCTGTATAATGACAGTGTCAGCCTGTGACTCAAAACCAGAGCACAAGCATGACAGCCAAAATACCATAAACCAATGGCATAGCCAAGATACCACCAAAACATGGAGCTGAGCTAAATCAGCTCAAAAGGTATCAAAAGAAAGAGCAAACTCACCTCTTTCTGAAAACATAAGTCCAATCATCATAGGACAAGAAATAACAAAGTTATTTCTGCTCAAAGTTATTGCTGAGCATAAACCTTAATTTTCACCTCTCATCTAAAGTCTAGAAGGAGAGGCTTAACCCCATCAAATGGGTATTCAAAATGAAGCTCTAAGTCAGGGCTATCCAATGGTACCAGCCAAACTGAGCTAGCACCAGTATTACTTGAGTTATGGTCAAATTCAGGCCAAATAAGGGTGAACAAAACATTCACCTCTCATCTAACTTCTACAGTTTTAGTCTGGGATAATTGAAGTGGGGTCCTTTTGGAAAGAGCACAATCAGGGCTATCTGATGGTGCCATCCACTTCTCCATATCTCACCTATAACACAAGTTATGAGGCAAACAAGCTAAATACAGCTTTTTGCCCAAACCACGCCTATGTACAAAAACCTTGTACATGGGATAACTTTGTCATATTGAATGATAGCCATACCAAATTGGGTATCATTGTGTAGAGCGCATACAGGCCTATTCAATGAACCAACTTTGAGCATGATATCCAAAAACCGACAGAGTTATGGCCATTTGAAGGTTATAATCCCACAATATGACCAATACAACTGTATTATGACAGGATACAGTTGTACTCTGATTATGAGGTGTCAAATAGGGGAAGAAGCATGTTAATACTTCAATAACTCATAAGTCTGTCAATACTGGGGTCCCATACAGTTTCTGTACAGCATTCTACGCATCATACACGTCAGAATCAGGCTGTGAGGTCCCCAAATGAAAATTTTCACCCTGTATTGGTGAAAACTGCCCAGATGTGGTTTCAAAACCACATCTGAGCCCAATACAGGGCATACAGGCTGTTTGAAAACCACAAGTCAGTCCTAGAGAGTGAAAAATATTCACTTCCTCTATGTGGAAAGATCTAGCACCCTTTCCACCCCATTTCAGGATAAAAAGGAGGCTTTTCACAGCCAGAATTGTCTCCTCATCCTGCTCTTGAATACCCTAAATAGTAAACTGCAAAAACAGTTTTACTCTTGGGTAATAAGCAGGTATACTCTTAATTTAAAGTATTGTAGTCTTTATTATTGTAACCCAACAGGTAAGGCTACACCCAGGGCTTTCAACAGCGCTCACCACCACTATATTCATTATAGTAAAGCCCTTTTTTTATTCAATTAATCCATCTTTAACCCTTATAAAACATTTTCAAACTATTTTCCACGTGTCACAGTCATAGTTTTAGTTGTAAAAAGCTTTATTACATCTTCAACATAGACTCAACCTGACAGACAGTGCAATTGAATAAAAAATTCCACGTCAGAATTACAGCTTTTGGTACCCCGTTACACTGTTTGTGTACCAGTATCCCACATATTCACTTGTGGCTTTCAAGTGTGATCTGTATAAGTGGCTCTGTATAAGTGTAATTGAGTCAACAATTCACTTAACCACGCCTCAACTGTTAGCTTTACAGTCAGAGGTGTCCTTATTTAATCAAAAATACACAACTTATTGATGGAATATGTGTTTTCTATGTAAAACACGCCAAAAATAAAGGTCTTGTGGGTATTAACCACGTGACAGATACTCTTAAAATATGAGTAAAAGGTGGTACATAGACCAATTATATGAATATATATATATTATTAAGAAAAATAAGCCTAAACAAATAGAGAAGCAATTGTTAGAAAATGATAAATAAGAGAAAAAGACTTACGTATAAGGTACAAAATTCAAAGAAGCATGGCCAGGCCCCCAAAATGTCAGGTTGAGTCCATGATGAAGCAGTAATTAGGGTATTTAAAGCTTTAACTATGACTGTGACATGTGATAAAAGATTTAAAATAAGAGTGTTTATTAAGAAATAAGGGTTTATAATAAAATTCAAGGGCTTTACTATTATAGAATATTGGTGGTGAGTGCTGTTGAAAGCCCTGGGTGCAGCTTTACCTGTTGGATTACAATAATAAAGACTAGAATAATTAAGATTATAATTATACCTGATTATTTTCCAAGAGTATAAATTTTTTTGACGGTTGTACTATGTAGGAATTTAAGAGAAGGATGTGGAAAACGTTTCTGGCAGTGAAAAGCCCTCCTTTTATCCTGAAATGGGGTGGAAAGGCTGCTAGATCTTTCCACATAGAGGAAGTGAAGATTTTTTCACTCTTCGAGACAGGCTTGTGGTTTGCAAAGACCTTTATAACCTGTATTGGGATCAGATGTGGTTTTGAAACCACATCTGGGCAGTTTTCATCAATACAGGGTGAAAATTTTCATCTGGGGACCACATAGCCCTCTTCTGACGTGTATGACGCGTAGAATGCTGTACAGAAACTGTATGGGACCCCAGTATTGACTGATTTATCAGGTATTGAAGTATAAACATGCTTCTTCATCATTTTGACACCTCATAATCATGATTATGGGATATTATCCAAGGGTAAAGCTGTATTGGTCAGAATGTGAGATTTTGACCTTAAAACAGCTATACCTTTGTCAGTTCTTGAGATATCAACCTCAAAACTGAACCAGTGTGTAGCCCTGTATGTGGTCTACACAATGGTACCTTATCTGATATGGTTATAATTAAATATGGCAAAGGTATGCCATGTACCAGATTTTTATACACATGCCTGGTTTAGGCAAAAAGCTGTATCGGGCTTGTTTGCCCCATGACCTCTGCTATAGCCGAGATATGAGGAAGTGGATGACACCATCAGATAGCCCTGATTGTCCTTTTTCAAAAAATACCCCACTTTAAGTATCTCACACTAAAAATGTAGAAGTTAGATGAGAGGTGAATGTTTTGTTCAACCTTATTTGGTCTGAATTTGACCATACGTTCAGTAATATTGGTGCTAGCTTAGTTTGGCTTGTACCATTGGATAGCCCTGGCTTAGAGATTCATTTTTAATACCCATTCAATGGGGTTAGGCCTCTCCTTCTGGATTCCAGATGAGAGGTGAAAATTAAAGTTTATGCTCAGCAATAACTTTGAGCAGGAATAACTTTGTTATTCTTTTTCCTATGGCGATGGGACTTACATTTTCATAAAGAGGTGAGTTTCTTCTTTCTTTTGATACCTTTTGAGCTAATTTGGCTCAGCTCCATGTTTTGGTGGTATCTTGGCTATACCATTGATTTATGGTATTTTGGCTGTCATGCTTGTGCTCTGGTTTTGAGTCACAGGCTGACAGCCTCAATCTCTCATAAAATATTTTGTCGTCCAATTGGTTCTTTTACCAATAAGTGGTTTCTTTTAACTTCTGAAATTGTGTTTAAGTATATTGTGGAATAACAATCTAAGGATAAGCAATGTGGGACATTAGTTAAATCAGAATTATAGTCTAGTTTCTATCCATTCCTATGAAGCATATGTTGAACTCTATTCTCTTCAAGCTGAGTTTTGGAACCAAGGGTCATTTCTAGATCCAATTGCCTTGTAAACAAGGTCAAAGCTTCACTGCGCCAAACTCCAACAAGTCTTTTTGGTGCTTTTCCCAAGTCAGAATTATCCTCTACATCTGAAGTTGCTTTTATATCAGTATATATTGCAGAGAAATCATTGTTTTGAGGGAACAATTGACGTGCTATTTTGAAACGTGCAGCTGTTACATAAATATAAAAGTGATATTACAGTTTTGTGTATGTCTAACAAAAGAATAAGCGCGTGCATTCTGCCTCCCTCTAATGTTTTTGGATTTATTAGCTTTTTGAAATATAACCTCCTGTGCAGCCTGGCCAATTTTTGAAAGCTTTCTCATTTCTTTACCCCTTCCATTGACCCAAGGTTCAATTAATACATTCAGTTGATCAGTATTGTTGATATTTAAACTGGGTTGAGTCTGGCTCCAATTGAAAAGGTGTTTGGAGATAATGTTGGCTATGGCTTCATTCCAAGTGGAGTTATTGAATGAGGTTCCCCATTGGAAGGTAATCCTCTTGAGGCCTACTAGCTGGCATTCCTTTTCGAAAGCACACTTTTCAAATATTGAGACCTTGATCTTGTTATTGAGAATATCACAACTTCCTTTAAATTGAGGTGGCTGCAATTTTTGAGATATAGAGTTGATTTCTTGTTTGACCAGAGTTTTGCTCTCACTAATTGGATGATCTCTCAGTCCATATTCAAAGGTTTCCAAATGGGTCTTGATGGGTTTAGCATGGGTTTTGACCCAATGAATATGAAATTCCTCTTCATCATTGGTAGGATTGGGTGGGAGGTCATCTACGGAAGGTGGCACACCCATTAAGAAGTAGATAAATTCTTGAAAGTGGACTGATTTGGTGTATGCCTCACTTGGAAGATCACTCTTTGTTACCAATCTTGTAATGTGGTGATTTCTTCCTTGAAAAAGTTTCTTACTATTTCTAGCCCTCTGTTTGGTCTCTTATTTTTGAATCCTGAATTCTACTCCAATAACTGAAAACCAAATCAGTGAGTAATTTTCTATTATCTTTAGGAAAGATAGTTACCACCTGATGTCGTTTCCTCTTGTACCTCCTGACTGGCATTCTGTGAAACTGCATCCTCTATTCCATGTCAGCCTGTGACTCAAAACCAGAGCACAAGCATGACAGCCAAAATACCATAAACCAATGGTATAGCCAAAATACCACCAAAACATGGAGCTGAGCCAAATTAGCTCAAAAGGTATCAAAAGAAAGAGGAAACTCACCTCTTCCTGAAAATATAAGTCCCATCACCATAGGACAAGAAATAACAAAGTTATTCCTGCTCGAAGTTATTGCTGAGCATAAACCTTAATTTTCACCTCTCATCTAAAATCTAGAAGGAGAGGCTTAAGCCCATCAAATGGGTACTCAAAATGAAGCTCTAAGGCAGGGCTATCCAATGGTACCAGCCAAACTGAGCTAGCACCAGTATTACTTGAGTTATGGTCAAATTCAGACCAAATAAGGGTGAACAAAACATTCACCTCTCATCTAACTTTTACAGTTTTAGTGTGAGATACCTGAAGTGGGGTCTTTTTGGAAAGAGCACAATCAGGGCTATCTGATGGTGCCATCCATTTCCTCATAACTCGAATACAACAGAAGTTATTGGCCAAACAAGCTTAATACAGCTTTTGACCAGACCACGCCAATGTACAAAAATACTTGTACATGGGATAAATTTGTCATATTTAATGATAACCATGTCAAGTTGGGTACCATTGTGTAGAGCTCATACAGAGCTATTCAATGAACCAGCTTTGAGCTTGATATCTCAAAAGCTGACAGAGTTATGACCATTTTAAGGTCAAAATCCCACCTGCTGTCAGATACAGCCTTACCATGGGATAATATCCCATAACCATGAATATGAGGTGTCAAATAGACAAAGAAGCATGTTTTTACTTCAATACCTCATATTTCAGTCAATACTGGGGTCCCATACAGTTTCTGTACAGCATTCTACACGTCATACATGTCAGAATCAGGCTGTGAGGTCCCCAGATGAAACTTTTCACCCTGTATTGGTGAAAACTGCCCAGATGTGGTTTCAAAACCACATCTGAGCCCAATACAGGGTATACAGGCTGTTTGAAAACCACAAGCCTGTCATAGAGAGTGAAAAATCCTCACTTCCTCTACGTGGAAAGGTCTAGCAGCCTTTCCACCCCAATTTCAGGATAAAAGGAGGGCTTTTCACAGCCAAAATCCTCTCCTCATCCTGCTCTTGAATAACCTACGTAGTAAACTGTCAAAAACAGTTTTACTCTTGGTTAAATAATCAGGTATAATTATAATCTTTAATTATTGTAGACTTTATTATTGTAATCCAACAGATAAAGCCTGCACCCAGGGTTCTCAATAGCGCTCACCACCACTATTTCTCAATAGTAGGACCCTTTTATCTCATTATAAACCTTTATAAACCTTTTTAAAATCATTTTTGTTGTGTCACATACACAGTTAAAGTTGTAATTAGCCTAGTTATACCTTTATCATAGTATCATCCTGACATTTTGGGGGCCTGGCCGTGTTTTTGACTTTTTTTGGACCTTACAAGTAAGTCTTTTCTCTTTTTTATGACTTATTCACACATTGTTTTATCTTTTTTAGGCGTAATTTCTATTTAAATATATATATATTATATATTTTTACCTTTTTTTTTATATACTCATATTATAAGAGTATTTTTTACATGGTTAACACCCACAGTTATTTTTATTTTTGGCATGTTTTGCATATAAAAACACATAAGCCACTAATAAAGTCCTGTATTCTTGACTGAATAAGGACACCTCTGACTGATAAACCATCAGTTGAGGCGTGGTCAAGTGTATTGTTAATTCAATAACACTTGTATACAAACCACTTTTACAGAATACACTTGCAAACCACAAGTGTATCTGAGGGATACTGACACACAAACAGTGTGACAGGACACCATAAGCTGTATTTTTGACGTGAAATTGTTAATTCAATTACACTGTCATTATACAAGGTCATACTGTAATAATATACAAGCCCAGAGGCCATTCTTAGACGTGCAAAACCAGCCTTTTAAGAAGTCTTAACTGACATAAGCCCTCTTTTTCCTGTTTTGATTCAGTGGAAGAAAACTACATCCCACTTGAAGCCCAGTCACAGGCCAACACACCAGTGACACCCTCAGAACCAGAGGGCAGAAAGGGTAAAGGAAAAAGGCTTAGTGAAGGCCTCATCACAGCCAAGAAGTGGACACCAATAGCCACTCAGAGGAGTAGAAAACCACGAAACTCTGCTTCAATACAAGGTAAACCAACCTTAACCACTTGTACAGGGAAGATTACAATTATTAACCCAGTTGTAACCTCCAAAGGCAAACTGCCCAAATCAGCAGATAACAAATTTATACAAGGCACAGTCAAAGGTAAATACCCTAAGAACATAAAGTTTTTGACTGCTTGCAAACACTGATATGTCCCCTGCATACCTCAGAGACCTTGGCTTTCAAAGGAACCAGCCAGAGGATAGAGCAGGAATGTCTAGAACCAGAAGACCTGAAAGAAGAAACATTGGACACAGTGGTGGATGGCAAAACAAGGAGGGAGATAATATCAACCTTGCCATTCACACTCCAATTCAACAGAAACCTCAAACCAGAGGACTGGAAGGATATGGATCAAGTTCTTCAAATCCACCAACTCCTCAAAGATTTGTTTCAATGGAGCATGGACAACAAGAGGTTCAACCTAGCAACTCACTGGGCAGAACTGGGATCAAGTTGCCAGAAGATCTGTCTCAAAGAGATAGACTTCAAGGACCTTATGGTAATCACCAAGGGTTGGAACCCTACCAGGCAGCACAGACTCCTGGAGGCAAGGGCACAGAGGATAAGGGAGAACCAAGCCACTATCCAAGCTATAGAAGAACAGTTAACCCAGACAGGGCCTACTCAGATTCCTTCAGGTTCACAAGGAGCAAGCCAAATCAGCTCTCCAGTGGCTTCACACCATTCAGAAACCAGCAGATCAGTGGCCAAGAGTCACCATTCTTCACAATTCCAGGAAGTTTCCAGGAGAAGACAAGGCAACAAGGGCAAGAACAAAGCCTCCTTCAACCAGAGGAGGAAAGAGTCAGACCCCATGATCCAGAAGCTGTTAGATTTGGTAAAAGAAGTACACAAGAACCAGAAGTAGTTGTAAACCACTCTAGAATCAGTAGTCCTAGTAATAGAAACATTACCCCCACTCAGACTGAAAATAACATTATCACATCTGAGAGCAACATCAACAGTGACACACTGTGGTTGCAAATGTCCCAATATGCTGAGCAATCTGCAAAGCAGGCTGCAGAATTCGCAGCTGCCCAAGAGAAGATGAGAGAAACTCAAGCCTCATTGGAGCAGATAGTTAAAAACCTTCAGGAAGGATATGCTCAACTGAGCAAAGCCTCTGAAGAAACCAACAAGAGACTGAATCAAGTCTCTGAAGAACAACACCATAGCAGCAGGGACAGGGAGTGTCTGAACCAAGACATCAACAAATTGTTTGATGCCTACCATAGCTTAAAGCCCCAACCACAAGGCCAAGCTATGGAGAATCCATATCAACCAGATGACATCAAACCAGATGCCATGTTGTTGAATAAGGCAAGATCTCCATCACAATACCAGGATGGAGATGGCATGTCTTAATCAGAGAAGGAAGCCTTGAAACAGCTTCCTGAGGCCTCAAACTGGCCCAAATTCTCTGGATCAGGAGAATATGATCATATGGAACTCATAGATTATATTGATGGACTCTTCATTGATGTACCCAGCATACCAGATTACTGGATTACTGCTAGACTGAATACTGCATTTAAAGGTCATGCAAGTATATGGTACACAGAAATGAAAGAAATCCATGGCAGAAGAAATTGGCCATGGTGGAAGAGTCAAATAATCCAAAAGTACAGTAATGGAACTTGGATATGGCAAAAGACCATGTCATTTGAAAATGACAAATACTCTGTGGACAAAGATCCATATGAGTGGTGTCTCAGACAGTCTAAAAGACTTAAAGCCATTGATCCTCAGATGAACATCCAGATGAGGAATCACAAACTTCTGACACAACTGCCAGGAGAACTAGAGCATGCAGTGAAATGCAGATGCAACCAAAATTGCACTCTAGATGACATAGCCAATACCTTACAAGACATAAGGAAAAGGACTAATATAGGGAAATTCACCCCATATAGAAGCAATAGTTTCAAAGAGAAACAACCTTTCAGGGTAGAGTTTAAAGACAAACCCAGAGAAAGAGTGGCAGAAGTGGCAAAGAAGAAGAATTGTTGTCACAATTGTGGTTCAACAGACCACTATGCCAACAACTGTCCAAAAGCAAAGAAGAAAGTCTATGCTATAGAAAAAGTCCCTGAAGAAGAACCTCCAACAGAGGATTCTGAATCAGACTCTATGGGAGATGCCATCAGAGAACTATCTGCTGATGATCAAGACCCAAGAGAGGAACTTCTAGCGGAATACCAAGAGGAAACCCCATTGGAAATCCAGGATATACAGTTGGAAGCAGGCATGCCACAGGATACTGCCAACAAGAACTTGTGCAAACACACACAAGATGCACAAACATTCCTGGTTACACCAACCAAAGGAATGGCATATATACATGGAACAGCCACAAAAATGACTGTATGTATTGACAATGCTCAGCACCCACTGATCATTGACAGTGGAGCACATTGCTCCATAGTGGCCAGAAATTATCTAGATAGCCACTTCCCAAACTGGGAAAAACAGCTCTTGCCCACTAAGGCAAAGAACTTTAAGAGTGCATCTGGAAAGATGACCTCTATTGGGACAATTATCAAAGAGATAATTATACCCCACAGAAAAGGTAATATCAGACTAAACCCAGAGTTTGTAGTGCTTGAAGATGCCCACATCCAAGGGTTTTTACTGGGAACAGATTACCAGAGGATGTATGGCATAGATATTTACAACAGTGAAAATAGGCATATTACCATTGGTACTAACAAGGAAAAGGAATTTTCTCTTGATATATACCAGATATCTTCTCAGGACCCACTGGAAGAACTTCTGAAAGAATTCAGAGAGGGACAGTTTAGCACTACCCTCACCAGTAAACAAAAGCTAAGTTTACTGAAGATGCTGAGGAAGAATAGACCAGCATTTGCCATTGGTGAAGAACCATTAGGCAAGATCAAAGGCCATGATATAGAACTATATCTGGATGTAGAAAGGCCTTATCCACCCATGTTAAGGAGACCTCCTTACCCACCAAGTCTGGAGACCAGGAAAGAGATTGAGAAACATATCAATGAACTCCTGGACATGGATGTCATTAGGAAGATTGGACATAATGAAATAGTGGAAATCACCACTCCTGTCCTAATCACCTGGCATGATGGCAAGTCTATATTGTGTGGAGACTTCAGAGCCCTGAACAACTACACAAAAGCAGACAGGTATCCTATACCAAGGATACCTCATGCCTTGGATAAATTGGCCAAAGCCAAATACATAACCAAGATGGATTGTATGAAGGGCTTCCACCAAAATGGAGTTAAACCAAACTCCATGAAATTACTCAGAATAATATGCCATATGGGCATATATGAGTACACCAGGATGCCATTTGGCATCAAGAATGCACCAGCCCACTTCCAAAGGATGATGGACACCATATTTCAAGAAGAAATAATGGAAGGCTGGATGGTAGTGTATATTGATGATATCATTATATACTCAGAGACATGGGAAGACCATGTACAATACATAGACAGAGTGCTAAGTAAATGTACACCCATCAATCTGAAAATTTCACTTAAAAAGTGTAATTTTGGCCAACAAGAGCTACTAGCTCTAGGACACAAAGTCTCAGGCCTTAGTCTGGCAATTGACCAGAACAAAGTAGCAGCAGTACTGCAAAAGCCAGTACCAAAGAACATCAAAGAGATGCAATCTTTCCTTGGATTTGCTAGCTACTATAGAAACCACATCAAAAACTTTGCTCACATAACTAGTAGTTTATACAAGTTATGCTCAAAGGATGTAGTTTTTGAAATAACCAAGGAAAGGAGGGATGCATATGAGAGGATCAAATATGAACTCACAAATGCACCTGTGCTCATCTTGCCTGACTTTGAACTAACATTCAAGTTATATATAGATGCAGCATGCAGCCAAGGCTTGGGAGCAGCCCTTCACCAAAGACAAATTGTGGATGGTGAACCAAGAGAAGGTGTAATATGTTACATCTCCAGGCAGCTGAAAGATGCAGAAGCCAGGTATGGGGCCACCCAGACAGAATGTCTATGTCTAGTCTGGGCTCTAGAAAAACTCCATTATTATTTGGAGGGTGCAGTCTTTGAAGTCTACACAGACTGCACAGCCTTGAAGTCTTTACTAAACATGAAGACTACTAATAGACACATGCTGAGATGGCAAATAGCCATCCAGGAGTATAGAGGGAACATGACCATCATATACAAGGAAGGTAAAAGCCATACCAATGCAGATGGCCTTGGCAGATGGCCACTGGACAATGTCAAAAGCAATCCAGCTTATGACCCTGAAGTTGCTGCAAAAATTCCTATCCATTTTATGGAAATAAATAGGAAGAAAAACTTCAGATTCTCTGAATGGGCACCAGGTAGTGGTACCCTTGACAGTGGAAATACTGATTCAGAAGGGACAGAAACCCCCATACTGGGAATAAGTTCCTCAGAATTGCACAATGAATTTTTCAATGCAGTACTGACATCTTATGCTAAACACAAACAGTGTAGCATACTACTCCAACTCCTTCAACAAAAATACAGGAGCCCAGAACTGGAAACCAAGCTGGAGGAACCCTGGTTGAGGACCTATAAGGACAATAAATTCTTCCTTATAGATGGCCTGATTTATCACAGAGAAAAGCACACCAGTGCACTCACAGTGATAGACAGAGACCACATCTCTTTAATCCTGCAGGAATGCCATGACTTCCCCTACATGGGACACATGAGTGAGGACAGGACTAAAGAGAGGGTAGCAAGCACAGCTTGGTGGCCCAAGTGGGAGCAAGAGTTGAGTGAATACATCAACACTTGTGAAAGATGCCAAAAGGCAAATAGAAAGCATGGGAAGAAATATGGGTTGCTTCAACACATAGAAGAACCCAAGCACCCATGGGAAACCATCAACATGGACTGGGTCACAGGACTTGTCCCAGGAGTCAAAGAAAACTACAATGCCTGCTTAATCATAGTTGATAGGTTCAGCAAGAGCATGAGATGTCTACCATGCCATAAAGAGGACACAGCCATGGACACTGCTCTGTTATTTTGGAATAACATCATATCCACCTGTGGAGTCCCTAAGATCATAATCAGTGACAGGGACCCAAAATTCACATCTGAATTTTGGACCAATTTATATGACATGCTTGGCACCAAGCTTGCTTTTTCCACAGCTTACCATCCACAAACAGATGGCCTAGCTGAGAGGATGATCCAAACAATGGAGGACATCCTCAGGAGGTTCTGTGCCTATGGCATGGAATACAAGGACCATGAGGGATATACCCATGATTGGGTCACCCTCTTACCAGCAGTCCAACTGGCTTATAATACAAGCCAGCACTCTACCACAGGAAAAACACCTGCACTGGTAGAGAAAGGGTGGAATCCCCTGTTACCTGTGGATCACTTGAAGAAAAATCTTCTGACCATCCACCCCACAGCCAAAGACTTCCATGATATGTGGAAGAAAGCCTGTGATACTGCTGCCAAATGCATAGCTGAGGCCAAAGAGTATAATAAGCAAAGGTAGGACAAATCACATATGGAACCTGACTTCAAGGAAGGGGACCAGGTGTTAGTGCCTACACTGAACTTTAACAATCTCAAAGGACCCAAGAAAATGAGAGACTCATTTGTAGGGCCCTTCACTATCATTAAGTTGATAGGGAAGAATGCAGTAGAGGTCAAGCTCACTGAGGAGTTTTCTAGGAAACACCCAGTCTTTCCAGTAAGCCTGGTCAAACCATACTTCCAAACACAGGAGGGTAAATTCCCCTCCAGGAAGAAGAACACCACTCCACCAGAAATAGTGGAAGTAGAAGACTCTCCTGGACCTGTGAGTAAAATCATCAGGGCCAGAAAAATCAGACTTAATTGGAAGGATCAGAGACAATATCTAGTCAGATTCAAGAACCAGACAGCTGAGAAAGACAAATGGTTGGCAGAGGATGCCATACCAGATGGGAACCTCCATTTAAGGAGATTCAGAGCCTCTAGGAGGACTGAACAGTCTCATCAATGATGAGCCTGTTTTAGAGGGAGGGTATGTCAGCCTGTGACTCAAAACCAGAGCACAAGCATGACAGCCAAAATACCATAAACCAATGGTATAGCCAAAATACCACCAAAACATGGAGCTGAGCCAAATTAGCTCAAAAGGTATCAAAAGAAAGAGGAAACTCACCTCTTCCTGAAAATATAAGTCCCATCACCATAGGACAAGAAATAACAAAGTTATTCCTGCTCAAAGTTATTGCTGAGCATAAACCTTAATTTTCACCTCTCATATAAAATCTAGAAGGAGAGGCTTAAACCCATCAAATGGGTACTCAAAATGAAGCTCTAAGCCAGGGCTATCCAATGGTACCAGCCAAACTGAGCTAGCACCAGTATTACTTGAGTTATGGTCAAATTCAGACCAAATAAGGGTGAACAAAACATTCACCTCTCATCTAGCTTTTACAGTTTTAGTGTGAGATACCTGAAGTGGGGTCTTTTTGGAAAGAGCACAATCAGGGATATCTGATGGTGCCATCCATTTCCTCATAAATCAACTACAACAGAAGGTATTGGCCAAACAAGCTTAATACAGCTTTTGACCAGACCATGCCAATGTACAAAAATACTTGTACATGGGATAACTTTGTCATATTTAATGATAACCATGTCAAGTTGGGTGCCATTGTGTAGAGCTCATACAGAGCTATTCAATGAACCAACTTTGAGCTTGATATCTCAAAAGCTGACAGAGTTATGACCATATTAAGGTCAAAATCCCACCTGCTGTCAGATACAGCCTTACCATGGGATAATATCCCATAACCATGAATATGAGGTGTCAAATTGACGAAGAAGCATGTTTTTACTTCAATACCTCATATGTCAGTCAATACTGGGGTCCCATACAGTTTCTGTACAGCATTCTACACGTCATACACGTCAGAATCAGGCTGTGAGGTCCCCAGATGAAAATTTTCACCCTGTATTGGTGAAAACTGCCCAGATGTGGTTTCAAAACCACATCTGAGCCCAATGCAGGGTATACAGGCTGTTTGCAAACCACAAGCCTGTCATAGAGAGTGAAAAATCTTCACTTCCTCTATGTGGAAAGGTCTAGCAGCCTTTCCACCCCAATTTCAGGATAAAAGGAGGGCTTTTCACAGCCAAAATCCTCTCCTCATCCTGCTCTTGAATAACCTACGTAGTAAACTGTCAAAAACAGTTTTACTCTTGGTTAAATAATCAGGTATAATTATAATCTTTAATTATTGTAGACTTTATTATTGTAATCCAACAGATAAAGCCTGCACCCAGGGTTCTCAATAGCGCTCACCACCACTATTTCTCAATAGTAGAACCCTTTTATCTCATTATAAACCTTTAAAATCATTTTTGTTGTGTCACATACACAGTTAAAGTTGTAATTAGCCTAGTTATACCTTTATCATAGTATCATCCTGACATTCCATATCTTTCCAAATCTTGAATAAAGATGGATTGCTTTCAAGTAGAATGAGTATGGATGCCTTCGTGATTTTCTTAATCTGAGTTCATTATTGATTCACCCTCTGTTGTGGGGTTGTCAGCCTGTGACTAAAAACCAGAGCACAAGCATGACAGCCAAATACCATAAACCAACGGTATAGCCAAGATACCACCAAGACATGGAGCTGAGCCAAATCAGCGCAAAAGGTATCAAAAGAAAGAGGATACTCACCCCTTTTCAAATAATCAAGTCCCACAATCATAGGAAAAATAATAAAAAAGTTATTCCTGCTCAAAGTTGTTGGTGAGCATAAACCTTAATTTTCACCTCTTATATGAAATACAGAGTAGGAGGCCTAAGCCCATCAGATGGGCATTTTAAATGAAGCTCTAAGCCAGGGCTATCCAATGGTACCAACTAAACTGAGCTAGCACCAGTATTACAGAACGTAAGGTCAAATTCAGGCCAAATAAGGGTGAATCAAACATTCACCTCTCATCTAGCTTCTACAGTTTTAGTGTGAGATACCTAAAGTGGAGTCTTTTTGGAAATAGAAAAATCAGAGCTATCTGATGGTGTCATGAATTTCTCCATATTTCCACTAGAACAAAAGTTATAGGGCAAACAAGCCCAATACAGCTTTTGCCTAAAAACACGCACATGTACAAAAACATGTACATGGGATAACTTTGTCATATCTAATGATAACCATACCAAATAGGGTACCATTGTGTAGAACACATACAGGGCTACACATGGATTCATTTTTGAGGTTGATATCTCAAGAACTGACAAAGGTATAGCTGTTTTAAGGTTAAAATCCCACATTTTGACCCATACAGCCTTACCATGGGATAATATCCCATAACCATGATTATGAGGTGTCAAACTGACAAAGAAGCATGTTTATACTTCAATACCTCATATTTAATTCAATACTGGGGTCCCATACAGGTTCTGTACAGCATTCTACGGGTCATACACGTCATAATCAGGTTGTGAGGTCCCCAGGTGAAAATCTTCACCCTGTATTGGTGGAAACAGCCCAGACGTGGTTTCAAAACCACATCTGCGCCCAATACAGGCTATACAGGCCTTTTTTAAACTACAAGCCTGTCCTAGAGAGTGAAAAATCTTCACTTCCTCTAAGTGGAAAGGTCTAGCCACCTTTTCACCCCATTTAAGGATAAAAAGGGTGCTTTTCACAGCCAGAAAAGCTTTCCTCATCCTGCTCTTGAATTCCCATGTAGTAAACTGTAAAAAACAGTTTTACTCTTGGAAAATAATCAGGTTATACTATAAAATTTAGTATTGTAGTTCTTATTATAGTAATCCAACTGGTAAGAATGCACCCAGGGCTTTCAGCAGCGCTCACCACCACTATTTCTCAATAGTACAGCCCTTTTTATTTAGTTATAACCCTTGTTATCTTAGAAACACTTTATTTTAATCCTTAAAACCGTGTCACAAATATAGTTAAAGTTGTAACTAGCCTCTTTACCACTTTATCGTAGTTTCATCCTGACATTTTGGGGGCCTGGCTGTGTTTTTTTGAAATATTTGGACCTTACAAGTAAGTTTTTCACTTATTTATTGCTTTCTGACAATTTCTTCTATGTTTTTAGGCATGTTTTCTCAAAATATATATATGATATATTTTATATTGTTAATTGGTGTATATACCATTTTATAATCATATTATAAGAGTACTTGTAACGCCACTAATAACCACAAGACCTTTATTTTTGGCATGTTTTACATATAAAAAGACTTCAGCCATTGATAAGTACTGTATTTTTGACTAAATAAGGACACCTCTGACTGTAAACCCAACAGTTGAGGTGTGGTTAAGTGTATTGTTGACTCGATTAGACTTATACAGAACCACTTTTTACAGATTGTACTTGAAAACCACAAGTCAATCTGTGGAATACTGGTACAAAAACAGTGTAACAGGGTACCAACAGCTGTATTACTGATGTGAAATTGTTATTTCAATTACACTGTCAGTATACAAGGGCATATTGTAGTAATATAAAAGCCCAGAGGCCATTCGTAGATGTGCAAACAGCATTTCAAGAAGTCTTAACTGACATTAAGCCCTCTTTTCCTGTTTGATTCAGTGGAAGATAACTTCATACCACTTGAAACCCAGTCACAGGCCAACATACCAGTGACACCCTCAGCACCAGAGGGAAGCAAGGGCAAAGGGAAGAGGCACAGTGAAGGCCTGATCACAGAAAAGAAGTGGACACCTATTGCCACTCAGAAGAGTAGAAAACCAAGAAATTATGCTTCAATAAAAGGTAAACCAACCTTAACAGCTTGTACAGGGAAAATTACTATAATTAACCCAGTTGTAACCTCTAAAGGTAAGTTTCCCAAATCAGCAGACAAAATATTTGTACAAGGCACAGTCAAAGGTAAATACCCTAAGAACATAAAGTTTTTGACTGCTTGCAAACACTGAAATGTCACCTGTATACCTCAGAGACCTTGGCTTCCAAAGGAACCAACCAGAGGACAGAGAAGGATTGTCCTGAGCCAGAAGACCTGGAAGAGGACACCTTGGACACAGTGGTGGATGGAAAAACAATGAGGGAGATAATATCAACCTTGCCATTCACACTCCATTTCAACAGGAACCTCAAACCAGAGGACTGGAAAGACATGGATCAAGTTCTTCAGCTCCATCAACTCCTCAAAGATTTATTTCAATGGAGCATGGACAACAAGAGGTTCAACCTAGCATCTCACTGGGCAGAACTTGGAGAAATTTGCCAGTGGATCTATCTCAAAGAGATAGACATCAAGGACCTTATGGTAATCACCAAAGGTTGGAATCCTACTGGGAAGTTTAGACTCCTGGAGGCAAGGGCAACCAGGATAAGGGAGAATCAAGCCACTATCCAAGCTATAGAAGAACAGCTAACCAAGACAGGGCCTACTCAGATTCCTTCAGGCTCACAAGGAGCAGGCCAAATCAGTTCTCCAGTGGCTTCACACCATTCAGAAACCAACAAATCAGTGAACAGGAGTCACCATTCTCCACAATTCCAGGAGGTTTGCAGGAGAAGACAAGGATAAAAGGGGAAAAACAAGACCTCTTTCAATCAAAGGAAGAGAGAGTCAGACTCAATGATCCAGAAGTTGTTGGATTTTGTGAAAGAAGTGCACAAGAACCAGAAGTAGTTGTAAACCACTCTAGAATCAGTAGTCCTATCAATAGAAGTATTACTCCCACTCAGATTGAAGATAATGCTGTCTCACCTGAGAGTAACTTAAGCAGTGATTCACTGTGGTTACAAATGTCCCAATATGCTGAGCAAACTCAAAAGCAGTGTTCAGAACTTGAAGAAAGCCATGAGAGGATGAAAAAATCAACAGCCTCCATGGATAAAATTGTTAAAACTCTTCAAGAAGGACATGCTCAATTGAGCAAAGCCTCTGAAGAAACCAACAAAAGACTGAATCTAGTGTTTGAAGAACAACACCACAGCAAAAGAGACAGGGATTGGCTGGATCAAGACATAAACGAACTGTTTAATGTCTACCATAGCATGAAGCCCCAACCACAAGGCCATGTTATGGATAATTCATATCACCAAGATGAAATCAAACCAGATGCCATGTTAATGAAGAAGGAAAGATCTCCATCACAATACCAGGATGAAGATAATATGTTTTATTCAGAGAAGGAAGCCTTGAAACAACTTCCTGAGGCCTCAAGCTGGCCCAAATTCTCTGGAACAGGAGAATATGATCATATGGAACTCATAGATTAGATTGATGAGCTCTTCATTGATGTACCAAGAATACCAGATTACTGGATTACTTCTAGACCAAATACAGCATTTGAAGGTCATGCTAGTATATGGTACACAGAAATGAAAGAAATCCATGGAAGAAGAAACTGGCCATGGTGGAAGAGTCAAATCATCCAAAAGTACAGTAATGGTACTTGAATATGGCAAACGACCGTGTCATTTGAAAATGACAAATACTCTGTGGACAAAGATCCATATGAGTTGTCAGGGTGAGTCTATATAGTAGCTATAAAATGTAGTTACAAGCTAGTATTATGACTGTGACACGTCAAAAAACAAATAAATTTAAATTTTCAGGTCCTACTGCTACGTGGTAACAGTAGTGATGAGTCCGTTGAGGGCCTGGGTTGCAATACTCTAATAACTTTGACTGTAAAGAAGTACTACAATAATTATTTTTTAATTATATCTTGAATGATAATTCTAAGGACACTACTGATTGATAACAGTTTTGTCATGTAAGAATATGGATAATAAGATAAAGATGATGGGTTTTCAAGGAAAAAACCCTTCTTTTTATATCTTTCAAGACTGTCAAGAGTTATTAACTCTTCAAACGTCAGAGGAGTGAAAATCTTCACTCCAATGATCAATCTGTGGTTCTGGATAGTCAATTCTGACGTCAATAGAGGCAGAATTGTGGTTTTGGAACCACAAATGATCATTCTGGATCAATACAGGGTGAAAAAACTTTTCACCTGCCATTTCAGCACTTGGATGACGTTGTTATGGTGTCTGTATGATCAACAATGATGATTTTAGAGAGGTTATATCTTCATAAGTATATTATTTTAAGTATGGGAGCAATACTGTTTGATACAAGTTTGATACAGTCATGTATTGCTAAAAAAACCTTCCAATCAAGATATCCAGTCAGTTCTTAAGATATCAAGAAGTCAAGAGCACAGAATTGAAGGGCTTAATGAGCTCTTCAATTTGGTATGCTTCATTTTTACCCTTTAAAATAGCAAAAGTTATAGCGGTTTTAAGTTTTTGGATGTATTTTTGTACATCAGTATGAGGCTTCAAAAACTTCCATACCAGATATCTTCTTCAATTTGGAAGATATCTGTATTCTGATGATACAGTCTTGTAGGGCTTGATTAGCTCTACAGTTTGGTATATTACACGGTACAGTTGAATGAGTGTATGCCAAAGATACAGGGGTTTGTTTACATTGTTGTTTTCAGAATATCTGTATTTTTGTTGTTAAACCTTTGAACCAAGATCCCTCAGTCAACTTAAGAGATACAGAGGTCTAAGGTGTCTCAAATTAAAGCTCTTGTTTAGATCTTTAATTTGGTTATACTTTTGTACAGTTTTGTACAAGCCCTCTTTGACCTTCAGGGGGGTCTTGGTTTTAAAATAAAGGTCATATGGTATCTCCAGCTGTAGTGGTGTTACAGCAACATGAATGATACCATTGTGTAGCTCTCTATGTGAGCTTCAAGAGAAATACCATTTTGGTATAGAATAGCTTAAATATGCATAAGTTAGATGAGAGGTGAAAATAAGGGTTTTGACTTGTTTATTCTCCTCTAGGTTTCCTTATTCTGTTTGGATAAGGTTGGTGTTTAATTTAAGTGGAGTTTTTTCCTCTCATTTATTACCTGTATTGACTATATCTGTTCAATACTTTTCATAACATTATTTATGGTATGTTGGATGTCATGCTAGTGCTCTGTTTTGAGTCACAGGCTGACATACCCTCCCTCAAAAGAAGGCTCATCATTGATGAGACTCTTCAGCCCTTCTGGAGGCTCTGAATCTTCTGAGGTGTATTTGTCCATCTGGGATTTCTTTCTCAGTTAACCATTTATCTTTATCTGCTGGTTGATTCTTAAATCTAACCAGATATTGCCTGTTGTCTTTCCCATTAATTCTTATTTTCCTGGCTTTAATGATCTTTTTCACTGGTCCAGGTGAGTCATCTTCCTCTACCAATCTTTCATGGGTGACTGTCTTCTTTCTGTCAGGGAATTTCTCCTCATCTGTTTGGTGATAAGGTTTGACCAGGCTCACAGGGAAAACTGGGTGTTTCCTAGAAAACTCTTTGCTCAGGTTGACTTCTACTGCATTCTTTCCTATTAATTTAATAATGGTGAATGGTCCTATGAATGAGTCTCTCATCTTCTTGGGTCCTCTTAGATTGTTGAAGTTAGGAGTTGGGATTAGAAGTTGGTCTCCTTCTTTGAAATCAGGTTTTTGGTGACTTTTATCATATCTCTGTTTGTTGTATAATTTAGCTTCAGCCACACATTGTTCTGCTTTTTCACAGGCAGGTTTCCACATTGTGTGGAAGTCTTTAGCTGTGGGGTGTACTGAGAGGAGTTTCTTCTTCAAGTAGTCTACTGGAAGTAGTGGGTTCCATCCTTTCTCTAATGTGGCAGGGGTTTTTCCTGTCACTGAGTGTATACTTGTGTTGTATGCCAATTGTACAGCTGGTAGGAGGGTTACCCAGTCATGGGTATATCCCTCATTGTCTTTATATTACATGCCATATGCACAAAATCTTCTAATGATGTCTTCTAATGTTTGAATCATTCTTTCTGCTAGAACATCTGTTTGTGGATGGTAAGCTGTGGAGAATGCTAGTTTGGTTCCCAGCATCTCATATAGATTAGTCCAAAATTATGATGTGAATTTAGGGTCTCTGTCACTAATTATAATTCTTGGAACTCCACAGTTTGCTATCACATTGCTCCAGAACAATATGGCTGTGTCCATTGCTGTGTCCTCTTTGTGACAGGGGAGACATCTGACACTCTTGCTGTACCTGTCTACTACTACTAGGCATGCATTAAAGCTGTCTTTCCCTCCAGGGACCAGGCCTGTCACCCAATCCATGTTTATTATTTCGCAGGGGTGTTTGGGCTCCTCTATACTCTGGAGTAATCCATATCTTTTGCCATGACCTTTGTTGGCTTTTTGGCATCTGGTACAAGTGTTGATGTATTCACTCAAGTCTTGTTCCCACTTTGGCCACCAAGCTGTGCTAAAGACTCTTTCTTTAGTTCTTTCTTCACTCATATGTCCCATGTATGGGCAGTCATGGCATTCCTGTAGTATCAGGGAAATATGTTCTCTATTTATTATTACCAGGGCACTTGTGTGTTTTTCCCTATGGTATAGTAGATCATCTATCAGAAAAAATCTATTCTCTTTGAAGTTTTTGAGCCATGGCTCTTCCAATTGGCTCTCTAGTTCAGGACTCCTGTACTTTTGTTTTAATAGTTGTATCAATATACTACACTGTTTGTGTTTATTGTATGATGATTGTACTATACTAATGAACTCTGTATTTAGATTAGAGGAGCTGATTCCCAATATGGGTATCTCTTTGCTCTCCCCATAGCTCTGTGCTGGGTTTGATGGGTCATTCCCTAATGCCCAGTTTGATAGTTTGAAGTTCTGTCTCCTATCTATCTCCATGCATTGTATGGGTATTTTGGCCCCATTTTCTGGGTCATATGCTGGATTCTCTTGGTCATTCTTCAGTGGCCACCTGCTGAGACCATCTGCATTAGTATGACTTTTCCCTTCTTTATAGATAATAGTCATATTCCCTCTGTATTCTTGTATGGCTATTTGCCACCTGAGCATGTGTCTGTTTGTTGTCTTCATGTGCAACGGTGATTTGAGGGCTGTGCAATCAGTAAAAACTTCAAATACTGCTCCTTCTAAGTAGTAATGGAGTTTTTCTAATGCCCATACCAAACAGAGACATTCTGTCTGAGTAGCTCCATATCTGGATTCTGAGTATTTCAGGTGTCTTGATATATGGCAAATTACTCCTTCTTTGGGTGTTCCATCCACTAGTTGCCTCTGGTGTAGTGCTGCTCCTAGTCCTTGGCTACATGCTGCATCTATATATAGTTTGAATGGTAGTTCAAAATCAGGCATCATTAGGACAGGGGCATTGGTCAGTTCATATTTGATCTTCTCAAATGCATCTCTTCTTTCTTTGGTAATCTCAAAGACTACATCTTTTGAACACAGTTTGTATAGGCTACTTGTGATGTGTGCAAAGTTTTTTATGTGGCTCCTGTAGTAACTAGCAAAGCCCAAAAAAGATTGCATTTCTTTAATGTTCTTTGGTACTGGTTTCTTTAGTACTGCAGCAACTTTATTTTGGTCTATGGCTAGACTTAAACCTGAAACTTTGTGTCCTAGGGCTAGCAGTTCTTGCTGTCCAAAGTTACATTTTTTAAGAGATATTTTCATGTTGATTGGTGTACATTTTCCCAATATTTTATCAATTTTCCTCATATGGTCTTCCCATGTTTCTGAGTATATTATGATATCATCAATGTACAATACCATTCACCCTTCCATTATTTCATCTTGAAATATGGTATCCATCATCCTCTAAAAATGGGCTGGTGCATTCTTAATGCCAAATGGCATTCTAGTATATTCATATATGCCCATATGGCATATAATTCTTAGCAATTTGATGGAATCTGATTTCACCCCATTCTGGTGGAAGCCTTTCATGCAATCCATTTTTGTAGTAAACTTGGCTTTTGCTAGCTTATCTAGTGCATGTGGTATCCTTGGGATGGGGTACCTATCTGCTTTGGTGTAATTATTCAAAGCCCTGAAGTACCCACATAGTCTGGATTTACCATCATGCCAAGTTATAAGGACTGGTGTAGTGACTTCTACTATCTCATTGTGTCCAATTTTCCTTATGACCCCCATTTCTAGGAGTTTATTGATATGTTTCTCAATTTCTTTCCTAGTTTCCATGCTGGCTGGGTATGGTGGTCTCCTAAGCATAGGTGGATATGGTCTTTCTACATCCTGATATAATTCTATATCATGTCCTTTGATCTTTCCTAGTGGTTCATCTCCTATTGGAAAAGCTCCTCTATGCTTCCTCAATACCTTCAGTAAGCTGAGTTTCATTTTACTGGTGAGTTGAGTGCCATATTGGGCTTCTTTGAATTCTTCCACTAGTTCTTTCAGGGTGTTATCATTTGTTATATGATTTATGTCAAAGGAAATTTTTTTGTCTTTGTTTGTACCTATGGTAAGATATCTATTTTTACTATTGCAAATGTCCATACCATACATTCTTTGGTACTCTGTGCCTAGTAAGAATCCTTGTACATGTGCATTCTCTAGAACTGCAAATTCAGGTTCTAGTCTGATATTTTCTTTTTGGTGTGGGATAATTATTTCTTTGATTATTGTCCCCAGTGAGTGCATTTTGCCTGATGCACTTTTAAAGTTTCTAGCTTTTGTTGGGATTATATCCTCTTCCCATTTTGGGAAGTGTTGTTTTAAGTATTCTTTTGCCACTATGGAGCAACTTTCTCCTGTGTCAATGATCATTGGATGTTTACAGTTCTCAATGTAAACTGTCAATTTTGTAGGTGTTCCATGAATGAATCCCATCCCTCTATTTGGGGTTACCAAAAATGTTTGTGCATTCTGTGTGTGCTTACAGAGCTCTTTGTCTGTTGTTATCTGTGGTATTCCTGAATCTAATTCAATGTCTTGTATGTCAAGTGAACTTTCTTCATTGCATTCCACTATGTATTCTTCTATGGTATCAGGTTCACTTTGTGATTCTCCTCTCATACCATTTCCCATACTGTCAGACTCAGATTTGTCACCTGTTTGTTCTTCTTCTGATTCTTCATCAATTGCATATATTTTCTTTTTTGGTTTTGTGCAATTGTTGGCATAGTGGTCTGGTGATCCACAGTTGTGGCACACATATTTATTTTTTGGGGTTTCTTTCCCTTTCTCTTTGTTTGTTTCTTTAACTTCAGACTTATTGTCTTTGAAGTTTGGTTTATAGGATGTGTACCTTCCTATGGAGGTTTTTTTCCTCACATCTTGTATGACATTTGCTATGTCATCAATGCTGCTGATGTTGTTGCATCTGCATTTGACTGCATGTTCTAGATCTCCTGGCAAGTTTGTTAGGAGTTTATGATTTCTCATTTCTATTGTCATATTGGGATCAATAGCTTTTAGCCTTTTTGTTTGTTTGAGACACCATTCATATGGGTCTTTTTCTGTGGAGTATCTATCACTTTCAAAGGACAAGGTATTTTGCCAGATCCAACTACCATTGCTATACTTTTGTATAATCTGGTTCCTCCACCATGGCCAGCTTTTCCTGCCATGTATTTCTTTCATCTCAGTATACCATATGTTTGCATGGCCTCTGAATGCTGTGTTAAGTCTTGTTGTGATCCAGTAGTCTGGTATCTTTGGGACATCAACAAAGAGTCCATCAATATATTCAATGATTTCCATATGGTCATATTCCCCAATTCCTGAGAACTTTGGCCAGTTTGCTACTTCTGGTAACTGTTTTAGTGCCTGTTTCTCTGAATAGCTGATATTTTCCCCATCTTGGTACATTGACTCTGATCTTGACTTTGGAATCTGATATTCAGGTTCCTGGTCATAGTCTTTATCCTCTTCTTTCAATTTTGTAGAGGTAGTGGGTTGACCTTGTGTTGGAGGGTATTGATTGTCTTCTCTGTCATAGAGGTAATCAATTTCTTTATCAAAGCTATCCTGTTGCTGCTGGATACTCCTCAGATCTCTCCTCACAGTTTGTTGTTCTTCTGGAATTGAATTCAACTTTCTGTTAGTTTTTTCAAATTCTGTCCAAATTTTGGCCAGATTTGTATTCAAGTCTTTTATGACTGTTGCTTGGAAAGCATTTTCTTCTTTCAATGTTTCCACTTCTGTCCTCATTTTTTCTGAGGTTTCATGTGTCCAATCCATGAATTGGGCCAATTTGGTCCATGTGAATTTGTTTTCAAACTCATGAGTGTGGATTGTAGTCTCAGTTATTAAGTGTGAATCAATTGAGTCAGAACTATGAAAACTATTTGTACGTACAACTATTTTTTGCTTTTGTGTACTTCTTGGACTAAGTCCATCAGCTTTTTCATCAATGGGTCTGCTTCCTTCTTCCTCTGGTTGAAAGAAGTTTTGTTTCTCCCTTGGGCTCCTTTTCTCCTGTTGGAAACTACCTGGAATGGTTGGGGAGCCTTGGATGAAGTTTCCTTTGGCTTGTAAGGCCTGGAACTGCTGGATTGTTGTGGGGAAAATGGGACTTCTCCTTTCATTTCTGGGGGTAACTGAATCTGACTGGGCTCTTCCTTGTGCCAAGATCTCTCTATGGCTTGTATGGCTGCCTGGTTCTCTTTGATTCTGATTGCTCTTTCTTCTAAGAGTTTGAAATTCTTGTTGGGATTCCAACCTTGCATTTCTGTCATAAGCTCCATCCAAGAAATTTGCTTGAGACAGATCTTCTGAGTTGTTATCCCCACTTCTGCCCATGATGCTGCCATAGTGAACATTTTGTTGTCCATGCTCCATGTGAAGAGGTCTTTCAGGAGTTTGTGTATTTGAAGGACCTGTTCTGCATCTTTCCAATCTCCTGGTTGGACTTCTGGGTTGAATTTAATTTGGAATAAGACCTTGGGTAGGAGTTCCCTGATGGTAAGTCCTTTGCTGGTCATTTGATCCAGTGATTGGCTGTCTTCTTCCTCTGTGTCTTCTTGGCCAGTGTTCTGGTTTATTTCTTGGGAATCCAAGATCTTTAAGAAGTGGAGGTGTCATGTTAACAATGTTAAAAAATGACAGACAATGAAAAATGTTGTATGTTTCAAGGTTTATTTACCTTTAGCAGGCCCTTGTACAAATTTATGATCTATACTCTTTGGCAATTTGCCTTTAGAGTTTACAACTGGGTTGATAACAGTGATTTTCTGTTTGTCAATTTGTTTTGGTGATCCAACTGGTTTTGTTGGAGCTTTTCTGGGTTTTTTGGCCCTTGGCACGGCTATTGGTATCCAATCTTTTGAGTTGATTGTCACTTCACTGTGTCTTTTCTGCTTGCCCTTGGTTTTTGGCCGCACCTCTCTGTCTTCTGAGGTGCCACAGATAGATTTCCTTGTGACTGGGTTTCTAATGGAATATAGTCTTTTTCCACTATTCAGAAAAGATATTTCAAATTGTATATCAGTATTTTATGATAAAACAAAATGATTTTATTCAATTCTACTGTTATTTTTTGAAATTTTTAAGTATTGTTATTATAATATGTTTTTTTCTTTTATATATGTTTTTTATTGAAAAATAACAGTTTTTGAGTTTTTCACTTATTTTTTATAAGTGAAAACTGTAATATCCAAGTGTTTTGTGAATGATTCACTTAGATATTATTATGTTTTTGTATAAACACATCAAATTTATTAAATTATAATAAATTTGGTTTTAAATATTATTACTAATATTTCTTAATGTGAGTTTTTATGAATTAAAACTTTAATATCCAAGTGTTTTGTGAATGATTCACTTGGATACTATTGTTTTTCTTCTAAAAACACACGTCAGATTTATTAAATTATAATAAATCTGATTTGTTATTGTAAATATTATAAATAATATGTATTTTAACACTTGATTTTTGATTGAAATATCAATCAATTACAAGTTTTCACATCAATTTGAGTGATGTCTTGTTTTAAAGGAAATATTTAATTAAAATATTCCTTATAAATAATAAAAAATTATTTTATTATTTAATATTTATTAATTATTTATTAATAAATGTTTCTTTATTAATTTTCACGCAATTTGGTTAAAAATAATAGTAAAAAATAAGTAATATACTGTTTGTATATTATTATTTATATTGAAATTTAAATAATACTGTTGTATTATTATCAAATTTCGTGAAAATTATTGCAATATAATGAAATAAAGAGGATTTGTACTCTTACTCTCAACAAAAATATTTGTAATATATATTTTTGGAGAAAAAAAATTATGTATACAATATATGATGCTATATTATATATATAAAAAAAATGATAATAATAGAAAATAAGATAAATTCAAAATTTTACTCACTGTTAGTAAAATACCTTTTAAATAACTGAATTTTTACGCCTAATTCAGTTCAAAACACGTCCAATAAGGTTGAAAACCCACGGCCAGGCCCCCAAAATGTCAGGGTGAGTCTATATAGTAGCTATAAAATGTAGTTACAAGCTAGTATTATGACTGTGACACATCAAAAAACAAATAAATTTAAATATTCAGGTCCTACTGCTACGTGGTAACAGTGGTGATGAGTCTGTTGAGGACCTGGGTTGCAATACTTTAATATCTTTGACTTTAAAGAAGTACTACAATAATTATATTCTAATTATATCTTTAATGATAATTCTAAGGACACTACTGATTGATAACAGTTTTGTCATGTAAGAATATGGATAATAAGATAAAGATGATGGGTTTTCAAGGAAAAAACCCTTCTTTTTATATCTTTCAAGACTGTCAAGAGTTATCAACTCTTCAAACGTCAGAGGAGTGAAAACTCTCACTCCAATGATCAATCTGTGGTTCTGAATAGTCAATTCTGACGTTGATAGAGGCAGAATTGTGGTTTTGGAACCACAAATGTTCATTCTGGATCAATACAGGGTGAAAAAACTTTTCACCTGCCACGTCAGCACATGGATTACATAGTTCTGGTGTCTGTATGATCAATAATGAAGATTTTAGAGAGGTTATATATTCCTAAGTGTATTATTTTAAGTATGAGAGCAATACTGTTTGATACAAGTTTGATACAGTCATGTATTGCTAGAAAAACCTTCCAATCAAGATATCTCAGTCAGTTCTTAAGATATCAAGAAACCAAGATCACAGAATTGAAGGGCTTAATGAGGTCTTCAATTTGGTATGCTTCATGTTTACCCCTCTTCAAAATAGCAAAAGTTATAAGGGTTTTAAGTTTTTGGATGTATTTTTGTACATCAGTATGAGGCTTCAAAAACTTCCATACCAGATATCTTCCTCAATTTGGAAGATATCTGTATTCTGATGATACAGTCTTGTAGGGCTTGATTAGCTCTACAGCTTGGTATATTAAACTGTACAGCTGTATGAGTGTATACCAAAGATACAGGGGTTTGTTTACATTGTTGTTTTCAGAATATCTGTATTTTGGTTGTTAAACCTTTGAACCAAGATCCCTCAGTAAATTTAAGAGATACAGAGGTCTAAGGTGTCTTGAATTAAAGCTCTTGTTTAGATCTTTAATTTGGTTATACTTTTGTACAGTTTTGTACAAGCCCTCTTTGACTTTCAGGGGGGTCTTGGTTTTAAAATAAAGGTCATATGGTATCTCCAGCTGTAGTGGTGTTACAGCAACATGAATGATACCATTGTGTAGCTCTCTATGTGAGCTTCAAGAGAAATACCATTTTGGTATAGAATAGATTAAATATGCATAAGTTAGATGAGAGGTGAAAATAAGGGTTTTGACTTGTTTATTCTCCTCTAGGTTTCCTTATTCTGTTTGGATAAGGTTGGTGTTTAATTTAAGAGGAGTTTTTCCTCTTATTTATTACCTGTATTGACCATGTTTGTTCAATACTTGTCATACCATTATTTATGGTATGTTGGATGTCATGCTAGTGCTCTGTTTTGAGTCACAGGCTGACATGAGTGCTGTCTTAGAGAGTCCAAGAAAACATAAAGCCATTGATCCTCAGATGAACATCCAAATGAAGAATCACAAGCTTTTGACACAACTTCCAGGAAAACTAGAGCATGCAGTAAAGTGCAGATGCAACCAAAATTGCACTCTAGATGACCTTGCTAATACCTTACAAGAAATAAGGAAATTCACACCATATAAGAGCAGTGGTTTAAAAGAGAAACAACTTTTCAGGGTAGAGTTTAAAGACAAACACAAAGAAACGGTGGCAGAAGTGGCAAAAAAGAAGAATTCTTGTCACAATTGTGGTTCATGAGACCACTATTCCAACAATTGTCCAAAGGCAAAGAAAAAAGTCTATGCCATTGAGAAAGTCCCAGAGGAGGAATCCCCAACAGAGGATTCTGAATCAGACTCCATGGGTGATGCCATCAGAGAACCATCTCATGATGACCAAGACCCAAGAGAAGAATTTCTAGTGGAATACCAAGAGGAAACCCCACTAGAAATTCAGGAAATACAGTTGGAAGCAGGGATTCCATAGAACACTGCCAAAAAAAACTTGTGCAAACATACCCAATATGCACAAAGATTTCTGGTCACATCAACCAGAGGAATGGCATATATACATGGAGCAGCCACAAAAATGACTGTCTGTATTGACAATTCTCAACATCCAATGATCATTGATAGTGGGGCACACTGCTCCATAGTGGCCAGAAATTATCTGGATAACAACTTCCCAAATTGGGAAAAAGAGCTCTTGCCCACCAAGGCAAGGAACTTTAAAAGTGCTTCAGGGAAGCTGACTGCTATTGGGACAATTATCAAAGAGATAATTATACCCCACAGGAAGGGTAATGTCAGACTCAACCCAGAGTTTGTAGTGCTTGATGATGGAACAGATTACCAAAGGATGTATGGAATAGATATTTACAACAGTAAAAACAGGCACATTACCATAGGTACCAACAAGGAGAAGAAATCTTCACTTGATATATACCAAATCTCTACCCATGATCCACTGGAGGAGTTACTGAATGAATTCAGAGAGGGCCAGTTTAGCACTACCCTCACCACTAAACAAAACGTAAGCTTACTGAAGATTGTGAGGAAGAACAGACCAGCATTTGACATTGGTGAAGAACCACTAGGCAAGCTCAAAGGCCATGATATAGAACTATATCTGGATGTGTAAAGACCTTATTAACCCATGCTCAGGAGACCTCCTTATCAAGCAAGTCTGTAGACCAGGAAAGAAATTCAAAAACATATCAATGAACTCCTGGACATGGATGTCATCAGAAAGATTTGACATAATGAAATAGTGGAAATCACCACTCCTGTACTAATCACCTGGCATGATGGCAAGTCTAGACTGTGTGGAGACTTCTGAGCTCTGAACAACTACACAAAAGCAGACAGGTACCCTATACCTAGTGTGGTATACCTGTACCAGTTTGGATTAATGGACAAATTAAGCAGGAATATTTTTCAATTTTCCTTAGGATTTTCCCAATATATTAGAGTATTCATTTTTTTCAAAATAAATTATAAGAAGGACTAACACCATTAAAACTCAATAAATTCCTTTTGTCACTAAATAAACTTGACAATTATGATGTGACACCCCAATGCACCACCCAGATGAATTAACTTTCAAGGGATTGGTTGACCTAAAACAATTATTTTTTTTATATATTTTTATTTCTTAATTTATTTTACTTCAATTTTCTTTAAATATTGTGGGTAGTAAAAATCAACAAGCATATACTAAAGCACAGAAGGTCCTAGTTACAATGAGGATGCATGGGATTAAATTCCAGGGCAGAGTTGTAGCATAATAGGGGTCATAAATATTAATTAAAAGTTCATTTATATATTAAAAAGGTAGAATAGGGGATTTAGATGAAAATGAGTTTTTCTATTAATTTTGAGAGGGAAATGAATATTAAATTTAAAAGGTTAAATCCGAGAAAAGTGTTCAATTCAGGCTTAGGATATCATTGAAACAAGAAAAGCACAGGTTTATTGTATTCTCTGACTCCTTTGAGGAAGTCTAGCATTACAAAAAATATTTTAACAGGTTGAAAAACTTAGTAATAATTTTATGATTATGATAAGGTGGTCATTGTGATGTTAGAGGGAAGAAATTCAACATTTAGGTTGCAGAGAGATGGTAAAATGGTGTGAAATGTGAAAGAAAATAGGCTAGGCAGATAATATTAGACAGTCAAGATATCACAGTAGTATTACAGAAGGCTCAGAGAAATATTACAGAAGTTTCACAAGGGTGTACTGTAATATAGTTATGGTTACAGGACACCTAGTTACAGAAAAAGACAGGATAATACAGGAAAACTACAGTACAGTGGTCAAGGAGATAGGAATTCCAGGGTTTTCAATTGATTACATAATCAATGACATCATAGATGACATCATAAACAGGAATGAAACTAGGATTACTAATCATGGAGATAAGGATTCCAGGAAACTCAATTGATTACATAAGCAAATGACATCATTTCAGCACAACTTCAAGAACTCAATTGAAAATACAAGTCTGATGATCCAACACCACCAAACCTTATTTTATAATACAGGTCACATGTCAAAAATCTAGATTGGAGACCTGGAAAATCCTATGTCACCTTTTTTTGAAACTCCCATGGAGGCCCCAAAAACTATAAATAGAGGTTCCCTCCCCCCCTCAATTCTTTTTTCCTCATGGGCTAGACAGAGGCGCATCACAAAAACATAACTTCTGGATATTTTTTCTGAGGGAAATCCCCTTCATCCATCCACATTATCCTAATTTTTTAGGAATACTCAGTAGCTAAGCTCAGAAGTATAGTTATCCCATCCCCATTCCTAAATTTTTCTCAGTAGCTAAGCTCAGTAGCACTGTCTGAGTGATTTATAATTAATAGTAGTTAACAGTTGGTCTACTTTAATTCATAAACTCATCTCATTGACTATCTCCATCACATTATTTCTCAGTAGCTAAGCTCAGAAGCACTTTCTGAGTCTTCTTTATATAATTAATAGTAGATAAAAGCTGGTCTACATTGATTTATAAATTCAACTCATTGACTATCACATGGATATTGTTACCCCACTCCTCAATTCTGCTCAGTAGCTAAGCTCAGTAGCACTTTCTTAGTGATTTATAATTAATAGTAGTTAACATTTGGTCTACTTTAATTCATAAAATCATCTCATTGACTACCTCCATTCCTAAATCTTCTCAGTAGCCAAGCTCAGAAGCATTGTCTGGGTTTTTTATAGATAATAGTAGTTAACAGTTGGTCTACATTATTTTATAAATCTATCCCATTGACAAAGTTCTTTACTCAGTAGCCAAGCTCAGTAGTAAATTGAACAATAGTAGTGTCTGTTATCCCAGCTTATCATCATAAAATTATCAAACCCTTAAAAAAATAGTAGTGTTTCTTATTATTATTTATCATATTATCAACAGTGTTATCATAAAAATTGGAAATCCCTCAAGGTGTTACTGCTCTCAGTAAAGGAATGAAAAAGTCTTTTCCCAGTTTTATATCTTTATTTATTTGTGATAAGGTTGACTAAGCCATTGTTTCCAGATCAAACAAATTCTGATAGAATCTGTTTAATATACTTTTCTGACAAGCCACCATCAAATAAAATAAATTGATTGTGAACTCAAGTCGAGATAATTCAGCATTTTCAGGAAGGGCAGTTCAGATTATTCTGACACACAAGCAGAGCAAGGGTTGCAATCTTGAAGAGCAATTCAAAACTGTTCTGTTGTAATTTTCCCTTCCAGGTACTGCCTCATTTATCCCACACAAGAGGAGTTCCCACACTAGGATACCTCATACCTTGGATAAACTGCCAAAAGCCAAATACATAACCTAAATGCATTGTATGAAAGGTTTCCACCAAAATGGAGTTAAGCCAAACTCCATGAAATTTCTCAGAATAATATGCCATATGGGCATATATGAGTATACCAGGATGGCATTTGGCATCAAAAATGTACCAGCCCACTTCCAAAGGATGATGGACACAATATTTCAAGAAGAAATATTAGAAGGCTGGATGGTGGTATATATTGGTGATATCATTATATACTCAGATACATGGGAAGAACATGTACAATACATAGAAAGAGTGCTAAGTAAATGTACACCCATCAATCAGAAAATTTCACTGAAAAGGTTTAATTTTGGCCAACTAGAACTACTAGCTCTGGGACATGAAGTCTCAGGTCTTACTCTGGCAATTGACCAGAATAAAGTAGCAGAAGTACTGAAAAAGCCAGTGCCAAAGAGCATCAACGAGATGCAATCTTTCCTTGGGTTTGCTAGCTACTATCAAACCCACATCAAGAGTCTTGCCCACATAACTAATAGTTTTTACAAGCTATGTTCAAAAGATGTAGTTTTTGAAATTACCAAGGAAAGAAGGGATGCATATGAGAGGATCAAATATGAACTCACAAATGCACCTGTGTTCATCTTTCCTGACTTTGAATTGTCATTCAAGTTATACATAGATGCAGCATGTAGCCAAGGCTTAAGAGCAGCCCTTCACCAAAGACAAATTGTAGATGGTGAACCAAGAGAGGGAGTAATATGTTACATCTCTGGGCAACTGAAAGATTCAGAAGCCAGGTATGGGGCCACCCAGACTGAATGTCTATTTCTAGTCTGGGCTCTGGAAAAACTCCATTATTATCTGGAGGGTGCAGTATTTGAAGTCTACACAGACTGCACAGCCTTGAAGTCTTTACTGAACATGAAGACTACCAATAGACACATGTTGTGGTGGCAAAAAGCTATCCAAGTGTATAGAGGCAATATGACCATCATATACAAAGAAGGTAAAAGCCATACCAATGCAGATGGCCTCAGCAGGTGGCCACTGGATAATTTCAAGAGCAATCCAGCTTATGACCCTGAAGTTGCAGCCAAGATCCCTATCCATTTCATGGAAATAGATAGTAGGAGGAACTTCAGATTCTCTGAATGGGCACCAGGAAGTGGTACTCTTGACAGTAGGAACACTGATTCAGAAGAAACAGGAAATCCCATACTGGGAATAAGCTCCTCAGAACTGCACAATGAATTTCTCAGTGCAGTACCGAAGTCTCATGCCAAACACAAACAGTGTGGCACATTACTACAACTCCTTAAACAAAAATACAGGAGTCCAGAGCTGGAATCCCAGCTAGAAGAGCCCTGGTTGAGGGCCCACAAGAATAACAAGTTCTTCCTTGTAGATGGCCTGCTTTACCACAGAGAGAAGAACACAAGTGCACTCACAGTGGTAGACAGAGACTACATCTCCCTGATCCTGCAGTAATTCCATGAGTGCCCCTATATGGGACACATGAGTGAGGACAGGACCAAAGAGAGGTTAGCAAGAATAGCTTGGTTTCCCAAGTGGGAACAAGAGTTGAGTGAATACATCAACACTTGTGAAAGATGCCAAAAGGCAAATAGGAAAAATGGGAAGAAGTATGGGTTACTTCAACATATAGAGGAACCCAAACACCCATGGCAAACCATCAATATGGACTGGGTCACAGGACTTGTCCCAGGAGGCAAAGAAAACTACCACGCCTGCTTAATCATAGTTGATAGGTTCAGCAAGAGTATGAGGTGTCTACCATGGAATAAAGAGGACACAGCCATGGACACTGCTCTGTTATTCTGGAATAACATCATATCTACCTGTGGAGTCCATAAAATCATCATTAGTGATAGGGACCCAAAATTCACATCTGAAATTTGGACCAATGTGTATGACATGCTTGGAACCAAGCTTGCATTTTTCACAGCTTACCATCCACAAACAGATGGCCTAGCTTAAAGGATGATCCAGACAATGGAGGACATCCTTAGAAGGTTCTGTGCCTATGTCATAGAATACAAGGACCATTAAGGATACACCCATGACTGGGTTACCCTTCTACCAGCTGTCCAACTGGCTTATAATACAAGTCAGCACTCTACAACGGAAAAAACACCTTCACTGGTAGAGAAAGGGTGGAATCCCCTGTTGCCTGTGGATCACTTGAAGAAGAATCTTCTGACAATCCACCCAACAGCTAAGGACTTCCATGACATGTGGAAGAGGGCTTGTCACACAGCTGCAAAATGCATAGCTGAGGCAAAAGAATATACTAAGCAGAGGTGGGACAAGACACACATGGAACATGACTTTAAGAGAGTGGACCAGGTGCTAGTGTCTACACTAAGCTTTAATAATCTTAAAAAACCCAAGAAGATGAGAGACTCCTTTGTAGGGCCCTTCACTATCATTAAGTTGATAGGAAAGAATGCAGTAGAAGTCAAACTTATAGAGGAATTTTCCAGGAAACACCCAGTCTTCCCAGTAAGTTTAGTCAAACCATACTTCCAAACAAAGGAGGACAAATTGCCCTCCAGGAGGAGGAACACCACACCACCAGAGATAGTGGAAGTGGAGGATTCCCATGGACCTGTGGGTAAGATCATCAGGGCCAGGCAGATCAGACTTCATGGAAGGATCAAAGACAATACTTAGTCAGATTCAAGAACCAAACAGCTGATAAGGACAAATGGTTGGCAGAAGATGCCATATCAGATGGGAACCTTCATTTGAGGAGATTAGGACCCTCTAGGAGGACTGAACATTCTCATCAATGATGAGCCTTTTTTAGAGGGAGGGTACGTCAGCCTGTGACTCCAAACCAGAGCACAAGCATTAAAGCCAAAATACCATAAACCAATGGTATAGCCAAGATACCACCAAAACAAGGAGCTGAGCCAAGCTAGCTAAAAAGGTAGCAAGAGAAAGGGGAAACTCACTCCTTTCCAAATACACAAGTCCCATCATCATAGGACAAAGAATATCAAAGTTATTCCCACTCAAAGTTACTGCTGAGCATAAACCTTAATTTTCACCACTCATCTAAAATACAGAGTAAGAAGCCCAACCCAATCAAATGGGTATTTTCAATGAAGCTCTCAGCCAGGGCTATCCAATGGTACCAAACAAGCTGAGATAGCACCAGTATTACAGAAGGTATGGTCAAATTCAGGCCAAATAAGGGTGAATAAAACATTCACCTCTCCTCTAACGTCTACAGTTTTAGTTTGAGATACCTAAAGTAGGGTCATTTTGGAAAGAGCACAATCCGAGCTATCTGCTGGTGTCATCCATTTTTCTATATCTCCATTAGAACAAAAGCTGTAGGGAAAACAAGCCCAATACAGCTTTTGCCTAAAAACACGCACATGTACAAAAAACCTGTACATGGGATAACTTTGTAATATTTAATGATAACCATACCAAATAAGGTACCATTGTTTAGAACACATACAGGGATACACATGGATTCAATTTTGAGGCTCATATCTGAAGAACTGACAAAGGTATAGCTGTTTTAAGGTCAAAATCCCACATTTTGACCAATACAGCCTTACCATAGAATAATATCCCATAACCATGATTATGAGGTGTCAAACTGATGAAGAAGCTTGTTTTTACTTCAATAACTCATAGTTCATTCAATACTGGGGTCCCATACAGGTTCTGTACAGCATTCTATGTGTCATACACGTCAGAATCAGGCTGTGTGGTCCCAAGATGAAAGATTTCACCCTGTATTGGTTTCAAAACAACATTTGAGCCAAATACAGGCTATACAGGCCTTTTTAAATCACAAGCCTGTCCTAGAGAGTGAAAAAGCTTCACTTCCTCTACGTGGCAAGGTCTAGCCACCTTTTCACCCCATTTCAGGATAAAAAGGGGGCTTTTCACAGCCAGAAAAGCTTTCCTCATCCTGACCTTGAATTCCTACATATTAAACTATCAAGAACAGTTTTAATCTTGGAAAATAATCCGGTTATACTATAAAATTTAGTATTGTTGTTCTTATCATAGTAATCCAACTGGTAAGACTGCACCCAGGGCTTTCAGCAGCGCTCACCACAACTATTTATCAATAGTAAAGCCCTTTTTATTCAATTATAACCCTTATTATCTTGAAAACACCTTTTTTTTAATCTTTATAACCATTTCACAAACATAGTTAAAGTTGTAACTAGCCTATTTACCACTTTATCATAGTTTCATCCTGACAGGGGTTTGTGATGAGGATCCAGAATTTTCTCTGTGGAATTCAGAGGGGGAGCCACCTATTGCATTGGAAGACATTTTAATACCAATTTAAAGAATTTTAAAGAAATTGAGGAAAATGAGGTAACTATACTAATGCGAGTTTGAGGATGTTAAACAGAGTTAGCGGAAGGATTCAAGGTATAAGAATGAATTTGGTGGATGAGAATGCTCAGGAAAGCGTAAAGCAGGTTGGTGAAGTGTTTGGTGGAGAAGAGGTAGCTTATATACACATTTTTTCAAACCTGTTCTATCAAGCCCCCAAAAACCAAATTATGTCTTGAAAGATTTTTGGGAGGCTTAAATATGGCAGATTGACATTTTAAACCTCTTCTCAAAGGTATTTGAATAAAGTATTCTGAAAAATCTTCATTTAATAGCATATAACAATATCAACAAAGGAACAAAAGCAAATTTTTCTCCAAGGAAATCTTTAGTGAGCATTGATATGTAAACCTAAGGCTAAAAGAGGTGTGGTGCTTCAATCACCTATCCATTGCTGCCACAGTTTGAAAGGAAAAAGTAAGAAACTGTTAAAGTATATGAGATAATGAGTGGAAGTAAACTGAATCACTTACTGATGAAAGTAAAGATACCAGAAAGAGTGCAGCCTAATCAATTCCAAAGGTTCCAGGAGGATTCTTGAGGCTTGCAGCATGACACAAAACTGATTGGGAGTTGATTATTATGGCATCCTCCATCTGGTCCAATAGAATAGAACAATTGAGGTCTGAAAAAGGATGGAAAGGGTCTTTTTCTATTTCATTATTTTCACGCTTCTTGAAAGGTTTGATATTAGCCACCATATTTCAGAATCCCCTCCAACTAATGAGACAATATCATCACTATGTCCCAATTATTTGACATTATTTGTGCTATACTCTATGATACTGTCTTCAACATGTGATTTTACATTACAATACCTTTTTTTTCAAAAATTATTGACTTTTTGCATTCAAAGAGTTTTACAACATCCCTTAAATCTCTTAAAACTAGTAGCTTCCACTGTTGAAAAATAGCATCATGCAATTGAATTGTATGACTGGCACTGATACGTTTTGAATGATGCATAGCAATGAGGAGATTGTTCCTACCAACTCTTTTTTTGAAGATTAGACAATTGGGAAATTTGTTGATATGAAACTTTAGATATTAATCTTCTCAGTATTGTTTGGGAGATCTCTGCTACAATTGGTTATATGTGGGTAAGTATTGTGAGAGGGTTTTTTTATGAAATAAAAGTAAATAATTAAAGCTTAACATGGCTTATTATTTTGTGGTATGTCCCCAAATTTGCAGTTCATTCTTTTGTATGCCCATGCAGCTAAGCTTCTTTGTGGCCCTAGCTCCCTGATAACCTTTGGTAAATGTTGTGTTAGGTGTAGATTAGGTTTGGAGTTTATCATGGACCAACCCAGAAAAAGTTTTTCACAATAGATATTTGTAGTCCATTCAATCTTATCTAGGTCTTCTTCATGAATTCTTGTTTGGAGTAGAATGCTTGTTAATGTAGCTAATGAAATGAGTGCTTTGAATAGAAGATCCTTATGGAGGTAGTTCCCTGGGCATTTTACCCTTTCCTCCCTATGAGGTATTTGTGAACTCCATATAGGTACAAGTGCCAAAGGTAAATACAATGTGATCAAGATTTTCCACTCTTCTGCTTTGAGTTTCTGAAAGTTTTTGAACCCAAATTTTCTGGGTAGACAAGAAAACCATGATGGGACTTTTGTTTGATTGATGATGTTTTGAAGTACCTCTAATTCTTATTTTTCTAATCTTGTAGTTTCATCCCCATTGGATGCAAATACTGATTATCATCAGAAGAGAAATCTGAAGGAACCAATGAATCACTACCATGTGTAAAAGGTAATAATTTGAGTATGGTAGAAGTGGCTGTATGGGATTTTAGGGAATACCTGGAGTTTCAAGCTCTTTTTCTTTTGGAAGTTTGATCACTTTTGGTCCTGGAGGCTTCACTAGAGCCTTTGTGCCTTTGGGATGTAGGAGGTCAAATGGGGGCAAGGTTAGCCTTTGTAAGTTTTTGTTTCTTGGGTCTATTATTTTTTCAGAATCATTGTCATCTTCATTTTTCCTTTTTCTTGGATGCCCCAATGAAGAAAAAGGATATTTGGATGGATTTGAGTCTGCCAAAAAACATTGTTTTTTCCTTTGAAGCTCTAACTCATGACCAGCCAACCCCACCTTGAGGAATGATATGCAATAGTCTTTGATATCCCCTAAAATAAAACAATGGATTATATTTATGCCACCAAAGTCTATTCGTCTCCAGTCATCTAGCTGATTTAGAATACTCCACTGGACACCATGTGATTTGACAAATTAATCTTGTTCCTTTTTGGCTTGAAGTTGGAGCCATTCATTTGCCTTGGAAATATGAGTTTCATGTGTCCTTGGTTCAAATTTTGAAATATCTATTTCATTAATGTCCACCTTTGTAATATTACAAAAGGAGCAAAATCAATTGGCTGAATGAGAGGCGAATCCAGCCACTTTATGTAGGGCAGGAAGGTCTGCAATTAAAGGTAATAAAGCCACTCTAATAGGTCTACCCTGTGGAAAGTCATGGGTATTGGAAAACCAAATACCATTCCATAAAATTTGAAGCTCCATCACAAGAGGCTCCAAGATTGAATTCATTTGATCAAGAGATGGCTCTTTGGGACCGGGAATCATTGCATACAAAAACATGTTCTCCCCTTTGTCACATTCACTTGGAGGAAGATTCAAACAAGTGAGAATAATTGCCCCAATTGAAATTGAGTGTTCAGCCCCTTTGTTACTAAATGGATTGAACCAATCTACATATAAGCTAAATATCAAATTACCTGGTCTATTTGTAAATGCTTGTTTACTACATGGGGAAGATATGAATTTGTGCCAAATTTTGCTATGCCAAAGATCAGAAATACCTTTAGGGTCTGTTTGAGAATTGTGGGTATTGTGAGCATTTAATAGATTTTCAAATCCAGGAATCCACATATGGGAGGCCAACCATATTTGCAAAGATTGGTTTTTGAAGTGAAATATCATTCTTGTGATCAGCTTTAAATAAAAGAGAACCACATTATGTTCTTGCAAGAGGTCCTAGCTTAATAATGGAGGAAGGAAAAGGTTGAATAAACTTGGATGTACAGTGTTTGTTTATTTGCCCCGTTGCAGTGAGATCCTACAAGCTGAAGCATTCTGGACAGCAAATCTTTTCTTCAAAGTCCATGGATATGCCCAGCTGAACAAAAATAGTTTCAAGTGAAAGTGGGATTTCTTTAGCAATGGATAATCCATCAAAATTAAATTTCTCTCCAACGCTAGTTATCTATTCCCTTTCTGATAAAAGAAATTTTTTGATACTATCTCTGGACACTGCATTCTTGAGGTATAGGGCAGAAGCTTGAACCAAAACTTTAAGGGCATGAGAGTCAATGAATTTAAAGGTCTTGTTTTCATATTTTTTGATATCAAAAAGTGAATTTCTTTCATTATTATTATTCCAGATCTGTTTGATTTGAGAGCATCCAGGGGTTTTCTGTGCTGTCTGTGTGAAAATATTGCAGAAAATTGGATTTAAGTAATTATGAATAATTGAAATTAATGAGGGAAATTGTCCTCACATTTTAACTACTTTGGGCTAAAAACATCCTATCAACCAAAGGCTGAGGTCTCCTGAGTTTGAGTAATTCCGATTGATGTTTCTTCCAAGCTGGGTCAGACATAGGTCTTCCATTCTAAACAATATTGTTCAAATATTCAAAATATTGATTGGAACAACAAAAATTGTGACAAGTGCAAATTTTTTTTGGCAGCCCATTTTTGGCACCTTGAAGCTTTGTGGGGAATGAACAAAAAGGGGCCAAGAAATCAAAATGGATTAGTGTGGTTATGAGGAAAGTGTTTGGGGGCTGAGTGAGCTCAAAAGAGCTTTCAAGTGGACACAAACATACCTTTATTTATATTTGAGAATCTTGGATTTTCCAAGGATAGAAACCAATTATGCACCTATTTGGTTTGCATGGGGTGAAAAATATGACTAGCAGTCATAGTTTGACCACATTTAAGATTACAGCCAGGAATTGGTGTGCATGTGGACCAAATTATGACTGTCAGTCATAATTTACCCAACTGTGTACAATTGCATCCAAGTTGTATTGTTGTTGGCCCTCATTCAGATACAGTTTTTTCTGTATCTGAGTGGGTCTGAGGAGAATCTAAGGGAACATACCAATTACAGCTGTGATTGGCTTGCAAGGGGTACAAATTATGACCAGTGGTCAGAATTTGACCACCTTTGTACAATTACAGCCAAGCTGTATTGTGACTGGACCTCATTCAGATACATTTTTTTCTGCATCTGAGTGCGTCTGATGAGAATCTAAGGAGACAAAGCAATTACGGCTGTAATTGGTTTGCATGTGTGTACAAATTATGACTGGCAGTCATAATTTGAGCACCTTTGTACAATTACAGCCCAACTGTACTGTCCTTGGCCCTCATTCAGATACAGTTTTTTCTGTATCTGAGTGGGTCTAATTAGGCTTCCAGGAGAAAAACCAATTACAGCTGTAATTAGTTTCCAAGTGGTACAAATTCTGACTGGCAGGAAGAGTTTTTCCACCATTATACAATTACAGCCAAGCTGTACTTTCCTAATTTGACCACCTGTGTACAATTACAGCCAAGCTGTATTGTGAAGGGACCTCATTCAGATACAGTTTTTTCTGTATCTGAGTGGGTCTAATTAGGTTTCCAGGAGACAAAGCAATTACCGCCATAATTGGCTTGCAAGTGTGTACAAATTATGACTGGCGGTCATAAATTGACCACCTGTGTACAATTACAGCCAAGCTGTATTGTGACTGGACCTCATTCAGATACCGTTTTTTCTGTATATGAGTGGGTCTAATTAGGTTTCCAGGAGACATACTAATTATGGCCATAACTGGCTTGCAAGGGGTAAAAATTATGACCATTGGACATAATTTGACCACCTTTGTACAATTACAGCCAAGCTGTATTGTGACTGGATTTCATTCAGATACAGTTTTTTCTGTATCTCAGTGGGTCTGAGGAGAATCTAATGAGACAAATCAATTATGGCCGTAATTGGTTTGCAAGTGGTACAAATTATGACCAGCAGTCATAATTTGACCACCGTTGTACAATTACATTGAACCTGTATTGTGACTGGACCTCATTCTGATTCATTTTTTTCTGTATCTGAGTAGGTCTGATGGGAATATAAGAAGACAAACCTATTACAGCCATAATTGGCTTGCAAGGGGTACAAATTATGACCAGAAGTCATAATTTGACCACCTGTGTACAATTATAGCCCAGCTGTTCTTTCCTTGGCCGTCATTCAGATACAGTCTTTTCTGTATCTGAGTGGGTCTAATTAGGTTTCCAGGAGACAAACCAATTACAGCTACAATTGGTTTGTAAGTGGTACAAATTATGACCTGTGGTCAGAATTTGTCCACCTTTGTACAATTACAGTCAAGCTGTACCGTCCTAATTTGACCACCTTTGTACAATTACAGCCAAGCTGTATTGTGACTGGATCTCATTCATATACAGTTTTCTTTTGTATCTGAGTGGTTCTGAGGAGAATCTAAGGAGAAAAACCAATTATGGCTGTAATTGGCTTGCAAGGGGTAAAAATTATGACCACCCTTGTACAATTACAGCCAAGCTGTATTGTGAGTGAGTTTCTATCAGATAGAGTTTTTCCTGTATCTGAGTCAGTCTGAGGAGAATCTAATGAGACAAACCAATTATGCCCGTAATTGGCCTACAAGGGGTACAAATTATGTAAGGTTTGACTAGGAAACAATAAGTAAAAATTACTAATATTTTACTTATTGTACTATGAATTTCCATATGAATAAAATAAATAAGATGAAAAATAATTATAATAATTAAGGTGTAAAGAAAATTCTATTATTAAATAAATATGATAATAGAATTTATATCTTAAAAAAAGATATGATAAATAAATATATTATTATAACATAATTAATATATTTAAAAGGACTTCACTATTGTTACCAACAGATAATAAAGGCGTAAAAAGTTGTTTTTTATTAATAAAAAGCAATTAATAACAAGAATATTACTAATATTAAAGTTATAAATAAATATAGGTACTATTTATATTAATTAAAGGATTATTGAAGTAGTAACAAAAAGAAAATTATTATAATAAGAAGAAATAACCTACTTTGAACAGTTAATATAATAATTTTGAATATTTTTCTGCCAAAAAATATAAATACAACTTATTTAAATTGTACTTACAATAAAAATTAAGAGAAATTACAAATTATCTTAATATTACATGGATTTGAGATTTTTAAGAGAAACTTAACAAAAACAATTAGATAATTGAAGCAATCACGTCAAGATTAATGACTATAATAGATATGATCTTTGGTCTTTAATAATATAAAGGTTTTTTCTAAAAAAAGAATAAAGAATTTACCTTTTGATTTAATTATTTAGTGTTTTGTAAGTGTCTCAGGGGAAAATAGAGTAAAAAGAGCTATATTTATAGTAAATACCTCCCTTCTAGAGTCCATCAGGCTTCTATTAGACGTGTACAGATGCTTTCTACTAGAAATGATCAATAGCTTAAGGTTTAGTGATGATTACATCATAATCAAACCATCTTATCTCATTATTACACCATTATTTAGAGTTATCACTATAACTCTACGTTTCATGACATCATAGGCTTGGCAGAAGCCTAAAATTGGCAAATTTTATCATTATTAATCATAGGCTAATAGTATTCATTGATTTTATCACTTATATGACTGTTAAACGTAAAATAAGATTTCAGTAAGTGATCATAAATGATCAGATTTAAGCTTAAGCTTTGATCATTAATAAATTTTAGGTTATAAATGCTAAAGCTATTCTGAGAGTGTATTCTGATAGCTTGAAATTTCCTTATCGAAATTCCAAGAGCATTTCATTACATCATCAAAAATCTATTTTTCATGATTTTTCTTGTAACCCATCTTTCCTGTCAAAATTCAGCATTTTAAACTTCAAACCATGATTTCAAGGGGTTATACCTTGAAATTTATAAAAAGAATTACGTAATTCTTCATATATAAACTAGTAGAATCTGAATGTCTACCTCCTTTTTAATTTTGGACCACTTTCACAACAAAGTGGTCAACAGCTCTATTGATTTGATCCAATAATCCATTACAGGTTTTAACCTTGTTTATAGCTTGTAAAATGAAGTTCATATCTGTATTCCTAAAGTAATTACGCGGTGACTTTGTTTTTGGATTATCTCTCTATCTTGTATATTTCAAGAGATATTAGCTAAAAACCATGACTATATGCATTGACCCCAAAAATGCATATATTCAGCTTAATTCCTTAAGTATTAATTTTTGAGATTAGCATTATAATTGTTTTATGTATATATTTTTATGAAGAATACAATGGTTCAATTTTTTTTACATGTTGTCCCATTGGGCTCTGAGATAAACAAGGTTTTGCACCTTTTTTAAGATATTATTACTTATACTTCAGTAATTATTGACTTTTCAGATATGCCATAAAAATGTCATATGTGTATTTTACCATGAGGAATCTAATGGTGTAATTGATTTCACATGTTTATTCATTGGATTCTGAGTTAATTCAGATTTTATGCTTATTTATGGTATTTTACTAATTTTTGAGCTAATTATCATAAGCATGATTGTTACAGAAATTTTGTTGTAACCTTTTTGAATATATGCTTATATCTCAAAGGCTCACATTCCCTACCATCAAAAAAGATTGTACCAAAATCTGATATAGTTAATTAGGGTATCATCCACTTTCCTACCTTTTCAATAGACTTTGTTAGTCTTGAAGCTCAATAATGCTTAATTTTTCTATTCTTTAGGTTTTCTTTCATTTCTGAACCTTCTTAGTGGCTTATCAGAATTTGTTATATCCTTCTCAAGTAGCCATTCATCTTCTTGAGTTGGATTTCTATACCTTACAAGGTATTCTCTTTCTTTTTTATTTCTTGTCCTTCTTTCTTTAAGGTTTTTCACAATTTTTTTTTCATCTCCTTCTTCCAAAGGGGGTATTTCAAGTGGGGGTTTATTTCTTAGTGGAAATAATTCCTTGTCACTTGAGCTTTAAGTTTTTATCAGACTTACAAGGAAAGCTGGGTTTTTATTCATTAGTTCACCTGTAAGCTCCAATTGCACAGCATTAGGTCCATGTACTGCTTTTATCATGAATGGTCCTGAAAAGGAATCTATTGATTTCTTTGGTCCTCTTATATTATTGAAATTAAGAGTTGACACTAGGACCAAGTCTCCTATTTTGAAGTCAGGTGGCTTATGACTTTTATCCCATCTTTCTTTTTCATATTTGAAAGAATCTTGCATAAATCTGTTTGAATGGTGTCTTGCTTTGTAAAAAAATATTTTAAAACTGCTTGCTGTTGGTTGTATATCCACTAAGTCCTTTTTGAAGGTATCATAAGGAAGTTTTGGATTCCAACCTTTTTCTAGCATTTCTGGTGTTTTTCCAGTAGAACAATGGATTTATGTTTTATATGCTAGTTCAAGAGCTGTTATTAATGTGTTCCAATCATGAGTAAAACCATAAGAATCTTTAAATTCCAGTCCATAAGCACAGAATCTTCTGATCATGTCCTCCAAGGTTTGTATCATTCTTTCTGCTAAGCCATCAGTTTGAGGATGGTGAGCTGTTGAGAATGACAATTCTGTCCCAAACAAGTTATTGAGGTTTGTCCATAATGCTGAAGTGAACTTGGGGTCTCTGTCACTTATGATATTTTGGAATAAGCCTGTGTGTCTAATGACTTTATTCCATATCATTATGGCTGTGTCCATAGCTGTGTCATCTTTGTGACATGGTAGGAGCATAGGAGTTTTTCTATACCTGTAAACTAACACTAGGCATGCATTATAACTTCTGTCTCCTCCTGGAGGTAGTGCTGTTACCCAATCCATATGGACTATTTCCCAAGGGGATTTTGGTTCTTGGATTTGGATCATCATTCCAAATTTCTTTCCTGTGGCTCTGTTTGCCTTTTGACATCTTTCACAGGTTTGGAAGTATTCTGCAACATCTTTCTTCCAATTTGGCCACCAAGAGCAGGTTTTCACCCTCTCTAGTGTTCTATCTTCTGAGAGATGTCCAGCTGCAACACTATCATGACACTCATGTAATATAGTGTTTATTAAAGTTCTATCTGTTAAAGCCATAACACATGTTTATTTTGTTCTATGAAAGAGGATTCCATCAAGGAGGTTGAATATTCCTTCATCAGGTGCCTTTTTCCATATGTCATCTAATTTTGATGAAAGTGATGGGTCTTTACAATCTTTCATTAGAAGTTGGCTTAAGATATGGCAATTATTATCTATCTTATAGCTTTCTTTAACTTGTTTAAAGAATTCTGTGCCAATGTCTGTGACACATATCCCTTCTATATGGTGCTCCTCCTGTGGTACCCATGCTAGATTTTTAGGAGTATTTGCTAGAGCCCATCTGCTAAGACCATCTGCATTTTTATTAATATTAACAGATTTATGAGCAATAGTCATATTTCCTCTATATTCTTGGATACAAATTTGCCATCTCAGCATATGTCTATTTGGAGTTTTCATATTTAATAGAGATTTTACAACATTACGGTCTGTAATCACATCAAATACTGTTCCATCCAAGTAATAGTGTAATTTTTCTAAAGCCCACACTAAGCAGAGGCATTCAATTTGGCTTTCTCCATATCTTGCTCTGTTAGTTTTATCTGTCTTGAAATAAAATAAATTGGTCCTTCCACTGGTTTATCATTGATGATTTGTGTCTGGTGTAGTGCAGCACCTATTCCTTCTCCACAAGCATCAATGTAAAGCTTAAAGGGTAGTTTCCAATCTGGCATTAGAAGAAATGGGGAATTTTTTAAGGAATTTGTCAATTCTTCATATGCTTTGCCTCTTTCTTCAGTCATCTCATAGACTGTTTGTTGGTCACATAGTTTTTACAAGGATTTGGCATTTTGTGCAAAGTCCTTTATATGCTGTCTATAGTAACCAGCAAAACCTAGAAATGATTGCATTTCTTTTTTGGTTTGAGGCATTGGATGAAGTACTACTGCTGCTACTTTATTCTTGTCTATGCCTAGACTAAGTCCAGATACAACATGTCCTAGTGCTTTTAGTTCACTATATGCAAAATGACACTTTTTAAAGGAAATTTTCATAGTTGCTTGCACTATTTTTTTAGTACCCTTTCTAGTCTTGTGAGGTGATTTTCCCAGGTTTCTGAGCAAACTATGATATCATCAATATAGATAATTAACCATCCCTCTGATAATTCTTCAGGAAATATGGTATTCATCATTCTTTGATAATGGGAAGGTGCATTCTTTAAACCAAATGGCATTCTTGGGTATTCAAAAATTCCACAGTGAACTATTATCCTTAGTAGTCTCTTGGAATTGTCTGTCAAGACATTTTGATGAAAACCCTTTAGAGCATCCATGGCTGTGATGAACTTAGCTTGTGACAATTGTGTCAATGTCTCATGGATTCTGGGTATTGGATATCTGTCATGGATGGTATAGGTGTTCAGGGCTCTGAAGTCACCTACCATTCTTGATTTTCTATTATGCCAAGCTATAATGACTTGTGTAGTGACTTCTATCTGTTCATTATGTCCTACTTTCCTTAATACTCCAAAGTCCATTAATTCTTTAATGTGTACCTCCAAGGCTTCTCTAGCCCTTGGACTAGCTGGGTAAGCAGGTCTCCTTTGTGAGGTTGGGTAAGGTTTCTCAACATTAAGAATTATATCTACCTCATGCCCAATTATGGCCCCTAATGGCTCTTTATCAGTTGCAAAGGCATTTTTATACTCAAATAAGAGGTCAATCAATTTTTCTTTCATTTTTTCTGTTAAGTCTTGATTTAATTCTGCCTCTTTGAGTTGTTCAGATATAAAAAGCTTCTTCTCTGGACTTTTTTTTTCATACTTAATAGCTGTAATTTGTTTTTTGTTATTTAAGAAGCCAAACCTTTGTCTCTTGTTGTCACCTATGGTAAAATATCTGTCTTTTTGGTTGGAGGTGTCTATACCATATATTGACAAGTAGTCATTTCCAAGTATGAAGTGATTACTAGTACAGTTGTCCATTACCACAAACTCTACTTTAATTCTGACACATTGTGAAGGATGAGGAAGAATGAGTGTTAAGTCAATTATTCCAAGGGGCTTCATGCTCTCACTTGCACTACTAAATTTGACACCTTGTATTGGTATAGGTTTTTCTTCCCAATCTGGAACAATTGTTTTTAAATAACCTTTACCAACACAGGTGCAATATGCTCCTGTATCCAAGTTTACTTTTGCCTCTTGCTTATCAACCATGACAATAGTTATACTTGATTTTCCAGCTGTATATCCCATTCCTTTTTCAGGTTTGGTTCTATACAGTTTGGCATCTTGTACATTTGTCAGGTTTGTGTCAGATGTTCCAACTTGTGGTAAGTTTGAGTTAACATCTAGTACTTCATATATTATATCAATATTATTAATTTGTGAATTAATTCTATTAATTTCATCACTCTCAGAAGTTTCTGACTCTTCTGTATCCTTTTCAGAATCAGATTCTTCTTTTTCATTGTGGTCTTCTGTTTCCACAATTTCATTGATTTTTGCTTTTTTAAGGCAATTATTGGCCAAGTGTCCAATACCTCCACCTTTATGGAATTTTCTTTGCTCATTATTGTTGGATGTATTGGGCTTGAAAGCTTCTTTTGATTTATCTTTTTTGATAAATGGCTTACTTGGACTTTTGATGTCCAATTTTTTCCAAGTTCTGCCAATTTTTGTTCTTTTCACTATGTCTTCTAGTGCATTGATATACTCTTCTGTGGAGCATGGTTCTATACACCTGCTTCTTAGGGCATGTTCTAGCTCTCTTCCACATTTCTTAATTATTTTCATATGAACCATTTTTTGTGACATTTCTGGGTATAGTTCATTTAGTCTTACAACTTGTTTTAAGAACCAAGGTAAAGGTTTGTTTTTGTCTGGGTCAAAGAAAGAATTTTCAAATGCATTTTCTATCTTGTACCTCCAGGCATCATTTTCCCACTTGGTGATTATTTCTTGTTTCCACCAAGACCAGGTATTTTTGCCATTTGTTTGTCTTATGCCATAATACCATATTTTTGCAGATTTCTCAAACAGTGAGTGGAATGTTGCAGTGATTAATACATTTGGTATGGCATAATCTTCTTGTAACATGTCAATTGTTTTAATAAATGACATATGGTCATATTCACCTTCTCCTGTGAATGTTGGCCATTCTTTTAATTGAGGTGCTTCCTTCATTAAGACTTTGTTATTGTCTTGGTGGCTCAAGTCTGTTATGAATGGATTTTTTAATTCCTCTTTTGGCCTAACAGGGCTTCTTATGTGAGAAAATGGAGTTGATAACTCTGGCATATTGGAGTTAGCCTCATTAATTCTATCCATTTCTTCAGTGATAAGCCTTATTTCACTTTGAATATCATATTTCAGATGCATTCTTGCTTCATCACTTTTTTCCACATGGTCTAAAAGTAATTTCTGGTGTGATGAAGTGTTTTCTTCAAATTTTTCTACAGAAACACTTAATTTGTTTAATTTTTCTGTAAGATTATCAATACTTACATCATAATTGATTGTCAAAGTTTTATCTTTTATGTATTTATACAATTTTTGTTGTCCTTGTATCAATTTTTGAGTATTATCAATTAAATCTTTTGGTTTTTTGTTTTCAACCATAAATTCAAGGTTATCAATTCCTTTTTTATTTTGTACAACAATTTTTGTCAAAGATGATAAGCAATTATTTATTTCATGTAAAGATAATAATCTCTTTTTAATGTCTTCAAGCTCTTTTAAAGTATTTACAACATCAGGAGTAAAGGTTATTTCTTTGGGAAATGGGGTTGTCTCATTCTTTGCTCCTCTTTGTCTTTGAATTCCATCAAAGTTCTGGCCATGTTGAAGAAATTTTCCATGGCATCTTTTTGGATTTTTGGAATCCTGTAGCTTGGGGAATATGGTTTCCTCCAATTCTATTTCTTGTTCTTCCCTTCTTGGGGAGGTTGGTTGACTTGAGGCTTGCTGGTAGAAGCTACTGGGGCTTCCTCCTTGCTTTCCTCCCTCTTTTTGGAGTGGTACTCCTTGACTTTTTTGATTTGAGGCTTGGATGACAGTGGATTCCATCCATTGGAGTATACCACTATCTCCTCATATGTGAGGAACCTTTTGAGGATGTGCCAGGAGTTCATCACTCCTTGGTGTATTTGGGGCAACATTTCCCAGTCCTTGTCTTTGTAAACTGTGTAGTACTGCTTGTACTGGCTCAGGTAAGGGTCTATCTGAGCCCTCTGAATGTGATTTGTACCTGTTTGAGTTACTCATACTTAGTTCTAACTCTGGTTCAGATATCATAGGCATTTCTGGGACTTGCCTTTAGAATAAGGCACTTCCTTGTGTGGATTCTGTTCCACTGGGGATATTGCCCTTTCTTTTTCACTTTTGAGGAATCAATTCTACCTCTGAGGCCAGCTCCATCTGTTTGGATGGAGTATTGGGAGCCTCTTCTGGTAGTCATGATTTAAGAAATAAGAAATAAAAGGATTTCAGGACAAGCATTCTTCTTATGTCAATTTATAAGTGAGGTACTCACCTTCAGAGTCCTGAATAGTGGGTCCTGGAAAGTCTAATTTATTAGCTTTGTTTTTCTTAATTATAATTGGTGTTGGGGAACTTGGAAAAGCTTCTTCCACCAATCTTTTAACAGTGGCTTGGTTTCTTTCTGTTGGATTGTCTTCAAACACTAAAAAAGCCAAATAAATATAAGTCTCTTATATAAGAAGTGTTATTTTTTGGTAAGATATGGCAATTTTCTACGTAAAAATTGCTTTTATATCTTTGAAAAAATGAAATGAATAAAGAAATGAATAAGAATGCATAAAAATAACTTTTCTTATTGGTTTTTAATATTTTTTAATATTTTTTAGGTTTTTATTTTTAAAGAGTAAAATAAAAATGGGTATGATTCTTTTATGAAATTAATTTTTAATTATAAAATTTCTTTTTTAATCACTAGAGTCATTCAAAAAAAGTTCTTGCAGGTCTAAGGATGTGAAAAACCACGTGTAAGACAGTACAATTGCTTTCCAAATGCCTCAATAGCTTTTAAAATCAATAAATATAAAATTATTATATAATTTTATGATTATAATTATAATTTATTATTGGATAAGGCCAATGAGAATCTTTCTTAAAGGCCTTTTAAAGTAAATATCACGGCCAGGCCCCCAAATTTAAGGTTTGACTATGAAACAATAAGTAAAAATTACTAATATTTTACTTACTGTACTAATAATGTCCTTGAAAATAAAACAGATAAGATAAAAAATAATTATTGTAATAAAGAATAATTATAATTAAGGCATAAAAATAATTATATTATTAAATAAATATAATAATATAATTTATATTATAAAAAATACTATAATAAATAAACATATTAATATAAGATAATTGATATATTTAAAAGCACTTGATTATTGTTACCAAAAAATAATAAAGGCGTGAGAAATTGTTTTTTATTAATAAAAAACAATTAATAACAATAATATTACTAATATTAAAGCTCTAAATTCATACAAATACCATTTATATTAATTCAAGAGTTATTAAAGTAATAATAGAGAGAGAATTATTATAATAAGAATAAATAACCTACTTTTAAAACTTAAAAGAAAACTTTTGAAAGGGTTTACGCCAAATAATATAAAATCAACTTATTTAAATTGTACTTACAATAAAAATTAAGAGAAATCACAAATTATCTTAATTTTATGTGGATTTGAGATTTTTAAGAGAAATTTAACAAAAACGATTAAATAATTGAAGTAATCACCTCAAGATTAATGATTATAACAAGGATTATCTTTGGTATTTTATAAGATAAAAGTTTTTTATATATAAAGAATAAAGAATGTACCTTTCGATTTAATTATTTAGTGTTTTGTAAGTGTCTGAGGGGAAAATAGAGTAAAAAGAGCTATATTTATAGTAAATACCTCCCTTCTAGAGTCCAGAAGGCTTTAAGTCGACGTGTACTTATGCTTTCTACTAGAAATGATTAGTAGTTTAAGGTTTACTTATGATTAGATCATAATCAAACCATCTTATCTCGTCAATACACCATTACTTAGAGTTATCACTATAACTCTAAGTTTGATGGAATCATAGGCTTGGCAGAAGCCTAAGATTTATGGACTTTATTAGTATTACTCATAGTCTAATGGTACTAATCAGTTGTATCACTTATATGACTGTTAAACTTACAATAAGATTACAGTGAGTGATCATAAATGATCAAATTTAAGCTTAAGCTTTGATCATTAATACCCTTTATGGTATACAGGCTACGGCTATCCTGATAGCGGATTCTGATATCGTTGCATGTCCTTACTAAACAGCCAAGAGAATTTCATTACACCATCAAAACTCTATTTTTGATGATTTTTCTTGTAACGCATCTTTTCTGTCAAAATTCAGTATTTTAAACTTCAAGCCATGATTTCAAGGGGTTATACCTTGAATATTATAAGAGGAATTACGTCATTCTTCACGTATGAGCTAGTTGAGTCTGAATTTCTACTTCTTTTTAAGTTTGGACCACTTTCACAACAAAGTGGTCAACAGCTCTATTGATTTTATTCAATAATCCATTACAAGCTTTAACCTTGTTTATAGCTTGTGAAATAAAGTTCATATCTGTATTCCTACAGTAATTACGCGGTGACTTTATTTTTGGTTTATCTCTCTATCTTGTATATTTCAAGAGATATTGGCTAAAAACCATGAATCTATGCATTGACCCAAAAAGTGCATATATTCAGCTTAATTCCTTAAGTATTAACTTTAGAGATCAGCTTTATGATTGTTTTAAGTGTATAATATTATGGAGACTCCAATGTTACAATGTATTTCACATGTTGTTTCATTGGTTCCTGAGATAAATGAGGTTTTGTAAGTTTTTTAAGATATTATTACTTATACTTCAGTAATTATTGACTTTTCAGATATGCCATAAGAATGTCATATGTGTATTTTACCATGGAGAATCTAATGGTATAATTTATTTCACATTTTTATTCATTATATTCTGAGTTCACTCAGATTTTATACTTATTTATGGTATTTTACTAATTTTTGAGATAATTATCATAAACAGAATAATTACAGAAATTTTGTTTTGAACTTTTTGGATATATCTTTATATCTCAAAGGCTCACAAATAATGACTGGCGGTCATAATTTGACCACCTGTGTACAATTACAGCCCAGCTGTACTGTCCTTGGCCTTCATTCAAATACATCTTTTTCTGTATCTGGGTGGGTCTGAAGAGAATCTAATGAGACAAACCAATTACGGAAGTAATTGGTTTGAAAGTGTGTACAATTACACCCAAGCTTTATTGTCACTGGACTTCATTCAGATACAGGTTTTTCTGTATATGAGTGGGTCTAATTAGGTTTCTAGGAGACAAACCAATTATGGCCGTAATTGGTTTGAAAAGGGTACAAATGATGACCGGTGGTCATAATTTGTCCACCTTTGTATAATTACAGCCAAGCTGTATTGTGATTGGACCTCATTCAGAGACAGTTATTTCTGTATCTGAGTGGGTCTAATTAGGTTTCAAAGAGACAAACCAATTAGGGCCATAATTGGTTTGCAAGTGGTACAAATTATAAATGGCGGTCAGAATTTGTCCACCTTTGTACAATTACAGCCAAGGTGTACTTTCCTAATTTGACCACCTGTGTAAAATTAAAGCCAAGCTGTATTGTGACTGGATCTCATTAAGATACAGTTTTTTCTGTATCTGAGTTGGTCTGAGGAGAATCTAATGAGACAAACTAATTATTGCCATAATTGGTTTGCAAGAGGTAAAAATTATGACCAGTGGTCATAATTTCTCCACCTATGTAAAATTACAGCCAAGCTGTATTCTGACTGGACCTCATTCAGATACAGTTTTTTCTGTATCTGAGTGGGTCTGAGGAGAATCTAAGGAGACAAACCAATTATGGCTGTAATCGGCTTGCAAGGGGTACAAATTATGACCACCAGTCATAATTTGACCACCTCTTTAAAATTACATCCAACCTGTATTTTCACTGGACCTCATTCAGATACATTTTTTTCTGTATCTGCATGGGTCTGATGAGAATCTAAGGAGACAATCCAATTATGGCCATAATTGTTTTCAAGTGGTACAAATTATGACCGGCTGTCATAATTTGACCTCCTGTGTACACTTACAGCCTTGCTGTCCTGTCCTAATTTGAAAACCTTTGTACAATTACAGCCAAGCTTTATTGTGACTGGACCTCATTCAGATACGGTTTTCTCTGTATCTGCATGGGTCTAATTAGGTTTCCAGGAGACAAACCAGTTACAGTTGTAATTGGCTTGCAAGGGGCACAAATTATGATTGGCGATCATAGCTTGATCACCCATTTACAATTACATCCAACCTGTATTGTGACTGTACCTCTTCAGATACATGTTTTCTGTATCCAAGTGGGTCTGATGAGAATGTAAGGAGACAAACTAATTACGGCTATGATTGTTTTCAACTGGTACAAATTATGCCCAGTGCTCATAAATTGACCGCCTGTGTACAATTACAGCCTTGCTGTCCTGTCCTCATTTGAAAACCTTTGTACAATTACAGCCAAGCTCTATTGTGACTGGATCTCATTCAGATACAGTATTTTCTGTATCTGAATGGGTCTAATTAGATTTCCAGGAGACAAACCAATTACAGTTGTAATTGGCTTTCAAGGGGTACAAATTATGATTGGTGGTCATAATTTGACCATCTGTTTACAATTACATCCAACCTGTATTGTGACTGGACCTCTTCAGATACATTTTTTCTGTATGAAAGTGGGTCTGATGAGAATCTTAGGAGGCAAAACAATTATGACTGTAATTGGTTTGAAACTGGTCAAATTATGACCACCAGTTATAATTTGACCACCTGTGTAAAATTACAGCCAAGCTTTACTGTGACTGGACCTCATTCGGATAAAGTTTTTTCTGTATCTGGGCGGTTCTGATGAGAATCTTGTGAGACAAACCAATTACAGTGGTAATGGCTTTTCATGTGGTGCCAATTATTACCGGTGGTCATAATTTGACCACCTTTTGACCGTTACAGCAAAGCTGCATTTTGTTTGGACCTCATTCAGATACAGTTTTTTCTGTTTCTGAGTGGGTCTGATGAGAATATTGGGAGAAAAACCCATTAAAGCCGTAATTGGTTTGCATGTGGTTCAAATTATGACCAGCTGTCATAATTTGACCACATGTGTTCAATTAAAGCCAAGCTGTATCATGGCTAGACCTCATTCAGATACAGTTTTTTCTGTATCTGAGTGGGTCTGATGAGAATCTAAGGACATAAACCAATTATGGCTGTAATCAGCTTGCAATTGTGTACAAATTATGACCTGCAGCCATAATTTGACCACCTGTGTACAATTATAGCCCAGCTGTACTGTCCTTGGCCTCTTTCAGATACAGTTTTTCTGTATCTGAGTGGGTCTGATGAGAATCTATTAGTTTTCATGTAGCACCAATTATGACCAGCAGTCATAACCTCACTCTGATAACAATCTGAGGACACAAATTTATTTCTGTCATAATTGATTTACATTTTGAAGAAATCATGACTGGTGGGCAAGATTTCTCACCAATTTACAGGTGTGACTGTACCAGACAATCCAATCACCCATGTATTTGATGGAGGATTCTAAAGATACACTTATCCTGAAACTTAATTATGCCCAAAATGTGTAATTGTGTTTTATTTCTTGAGGATCTGCAGCTTTCTTTCCTCTGAAACCACAACAATCATTTCCACTCTATTTCTATGGGCTGCACCCTTACTTCATATCATTTGGATATGCAATATAAATAGAGCTGGTTTTCCCATTTTTTTCTTAAGTTCCTCCATTTTTAGCTTCTGTTTGCCATTTAAATCCCTCTCCTCCCAACACAATACCCAATACTATGAATCCACCCCACCCACCTGATCCAGATGTCCCATTTGATGAAATGTTTAATAGGGTTTTTTCAAATAACACAGAATTGAATTCATCATTACCTCATCAAGATGAGCCAATACATCATTCATCCATCAATGCATTGTCCACCCCAAACCAAAGTACTGAACCCCATTAATGTTACGATCTTTTTCACTAACTCAATTCTCCAAATATAGTACCACCAGCTCACATTACTCATCATCACATCTTGCCCTGCCCTCCACCAAACAACATAAATAGAACCCCCGTTCAACTTGGTAAATATTTCCTTCCCCACGTAATCTCATCCCCAACATTTTTTAATAATATATTTTTACAAAAATTCATGAGATATCACAAACAAACCAAACATGAGTTTATGTAAACCACCCCCAAATACCCCACAAACTCTTCCACCACCCTCATTTATAGACTTCAACATGAATAACCCACCCACTCAAGTACAATCCATCTTGCAAATTCTTTCTTCTGAGCTAACTTGCCTCTCCCATCAAGAATTTTCTCTCAATCACCACTGTATCAAGAAAATTCTCAATAATGCCCTTTCTGAAGCTGAAAGGAATCCTGTAACAATTGAGATTAAGGATTCTTTGAAAAAGGGCCTTACATTGATTTCTCAAAAGGAAAATGGTAATTATTATTCTTCACATCTGTCATCAATTTTGTATTAATTTGATCTCCCTTCTTGTAGAAATGTCTTCATTCCAAGGAATTGGTCTCATAGATGGCAATATTGAAGTTATTGAGAGAGAGGTTCCTTCCATACACTCAAACCAATCATCCCTTTTGGAGGAGGTTGTTCCTGATGGAAATCACAAGGAAAAACGGAAAATTCAAAACAAACCACCACCAAATATTTGTAGGTTCATGCAACAAACTGTTACCTTCAGTAATACTCAACAGGTAGTTTCCATTAATATGTCTACTACTAAATCAACACTTTGTCCCAGTTCTACCCCCCCATTGTTATTGAACACCCAATCAAATGAGCTTCCCTATTCTTTACCATCTACCATTGTCAAAGCCCCTGTTCTCTCAACCTTCCCACTTGAGACTCCCACAACCCCCCCAATTATTACTGAGGAAGAAATTCCCAATTCTTCCATACCCAAACATCCACCAAACGTCACCCCAGCAGATCTTCACAACATTAATCTCCCCATTTTAACAATTACCAATCTTTTGAAGTACCAGCCAATAGCATACCCAATTCTCCAGCTCAGGTTCATCCACTGACTCCAACCAATGAAATTATTCAGGAAGAATTACATGTTTCAATAGTTGCAAACAATAGTAGCCCAAATTTTCCTTCCAATGCAACAACACCCCATGTTCTATTGTCACCAATTCATATTAACCATGCAAAAAGCTCCCATACACTTTCTACTCCTCATTTTGAAAATCCCAAAAATAATCTTCTGCCTTCTCAATCGAATCCACCTACTCCATCTAATGCTCCAACTCCTGGAAATAGAGACCCATATAATCATCTCTCTCATATGGGCCCATCTCCACCTATTTTGGATGAGACTCACCAAGATCCTCCTTCATCACAGCCTCTCGTCTCCCCCAATGATCAATTCTCTATTTTCACTGATGATTTTTGTTCCAAATTTTATGAGCTTTTCAAAACATTCACCCAGGCCAAACACCAAACCACATTCAAAGCAATTGAATCACTTGTTTCCTGGTGCCACCAAAATTTGGGCTCCAAACAGCCTGCAAAGGGGAATTTCAATTTTAAACAGTGCTCTTCTTCATATAGCAGATAGATTCACAAGCTATTTGATTACAGTTAGTTTAAAATTATACCCCTGAAATGAGCTCATGTTTATAATAACTTTCTCCAGGCACTCCATTTCTAAATGCCACTAAAGATGAATTTTACATCACATCCTCAATCTTCAAGATGCCAATCTATGAACAAGTTAATGCCCCTGAAATTCAGATTTCACTACCATTTTCATCTGACCCCAGAATTTGTAATGAAAAGCACCCTGAAACTCATTTTGTGTGTCATCTAATCTATATGTCACAGCGCAGATCATTCACCACCACTGCTTGGGAAAAAGTCATTGAAGCTTCAGTCTCAGCAACCATGGATGAATTTTGCATACCCAAACCTCCCGTACCCCCTCAAGCACAAATTGATGAAGTCAACATTTATCTGGAAATGATTTCATACTTTGAAAGCCTCAAAAGACCCTCAATTTAACCAATGGAACTGATTTCCATGGCATGTCAAAGTCCAAGTGGCTCAAACCATGCTGAAAAAACACACAATATTTCTTCCGACTCAGATCAACAGTTGAAGATTTTCCAAGACCTTATTTTAGATGTCATATTCAAAGCCCAAGCCTCCCTTGACAAGGTTTCCCTTAACCACACTGAACAAACTAAACAAGTCAAAAAAAGAAAGGCCCTCCATTCTAATAACCAAATCTCTTAGGTAATAGTCCACTCAGCTCCTCAAGTGGTAACCTCCAATGCTGAAAATGATTTCCAAGTTGAAACTGCCAACAAGAAGTTGGTCAAATACCATAGCCATCATAATTTCCTTCCTTTTGTTTACTATTTAATATTAGGTGTCAAGGGATTATTCACTGCACAAAAGGATCATTGGAATTTTTCAATTTCCAATGCCATGCTCATACTATGCTCTTTTCATCTTATTAACCAACATGTTAAGCCACATCCACCCAAAGAGCTAGTTTGGAAAAATCTATCTTTTCATCTTAAATCATCTTTTTCTAAGGGTATTACACCATTCACTGATGTTCAACTTGTTTGCCCACCTTCACAACATAAATTGGCTCAATATCTCACAAGTGATTTTCTAAACCAATGGGAAGCGCAAGCCACTGTGAAATCACTCCTTCAACCCTTGCAAATCTGATGATTTAACTCGAGTTTCTAATTTACTTACACATGATGTTGGAACTATTGTAATTAGTTTCCTATTACAATAAAAGGTGTATTCTTTCCTTTTTTAAATTTTCCATGCTTTTAATTCTAGAATATCTTCATTTAAAAAATCCCTTTTGATTCATTACTCATGGTGTTTGTTCTTAAACCTTCACTACAAATAATTTCAGTTTTTTTTCAATCAAAGAACACACTATTTCTGTTTCATTCTCAATAATATTTAGAAGAAATTAAATGAATTGTGTTTTATTTTCCATATGAATATAATGATCTTAATAACATACTCACTGTCCTTATTTTCAATTGCAAATAAAAAACCTCAATGCCATGCTGACTTGACTTGCAGAATTGCCAATAAGTTAAGTTAATTTCATTCTTATGTTTATTTACTTTGTAAAAAAATATATTCCCATCTAATTTTTCTTACTATTAGATCTTTACCCTTTTTTAAATTTCTGAAGCCACATTTTCCAACCCCAAATCAACTATCAAATCAACTCTGAAACAATTTTTTCCACCCATTTTTCTTTATTTGTTCTCATTTCTTTTCTTGCTTATATCTTATTTTTTTCTTATTATATTTTCAATTTTTTCATTCCAAATGAATTGTACTTTTTGATGAAATTGAAGTAAATCAGACACTTCACTTTTCATAAAATCAATCCCTTAACAATTTTTTTCCACCCCCATACCCATGTAATTTTTTTGTCTGAAATGTATTTTTGATAAATACTTTGTAATTTTTCATTTTCAAACAGTGTATTATTATTCTATTTTAATTAAACCATTAATTTATGATATCTAAATATTTTTCAATTCAGTTGAAAAACCTTTAATTAAACTTTTATTATGATTACTTTTACTTTAGAACAACTCACATTCATAAATTTAGCATTTAACTTAATCAATTAATTTATTTTTTCAATTAATAAATTCAATGAAAACACTTTCAATAATTCAAATGAATCCATTTTGATTTAATTTCAATTTTTATTCTTAATTAAATCAATTCATAAAATTTACTGTTCACATAACCAAATCAATTTGTTTTCAAATAATTAAATTTCATTTTTGATACTTAAATTTCATTTCCAATTGAATGAATTTCATTCTCAATGAATCAATTTAATTGAATAATTGATGCATCGAAATTAATTAATTGTTTCATTGAAATTAATTAATTAATTTTGAAATTGAACTAATTAATTAACTTTTTTGATTCAATCCCATTTCAAATTAATTAAATTAATTCAATTTCAAATTAGAACATGTTTGTTATTTCTTTTGGGTGGCTGTATCACCAGTCAGACAAATTTAAGAATATATTTTTTTCTTCCAAACAATACAGTCACCTGGGGCTTGTTACAGAACCTCAAGGCATGTTTTACATCCCCCCACTGCCAAAGCCAGTCATACAGAGCAGTGGGGGCCCCTGGAATTCAATTGAGGTATGGTTTCATCATTTTGAAGCTCTCATGATTACTGCCACCTCAGAACCAGCAGATTTTGCACCAAATCATCTTTTTGTGCTATTTCCACCAATTCCAGAGCTTCTATTTGATTTTCAGCCTTACTATTAGCAAAAAATACCTTTCCACTCATTTCTTCATTAATTACTACAACAATTTTCATTAAATAAATTTTTTAAAACTGAATGGATGTGTGCTTGTCAAAGATTGGCTAAACTCATAATTTTATGAGGCTATAAGATTGTTATTCAGCTTTTTTAAAATTTATTTTTTGAATTTTATTACTCTTTTCAAATTTAAAAATGCCTAGAGCAATGAAATCAAATAGATATCTAAAAAAAATTTAAACAATTCTCAGAAATCTCATCAACTCCACCATCAAAATAAAAAAAATTAGCATGTAATTATGAAACTCCTTATTTCAGAACATGTAATTTTTTACATGAATCTTTCTTTGATCCAACTACTTGTAAGGATTTTGATAGAAAAACTTTAAGATCAATTTTCTTTAACAAAAACTCACCCTTACAGAAGTTATATTAAAAAAAATTATTTTTCTATAAATTTTGGATTTAAAATTTTAGATGATAAATCACTTCTTCATTCACCTGATAAAAATTTTGCAATCATCCAATTTATTCCTTTTAGAAACTTGAATGGTTATGTAAAATCTCAACTCAAATTTTTATCAAGTTTTTTGTTCAAATATAAATTTTTTCTTAACAAATTACAAGAATCTGGAAACATGATCACTGGTTCCATGTATGCAATTGGATGGCAACCACCTCAGATTGGTAACTTTACTATTGGGCCTTATATCAATTCTACTTCTATTTCTAATAACCGGGAACTTTATAATTCTTTATCACTTCAACTCTCAAAATTACAAAATATTATTCAAAATATCTTTCAAAAATCATCATCAACAGTTTTTGAAATGAATTCAAATCAAATGAAACAATTCAAAATTCCAGGATTTGAGATTTTAGACTTTACTGATTTTTAATGTTCTTCATTTGCAAATCAATCAACATTTACTTTAAATAAATTTTCTAGCTTTCCTCATATTGATCAAAGAGACTGTTCAGAGTTTGCTTATTTTCTTTCTGTCCCAATTTCTACAAGTGACAGCACCTTAATCTTTGATAATTTTGATTTCTTTAATTAATTTTTTGTCTTTCTAGACCACTCTATTAATACTGATTTAACAGGTAAAGAACCTGGTATTGTACAAATTGTCTGGAAATCAAAAAGCACCAGACATTTTACTCTTTATGCAGATGGCCATGATAGTAATTCTTTTACCATATTAGCCATGTCATTCCAAATTTCATAAAAAGCATACATCTTATTCAAAAACTTACACAATGGGAAAGTTGATAACTTTACAGTAGATGATCATACTTCTATCATCAACAGGCTTGCTTCAACTTATAAATAATCAAAATGTTTTTCTTCTTATTACATTCATATAATTTTAATATCAGTACTTCAAAAATTCTTAAATGAATTAAAATAAATTTTGAATATAATGGAAAAAAACAATAAATCTCAATTTTTGTCATCTAAATTTCTTCATTAAAGTTCAAATTAAAGAACAACAAATTTCAAAAAAAAATTAAAACAATAGTATAAATATAATTCTATTAAATTAAACATTTCATTTTCTAATTGTCATCTATGTACTCTTAATTCCAAAACAAAAGCTTTTTGACAAAAATAAAATAATGTAGATCCAATAATCAATTGCATTCACACTATTTACATTTTCATATTCTTAACAACCTTTTTATTATCACAATCCTTCATCATAAAAAAATCTTCCACTTAATATTTTTTTAAACCCTCCCTTTTTATAATTTCAATTTCAAATCTGAAAAATACTTGCATTTTGCCTTTACTTTTGAAAAGCACTTTTTGAAATTCAAAAAAAAAATTACATCTCCAAACTTTATCCTCATTATTCATTCTTAAAATTCTTTCACTCCATTACAAACTAGCCTGATAATTCCATTTTAACCAAATCATTTCTTCCTTAAACTCAAATTTCACCTCAATTAATCAACCCTGCTCATTTCTATCAAAGTTGAGTAACTTCTGTACTCACTCAATCTTCCTGTTTCTCATCCAATCACTGAATGTCTCAAGTTCATTTGCTTAGGATTTACAACCAAACAATTGGCATTAATTCCTGATATCTATCAACTTCAAAAATGATTAAGTATTGTTGTGTCTTCAACTGCTTGACCAAGATTGGCTTGTAATTAATTTAATATTTTTTGGTATGTTCTTTCACAAACTCATATTTCAACAAATTGAAATTTTATTGACATCTAATCTCCTTTGTCTCACTAACATACAATTCAAACACTCTCCTCAAGCTTGCAGCAATTTTATTTCCAAATATCTCAATGAAAAAATCTCAAAATCCCAATTTTAAAACTCAAATCTTATTACAACTAAACTCATCATTTATACACAAAAGCACTAATTAAATCTCAATCAGTTTTTACCTCTAAATCTATTTCAATTACATTCTAATCCATCATCGTAAAAAGGTTTGTATTTTCAATTGAATCAATAAACTACATTTGGTTGAGAAACTGAACCTCAAAGGTGTTGTATATCTACATAGCTTCTAATATCTTTTCTCACTTCTACATTTTCTTGATGATTCTTCTCATTACAAATTCAGTATAGGTTCCAACTAATTGATCTTTACCTTTGGCTTAGGTCTTTGCTTCTGATTTAATCATCAACGTTTTAGAAGCCAAAGGTCTGGAATTAAATCAACCTATCAATCTCAGACATCAACTTCCTCAATTTAGATCTCTTTGGTACTCCTTCAATTATCTTTCTTTGGAAGAACATAACACTCATATTTGTCCTTGATCTTGTACCAGCTGATTGATGTATCTTTTCATTGATTTTTTTGAATATAGTTAGCTTTTGCTTGTGGTCCATATCTTGTTATTTTTGTTCAATCTATTTCAAACTCATTATTGTGGACCTTGCATTCATCTTTTACCTCTTACATTTCTAGCGTTCTTTTTGTTAGAATTAAGAAATCTCATTGCTTAATTTCTGGTCAAGATGGTTTATTTCTTTATCAGCTCTCCGGTGATACTTCAAGCCTAGCTGACTCAACTTGGATTAAAAAATCATCTTTTCCGTAGGCATCCCATTTAACACACATTTTCTCCTCATTAGGGTGACTCTGACTTTGGTTTTGTCTCATCTCCCTGCGATCATGCCCATTTTGACATCCTTAATGATGAAAATTGCCTGATTGCCACTGATAAACTGTTATTTTATCATCTTACTCGTTTTAATCATTTTAAATTTCTTTTTCCTATCAATGTTGATTCAATAGCTTTGGTTTGATTCATCTTATTGAGAAATCAATGACTTTACATGTCTTTGAATTTATTGCAACTCAAACTCACTATTCAATCACATATTTAGCAAGCCCTCAGCTCCAACCCCAATCAATAAATTCATCATCAAAATCCTTGGCACTTACTCTTTACAACCCAGTCTTTGGGTCTTCAAGCCATTTTTATAGCCTTCGTTGACCTCCTCATGCTACCTCTGCCATTCAAGGTCAAAGGTTCACGCAGCCAACTCTTTGTCTTATTCACCATTGTGTTTCCACAGTATCCAGACCACTTAACTTGTCTCAAATCCTTTCGAATTTCCCTTTGGAAATTTCTGCTAATTTTCTCAATTCAAGCCTTCAACAATTTCTTTCAATTAACAATGCTTGTTTCACACTTATCATTCTCTCTTTGAAACATTCAGCTTTTATCACTTCTAGGCAATTTCAACTTCCTGACTCCTTGCTTGAGCTTTTTCGCAATCCTCAATTAATTTCATATCTGACAATGACCATTGAAAAACACTCAGAAACATCAAGCAATCTTTTTTGTTCAATCATCCTTCGCTCGCCCACATCAGCAGGCCATGTCTTCTCAGTTACTATACCACTAGAGGATCTTTTGATTGACAAAGATATCTCAAACTTTTTCTCACATTCTCTTGCAATACAAACAATGCCCTACGGCTTCACTCTTGCCTCGCCACCTTCCTTTCAATATCATAGAAAGTATGACTGTATAGAGCTTTTGATCATTGCGAGTACTCAGGATTAAAGCACTGTACAAAATCTGCAAGACAAGCAGGGTAGCCCATTTGACTGATTGCATATGCTATCAACAACACCTGCACCCAATCATCAAACGAGCTCTGGATTAACGGAGAGCTAACAGGGGCCTTGGCTTTGGGATTGACGACAGGTCTTGGGACTTGATGCCTCCGATCAAGACGGCAAGTTAGAGACTTCTGTTGAAACCATAAAAATACAAAATCTTATCAAGCTCAAAGGCTTCAAAGATCATAAGTCTCCCAAGACATTGTTCATGACAGTTTTTGTATGCTCTGAAAATTCCAATGCAGGTGAGCTGCATACAATGATCTGTTTAACTTCTCACAATCACTTGCTTGTCTGGACACTGCCCAGAGGGTGGCAATTATTGGATAAGAATCAGGACTTGGAGTTAGTGCCTCAGCAAATCCCAATGAATACTCAACTTTTCAAAAGCCCAATCCATTTTTAAATATCTTCTAATCCTTTTGGTCCTCCTATGTTTTTAGCTTTCAAACTGACTTGACATAATTTGCAGTATGCCAGCTGACGGAATAAGAGACCTACCGCGCATATTGGCTTGTCATTCTAGATTTAAGGCAACAAACCTTTACTTCTGGAATTGTTGCAATGGATAACCTTCAGGTCAAGAATTCTGATTACTTATCTCATGGTAATCCACAGCTGATATGGAAGTCCTCCCAAGATCCTCAACCCAATCTCATTAATGAGTGCTTTTTAGCTGTTTTATGTGGCAATACAACCGTCTCCATTTACACATGTGAGGTCAATGGATGGTGGAACAATATGATTAACTTGAAGCTGAAGTAAGTAGCCTGCAATTAGGAAACACTTTGATGCTTTCTCACAATCATTCTTGTTTAGCAGGATGGGGCCAATTTCTCAAATTTCGTGGATCAAATCATCGGATACCTTTGTGTTGTCTTGTGGGCCCAAGGACATACTTCTATCAGTCCCCCTATTACTTCCACGTTCCAGACCACCGTGCCTCCTTGGAATCCAACCGTGCTAACTAAAACAATTATTTATGGTTAATTGATTTGGTGATTTTCCTTGATTAGAAATGCTAGTACATTAACGTCTCAAAATGGTTCTAGGCGACATTCAAATTGCTATTTCAACTCTTGTATGCCTTTCACTAGCTTTGAAAGGGACGTGGCAACCGTTGGCATCATTATGGGAAATTTTAACTTGTATTCTCGACAAAGCTCAATGCCTACAATTTTCCTCCAAAAATAACGCCACAAGCAATGAGGTATTTTTTTTAGTCTCTCACAAGTTTACCTTCAGGCTGTTTTGGAAGCAGCAGTCAAAGGCCAAATACCTTTGTTATCAAAGGACGAACAAGCTAGATTAGAGCAACTAGTGCATCAAGTCTTCCAAGTATGCTCCACAATTTTCCCACCTCATTGATATCTTTGGCTTATTTTCCTATTTAATTTCTCCTCGACGTAGTTTCAAAACGCAAAATCCCATGGTGTAGATCTACATGGCTTCCAATATCTTTTTTCACTTCTAAATTTTCTTGACGATCCTTCTCAATACAAATGCAGTATAGGCTTTGACCCAACTCTCAATCCGGGTGTTTTTTTGGCTCAACTTTGCACCTAACTGCTTAAAGAATGGTGTTTCTGACTCAAAAAAACATGACCCAACCTCTTGTAGTGTGTTTTTTATGGCTTTGGGAAAAAAACGGCTTTTATTAGGTCTTTGGAAAGTAGCATACAGTCACCCTGACCAACCACACATGCCAAAATTTCTTCAAAATGATTTTTCAAGCCAAGATGGAAGACGGCCACTCAAAAGAATGTGTTTTCTCTCATCAGTTGACAATGCTTTTGTAAGCTGACTTGAGTACTATATCATCATCATATTGAATGACTTGGAAGCTTTTAAGTTTAGTTATTTGAGTGCAAGCTTAGGTTTTGCAGCATCCTTTTTCCTGTTGTCTGATAGACTTCAAGATGTGGTTAATGTTTGTGTTTGTCAACTTGATGATTGGCAATTGGGAGCTGCAATTGCTTGACCTTATGAAGGAGATCAGGGTTCAGTGTTGAAGAAACTTATCAATGAGGTTTTCCTTCCATTGAGTTTTTCAAATGGAAACCAATGGCTTATGAGCTGGTGCTTCCTCATCATGGGGGAAACAAAATTGGCTAATCTGTCCTTGATAGTTGGTTATGATTTTTTCATTAATGAATTTAAACTTCTTATTGACATATTTGATCAGGCTTTCTTCGACAATCTGTCCGCCAAAGCCAACCTTGATTTTAGTCTAGATGAAAGAATAATTTCCTGAATCGGCCAATTAGATTTTTCATTGGTGGTAATATACAACTCAATCAATTCTAAATCTTCATCAGACGTCTGGTGGAATCAGAAAAAGTCTTTAATTATTTTGAGCATAGAGGAATTATTGAATTGTGGTAAGCTATTTCATTGAATTCATCATATTACTGACGCAATATTTTTTGTAGTTTAATTTATTTATTTTGGATATTTGAAATATGCAGGTTGTTATTGTTTAGCTTGACTTATAACTTCAGGATGGAATTTTAGTAATAAAATAACTTCTAAAGCAGTGATTAATCAGGATCAGAATTGTCTTTCAGTGGTCAAACTAGATGAGCATCACGCCTCTTTAGATGGGGCTAACATAATATAAAAATGACTGAATCCTAATTTATCAACTCAAGAAGCCTTACCACAATTTGATATGTCAAGTTTATTCTGAATGATGTATGACCTTCAATCTTTATAATTTTATAGAAAGGACTTAATAGGTTTTAGCTTTGTATTATTTGTAAAGAATTATCCTTCATTAATAAGATTTAAATAATGAGAACTTCCTTTTATAAAAAAGACTTTTTCAAAGTTTTTTGATATTCTTTGGTGGCTCATTTTTCATGTGTAAACGTGGCTGATGCGAAATTTATTTAGGAAAAAAACAATCATACGCTTATAATATTTTTTCAGTTTCTACTTTTAAAGAATACTCTAAGTCATAATAAAAAATTCCCCTTTCGTGAGATTAATAAAATTCAATTTTGAGTTTAATTCAAATTTTCATAATAAAATTTTGGATTTATCCATATTAAATATTTCTGAGTGAAAAAAGTTGTTACTGAGTGCATTAAAAATCGTGAAGTGAGCTCACAATCATCAAAGATTGAAATAACATGTCAAAACTCAAGCATCACATACTTAAAAATGACAACATTTTGATGAATGATGCAAAGTGAAATTGGAAAATTATCAAAATTGATCCATTTTTACATGAAAGAAAGATATTGGAAGTACTAAGGGCATGTTGGATTGCAAAAATGATAATCAAACCCATTTACATTTGGAGCCGTTCTATGTTTTTGAAAACAATCCTTATGGAGGCTTGGACCATATTGGTAAATTCACATGAGGGATTAAGTGAATTGACCAAAATACTGTACAGAGTCAAAAATAATATAGCTGAACTATATATATAGAAAAACTCCAATAAGTTGTCCATCAAAAATCTCTGATTTGTTTTGAGTTTTGAATTGAAAATAACCTTTACATCTTCATTTGACATGAGTAATGAAAACTTAATAAGTTATTTGAAACATTCCTGAGAGCTTGGGAAAAGAAGGTTGCAATTTTCCAACTTTCACTTTTAAAAATTTTTCACAAATCAAGAAAATACTGAATTTCTTTCCTTGAAATAGTGACCCAAATCAATCAGTTTAAGAATCAAATATATAACACTAAAAAGATATAGGCAAGATTTTTTTGAAAAATTGTTTATCTCTATGAATTTAGTTCTATTCCACAAAATCAAGAACTCAAAATATTCATTAAGCCAAAAAAGAATAAAGGATGATGAACAAAAGTCTCCCCAAAAATGCCAAAATTTTTACAACTATTAATTTTGGGGAGCATATTTCTACCAAGGTAAGTTCACCCAACTGACGTCTAAAAATTGAACTAACTAATTTATAAATCTCTTCAATTAAATCTTGTATCTCTTTAATGCAGATAATGTTTGAGATGACTCCAATAAATGTTTTCTTGAGAAGCAGCAGAATTAAGTTTAATTTAATTCATTTCAGATTACTATTTATTAAGATTTTTTGAGCTCGAATATAGTTTGTTTTCCTTGAATAAGATTAATATTTCACCAAATTCAGTTTAATAAGTGATGGGTAGGTCTTGAAAGAAAAATTCAAATGATGAGGCTTATATGATCCCATTCAATCAAATTTTCAAACTACCCATTCACAGAGATATACTATGTATATGTGAAGGCCTGAAAAGCAGTATCAAGGCAGTAGATACTGAACACTCAAAGAAATTTTTCCAAGAGAAACTCAAGACATAGAAGTCATAATTGAAATTTAACAAAAAAAAGTTGATTGAAATTCAGCTTGGTTAGTATTATTGAGAAATTTAGATGTATTAATTCAATATATTCATGTATGTAGTGTAGTATATGCTTTATCTACTACACTCTTTAAAAAGGGTGCATCTTTCCTTTTGATTAAAAATACTTATTTCCCACAAATTTAAAAAACAAAAATTGTACAATTTTACTATTTGTAATTCTTTACTATTCCATCCAATTGAAAAACAATTATGAGGAGTTCTAATTTATATTCACTCTGAGTATCAATTGATACTAAAAGCTTGAATAATCAGGATTATAAAGACAAAGCACAACTACTGTGAAATTTACATGTATATATAAAGAGGGAATTTGAATTGGATTTATTTATGTATTTCCACATCAATTTTGACTAGGTAATCAATCCCAATGAATATCTATGAAGATCAAAATTAAAAACAGATAAACCATGAATAATGAGAATTCAAATTTAAATAAAACAATACCCAGTGTCTTTAATATATATATAATATAATGAATTAAAAGGAATAATTATCTTTTATAAAAATATCGGTAGGATTTGTTAAATGAGGCACAAAATATCATCAACTGAATGGGATAGCTTACTTTAGTAGGAATTAAACTATAATTGGATTTTTGGCTGAAAAATTAAATATCTTGAGGTTCCTTCAATATTATAAATTATGATCTAAACAAGAATATGGAATCTCAATATTTTCAATAGTGCACATAGATATGAGAAGTTTCATATAGTTGATTCAAAAAACTCAAATTAATCTTCAGTTGAAATGGAGACATAGTCTGAGAGAAAACTGAATTAATCCTTGAGATAAGGTGGTGATACATACCCAGATAAAATATGAATATGGAAAATAACTTAGACTATCACTTAAGAGCTGTTAAACTCCCAGCCCCAGTCACTGGAGTGATAAGTAAAGGATGGGTACAAACTATTTCACAAGCTGAGATATGAAGCCACATAAGAGTAATTTCATTTCATGATACAATTTGATATATGACTGAAGCTAATTCTGAGTCAAAGTTAAGATAAAAATATATATTTATAATTTTTTAATTCTGAGTTAGGCTGTAGATCAAAATGTAGATATGCCATGATTTAATTCTGAGATAACTTAAACTATAGATATGACACAGGTTAATGCTGAGTTAAATTCAAGATATGGGCCAACATCTTTGTAAGGGACGTGCTGTTGTGAATATTTTTCAACTCCTGTTCAATATAGCTATTAATTTATATTATAAGACTTGATAAATTCTATTATTAAGATAAATGAAAAGTTCATATCAATTCATAAATTTATATATGGAGAAAGAAATAATAATGAGATTATTTATGTCTTTACAAATCAATTTTGACTTAGTAATCAATCAAAATTGTAATTCATAGAACCTTCAAGTAAAAAAATAAAAAAAGAATATTTTTTTAAAAAAAAAATTCAAATTAATATATAGCTATACTATTTGTCCTTAATATTGTTAATATTTTTGGATAATGATCAATAATTATTTAATTTAATGATCTATTTAAGTTCTATTCACTGAATCTGTCAGGTTGAGTCTATGTAGAAGTAGTAATTAGGCTATTTACAACTTTAACGGTGCCTGTGACACATGATAAAAGATTTAAAATAAAGGTATTGATAGAGAATAAGGATTTTAGAAAAAAATTTAAAGGGCTTTACTATTATAAAATAGTGGTGGTGAGCGCAGTTGAAAGCCCTGGGTGCAGCTTTACCTGTGAGATGACAATAATAAAGACTACAATAGTTAAGATTATAATTATACCTGGTTATTTTCCAAGAGTACAACTGTTTTTGACAGTTTTACTACATAGGAATTCAAGGGCAGGATGTGGAAAGCTTTTCTGGCTGTGAAAAGCCGTCCTTTTATCCTGAAATGGGGTGGAAAGGCTACTAGATCTTTCCACGTAGAAGAAGTGAAGATTTTTCACTCTCTGAAACAGGCTTGTGGTTAGCAAAAGGCCTTCATAGCCTGTATTGGGCTCAGATGTGGTTTTAAACCCACATCTGGGCAGTTTTCACCAATACAGGGTGAAATGTTTCATCTGGGGACCACATAGCCTTCTTCTGACGTGTATGACGCGGAGAATGCTGTACAGAAAGTGTATGAGACCCCAGTATTGACTGACTCATGAAGTATTTAAGTATAAACATGCTTCTTCGTCTGTTTGACACCCCATACTCATGGGTATGGGATATTATCCCATGGTAAGGCTGTATTGGCCAAAATGTGGGATTTTGACCTTAAAGCAGCTATACCTTTGTCAGTTATTGAGATATCAACCTCAAAACAAGGCCAGTGTGTAGCCCTGTATGTGTTCTACACAATGGTACCTTATTTGGTAGGGTTATCATTAAATATGGCAAAGTTATCCCATGTACAAGATATTTTGTACATATGCGTGTTTTAGGCAAAAGCTGTATTGGGCTTGTTTGGCCCATAAATTTTTTTCTAGTTGAGATATGAGGAAATGGATGACACCATCAGATAGCCCTGATTTTTCTCTTTCCAAAAAGACCCCACTTTAGGTATCTCACACTAAAACTGTAGAAGTTAGATGAGAGGTGAATCCTTTGTTCACCCTTATTTGGCCTGAATTTGGTCATAACTTCAGTAATACTGGTGCTAGCTCAGCTTGGCTGGTACCATTGGATAGCCCTGACTTAGAGCTTCATTTTAAATACCCATCTGATGGGTTTAAGCCTCTTACTCTGTATTTCAGATGAGAGGTGAAAATTCAGGTTTATGCTCAGCAACAACTTTGAGCAGGAATAGCTTTGTTATTCTTTGTCCAATGATGATGGGACTTGTATATTTGGAAAGGAGTGAGTTTACCCTTTTTTTGATACCTTTTGAGCTAATTTGGCCCATCTCCATGTTTTAATGGTGTCTTGGCTATACCATTGGTTTATGGTATTTTGGCTGTCATGCTTGCGCTCTGGTTTTTAGTCACAGGCTGACAGAAGCACAAAATGTTATGAACTGAATCAAATATCTGGCTCTATTAAAAACTATATTAAAGCATTATTTTGTGCTTAATTTATAGATATTGAATTACCTGTGATATTATTATTCATAATTTCAAATGGATAAGGAATCCTAAGATCTTCAATATCACACAGAAATATTAAAGACTACATATAGTGGAATGAGATAATTTAAGTTAATTTTGGATTGGAACGGAGATTTAATCTGAGGGAAAATTGAATCAAGCCTTAAAATAAGGTTTTGATAGCATTGAGATAATGTCCCGATACATATAAAGATATCACTTTACTTAGTTTTGAGATAAATGGAAAATATCTGAAACTTTTACCTTAATACTGTAGCAAAATCCTTCTGTAATAGCCACAGTGGCAAGTAAAGGAAAGGTAAAAATTAATACAAAATCTGAGATAAAAACCAAACAAAGGCTAAATTGATTTGAAGATAAACATGGAAATTTGATTCAATTAAATGATTATTTGACTTTCAGAGCAAAACATAGATATTTCATAAGATAATTCTGAGTTAAGCTAGACATAAACATATATATCTGAAATGAGATCATTATGAGTTAACTTTGGGATAAAGATATAGATATGCCATTAGTTATTTCTGAGTTCACTTTGAAATCAACATATAGATATCTCATTAGCTATGGCTGAGCTAAGTTGGAGATGAACATGCAGTTACTCCAAGGGTTAAGGATGAGGTTACCTGGAGATAAACACAAAGATATGCCATGAGTTAAGGATGAGTTAACTGGAACATAAATATATAGTTACTCCATGAGCTAAGGCTGAGCCAACTTGAAGATAAAAATATAGATATGCCATGTGTTAATGCTGAGTTAACTTGGAGATAAAAATATAGTTACTCCATGAGTTAAAGCTGAGTTAACATAGAGATAAATATAGAGATATTCCATGAGGTAATTATGAGATAACTTGAAGATATCAGACAGAATCCTTGTAAGGGACCTTTAGGCAGGTCCAAAGGAAATCACTCCAGTTATTTGTCTTTTTCATATGCAAATGAGTCCTCCATTCACCTTATTGCATGCTTTCCAGCTTTGTCTATAATTCTTTTGAAGCTACTAGCTGTGGGATGTATTTCAACAAAATCCTTCCTTAATTAATCTTGGGGAAATTTGGGGTCCATCCCTTCTCTAGAATAACAGAAGTTTAGTTGGTACTGGCATGAATGGATGGTTTGTATGCCAATTCCAGTTGTGGTAAGAGAGTAAAACAATCATGGGTGAATCCATCACAATCTTTGAATTCAAGGACATATGCACAAAATCTTCTAACCATATCTTCCAAAGTTTAGATCATTCTTTCAGCCAGACCATCAGGCTGTGGGTGGTAGGCTGTAGAGAAGGACAACTTTGATCCAAATAATTGGTGAAGATTTTTCCATTGTTCTGAGGTGAATTTGAGATCTCTGTCACTAACAATATTTGTGAATATTTCATTCCATGATACTACTCATTCCATATTAGAATAGTTGTATCCATGGCTGTATCATCCTTGGGAAATTGCAGAAAGATTGGAGTTTTACTAAATCTGTCAAGAATAACTAGGCATGCATTATAACTTATATCACCCCCTGGTGGTAGGCCAGTTACCGAATCCATATGGATAATGCCCCAAGGTTTGCTGGGTTCTTGGATTTTGATCATATTTCCAAGTCTTTTTCCAATGGATTTATTTGCCTTTTGACATCTGTCACAGGTTTTTCAATACTCTGCAACATCGTTCTGCCACATTGGCCACCATATACAGGTCTTTATATTTTCTCTTGTCCTGTCCTTAGACAGATGTACTGAGAAAGGGCTGTCATGGCATTATTTCAGTAAAAGACGTATTAAGGACCTGTCCACAACTGTCATTACAGATGTATGCTTAGTTCTGTGGTAAATTATACCATACAGTAAGTGAAATCTTCCTTAATCATATGATTTCTTCCATATTTCATCTAAGGCTTGTATCAAAGAGCTGTCCTTACAGTCTTTGGTAAGTAATTGTCATAGGGTGCTACAGCCCTTATCTTGGGTATAGCTGTTTCTTACTTCCTCAAAGAATGTTGTGTTCAGCTCTGTAACACTGATTCCTTCTATTGGGATCTGTGGGTAAGCTTCTTGTGGCACATAGACGGGATTATTGATATTATTTGGTAATTTTCATCTGCTCAGTCTATCTGCATTTTTATTAATATTTCCATCTTTGTGAACAATAGTCATATTACCTCTATACTCCTGTATGGCTATTTGCCATCTGAGCATACTCCTGTTGGGTGTTTTCATGATTAAAAGTGATTTAAAAGCAGTAAAATCTGTTATCACTTCAAACACACATCCTTCTAGGAAGTAATTGAGTTTTTCTAAGGCCCAGACAAGGTACAAACACTCCATATCACTTTCCCCATATCTAGCCTCAGTTGGTTTGATTTTCCTGCATATGAAACATATGGGTCCTTCCTCAGGTTTATCATTTATAAGCTGGACTTGATGAAGTGAAACACCTAGCCCATCCCCTGATGCATCAATATAAAGATTAAAGGGTAGCTTGAAGTCTGGCATTAGCAAGAGTGTAGAAGTGGTCAAGGCTTGTCTTGAAGATTCAAATGCTTTGAATCTGTCAACAGTCATTTCAAATACTGGGTCTTTGTCACATAATCTATGAAGAGGTCTTGCTATGGATGCCAAATCTATAATATACTGTCTTTAATATCCTGAAAACCCCAAAAATGATTTAATTTCTTTTTTTTTCTGAGGAATTGGTTTCACTAGCACTGCTGAAACTTTGTTTTTGTGAATCCCAAGGGATAAACCAGATACTACATATCCCAGTTCTTTGAGCTCTTTAAATCCAAAATGACATTTCTTTAAGGTAATTTTCATTTTTGAAGATTTGATTTTGTTCAAAACTCTGGATAATCTGTATATATTTTGTTCCCAGGTCTTGGAACAGAAACTAATGTCTTCAATGCAAATGATTGACCATCCTTTTGAAAGTTCTTCATGGGAGATTTTATTCATCATTCTTTGGAAGTTTGGAGGTGAATTCTTGATACCAAAAAGGCATCCTTAAATATTCATACACTCCACAATTAGAAATAATCCTCAATTATTTTCTTGCCCTTTGTGTCACCACCTTTTTATAAAATCCTTTAAGGGCATCCATGGTGCTTATATAAACTGCTTGAGATATTTGGATAAGGGAAATTTAAATTTTTGGTATTGGGTACCTGTCTGGAACAGTGTAAGTATTCAGTGCTCTAAAGTCCCCAGCCCTTCTATATTTTCCATTATGCCATGCCACTATGACTGGTGTAGTTATTTCTACCTCCTCATTGTGGCCGACCTCTCTTATTACCCCAAGGTCTAGAAGTTCTCTGATATGGATTTCCAGAGCTTCTCTTGATTTAGCACTTTCTGAGAATGCAGGTCTTCTCAAGAGTGGTGGGTAAGGTCTTTCAATATTAAGAATAATTTCAACCTCATGACCAACAATTTCTCCCAGTGGCTCTTTATCTTATTCAAAGGCTTCTTTGTTGTCATGTAAAAGGGTAGAAAGTTCACTTTCCTTGTTTATCAGTGAGATGAAGACAGATTTCAGATTGATTTAATTGTTCAAAATTGAACTTTTCTCATACTAAGTTGACTGGTGATACTTTTTTAGCTGTAATTTTTCTTTTAAATGGTAAAAAGGAAAGTTTTTGGTGCTTATTATCCCCAATATTAAAGTATCTGTCTTTGTTGTTATGTAGGTCTATTCCATACATGATTAAATGGTCATTTCCCAATATAAAATGGGTACTAGAGAAATTTTCCCATAACAACAAATTCAACACTTATTCTTAAATTTACATTTATGTGTGGATATATGACAGTAGTATCAAATATTCCCGATGCTTTCATTGGACTACTTGCACTATTAAATCATATGCCATCAATTGGCAAAAGTTGATCTTCAAAATTTGGTACACAAGTCTTAGGAAAATATTTTCCAACACAAGAGCAGAAGGCTCCTGGGTCAAGTAAATGTTTAGTGGGTTTGTTTTCAATTACCACTTCTGCTATACAGGAGTTACCAGCTACATAACCTTTTCCCTTGTTTGGTTTGGTTTTCATGAGTTGTGAATATTGAATTTTTTATAAATCAATTTTACCATTTCTCAACTCTGGAAAATGGGGAAAAGATTCCATGATGTCAAAAGTGACCGTGATATTTTCTATATCTTTTGAATATTCAGAGAATATTGATGATTTATCATCTGAATTATCTTCAATTACATAATCCTTTTCAACATCAGGTTGCTTTTCAATGTCAATCTCATTGATTTTACCCTTCTTCGGACATGCATTAGCTAAATGTGTGGTGCTTTGGCAAATATGGAACTTTCTCATTATGTCTGCAGATTTATACTTAATATTATTAGAGTTTTCTTTGGGATCTTTGTCTACACAATTTTTCCACTGTGTATTAAACCTTGTTTTGAGATTCACCCTACTAGAACAAATTCTGGCTCTGGTGGTTACTTCTTCCAATATATCAATGATATCTTCTGCTAAAGATTGTTCAGTAGTCCTGCTTTTGACAGCATTCTTCTGACATGTCAGGATATAATGCTGTTAATATATCTTTTTTTTGGAAAAACCATGGTAGAAATTGGTCTTTGTCAGAATTTAATTCAGCAGATTGAAAGGCTGTTTCAATCTTAAATCTCCAAGCATCATTGGCCCATTTGTTGTTAATTTGGGTTTTTTATCAAGTCCAACTTTGGTGTCCATATGCCTGTCTCAATTTTATATACCATCTATGGGCTGATATGTTAAAAAAGGTGTTAAATCTTGCTGTTAGAAATCTTTCACGTAATTCAAAATATTCTTTAATCATGTCAATACCTCTGATGAAATGTATATGGTCATACTCTCCTTCACCACTGAAGTGAGGCCATTCTTAAGGTTTGGTATTTCTTTCAAGAGTGCCTGGCCCATTGATGGTTCCAACCTATGAAAAGAAGTGGAAAATTCATTTTTTAACTGTGAATTTTCAAAATCCAATACTTTTGGATTGGGAATTCCTGCACCCTCATCTTGCTTCAGAGGTGTAGACATCCTAGGTAAGGTGTGCATTAATTGTTCAATATCATTCATTTTACTTTTGCTACATCTTTGAGAATTTATGAGCTCATGTTGGAAGCTTTGTATTAAATTTATCACTTCAATTTTATACATATCTTCCTTATGTGTTAATTCTTGCCATAATTCTGTCTTTCTAGTATTATCAGAAGTTACTTGATTCAATTTCATTGTTGATTTTGATATGTCTTGTTGTGAGGTGTTGAAACACTTTTTCAAGGAAGTTGTATATGTATTTACTTCAGCAAATGAATTTGCAATAGCATCAAGCCCTTTCTTATTATCTTCCTTGATAATATTTATGGCTTGTTTTATTCTTGTTTAAATTATGTCATCAATATTGAATTTAGAATTTCTGTCTGTTAATCCTTTAATAATGGTAGATTTTTAATTTGATTTATTTCCAAATGAATTGTCATTATTAGCAGTTCTAATTGTTCTTAAAAGATTTTCAAAGCTCATAAATGTCTCATTTATTTGGCTCAGACTTAAGCTATTTGTCTTAAGATTGTTACAAGTTGATTAATTTTTATCAGAAATATGACTTTTCACGTCATTTATAGCTATATAAAAGTTTGGAATGCCATCCTGAATATCAGATATAATTTCTGATATCTTAGTTTGGCTTCCTCCTTTTTCTGAAATTCCATCATTGTTCTGGCCATCTGAAATTCATATTCCATGCCATCCTGCTGAATATTTGGGATTCTGTATCCCTGGTTGTAAGGGTTTGTGGCCGGTGCTTTGCCTTTGCCCTTGTTCTAAGCTTGTGGCTGATTTTTCACGTTGGAATTTCTGATTCTGGTTACTGAAGCTGTTTTTGGCACTTTCTTGGGTGGTGGAGGGTTGGTTTTCCTTTATTCTGCCGTTAAAAGAATCATGTTTTTCTTTTCCATCAATGGATGCCATCCATTGAGTAACTTGAAATTGCTGGGATAGCCCCAGAATTTTCTCACAGTCAGGTAAGAATTCATGCAGTTTTTCCATAGATCTGCAAGGATGTGGTACTCTTTGTGCTGCAATGCATTGTTGTAGGCCTCCTTTCTGGCTCTATATATGTCCATTGAGGCTTCTTGTGACAGTTTCAGCTCTGTTTGAAGGTAAAAAAGTGTTATAAGCTTCAGAATGGCATAATTTGCTGGTTTGGGATCCATTCACTAATGTGTTTCCTTCTTTGAATAATTGGCTTCTGCCATAATCACATCTATACCCTTCGCAGGAGTTTCTTGAGGGGTTATAGCTGCCTCCTGAGCTGGTTGAAGGAATTATTATGATTAAAAAGGTCCAAAATAGTAACTTTACGTCAAAACACTCCCTGTTTGCCAGATTATTAGCTTTTTTGAGAGTATTACTTATGTCCAAATTGATTAATTATGAAGAAATTGGTTCTGGTTGATTATTCTGATTTATAATAACATTACTATTATGCTCAGAATTGACAGTACTTGCAGGAATAAGGCTAGTAACTGTTGATTCAGTTTCAGTATTTTTTTGTCTTACCATGTTTTCAGACACTAAAATAAATGAATAAAGCAATTGTTTGAGTAAAAACTGATTTTTCAAAAGAGAAATGAAAAAGAAAGCCTAACTTATAATATGAAAAGTTTTATTTTTTATGGATTTGTTTGATTTATAATTATTTTTATGAGTTTTTGAAATTTTTCAAAATAAGAAAAGGGAATTAAAAATAGTAAAAAAATATGTCATAAGTAAGATATCATGGCTGGGCCCCCAAATGTCAGGTCTGCTTATGAAAGCTTGATGAAAAATCAAGTACTTATCCTGTCCTCAAAATTTGTATAAGGTAAAAATTTGATTAAAGAAAGTATGAAATAATTTTTTAAAGAGAAAACATGGCAATTTTATTGTTTTTGACTTTATAAGTATAAAACAACAATATTTTAAAGATTTGTTGTTTTACCAATAATAAAAATTTATCCAAATATACTCTACAAGAGATATTTAAGGCTAAAAAAGAAATTTCTTCAAGAGAAATTTCAATTAGAATTGATTGAGAAAAGGACTGCAGGAAATTAATAAAAGAACAGAGTCTTTAAAAATATAATCAAAGAGAAAATGTTCCCAAAAGTGCCGAGAATGAGTTTGAAAACAAAGTGACAAAGTTAAAAGTGATGAAAGATTCTTTAATTCACTTATGAGGTCGTTTAAGGGTAAAAATAACTATAAGAGTTACAAAAAATGATTATAATGATTTTTTGATGATGTGAAAAGATTTTAGATGATTTAAAAAGGGTGTTTGGAATCTTTTATGGATTGGTTTAACAGTGTTTAAACTAATTATAAAAGGAAAAGATTCTAACATGAAGAGAAAATTGGGGCAAAGAAGAAATTCTTTTATAGCCATCAATTATCTTACTCAAAGAGTAAAATTTGCTCTTTTAAGTTTTGTGAAACACTCTGACAACAGAAAAGCCAATTATGGCATCATTCAACCATGGTTTAGACCAAAAAAGGGCTGGTTTTAGCCATTTTGGACCCTTAAATCAGGCATTGCTATAGCATTACCTGGTTTTAAGCCTTCAAACAATTTCAGAATGTGTGTAAGAGACGTCAAAACCAGTTAAATCTGTGTCTAAAATGTTTTTTATTTTAAGGGTAGCTTTACCCTCTTGGCAACAGTTAAAACTGCCCTGGTTGGTATCAAAACCCCATCATCAATTGAGACACAGACCCTGTGAATCAATTCCAGGCCAAAATGGATTAACTTTTACATGGAACTCAACATCTCACAACTTTCAGCAAGGAATTTGGGGGTCTGGCTCCCTTGAAGCCAATATTCCTTTTCCCCCTCAAAAATTAATCTTTCCAATTTATTTTTTCTTTAATTTCTCACATGTAATATACTTATAATTTACATATGCAATTCAATTGAGTTTTAAAGTTACACAACTGTAATTATCAATACCTCATATGTAAATCAAAGCTCACTTATGTAATACATGCCCACATTTTGACATTTCAACTGAAAATACTTCAATTCCTCACACCTTCTAAGCTACACACCACACCTCAATTTTAACACAAAAATTGATGGTTAACACCACATGTGATGTCAATTAAATCAAGGTTTTTCAGGATTCACAACTTTTGTACAGAAAATACTAAGAACTTAATCTAAGCTTACTTAGACTTGAGTTACAGAAATTTTACCCAGAGGTGACCCCACCTTATTTTTAATGAGGAGTCCAATGGTAAAATAATTTTCATATTTTTAATGGTTGGAGAAACAGCTATAATAATTTTTATTCAACTTTTTTCAAAAAAATATTTGAATTTTGGTATTTTTGTTGAAAATTCATTCTTACTTAATGTTTTCAAGTAAAAATGTGTTTTCACAATTTTAAATTTCAATGTGATTTTTTTAAATTTTAATTTTTGTGTATAAATTTATTTTTATATTTCAATTTTTTTTGATAATATAAATGAATTTTTTTATTTATAATTGTATCTTTGTTTTATTATTTTTGGTACTTTGGGGATCTGAAAATACCCCTAAGGCTCACTTCCACCAATATTGGTTCCCCTGGGCCTTCAACTGAGATTCCTTTCCACCTGATCCTCCCCCAACCATCCAAAGGTTGGTAAAAATAACACAAGACCCACCTTTTTGAACATGCACACATCAAAGAGGTTTTTCAGCCAGTCTTAATGTAGAGGATGGGTGTTTGACTCTCCCAGGTCATCCATAAAAGGACTTGGCATGAGCTGCATTGACAAGCTGCATGTGACATGGGTGGAGCCAGCCGCACAACTCTGTGGGTGTGGGTGCATAGGTTTGACACACACATGAAGGCGAAAGAATTCATTGGCCTAATGTTGTGTAGCTATGAATCAGCTGTGCCCTAGCAGGATTGATATTTTGCAGGTGACACTGGTGGATCCTGCCGCACAATACTAGGGGTGTGGGTAAGACACATGCACACAAAGGCAAAAGCATGTGAGGGACCAATAATGTCAAGCAGCATTGACAGTTTGCACCTGAGATGTGTGCGGGTTCATGAGTGTGACACATGCACACAAAGGCAAAAGCATGTGGGGGCCTAATATCAAGAGGCATTGACCATTTGCGGGTGACACATGTGAAATGACCTGCAGCAGGTGTGTAAGTGTGACACATGGGCAAGAAGGTAAAAGCATGTGCAAGGGTAATTTTTTGAAACCTAAATGCACACAACAACCATTAGGAGCATGTGACCAGCTCCATGCAGCTTACAAACATCCAAACTTGTGTCATTTTAGATCCTGTGATATGTGAGTGTGTGGGTAATTTGATCATTGAAATTTTCTGATTCACACTGTACCCAATGTGAAAATAGTAATTTCTTTGTTTCCATGTGAGCTCATGGGCTTTACTCATCACAATGGCATGTTACCGTCACCAAATGTTGAGGAAGTTATTTCTCTGGAAAAAGGCCTAATGAAGCTGACAGAATTTTATGATTTTCTCACTATATTTTCAGCAAACAAAATATACTAAATGTAATGACATAAGGGGTTTATCATTAAAAGAAGTGCACATGACATCACTTTGTTCTCATACAATACACATTTACCTTCTATTTCTTCTTCAGAGATAATCAAGTGTCCATAATAAAAACCAAAAGTTTCATAAATATTGAGATGCTGCCAATCTAGTAAGAAAGTCCCATCAATCTTCACAGTTTTTAAGATCAGGAAGGTATTGTTCAGCATTTAAGATGGATCAGAGACTTTCAAAATTCTATTAATGATACCAAATCCTTGTAAGTTGCCCCTCAGAAAACATATAACACTGTTTCTGAAATTAATGGTTTCTGTTGAATATATATTGTTGCTGATATTGATGTTTGAAACTGTAGAGTACCAAGGTGAGACAATTATTGAAGTAGAATGACTTGTGGATTGAACAGGAGTGTCTAGGCTGATACATGCAAATATTTCCCTTGTTGAATAAACATTCTGTAGTAACTCAACCAGGGAATCATGATGTTGTCGGTCATGGTGCAGTGGTTTATTATGTTTTTGGTGATTGACAAGGGAAAGACGCTGTGATTTGAAAAGTTGTTTTATTTCACATGGGGCTGATGGGAATTTCAGAATAATGGAAAGGTTGTAACATTAACAGATATGTTGAAGTAAGGTTTTATCTATATCACCTAATCAGAGTTACAAGTTAGTCTTATCCAAGTAATGTGTATAATGAATATGAATATATTTCTCTTATTAATTCACATACATATTGTCTCATTTGTCGGCATCTTTGCAAATACTCCAATGAAGTGCTCATAACCTCATGTGGCTGAGGCATGTGCTGGTCCCCAACTTTGGAAGAGTTCTGTAATGTGATCAGAAAAATGATGACTTTGTTTACTTTTCTGTTTTGGGAACAGGTGTTGATTGGAAAGGCAGAATCTTTTTCAATTTTAAGCAAATGAAGTTGCATTATCCATTGAAACAGTCCAGCTTTTGGCAAGTTTGATAACACTAATCAAATTGAATGTATTCTTGGCTAGTTAATCTCCAAGGTCTTCTGATTTAACCATTTTTCTTTGCGTATTTGGGGAATTGTGTTCATCTAATGACATATGCTTACTGAGCCTTAAAATGGAATATAGACCTTGTATAAGGGAGCCAATTCAGCAGCTTTTAACCTACCATGAGTGGGGAACCCCATTTTGTGGGATACTCTTGTCCATGATTATGGAATTGTGGTATCAGATATGATTTCTCAAAGTAAAGGATCCTGAAGGACCTGTTGATGTAGGTGAAAAATGGCAACCTTTCCATAGCTCTTTGAAATTCTTGATGAGTGGCATTGATAGGTAATTCAATTGAATGGAAGCTGGCTCCTTTGGGCCAGGGAAGATCTCAGCAAGATAGACATTCTCTTGTTTCAAGCTTTCACTTGGGGGGAGATTAAGAAAAAAAAGCATGATAGTTCCAATGCTGGCCAAGTTGCTTGACCTTCCATGTGCATGAAATTAGTACACATAAATCAAGAAGGCTAATGCACCAGGAATGGGAATGAATGGGGGATCATTGATATTTCTAGTGCTAGTGAAGTGTCTCCTCACCAATCCATCCCAGATGTCACATTTGGGGGAACCTTTGGGAATTTGGAATTGTTGATGTTGATGCAGAATTTCTAGAATTCCAGCCTTCTGGAGAACCCTTTCAAGACAATTTTTGAATGGTTGATAAATGAAATGTTTTGTTGGTATAAATATTTGCTTGATTTTGGTTGTGTTTTGGGTACAGGGTTCAAATGAATTCACCAGGGCCAATGTTGTGTCAATCATTGGAAATTGACTTCAGGTCAAGCAGGATAAAAGTCAGCCTCACATCAAGAAAATATCAAGCAAGCATGGAGCACACGTCACACTCTGGTCTTACACCAAATCCTGTAACATCCACCAATATTGGTTCCTCTGTGCCTTCAACTGAGATTCCTCACCACCTGATCCTCCCACAACCATTTTAAGGTTGGTAAAAATTACACACAAGACCTTCCTGTTTCCACACACAAACATCAAAGAGGTCCTTCAGCCAGTATTGTTGTAGAGAAGGGTTGTTTGACTTCCCAGGTCATCCATGAAAGGAATCTGCCTTAGTGGGATTGACATTTTGCAGTTGACACTGGTGGAGCCCGCTGCACAATACCACGGGTGCAGATGTGTGTGTGACATGCACACCCAGGGAAAATGATGTGTTTTCCTGATTTTTTGTAGCCATTAATCAGCTCAACATGAGCCTGTGACATGGTTGGAGCCTGCCACACAATGCAGCGGGTGCATGGGTGTGACACATACACACAAAGGCAAAGCATGTGAGGGCCTAATTTCAATTGGCATTGACTACTTGCAGGTGACACATATGGAAGCCCTGGCGGAGGCAGTTGCATAAGTGTGAGACATGCACAAGAAGGCAAGAGCATGTGTGGATGAAATTTTCCAAAACCTACCTTCAAAAAACACTCATTAGAGAATGTGACCAGCTCCATGTGACTTACAAACATCCAAACTTTCATGTACGCAATGTCATGTTGAGGACCACTTGGATGATGGGCCTATTCCCCTTCCAACATGATGATGGTGCAGTTGTGTCATTTTAGATCCTGTGATATGTGAATTTGTGGGTCATTTTATCATTGCAATTGGCTTATTCACACCATACCCAATGTCAAAATAGTAATTTTTTATGGCCATGTTAGCTACTGGGCTTTTCTTGTCAAAATGGAATGTCACTGTCACCAAATCTTCGGGAAGTTATTTCTCTGGAAAAGAGCCTGATGAAGCTGACAGAACTGCATGATTGTATCACTATATTTTCAGCAAAAGGTGTAGAGAAAATATCATGATATAACGCTTTTATCATTACAAGTAGCCCACATGACATCCCTTTCTTATCATACAATCCATAGTGACTTTCTATTTCTTCTTCAGATATAATTAAGGGTGTATCATCAAAAACAACAGCTTTATGAATATTGGGATGCAGCCAATCTGGTAAGAAATTCATTTCAATCTTCAAAGGTCTTAAGATCAGAAATTAGTTGGTCAGCATGCAAGATGGCTCAGAGACTTTAAAGATGCTATTAATAATACCAAATTGTCATGAGTTTCCCCTCAGAAAACATATTACAATGTTGCTAACATTTTTGGATCAGTTCAAAATATATTGTTTCCAATATTAATTTTTGAAACTGGAAAATACCAAGGTGAGACAATACTTGAAGTGGGCTGAATTGTGGATTGGGAAGTAGTGTCTAAGTTAATACATTCAACTATTTCCCTTTTTGAATGAAAATTCTGTAAGTACTCAACCAGTTAATCATAACTTTGTTGGTCATGGCGGGATAGTTTGTTACATTTTTGGTGATTGAACAGGGCAAGCAGCTGTGATTTGAAAAGCTGCTTTATATCACATGTGACAGATGGGGATTTCAGGAGAACAGAAAGGTTGGAACACTGACAGATATGTTGAAGTAAGGTTTTATCTATATCATCTATTCAGAGCTGCAAGAAGTTAGTGTTATTCAGTTCATGTGCTTAATCAATGTGAATATATTTCTGTTATTAATTAATGTAAATTTTTTGTTATTTTTTGGCATATTTGCAAATACTCCAATAAAGGGTTCATAACCCCATGTGGCTGAGGCTTGTGCTGGGCCCCAACATTGGAAGAGTTCTGGGATATGATCAGCATAATGATGATTTGGTTTAATATTCTGTTTTGGGAACAGGTGTTGATTGGAAAGGCAGAATTTTTTCCAATGTTCAGCAAATGCAGTCGCATCATCCATTGAAACAGTTCAACTTGTGGCAATGTTTATAGCACTAATAAAATGGAATGTATTCTTGGTTAGTTCATTTTCAAGCTCTTCTGATTTACTCATTTTTCTCTGAGTATTGGGGGAATTGGGTTCATCTAATGAAATATGTTGACTGAGCATTGAAAATGGAATGTAGACCTTGTATAAGAGAGCCCATTCAGCAACCTTTAAGCTACCATGAGAGGGGGAACCCATTTTGTGGGGTACTCTTGTCCATGATGAGGGAATCATGGTATCAGATATGATTTGTTGGAGATTCTCCAGAGCCTCACCTTTGATCTGGTTATCACTCATTGCTCTGATATCCAATTCAGAGGGGATTTGGCAAGTGGGGATGTAATATGCATCAAATAAGGGAATCTCCACAGAACCACTAGATGGATATTGCTTGTGAGGGGTGGGCATTGGGAGGTAGTGGGAAGTGACTCATTTATTATTTTCGCTGCAATCCTTCTCAGAGAGTGGGCCTCTCTCAATGTGATTTGATCAAGAGAGCTGTTGGAGGTCATAGAATCTGAGTCATAACTGTTGGTGTCATTGGATTTCCTGCAGGTCCTGAAGTATATTTTTGATTTGGACTCCAGAATGCACAATTTGAAAGCTGCATGATGCTTCGAAATTCCAAGTATTAAATTATGCATTATGTCAAGATTAACCATTCTGGTTGCATCCCAATACAGAAGGTCTTCCAAAATTGAATATTTCACTCCATACTGAGAGAAAATTGCTTGTATTTGTTGTGAAGATTCCAAAAGACATTTCGCAATGCTTTATTTATGATTTGGGTATGTGCATGTGTAGTGAAATCAAGGATCAATTTCTTCAATTTGAGCCTTGTGAATAGAGCAAAAATTACAAAAGTGGTTCCCTTAGTGAGAAATAAATCCAGCAAGCTTGAGCATGGCCACCACATCCCCAATGGCTGTGAGGATGGCAACATGGATAAAGGATCCTGAAGGTTCTGTTGAGGTGAGTGAAAAATGATAACCTTTCCCTAGTTCTTTGAGCTCCTTGATCAGGGGCATTGATAGGTAATTTAATTGAAGGGCAGTTGGCTCCTTTGGACCAGGGATTTTTCCTGCAACATAGAAATTCTCTCGCTTCAATCTTTCACTTGGGGGGAGATTGAGATGAAAAAGCATGATAAGTCCAATGCTGGCCAAGTGGCTTGACTTTCCATGTGCATTAAACCAGTCCACATAAATCAAGAAGGCCAATGCACCAGGAATGGACATGAGTGGGGGTCAGTGATATTTCTAGTTCCAGTGAAGTGTCTCCAGACCAATCCATCCCATATGTCGCATTTGGGGGAAACTTCAGGAATTTGGGATTGTTGATGTTGATGCAGAATTTCCATAGTTCCAGCCTGCTGGAGAAATCTGGCAAGCCAATTTTTGAATAGTTCATAAATGAAATGTTTGCTTGATATTGGTAGTGTTTTGGGTGTGGGGTTCAAATGAATTGATGAGTTTTCCTAACAATTGTGTGCAAGCAGTATCATTTTCATTTGGTTCATTATGGCATCAACAATGGGGTTGTTCAGTCGTGACAGATTCAGTGAGGCCATTAAGAAAGAAACATTGAGGACAAAATATATATTTTTCAATTAGTGGATCCAATTGGAGATGTTAAAATATGGTACTGATATCTTGAGGTATATGGAATGCCAGAGTGGGATGACCACCTGAGCTTGGGATACTGGACCCAATAAGCAGGTTAAGGGCAGGGTTGAGAATGTGTGAAGCCCTGTGGGGTATATCATACCTTAATGATAAAATGGCAGATATTATTATTCCAAGGGCTTCTGGGGGAATGTCTTGACTGCTGCTGTATGGTTTCTGTGCAGTTGAATTGACACCCAGTGTAGTGGACAATGTGCTTTGGGTCAATTGAGAATAAGCAGCTGAGAAAATTTGATCCAATATAATTTGCAAACACTCTGATCCTGATGCTGAAGTATGGATGTTTGGAATAGATTTGGATTCAATGGCTGATTTGAGCTTTTTAATGTGCTGTTTATATTGGAAAGATGTGAAGGCAACTCCCTGCCTATCACCCTCAGGGGAAGAGTGTGTTTGATTTGAGAAGTGTTGACACATACATATATGCATTGTGGAATAGCAGGGGGCTGACATTGTTGTGGGAGCTGTGAATAAGGCTGATTTGTTTATAAATATCTATGGGTGATGTGCAATTTTTAGGAGTGTGATTAATTGGGAAAAAAATTGTGATTATTTATGGAGGGGGATATAATTTGAGCAAGTTGAGGATTTTATCCCATTTGTAATGGTGGCTGAGCTGCAGGGGATAAAGTGTAACATTTCACATCTTGATGGGGAATTGGTTAGGAGTTTACTTGGGTAAAATGCCATGCTGCTCAATGCTCATACATATTCTAGTTTATTTACACATGGTGATACAGGCGTTTTGACAATTGAGGTGGTTCCCTTAGTGAAGTGCCACCATTGAATTGAGGGGATTAACATTTAATCCATGTAGGCTGGCATGCCATTTTACATGGCTTAAACCTTATTAAAGACATAACAATTTAACTCTATTACATAAGGGTTTGGAGTGTAGCTAAAGTCTTGGTATTGTGTTTGAGTGCAGCGGGCTTTCAATCAGTTGGAATTCAATGTGGAATTTCTTGCCTTTCTTAAAAAGTGATGTCTCTTTTGTGAGTAAATCCTTTGTGAATATACCCTTATACAAATATAGAATGCTGTGGAATTTCAATGCATATATTGGCAGTGTGGAGAATTCCCACAATGTGAGAATGGGGAGGGGGAAATGCTTATTGAATCTGATTAATTATGGATGATGGGTCCCCTCTGAGATCAAGGAGATATCACATTATATGCTGGTAGGCCATGCAGTGTGGTTTCTGACAAAAGCGGAGGAGCTCAAAAATAGGCCAGGAAAATTCACCCACAAATATTTTATTAGACTTCCGCAAGAGAATTTGTTCCCACTATTAATACCATTTCTCTATCATACGTTTGAAATCCTTCATTTGATATCACTCTATTTTATAGTAATACTGAGCTGTTTTATCAAGTTGAAAACATTACTGTAGTTCTTCAGCCCTCATGTCATCTTTGAACCGACATATATCCCATTCAGGTTCTGTTCATGAATCAGATAGTGAATCTCGCATAGAATATGTTCAAAAAGCACATTCACCAATGAGTCACAACATTCCACTCACAACATCTATTGCATCCTCAATGAATGTATCAGGTCTCAACATTGATTTAGGAAATTAAACTTCTCAAACTTCAAGCACTTGGTCCATTCCTAATATCTCTGTCACTCCAATTCCCCCAAATCCCACTAATACACAAATGCATATGTCTGAGGGGCCAGTAAGCATACCAGAAATCTCATCAAAGGCTAATACACAATCCAAATTTCCACAAGACTTCCTCCTTAATCCTAGTTGGAATCTGGTGACATCCCAGGAACCTTTTGGGAAAAGTAAACAGCCAACCTTCAAGATTCCAACAGGATCTCAGCTTCATGTGGGCCATGAAAAGTGGATTGATGGTGGACAGCAAAAAAAGATCATTTTAAAATGCTACTCAGAGTGGACTTTCAGAGGGAAATCTGAGATTGACACTTCATCAAAGTAAGTCTTTTGGATTTTGGAATATAAAATTTTTCAAAATCTGACATTTTTGGTTCATGGGCTAGATATGGCACCTAAAGGCAAGACAGTCCAATCTCAGGAGCCAATTGAAGATTGTGAGTATGACCAGTCTTTATTAATCTTTTGATGTTTTAACTGATGATTTGCATGGCAGATGATGAACTTTATGCATCATCACCTCTGGTCCATAAAGAAAAAGTCACTGGATGTCATAATCCATATGCTTCCAAACCAAGAACAGGTAATGCCAGTTCATCAAGAGAAAAAATTGTGGACCATGAGGATGAGAACATTTCTCTAACTCAAAGTGAAAAAAATGATGAACCAAGGGGGGAATATTTCATGGCGCATGAGCAGGGCACTCAGTCAAATAGTGAGTTCACCCACCCTCAAATGCCCCTTGCCCAGAGTATGCTTGATCAATCCAAGACAAAACAGTGAACGAACCAGGCTTGCATAGCTCACAATGTGGCAAAATGTGCAAGCCAGAAGGATCAACAAAGATGGCTGAAAGTGGAACTTCCAGAAAATGTCCATGGGATGAGATCAGCTGTACACACCCATTGCCTGTTCCTACTCAAACTAAGGGATAAGGATTTTTCCTCACTAACAGCACCACCCAGCACAGAAGAGCTTGAAATTGCAATTAAAGTGGCTGGTCATCTCTGATATGTCCCCAAGAATGTTTGCAATGAGCCATCAACACAGGTTCAGTCTCAGGGCTTCCACCGCTACTGCAAAAATGAGCTCCACAAATTAGGACTAAAGCAATTAACTTGGGACTGGGAGAGCTCGTGGCAACATCTTTTCAACAAGTTGATGTCTGGGGGGTTTTACTTTACCTTCCCTCTTGCACTTTTCAGCACCAAGCATCATCATTACTGTTGGAACAAGGATCATAATAACTATGTGGTGAGGGCAGCTTTGATGGAGAAATATTTCACTTCTTTGCAAAGAGAATGGAAGTCTATTCAAAAGGATGCAGAATATTTGGTAAAGAAGAAGGAGAATCAAAATCTCTCAGTTATTTGTCAAGGGGTTAGTTACTGTATCTCTTCTTCATTGTGAAGTAAGTCTGATGATAATCTAATTGATTATGTGCAGACATGTGAGCACTGTCGTGAATGGTGTGATATGGCTAAATTTCCCATTCTAGCATCAAAATTCAATGACCCTCAAGTAAGCTCAGATACTGAGGAGGTACTGGAACATGGACGTCAAGTTTACCTCAGAGTGGGATTATGGTGGCACTCATGCTTACTTAATGTGTTGGTATTAAAAATTGATATAGACATAGATTTTTGTGATCATATTAAATAAGGGTAAAAAAACTATTGATAGATTACCACAAATTAAATCAATAGATGATGGTGATATTCCTGAAGGGCTATCTTTTCAGGTATTTGATCAAGATTGGCTCAAAGGTTGTAGTAAGATTCAGACTATTGCTCTCATAATACTTGAAATGCCAGTTATTAGCACAAATGGGGATGCTCTCCAATGAGTAAAATAAATGTAAAGCACAGTTACCAATTAAGTTTTTGTGAAGTGTTTTTGAGGGTGTAATACAATCTGATTATTATTTCTTAAATATTCAACATCTTGCTAAATAAGTTAGAATATGAACAATATGATTTTTTATGTAGTAATGTACTAGTTTCCCTTACCAATATTTTTCTATTGCTCATTTTCATTGAGGAAATATGGAAGAAGTTCAATCCAGCTCATGGTTTTCATAATTGTGGACCTGTGACGGGGTGAGAAGGAGTTATTAACTTTGTAAAACACAAATTAGATAATATCGGCAAGGCTCACACAGTTAATGAGTGTTTCTTTTCTTGAACCTATTGGTAATTGGAATATGGGATGCCCATAAAGAAAGAATTCAAAATAGTCATAAAATAATGGACTCAGATGAGCTTGAAATATACCTTCTGCATGTTGACCTCAACTGAATGACCTTCATGGGTCATTGTTGGACAATATGATGGAGTCAATCAACAGCCTGAGCCTCAATGGATGGTTTCCAATTGACCTCCTGGAAAGGTGGATGTCAGAGTCAGAAAATTGGGATAGAATTTTGGGTGTTCCCTCACCATTAAATAGATAATATTAGCGCAAGTTATGCTGAGGCCAGTTTCAGCTGCAGCAATGGATGCAATGAGTAATTAACATTCAGGATTATTGAAGAAATTCTCCAGATCCTTCTCCTGCGCTTGTGCTGGAATTGTTCCATCAATTTGTGCTGAAAGGATAGAGTGATTGGAAAGTGCAATACCAATTCTACCATAAAAAACAGTCAGATTGTAAGGTTTGTCTATGAAACTCTTGATAATAGTAGCAATATCAAGAGTACTATGACTGTCATCAGTAGAAATATATAATATAATGAAATATTATAACCACAAAATTAAATATAATTATTAAAAATAGTTATATAAAAAAAATAAATTTAATTATTATTATAAAATATAATAATAATAAAAAATATATAATAATTATAATAAATTATAATTATTCTATTATTGTTATAGTCACTGACAATTATAACAATAAGAAGTGTAAAGCTCTTAATGAGACAATTACATGTGGAAAATATGAATATGAACCACTCATAAATATTATAGATATTATTTATAAAAGAATTAAAACACACACTGTGCAGAAATAATTCTTATAGAATAAAATTCTATATAAAAAAACTAATACTATATAAAAAAGATATAGAACTTTAGAGAAGACTTACTTATAATATCTATTAAATACAACAAGTCAAACAACAACAGTTATTATATTAAATAATAATTATAAGTTAAAAACATGCCAAAAATCAATAATTTTAAAGATAAAACAACTTTTTATAATAAAAATTAAGATTAAAGAGTTTTTAAGAGGAATTTGTGGATTTTTAAAAGATATTTAAGATGATTATTTTATATAATAAAATATATTATTGGTGATTACAAATATAATCTAAATTCTATTATTTCAATTCTTTAATTTTAATTAATAAAGGATAAAATAATTAAGAATTACTTTAATAATAAGATTTTATATTCAATAAAACTTTACCTGTTTAAATTTCTAATATGATTGGATTGATAATGAATGATGGACAAAAACAGTGATGAAAAGAATCTTTTCATGTCTTCAGAGCAGCTCTCATGATTCATAATGAATATACAGGGCGTGCTCAGGCCAAAAATGAAAAATCATGCCTAAAAATAAAGTTCTTAACTTAAGTTAACTTATTTTTAATTCCAATTTAAAGTTATCAGTGTTATTATTAACTCCATGTAGCTTTAATCCTCATTTAAACTAATTATTTTAAGTTTTTAATATAAATAAACTTATTTATATTAAATTGCATCACATCAACAACTTAAAAATAGAGTTTCAAGCAGAAATATGTTAACCTCAATTTTTAATTAATTTTTAAAGAAATTATAATTTTCTTTGAGCTTTAATGAAAAGAGTAAATTCCAGGCTAATAACCCAGGGAATTTATTTATAAAAGATACTTAAAATTTAATTTATATATAGATAATATTAAATCGTAACTGTGTGAAATTTCCAAGCAAATCGATTCAGAATTGGATTTTTAATGAATTTTTCTGTGTATTGCTATTTGACGTCGAAAAATAGCAATAACTTCAAAAATTCATTAAAAATCCAATCCTTAATGGATTTGCTTGGAAATTTCACATAGCTTACGATTTAATATTATCTATATATAAATTAAGTTTTAAGTATCTTTTATAAATAAATTTCCTGGGTAATTAGCCTGGAATTTACTCTTTTAATTAAAGCTCAAAGAAAATTATAATTTCTTTAAATATTAATTAAAAATTAAGTTTAAGAGATTTCTGCTTGAAACTCTATTTTTAAGTTGTTCATGTGATGAACTTTAATATAAATAAGTTTATTTATATTAGAAACTTGAAATAATTAGTTTAAATGAGGATTAAAGTTACATGGAGTTAAGAATAACACTGATAACTTTAAATTGGAATTAAAAATAAGTTAACTTAAGTTAAGAACTATATTTTTAAGAATGGTTTTTCAGTTTTGACCTGAGCACGCCCTCTATATTCATTATGAATCATGAGAGCTGCTCTGAAGACATAAAAAGAGTCTTTTCATCACTGTTTTTGTCCATCATTCATTATCAATCCAATCATATTAGAAATATAAACAGGTAAAGTTTTATTAAATATAAAATCTTATTATTAAAGTAATTCTTGAGTTATTTTATTCTTTATTAATTAAAATTAAAGAATTGAAATCATAGAATTTAGATTACTGTTGTAATCACCAATAATATATTTTATTATATAAAATTATCATCTTAAATATCTTTTAAAAATACACAAATTCCTCTTGAAAACTCTTTAATCTTAATTTTTATTATAAAAAGTTGTTTTATCTTTAAAATTATTGATATTTGGCGTGTTTTTAACTTATAATTATTTTTCAATATAATAACTGTTGTTGTTTGACTTGTTTTATTAAATAAATATTATAAGTAAGTTTTCTCTAAAGTTCTATATCTTTTTTATGTAGTATTAGTTTTTTTATATAGAATTCTATTCTATAAGAATTATTTCTGCACAGTGTGTGTTTTAGTTCTTTTATGAATAATATTTATATTATTTATAAGTGGTTAATATTCTTATTTTCCATGTGTAATTGTCTCATTAAGAGCTTTACACTTCTTATTGTTATAACTGTCAGTGACTATAACAATAATAGAATAATTATAATTTATTATAATTACTATTTTTTTATTATTATATTTTTATAATGATAACCAAATCCTTTTTTTTATATAATTATTTTTAATAATTATATTTAAATTTGTGGTATTAATATTTCATTATATTATATATTTCTACTGAGGACAGTCATAGTACTCTTGATTTTGCTAATATTATCAAGAGTTTCATAGGCAAACCTTACATTTGGGGGCCTGGCCATGATTTTAACCAATTTTTGGGACATAAATCATATTCTAGACCTTATTTTACTATTTTTTGACGTAAAATTGCCATATTTATCTTAATATTGGCTTTTTTGGGACTTATCCCTTATAAATAACTTTATAATATTAATAAAGTTATTTTTTCTTAAGAATATTGTATGAAACAATATACTATTGAGTGACTTGGAATAAATTTCTTTTGTCTAACTAGTGGCTTTTTCACATCACAGACTTGAAATTTATTCTTTGAATTATTCTAGTATAAAGTGAATAATAATACAATTTTCATTAATAACTTGCTAATTGCATAATTATTATTTCTTTAAAGAAAATAAAAAATCAAATAAAAAATTAAAAGTCTTTACTAAAAATATTTTTTCTTTTATCTTAGACATTTTTCTTTATTTTTGACGTAATTTGCCATAAATTACATTAAAACAACTTTATTAAATAAGCTGAGTTTATAAGTTATTTTTATTGTTTGATAAAATAAGTTATATTTTTATTTTTCTCTAGTGTCATCAATTAGAGACAGCTCTACAGACTCTGATGCCTCAGAGTCTAGTATTGAAATTCAAACCAGCCCAGCAACAAGGGGTTTAATAACCAAAGAACCCTTTAAAGGTCCAGCAGGTTAATTCAATCCATTCGTAGTCTATTTTTTCTTACAATTGATGTGCAATGACTCCTACTAGAAATGGAAGTAATTACTCCATCCAATCAAATGGATCTGGACCAGGACATTCCAGTCACAAATCAAAAAGACAAGAATGTCAGCCCAGAGGAGGGGCACAAATGGAGGATGCCAGAACTGCCACCAGTTACCAAAGGTTAGCCAGCACCTTTGAACCTCTTATTGAGAGTCCAGAAGCTGACATAACTGCTATTTCTGTTAGACCTGAATCATTTCCAACAGGCAGCAGTGGAGATTTACCAGTCTCAGTACAAGAACTGGTTTATGGCTACCAAACAGCAAGAGTGGGAACTTCTCCCAAGTCTTTGCATAGGCACCATGAACTCTCATCTTCGAGTGAAGAAGTTCATGAGGCCAGAAAAGACAGAAGATCTTCTGAAGGGTTGGACACCAATTTCTTGCAAAGGACAACTCCAACAGATAAAAGCGTCATTGAAAAACCAAAGCAAGTTATCAGAGGATCAGAAGAAGAAGCTGGCCCAAGGCAAGGAAAACAGCCCAGTGAAAGCTCCCCAAGCATCCACCAGAAAAAATCCGCCTCAACAAGTGCCAAACAAGCCCAAGCAAGCCCCAAAGACCAATCAGAAGGGCAAGCAAAAGGCAAAGCCAAAATGGAACAAGCCTTACCCACAGAATTACAGAATCCCAAAGAAAGCACAGACAGCCATCGACAATGTGTTCAATATGTCAAGAACTCTGATGGAATTCAAAAACAAGGAGGAGGAAAGATTGAGCCAATCTTTCCCAAAGAAATAAATCTTGTTAAGCTTGTAACTCAATTTGAATCTTGTAATAAAGAAATTATAACAAAGTTTAAAACATTTGAGTATATCCAACAAAAGTTGGGTAATGAGATATTACAAGTGAAAGACCAACAAAAGACCATTATTGGACTTGAAAATGTTAATAAGGACAATATTGTGTCTTTGACGCAAACTTGTGCAAGAATTGAGGCTAAAGTTACTTTTCTCAATCAACCAGATGACAATTCAATTTCTTTCATAACTGGACAGTTAAGACAATTGAAATTACAAGTTCAAGACTTGGAAAGTTCAATTGGTCACAATGCAGCTCTTTTCAAAGAGCAATTGGAAAAAAGTGATAAAGCAAGACTTGAATTGAAAGAAGACATTCAATCAAGTATGAATAATATATCACTAAAAAAGGAATTTCCAAGGCAATCCACACCAATTCTCGACAGAAATGTGCTTAATGATTTACATCATACCATTTCAAGTAATGAGGTGGAAACCACTTGAAATTTCAAAGACATTCCAAAATTAGAGGAATGGCCAACCTTCAATGGTGAAAGAGAATATAATCATATGGAATTTATGAAAACAATTGATATTTTTAAAGAAGACTTTAACATACCAGATGAATACATAAGTGCCAGATTACACTCATTATTTACCAGATCTGCAAAGAAATGGTACTACAAAATGAGACAAGACCATGGTAAACATTCTTGGCCTTGGTGGAAAGAACAAGTTATTTCCAAATGGGCAAATGATTCCTGGAGATTTATAATGGAAAATTCTTTTGAAGAAGCCATTCTTAATATTGAGAGGGACAGGCCCATGTCTTGGTTTCTTAAGCAGAAGGACAGATTAACTGCCATTCATCCTGATATGTCTGAAACAATGGGACATAAAAGGATATTAAGAAAGTGTGGTGGTGACCTTGAGCATGCTATAAGAAGCAGATGTATTGAGCCTTTCTCTACAGAAGATTATATCAATGCTATGGAGGACATCACTACTAGAACAAAAATTGGAAGAAATTGGTCCAAATCCCCAGTAGACAAAAAGAATAATGGGAAACCAATTTCAAAGCCAAATAAGGCACAAGACAGACTTCTTTTGAAATGTCACAAATGTGGAAGTACATCTCATTTAGCAAACACTTGCCCAAAAAAGACAAGAATCAATGAGATAAATGCTGAAAAAGTGGAAGACACAAAATAAACAACTGATGTATCTTTACATGAAAGTGATTCTGAGCCTTCAGAAGAAGAAGAAGTACCAGAAGAGCTTAGTATAGAAAACATTAATGTTTCTTTTGAAGTCACTGAGGTACACACTCATTTACCACAGTATAGTGATGAATGTATGGATCTCATACATGTGCAAGATGCTAAAATTCAGAAAGCCAAACCTTCCAGAGGTAAAGGTTATACAGCTGGGTCATCTTGTATCACTAATATTTTGATAAACAACACAGAAGCCAAGATACACCTTGACTCAGGTGGTTTTTTCACTTGTGTTGGAAAAGAATATCTTGACAAGTTTTATACCAATTGGCAAAACAAACTAATGCCAATTGAAGGTATCACATTCAGCAGTGCTAGCCAAAATATGCACCCCTTGGGTATATTTAAAGCAGAAATAATATTTCCTCATCCTGCAGGAAGTATAAGATTGAAAGTTGAAATTGTTGTCATGAATAATTGTACTTCAAAACACTTTATACTTGGGAATGGTTATCTCAATATTTATGGTATTGATATTAATAATCATAAAGACAGGTATTTCACTATAGGGGAAAATAAAAGACAAAAATTTGCTTTTCCTCTAGAAAAAAGAGAAATTACTGTCATTAAACAAGTAAAAAATGTTAATAAAGAAAAATTTGTGTCAGATCAATTAAGTGAAGCACAAATTAGTCCTGAATTAACACCAGAAATGAAGGAAGAACTTATTGAAATTTTATTTCAATTTCAAAAAGCCTTTGCTTCTGATGATGAACCACTTGGGGCTATAAAAGGCCATGAAGTGGATATCATGCTTAACGTGGAGAGACCTTATCCCCCACTATTAAGAAGACCAGCTTACCCAGCTAGCCCTAGGGCTAGAGAAGCATTAGAAAGTCATATTCATGAACTAATGAAACTGGGAGTTCTTAGAAAAGTTGGACACAATGAGGAAGTGGAAGTCACAACTCCAGTAATCATTACTTGGCACAATGATAAGTCAAGGATGGTTGGGGATTTTAGAGCACTGAATACCTATACTATTCCAGACAGGTATCCAATCCCTAGAATTCATGAGACTTTGACTCAATTATCCAAAGCAAGATTCATTACTTCCATGGATGCTCTGAAAGGCTTTCATCAGAATGTTTTGACACCTCATGCTAGGAAATTATTGAGAATAATTTCTCATTGTGGGATTTATGAGTATTTGAGAATGACTTTTGGTATTAAGAATGCACCCTCTCATTATCAGAGAATGATGAATACCATCTTCCCACATGACTCATCAGAAAGATGGTTAATCATTTAAATTGATTAAATTATCATTTGTTCAGAAACCTGGAAATTACATTTAGAGAGACTTTCATTAGTACTTAGAAAAATACTTCAAGTGAACATGAAAATATCTCTGAAGAAATGTAATTTTGTGTTTCATGAGTTAAACGCTCTAGGACATGTAGTCTCAGGACTGAGCCTTGGTGTTGACAAAAACAAAGTGGCTGCAGTTTTACTGAAGCAAATGCCCCAGAACAAAAAAGAAATGATGTCTTTTTTAGGGTTTGCCAGTTATTACAGGCAACACCTTAAAGATTTTGCTATCCATGCCAGATCATTATACAGAATTTGTGATCAACAAACTGTTTTTCAAATGACACAGGAGAGAATTCACGCATATGATAAAATCAAGTATGCCTTAACCAATGCACCATTATTATTGATGCCAGACTGGAAACTTCCTTTCAAGCTGTATATTGATGCATGTGGTGAAGGTTTAGGAGCTGCTCTTAATCAAGTTCAAATTGTCAAAGACAAACCTTATGAAGGTCCAATTTGTTTTATTTCAAGACAAATTAAACCTTCTGAGGCCAGATATGGAGCTAGCCAAATGGAATGCCTTTTCCTTGTTTGGGCTTTGGAAAAACTTCATTACTATCTGGATGGAAGTGGGTTTGAAGTAATTACCGATTGTAATGCAGTAAAGTCACTTCTTAACATGAAAACTCCAAATAGACACATGTTAAGATGGCAGATTGCTATACAGGAGTACAGAGGCAATATGACCATAGTACATAAAGCTGAAAATATTCATAACAATGCTGATGGCTTAAGTAGATGGGCATTACCAAATACACCTGATAACCCTGCCTATGTTCCTACAAGTGCAGAACCTCAAATTCCAGTTGAAGGAATTCATATCACAGATGTTGGAACAGAATTCTTTGGAGAAGTTTGAGAAAGCTATATGCAAGACAAGAATTGTCATATTCTTACTGCTCTACTTGACAGGGATTGAAAAGATGTAGCCTTAGCTAATTCTCTGGATGATATTTGGAAAACATCTTATGATAATGTAAGATTCCATTTGTTTGATGGTATACTATATCATAGATCTAAACACACATGTGTCATGGTCCTATGCAGTAGAATTTTGATTAACACCATACTACTAGAACTCCATGATAATATATGTTCTGGACATCTGTCTGAAGACAGAACTATGGAAAGAATTAAGACATGTGCCTGGTGGCCATCTTGGAGAAAAGATGTCATTGAGTACTGTCACCAGTTGTGATAGATGCCAGAAAGCCAATAAAGCTACTGGTAAAGGATTTGGTTTAATGATCCATATTCAAGAACCAAGTACCCCATGGGAAGTGGTTCACATGGATTGGGTAACTGCCTTACCACCTGGAGGTGATAAAAGTTACAACGCATGTCCTGTTATTGTGGACAGATATAGCAAAACACCAATCTTTTTACCATGTCACAAAGATGACACAGCTATGGATACAGCTCTTTTGATCTGGAATAGAGTAATATCCCATACTGGTCTCTTTAAAAACATCATTAGTGACAGAGACCCAAAATTTACATCAGCCTTATGGACTACTTTACATGAGCTTTTGGGTACAAGACTATCATTCTCAACAGCCTACCATCCACAAACAGATGAGCTGGCAGAAAGAATGATTCAAACCCTTGAGGAAATGATCAGAAGATTTTGTGCTTATGGCCTGGAGTTTAAAGATTCTGATGGCTTTACCCATGATTGTTGTACTCTTATACCAGCTTTGGAATTAGCCTACAAGACCTCCATCCATGCTTCAACAGGCAAAACTCCTGCAATGTCGGAAAAAGGATGGAGCCCCAAACTTCCGATTGATACTTTGAGAAAAGGTCTGGTTGATATTCATCCAACTACTTCAAGCTTTAAGTTATTTCTTGATAAAGTGAGACATCATGCAAATCAAAGCATTAATGATGCCTTTGTATATGCTAAACAGAAATGGGATAAAAGTCATAAGACCCCAGAATTCAAAGTAGGGGACTTAATACTAGTTTCAACCTTGAACTTCAATAATATTAAAGGCCCAAAGAAATTAAAAGATTCCTTTGCAGGACCATTTATTATTAAAGCCCTTCATGGAACAAATGCAGTACAAGTATAACTGTCAGGAGAACTGGAAAACAAACATCCAACTTTCCCCGTCAGTCTAGTAAAGAATTACACTTAAAGTGATAAGGAATTATTTCCTTTGAGAAATGAAACACCCTTAGAAGTACCCCCACTAAATCAAAGTGAGGAGAAAAAGGTACTAAAATTCTTGAAAGGAAGAAGACTTAGGGGAAAAATGAAAGAGAATACTTAGTCAGGTATAAAAATCCACAACATGAAGACGAATGGATTGTAGAAAGCAAAATACCAGATTCCCAAAAGTTTCTCAGAAGATTTAGACATGAGAGAAGACCAATTTTTCAATGAAAAGTTTGAATTTTGTGCTTTACATACTTAGAAAAGTACAAGTAGAGAGGTTGGACAGTGGATTATACCCCCCCAAATAACTTGGGGGTATACTACAAAAGAAAAATTGTGGTACAATTTTTTTTGGTGGTAGGGAATGTGAGCCTGTGAGGTATGTATAACATACCCATAAGGCCACAAATAGCTTTATACACATTTAAATTTGTCTTCAATAGACTTTTTAATTGAATTTAAAATTAAAAATAACAAAAAATAAGTAGAACTTTCTTTTTTATAAACAAAGTTATAAATATTATGTCATTTTTGGATTCTACACCAAAATTAACCTAGGGTACATCAATAAGGTGTTATACCCAAAAATACTTATTTCTTATGTTATTAGAACATTTAAGAATCTCACAGTACTAATGTATCCTTTTTAACATTTTTTAAAACTGTTAAATTTAAGCTTAAATAAGCTTAAATTTAAAGTTGCATAAAGTTTATGCAAACTTACCAGAATTGTAGTTAAAATTGAGGTGTTGTGTATATCTACTGAATTGGCTAAGGATTTGCCATACAGAATGTAAATCCTGCGTGAGCTCAATTTAAAAGTGTTTAAGGCCATAGTATGGCTTTAAATAAATAAAAGGGCAAAATCCACGCAAAAACGTGGGACAAAGGAAAAAGATCAAATAGAGCTGGGGTACGCAACTTTTTGGATCTGCAAGGATTCAATTAAGGTTTTCCACCTCTATTGAAGGATTTTCAACCTTATTTAAACTTTAAGATTAGACTTTGATCCAACATTAAAGTTTAAACTGGTTTTATCCCAATTTAGACAGGAATTTCAAGCTTCCAAAGGGTAAATCCCAATAGGCAGGCTTGTATTCAAGGTTTTAAGAACTTCCAAAGCTTAAATAAGCTTAAAACGTTAAGGTTACAAGCATTAAAACCTTATCAAAACTTAAGGTTTGGTGTGTATTTCTATTTTACGTGTAAATAGGAAATAACTTCAAAAATTCATTCAAAATCCAATTCTTAATGGATTTGCTCAAACGTTTCACACAGCTTACAATGCAATATTATCTACATATAAATTAAATTTTAGGTATCTTTTATAAATAAGCTTCCTGGGTATTTAGCCTGTAATTTACTCTCTGAATTAAAGCTCAAAGAAAATTATAATTTCTTTAAAAATTAATTAAAAATTGAGTTTAAGAGATTTCTTCTTGAAACTCTATTTTTAAGTTGTTCATGTGATGAAAGTTAATATAAATAAGCTTATTTATATTAAAAACTTAAAATAATTAGTTTAAATGAGGATTAAAGCTACATGGAGTTAAGAATAACACTGATAACTTTAAATTGGAATTAAAAATAAGTTAGCTTAAGTTAAGAACTTTATTTGTAAGCATGGTTTTTCAGTTTTGACCTGAGCACGCCCTCTATATCCATTATGAATCATGAGAGCTGCTCTGAAGACATAAAAAGAGTCTTTTCATCACTGTTTTTGTCCATCATTCATTATCAATCCAATCATATTAGACATTGTGGTATACCATGACAGTTCAGCTGAATAAATTTTCTATTTTAATGGTAATTGTTTATATAAAAGAGGATATCAATAGCATGAAATCACCTTTGAGGAAAAGTAACAGTAAAATAAACATGGCATAACACAAATGATATATTCATTAAGGAAAATTGACCACAGATTTGCTCTGCCAGTGTCACCCCACTGCACTATCCAATACATAATTGTGATGGACAGTACCCAAATCAAAGACATTTTTCAATTTTCTCTGTAAATAATTTTTTAATATTCTTGAATATAAGCAATTGGGTGATAAATATAATCAGAGTCACAATGAGGATGCCAATTAATAAAGAGCAGAGTTTTAGGCATCATAGGGGACATAGAAAATTCAGAATGTGGAACAAGACACTTTTGAAGTATCGAATTTGGGAAATTTCATGTATTTTTGCTGTTATGAACCACTCAAAGAGGGGAGAAGCATCATTTAGTTCCCTTAGATAATTGAATGATTTATTATTGAAGACTGAAATGATTTATTGCTGAATTGGAAAGGCCATATTAAATCAACTTTTCTGTTAATGTAACCCCCAAATTTCTCATTGAAGCTTCAGAAATGAAGAGTGGGACTGGATTTTGGAAGGGATATGGTATGTATTAATTTTTATTTTTATTTTTATCTATTAGTCTTGCATAGTGCTCCTCTTGTAAGGAAATTATGCAAGGCTAGTAAGTTTGAAAGATATTTTTGAAGAGAAAAGGAATGGGACATGTGAATGTGCTCATCATTTTGAGAATCTCAGAAAAGGCCAACTGGCAGAGTTGGTAACACTACAAGCATAGTCATGACAATGTATGCTGTATTGTCACCCTGACGATACATGACTACATGGGAAAGTGACACAAGTGACAGCAGAAATGAGTGTAATTGTCATACATCTTTCTACCATTGTCAACTCAAAACAGCTTAGGCGCTGTTGGGAATCATCTTTATCTAGTCCATTTCCTAGGCTCAGATACTCATCTCACTTGTCATGACTCATGACCCTCCCTCACTATGTAGCACATGTCCCTCAAGAATTAAGATCAGGTTGTTGCCATCAAGGCTACTCATTTCTAACTCACCAAACACTGTTTCAGTGTGTTATTTTTGTATAAATACTTCCTTTTCTTTTGCTCTTACCATGTTCATTCCTCATAATTTGTCTATTACATTCAATTTTTACTCTTTCTACATACTACTTCATTGTCACAATTATGGAACCTACTTCATCATTCAACACCAATTCCATCCCCACTTATGATGTTCCAAATATGCTTGCCACACTACATGAGCAATTCTAATGGTTTCTGGACTGTAGTAGGAATGGGTGGTGCCATGTATTGAAGGTAATCATCATGCTGATGTTTGCGTTTGTTCTGACTTGATAGAACGCGGCCATGTTGAGAGGTTCCATTTGAGTCAATCCAGGTGTGAGCTGAACATTTTCGGCAAGTACACTGCTCCATATTAAGAAAAAAAGATATAATTGCAAGGAAGTTAAAGAAACAAGTGAATTGGGCGGAAACAGTTAGGTGGTGAAAGGAAGTAAAATAAATGACAGCTTAAGAAATTAGGTGGGATGACAATGACATAATTGGAGAAGACAAGGGAATTGACAATCCTAATTACCCGTGCGAGCAAGCTGTATTGTCCGGGTGACGATGCATATGCATCGTTGCCACTACGCACGTAGTGTAAGGAGGATCTCTGAAACTGAGATCTGGAAATGTCATGGGTGCAAGCCACAGTGGCAACATTCAAAAATTGGGAATTTTGGGAAATTGAAATTTCTGGAAATTTTAAGAAGTTGTAGGAATTTTTATAAAGTTTTAAGAAGTTTTGAAAAGTTTTAGGAAGTTTTAGGAATTTTGAAGAAGATTTAGGAAGTTTTGGGAAGATTTGAGAAGAATTAGGAATTTTCAGGAAGAATACAGGTAATACAGGCCAACAAGGAATACAGGTAATCAGTCCTATGTGAATTTTCATAAAAAGGTGAAACCTAACCCACAAGTTAGCCCTCAAAGGCCCAAAAACTATAATCCAGTAAAATCAGCTGACAGATTAGTAATCAATTGAGTAATATATGGAGATAAGGGTTCCAGGGCCAGAAATTAAGGCTTGACTGTATTTCACAGCCACATGTCACAAACACGTCATGTGAATATGTGAGAGAAGAATGAATTGATCTGATTGGTCAGAAACACGTCACGTCATTATGAAAAGTGAAGTGAAGCAATCTGATTGGTCAGAAATCCAGACTCATGTCACGTCACAACATGTTTCCCTGAAAATCCACAATTAAATTTTGCACAGCTTTGCACAGCCACCAGAGGCTGAAAATATCCAAGTCCCCTCTTTTTTTGCACTCCTATGGAGGGCCCCAAGGCTATAAATAGAGGCCCTCTCTCCCACTTTTTTCCTTTTCCCCATCTAGAAATTGTAAATTGAATTTATTTTTTCTGATCCCTCTTCTAGGAGGTATACTAGAAATTTTGATAAATTAAGCCTAGTAACTGAAGTTTGTTGTTGACATAGATCAAGAGAACCAATAGTGTGAAAAGACTTTAATTCATCCCTTACTAGCAGGTAGACTAGTGCCTTATTTAATTAGGATCTTAAAGCTTGAAGCTCATGAGCAAGGCGTCTCTGGAGTTTAGTGTTTAAATCCTTAAAATTAATTTTCAGAGAGTTTTAAAATAAAACCATCAAACCAAAGTAATTTTGTAGGCTTTAAAATAAAACCTAACCATTATAATTAGTTTTGGGCTAGTTTTTGTTGTAAACTTCCTCAAAGAGAGTAATTTTGCTTGTTTTAAAATAAAACCTGCACAACCAAGGTAATTTTACTTCTTTTAAAATAAAAGTGGATTTGTATTTATTGGGTAATCCCTAATAAATTACCTGAAAGGAAAAAATAAAATCAAATACTTTAGTGTTTAGTTAAGATTAATATTAAACCTAAATCAATTAGCTAGTATTATTATCAAAAAAAAACCAGAAGAGATCATATAATCTATTATTACATCAAAACACAAGACATAACATTAAAATACCCATATTATACTAAATTAGTAAAAATTATTAGAGTATTATCCCATCCATCACATCAAAAGGGCTTGAAATATATTTTTATCCCTTTCAAGTTTATTATTTCAGAGAATTGAACATTGTTGTTATCCTAGCTATTGGTTTCTATATTTATTAAAGAATTATCAAGAAAAGAATATTTTGTGGTTGTGTATTAGAAGATAGTGTTTTGTTTTATTTTTATTTATTTTAGTTATTATATTATTTGATATATTGTTGTACTATCATCTGGTGGAATCCACTCAGCCTGCTGAAAGTTTTAAAAGGAATTTATTTGTTAAGGTTTTAAATAACCATTGTTTTGAGTAGAGCAAAGTCTGATTAGAGATTGTTGATTCTAATATTTTCTGATCAAGCCACTATCAATAATAAAATTGATTTGGTGAACTCAGTAAAGATAACTTAGCATATTAGGAAGGGCAGTCTAGATTATTCTAGCACACGAGCAGAGAAAGGGTTACAAGTCCCAAACAGCAATTCGAAACTTTTTTCTTGTAATTTCCCCTTCCAGGTACTGCCTCATTTTATCCCACACGCAGAGGAGTTCCCACAACATTTAAACAGTTAAAGTTTTATTAAATATAAAACCTTATTATTAAAGTAATTCTTGAGTTATTTTATTCTTTATTAATTAAAATTAAAGAATTCAAATCATAGAATTCAGATTATTGTTGTAATCACCAATAATATATTTTATTATATAAAATTATCATCTTAAATATCTTTCAAAAATCCACAAATTCCTCTTAAAAACTCTTTAATCTTAATTTTTATTATAAAAAGTTTTTTTATCTTTATAATTATTGATTTTCGGTGTGTTTTTAACTTATAATTATTATTTAATATAATAACTGTTGTTGTTTGACTTGTTGTATTAAATAAATATTATAAGTAAGTTTTCTCTAAAGTTCTATATCTTTTTTATCTAGTATTAGTTTGTAATATAGAATTTTATCCTATAAGAATTATTTCTGCACAGTGTGCGTTTTAATTCTTTTATAAATAATATTTATATTATTTATAAGTGGTTAATATTCTTATTTTCAACATTTAATTGTCTCATTAAGAGCTTTACACTTCTTATTGTTATAACTGTCAGTGACTATAACAATAATAGAATAATTATGATTCATTGTAATTATTATTTTTTTATGATTATATTCTTATAATAATAATTAAATTCTTTTTTTATATATAATTATTTTTAATAATTATATTTAAATTTGTGGTTGTAATATTTGATTATATTATATATTTCTACTGAGGACAGTCATAGTACTCTTGATTTTGCTACTATTATCAAGAGTTTCATAGACAAACCTTACAAGGAAGGGTTAGCTAAAGCAAATGAAGAGCAAAAATTGCAGGTGGTGGACATTATATGAGTTGCAGCAATGGGCTCAAAGGGGGATAGCCTGTGGTGACACGCATGGTTGTTTGGAACATGTGCCTCTTGCATTTATAATTTTCATATCCAATTTGGGGCATATATTAAGGCAAGGGGTCAAGAATGTGGGTGCACCAATATGACTTCTGGATCTGCCATCTATTACCAAAGGTTTGGTGGTTCAAGATTCACATTAACATATGCACATTTGGGTGGCTTGTAGCAACTTCTTGTAAAGTGGCATATTGGAGGCCTGGGGCTATGTTTGCTGGTGTGACAGCAAACAGTAAGTGTATCTTCCCCAGGTTAATTGTTGTACAGTGACCTACTGGGCAATGGTGGCGGTGGAGAGGAAAATTTCACTGTGGGGATCTTTTTGTGTGGGCTGGTGAGGTATGTACAGTGGCATGCCACCAAAAATGAGTTTTTTTGTGTACAAATCTTCTTGTGGGCTGACACATACTGGGAATCCAGGAAGAAATCTGTGACTTTTGGCTGGAAGACAGGTGCAAAAAGTTCTGCGGTGCATGTGCGAATGTCGGGCATCTGACCCGCAGTGGCGGGTCCTTGTGCAAAACAATCCAATGTCAGGGATCATAGGCACAGAGTATTTTAATGGGTATGAGGCTGTAAATAATCTGCACTGATTGGCCGCAGGTTTTCCCATGCAGGCAAATGAGCATATATGAATAAGCAGGCCACCCGCACAAATGAATTGTTGGTTGGAGGAAAGGTAGTAAAAGGGCCACCAAGCAGGTGAAAATTGCCTGCGATTCATCTGAAAGCATGTGGCAGCCTGGAAATTTGCTGTCGTGAAATTCACAAGCAGGCACAAGTCATAGTTTGCCACAACCTCTGCACTGGAGTTAATTGACTGTTTGCGTATGACCCAAATTATTCCTCATCCCAAGATGCACCCCTTACTGTGAGACTTAGAAGTATTTTCATATACCCAAAAGACCACAAATAACAAAAGAAGATACAAATATAAATAGAATAAATCTATTTATATTATGAAGATAAATATTAAAATATAAATACAAATTTATATAAAAAAATTAAAGTTTATATTATAATTTAAAATAACAATTACATTAAATTTTAAAATTATGAAAAAGCATTTTTACTTGAAAAAATGAAGTAAAAATGAATTTTTATTAAAATTAATTAAATTAAAATATTTTTGGTAAAAAGCTACATAAAATGTATTATCGCTTTTTATCAAATAAATAAACTTACAAAAATTACTTCACCATTGGATTCCTCATAAAAAAGAAGGTGGGGTCACCTCTGGGTAAACTTTCTGTGACTCAATTCTAAATGAGCTTAAATTAAGTTTTTAGTATTTTGGGTACAAAAGTTGAAAATACTAAAAACCTCAATTTAATTCACACCACATGTGGTGTCAACTATCAATTTTTGTGTTAAAATTGAGGTGTTGTGTGTATTTTAGAAGCTATGAGGAGTTGAAGTATTTTCAATTGAAATGTCAAAATGTGTGAATGTATTACTTAAGTGAACTGTAATTCATCTATGAGGTATCAATTATTACAGTCGTGTACTGTAAAACTCAATTGAATTGTATGTGGAAATTACAAGTGTATTACATAATGAGGAATTAAAGAAAAAATAAATTGAAAAGATTAATTCTGGGGGGAAAGGTACTCTAGCTCCAAGGGGAGCCAGACCCCCAAAATTCTTGCTGACAGGCGTGGGATGTTAAAATCCATGCAAACATTCATCAATTTTGGCCTGGAATTGAGGCACAGGGTCTGAGACTCAATTGATGATGAGTTTTTGATACCAACCAGGGCAGTTTTAACTGTTTCCAAGAAGGTAAAACCACCCTTAAGCTAAAACAATTTTAGTAAAAATAGTTTTAACTGGTTTCTACGTCTCTTACACACATTCTGACATGTTTTGAAGGATCTAGACCAGGTATTACTCTGGTAATGGCTGATTTGAGGGTCCAAAATGGCTAAAACCAGCCCTTTTTTGATCTACACCAGGGTTCAATGATGCCATAATTGGATTTTCTGTTGTCAGAGTGTTTTCCACAATTGAAAAGAGTAAATTTTACTTTTGGAGTAAGAAAACTGATGGCTATAAAAGAATTTCTTCTTTGCCCCACTTTTCTCTTCATGTTAGAATCTTTTCTGTTTATAATTAGTTTAAACACTGTTAAGCCAATCAATCAAAGATTCCAAACACCCCTTTTATATCATTTTAAACGTTTTAACCACGTGAAAAAATTATTATAGTCATTGTTTGTAACTCTTATAATCAGTTTTACCCCTTGAACCACCCCATAAGTGAATTGAAGCATCTTTCATCATGTAACAACCATCCATCAGGGGTAAGGGTATTCATTCATACACCCACTCAAACACCCCAAACCAGCAAATCCAGTATCTGCATCAGCATTCAGTTTCAGCAATCTTCATTCTGAAACATGCATACAGCTTGGTACATCAATACAGCCTGTCAATACCTGTACAGGTTGGATTCACCCAATACAGGTTCAATACACCAATATGGAACTGTATGATCACTCAAATACACCACACCTCTTGTACAGGACCTGTATTGGCCAGACTCAATTCAATCATCAATTACTCTCATGAAAATTCTTCCTCTGGATCAGGGCTGGTGATTCTCACATATACCAGCCCCTCTTTCTCCCCCCCTGGGGACTTTTCCCCAGTTAATTAATTTAGTTATTTATTATTTTATAATTATTCTTATCCTTATAATTGGGTATTATAATTATTTAATTTTAAGTTAGTCTTTGCCTTTTTCTCTCTTCGCCTGTACAGTATGAGTTGGGTGGCCATATCCTTATTAACCCTTCTCTTTCCATTCTGACAGGTTGAAACAGTGGACTTGGACTTGTTTGTGGTTGGCTCTTCTATTCCTTACTCTTACTCTTGTTGCTGCTTTTCTTATATTTATTCTTTTAACAATTTATCTTTGACACTCTTCAGTGTACTCCTTCTTATCATATCTTTGAGCCCTCCATAAGTGAGTCCCAGTTTACTGAGTGCCAGTCCCTCTTCACTTCGAAGAGCCCCTGTGACATTAAATTAATTAACTCATATTTGATTCTTTCTTTCATCCATTTTATTCATTTCTCTCATTCTTCAATTATGACCTTTTCATGATTTTATGATTTTTATGATTTTCTATGATTTTTCTCTCTCATCAATTTTCATCTCATTCATTTCATTCAAAATGAAAATTGATTCTTTTTCTCATTTCTAAAAATTCTGCTGACCATTTCATTTTATTTTTTATCACTCTCATTTCTCTTTTGTCTGAATTCAGGTTTTATCAGGTTATTTGAGTGGAATTATTTGGGTTAATTGATTCATCATTCAGGGATTTTTATTGATTTGGGGTATTCAGTGATTTTGGTTTCGAAATTTCTCAAACTTATTGATTGATTCCTCAAGACATTGATTTCACCTCAAGACTTTGATTTGACTTTGATTGATTTGATTGATTGACTTGATTTGATTCCTCAAGATAGCTGATTTATCCTCAAGATTTGATTTGATTTATTGATTTGAATTTGATTCCTCAAGAAAATTGAATTGATTTTTGAAGATATTGATTGAAATCCTCAAGACTTAATTGATTTGATTTTGATTGACTTGATTTGACTTATTGATTGAAATTGATTGTTCATAAGAATTTGACTTTGTCATCTTCACTCTTCAAGATTTATTCATATTGATTCACTTCAAGACTATTGATTGATTTCTCAAGTTCATCAAGATTCTCATTTGATTGTTTTGGTCAAGCCTTGTTTTATTCAAAGTATCATCAACTTTTATTTCATTTTATTCAAAATGCCAGTTCAGCATAGTCCCCCAGTCAAAAATACTAGATCCCAAAGAATTCAAGCTGTTCTCACTCCTACAGCAAGGGCTCCTCTTGACCGCACACCATCAGTTCATCAACTGAGTGCAAATTTGGACAGAGGACCACCAATGGAAGGAGCAGCACCCTCAAGAAGAGGTGGAATGAAATCTAGAAGATCAAGATCTTTCTCTGGACTTTTTGGTGGCTACCCTGGCATGTCTGAAGGTGCAAGAGCAAGACAAGGGGAAGTTTATAGAGAAGAGGGGGAAGATTCTGTGGAAGAGGAAGACTCTGGGGAAACTGAAGTGGCAGATGCCTTGGCAAATGCTCCAGAGGTGCCTCAGGGTTCTAATCTAGCCCTGTCTAGTCAACCTCTTGTCTCTCAAACTGATCCAAGTCTCCTCAAGATGATGGAGGAGATGACTCAATTCATGGGGCAACTCACTCAAGCAGTTGCTCCCAGGGACAATTCCAAAGCCCCTGCTTTCAAGACTCCATCCATGAAGGCACCTGATTCTTTTGATGGTACTCAAGCTCATAAATTGAGAGGCTTCATCCAATCCTGTCAATTAATCTTCCATAATGATCCAGCAAATTTCTTCTCTGACAGGAAGAAAGTTCTTTACTCAACTTCTTTTCTCACTGGTAGAGCTGGAAAGTGGATTGAACCCTATCTCTCAAATATTTCCAATGAAGACCCTTCCTACCTCCTCAATAATTGGACATTATTTGAATCTCAATTATTCACTCTGTTTGGTGACCCCAATGAAGTCAGGAAAGCTGAACAAGAGTTGGACAATTTGAGGATGAAGGAAAGTGGTCATGTTTCCTTGTACATTGCAGATTTCAGAAGCTTAATGTCAAGAATTGGAGATTGGGGGGAAAGAGCTTATATCCATGTTTACAGAAGAGGATTGGCATCAAGATTATTGGATCAGTTGGCTTCTCACCCTGGAACTTTTGATACTCTTCAAGAACTTATGGATGTCACCTTAGAATTAGACACAAGATATCATGAGAGGCAAAAAGAAAAGGGTGGCAATCAAGAGAAGAAGCCTCCAGTCATTGGATCCAATCAATCTAGGCCTCCTCAAAACTCATCTTCAAAGAGGTCTCACCAGAAGAAGAACAAGAAGGGCAAGCAATTCCAATCTTCAAAGGACAAGCCCCATGCTGCTCTCCTCAATAAGGACAATAAATTAATCGGTTCTGAAAAGGAGAGGAGGATTAAAGAGGGGTTGTGTACTTATCGTGGTGGAAAGCACCCAATTGAAAAATGCTTCAAGAGACCTCAGAACAAGCCTGGGTCATCATCAAGAGGCTTCCCTAGCAAGCAGGGAAAATCCTGAGTGGGAATCATGATGTGTTCAATGGTTCTCACTTATTTCCTTCAAGAGCACAATTGTGCACTCTGAATACTAGTGTCAAGAAATCTTTAAAATTTCTTATTTTCTCTCCTGTCTCTGATATTTTTTATAGTATTCTCATTGATTCTGGTGCTACAAACTCTTTTATTGCAAAGAACTTTGTTCTCAAGTACTCATTGACTCTGTCAGAGCTCCCTGAAAATATTCCTCTTTTCATTTCGGATTCTAATGAATCCCCTGCCTTGTTCATCACCCATTATACCAAGTGGGTAGTTGACTTGCCTTCCTTCCCAAGCTTTGAATGGGACTTCTTTATCATAGATTCACCCAAGGGAGAAGACCTGATATTGGGCTATGATTTCCTTTACCATTTTAATCCCATTATTGATTGGAAAAATGGATTGATCACCTATGATTCTAATCATAAGGATTCTAGTGGTATTATTCCTTCTACTAGTAATGACTTAGCCACTGCTGTCAACATTGTTGCTCTGGTCAGTGAACTTAAGACACCTTCCCTTCCTTCTTCTGTCCATATCCCTTCCATTATTCCCTCTCAGTCATTACTTCCATCAAGAGATGAAGTCTTCAAAGAGATAAAGGATGTTGGAGAAGATGTTGCCATATCTTCACTTCATCTCTTTCAAGGGGATATGGACCTTCCTCCCTTATCTTTTCATGAATCCCTGGAGGAGAAGTGGGATGAGGAGGAAGAGCCAGAAGAAATTGAAACTGTGTTGAAGGTTGTTCCTCCTGCTTATCACCAATATTTGGATGTATTCTCCAAGGTGAAAGCAGAGAAACTTCCTCCACACCGCGCCTGTGATCACCATATCGAATTGGAGGGTCTTCTACCTCCAATTGGTGTTATCTACTCATTATCAAATCAAGAGTCAGAAACACTGCGGGCCTACATTTCAGAGAATGTAGAGAAAGGTTTCATTAGACCAAGCTCCTCTTCAACAGGAGAACCTGTCCTTTTTGTCAAGAAAAAGGATGGAGGTCTTCGTCTGTGTGTTGACTACCGCAAACTCAATGCTGTCACTAGGAAGAACAGATACCCTGTTCCTCCTATGAACCAGCTTCTTACCATATTCAACGGTTCCACTATCTTCTCCAAGATAGATTTGCGTGGTGCATATAACCTTCTGAGAATCAAAGAGGGGGATGAGCACTTAACTGCCTTTAGAACCAAATATGGTAGTCATGAGTATTTTGTCATGCCATTTGGTTTGACCAATGCTCCTGCTTCTTTCCAAAATCTAGTAAATGATATCTTTGCAGATTTTTTGGATGTGTTTGTTGTGGTTTATCTAGATGATATTATGGTCTTTTCCAGTTCTGAGGAGGAACATGTCAAACATGTGGCCTCTGTCCTCCAAAGACTGAGGGACAATAATCTGTTTGCCAAAGCCTCCAAGTGTGTATTCCATGCCTCAAGTGTGGAATACTTGGGCTATGTTGTTTCAAGTGATGGCCTCAAGATGGATTCTTCAAAAGTTCAGCAAATAATCAATTGGCCTCAGCCCAAAAACATCAAGGCTCTTCAATCCTTTCTTGGCTTTGCCAATTTTTATCGGTGTTTCATTAAAAATTATTCCAAAAAAATCACTTCTCTCACTTCCCTTCTCAAAAAAGATTCTCCTTTCATCTTCAATGAGGAAGCTCTTGGTCAGTTTCAAGCACTAAAAGAAGCTTTCACCTCTGCTCCTATCTTATCCCATTTCAATCCATCTCTACCTACTATTGTAGAGAGTGATGCTTCTGATTATGCATTGGGCGCCGTACTGAGTCAGGTGAATGACTCAGGAAAGCATCCCATTGCATTTGATAGTTGCAAGCTCTTACCAGCTGAGCTCAACTATGAAATTCATGACAAGGAACTCCTTGGCATAGTTTGGGCTCTTAAGCGCTGGAGGGCATTTCTTCTTTCTCTCTCCAATCCTTTTGAGGTCTTGACAGACCACTCTTCCTTGCAGTATTTCATGTCTTCCAAAGTTCTTACTCCTCGTCAAGCCCGTTGGGCTGAATTTCTCTCAGAATTTCATTTCACTATCACTTACCGCCCAGGAAGGCTGGCCACTTTACCATATTCCTTGTCACATCGGGACGACGTGTACCCAGAGAGGGGGGTGGACTTCATCAGTAAGAATCCTCATAATTTTCATCAAGTACTTAAGCAAGATGGAATTCAAGAGTCAAGATTCTTCTCAATCAAAGTGGAAATTTTCTCAGAGTTAGTGGACAAGATTCAAAAAGAAGTATGGCAAGACAAAGACTATAAAGAAATACTCAAGCAACTAGCAAGAGGTGAATCAGTTCCAGATTATTCTCTTGAACCTCAAGCCAAGTTATTATTATTCAAAGATAGAGTGGTAATCCCAAGCAATGAAGAACTTCAACTCAATATTCTTCAAAAGCGTCATGACTGACCATTGGCTGGCCATCCTAGCCAGGAGAAGACCCTCAAGCTCATCAAGAGGGATTTTTATTGGGCTGGAATGAATCAATTCATCAAGGACTATGTGTCCTCATGTCAGAAATGTTCAAGAAACAAGAACATTCATCACAAGAAGTTTGGATTACTCAAGCCTCTTTTAATTCCGTCTGGTCCTTGGAATTCGTTATCAATGGACTTCATCACTCAATTGCCACTGTCAAACAACTTTGATTCAATTTTAGTAGTTGTGGACAGATTCTCAAAAATGACAATCTTCATTCCAACTTATGGCACAATCACTGCTCTGGATTTAGCTCAAATCTTCATTGGTCATGTATTTTCCAAGCATGGACTTCCAGTCAGTATTGTCAGTGATAGAGGATCCTTATTTGTTTCATCATTTTGGACTCAATTGTGTCAGCAGCTCGAGATATCAAGAGATATTTCAACTGCCTTTCACCCTGAAACAGATGGACAGACAGAGAGGGTAAATCAGATACTAGAACAGTACCTTCGGATGTATGTCAGCTATCATCAAGAGGACTGGTACACCTGGCTCCCTCTGGCTGAATTTGCCTATAATAATGCAGAACATTCATCAACCAAGCAATCACCTCTTTTCACCATTTATGGAAGAAATCCCAGCTTTGACTCAATCCATATTTCTCAAGACTCACCTGCTGGAAAGTTATCAACAAAACTCCAATCAGTACAGCAAGTTGTCAAAGAAGAATTAGAGTCAGCAATAAGGAGATTCAAGAAGTATGCAGATAGAAATAGAGCAATTCCACCTGATTTCCAACCTGGGGACAAAGTATGGCTAGCTTCTAAGAACATCAAGACAACTAGACCCACCAAGAAATTATCAGAAAGATGGTTGGGACCTTTTGAAGCTCTGAAGAAGATTGGCAGTCATGCATATCACCTCAAGTTGCCTCAGAAATGGAATACAGTTCACCCTGTATTCCATGTGTCCTTATTAGAACCAGTCAAGAATTCAACTATCCCAAATCGTCATCAATTGCCGCCACCACCAGTTTTAGTGGAGCAGCAAGAAGAATGGGAAGTGGCTCAGGTTCTGGACTCAAAACTCAAAAGAGGTAAATTATGGTATCTTGTAGAGTGGAAAGGATTCAGTGAAGACCCAGAAAGAACCACTTGGGAACCAGCTTCAAACCTTACCAACTCACCAGATCTTGTCAAGGACTTCCACTCATTGTATCCAGACAAGCCTGGTCCAAATACCTCAAGAGTTTGATTTATGGTGCTTGGTGGGGAGAAGAAGTTATAAAAGTAAGTTCCTCTCCTGGCATGCACCTTTAAGGGGGTATTCTACCCATATGATGTTGTAAGCATCACCTTGGCCACTTTGTGAGCACTTGTCAATTCTTTGGACAGGTTCAGGAAGCATACAACACCAATACCCCCCGATTTGGACCTTATCAAGATATGGCCAAATATTCCTTTCTTTGTTTCCTTTTCTTTCTTTTCATTTTATCCTTTCAATTTATGCCAATCATCATAATTCAAGTCATTCACGGCAATTCTTTTCAGAAGTCATTTATGGTAATTCATCTCAGAAGTCATTTATGGCAATCTTTTCAATTTTATGGTGCTTGGTGGGGAGTGGAAGTTATGAAAGTAAGTTCCATCTCCTGGTATGCATCCCTGAGGGTTCTACTTCTTGTAAAACATTACCTTGCCCACTCTGTGAGCATCAAATGCTTGGTTTTCATTTCCAGACACCTTTTGGCCAGAATCAAGCAACTCACAACAAGAAGGACCAACATCAGGATTTTTCTTTATTTCTTTCTTTACTCTCATTTTCTCTTATACTTTTATTTTTCTTTCTTTCTTTAATTGTATAATTTTCTTTCCTTTATTTCTTTAGCAGCAGCCTCCCCTCCCAAATCATGTATTGGGAGGTTCCATTATTTTTTTTTCATTTTTTAGTATTTATAAGAGTGGGGATAGAAGGCAAACCAAACACAAACAAGGAAAAGGAAAGTAGTTATCTCTACCCAAATCATCAAAAGTTCTCTGGAAATCATTTGTCAACTCATCTTCATACCAGGCAAATTTTGCAGCCATCTCTTCAGAAGCAGTACCTGGGATAGTCCTCTCATTGGCATACATAATCACCTCTCTGCTATTCCTATGAACCCTCCTGAACAATCTGGCCACAGCATCTTGACTTTCACTAGCCGCGTTGGGATCTTCTCTGGTAACCCGGATAGGCCAACGTTCTCTTCTTTGAAAAACTTGAGCGGCAGGAAACGGCAGAGGGGACAATCCATCTCTTCTTCTGCTGGAACTGGCCACAGGTTGGAGTTGACGCAAGGTGTTTATGGGTGAGTTCCTGGGCTGTTCAACTGGGGATGGCCTTACTGGTGGATTCAAGGCAGGCCTGGTGGTGTGGGAAGTAGTTGGTGAAGGAGGAGGAAGGGTTGTAGGAATGGAGGCAAGCATTGGTTGGAAGGTTCTTGGAGTACTGGGAATGACTTGACTTTGGAATCTGGTGTTGGCAAGAGGTTGAGAAGAGGAATTGCTGGATGGATGGCCAATGGAATGAGGAATAACTTGAACTTCTTCACCATTGAACTCATCACTTCCTTCAGCATCTGGATCTGATGGGGAATCAACAATTCTTCTTAGCTTCTTCACTACTTTCACCACTCCATCGGCATTGGTCCTTGAAATTGGAATTTCTGAGCTGTAGTGGATGGGCCTACCACCAATTGGAATGTACCCTCCAACATTAGTCCATCTGGCCACATCCCTCTGCCTGGAACCAGTCACTAAATCAAGATATCAGCACCAATTCAATCAAAATATGCAAATCACTCACATTGAGAAAATCCAGAAGTGGCATCAGGGGTAGGCTCCTCAAGAATGGAAAATTCCTGCCCATAAGGCCCATCTTTCCTGCTCCATAAGTGTCTCCTGACCTGGGACAAAGTCGATCCGGTACGGTGGCATGGCTTCTTCCCAACAAAACAAAAATGGCATTTTGATGATCGAGGATTGTAATGTTGAAAGCAATTGTAAGGTTTGTCTATGAAACTCTTGATAATAGTAACAATATCAAGAGTACTATGACTGTCCTCAGTAGAAAAATATAATATAATGAAATATTATAACCACAAATTTAAATATAATTATTAAAAATAATTATATAAAAAAATAAATTTAATTATTATTATAATAATATAATAATAAAAAAATATAATAATTATAATAAATTATAATTATTCTATTATTGTTATAGTCACTGACAGTTATAACAATAAGAAGTGTAAAGCTCTTAATGAGACAATTACACGTGGAAAATAAGAATATTAACCACTTATAAATAATATAAATATTATTTATAAAAAGAATTAATCACACACTGTGCAGAAATAATTCTTTATAGAATAAAATTCTATATAAAAAAACTAATAATAGATAAAAAAAATATAGAACTTTAAAGAAAACTTACTTATAATATTTATTTAATACAACAAGTTATAAAACAACAATTATTATATTAAATAATGATTATAAGTTAAAAACACGCCAAAAATCAATAAAATCAAAGATAAAACAACTTTTTATACTAAAATTTATGATTAAAGAGTTTTTGAGAGGAATTTGTGGATTTTAAAAGATATTTAAGATGAAAATTTTATATAATAAAAGTTATTATAGATGATTACAACAATAATATGAATTCTATGACTTCAATTCTTTAATTTAATAAATAAAGAATAAAAATAACTTAAGAATTACTTTTAATAATAAGATTTTATATTTAATAAAACTTTACCTGTTTAAATGTCTAATATGATTGGATTTGATTATGAATTATGGACAAAAACAGTGATGAAAAGACTCTTTTTATGTCTACAGAGCAGCTCTCATGATTCATAATGGATGTAGAGGGCGTGCTCAGGTCAAAACTGAAAAACCATGCTTAAAAATTAAGTTCTTAACTTAAGGCAACTTATTTTTACTTCCAATTTAAAGTTACCAGTGTTATTCTTAACTCCAAGTAACTTTAATCCTCATTTAGTTTAATTATTTTAAGTTTTAATATAAAATAAGTTTATTTATATTGAAGTTCATCACATGAACAACATAAAATCAGAGTTTCAAGCAGAAATCTCTTAAACTGAATTTTTAATTAATTTTTAAAGAAATCATAATTTTCTTTAAGCTTAATTAAAAAGTAATTTTCCAGGCTAATTAACCAGGAAACCTATTAATAAAAGATACTTAAAATTTAATTTATATATTGATAATATTAAATTCTAAGCTGTGTGAAATTTTCAAGCAAATCCATTAAGATTTGGATTTTTAATGAATTTTTGAAGTTATTACTATTTTTCCACGTAAAATAGCAATACACACAAAACCTTAAGTTTTGATAAGGTTTTGATGATTGAAACCTTAAAGTTTTAAGCTTATTTAAGCTTTTTAAGCTTGATTAAGCTTTGAAAGTTCTTAAAACCTTGATTCCAAGCCTGCTTATTGGGATTTACCCTCTTGGCAGCTTGAAATTCCTGTCCAATTTAGGATAAAACCAGTTTAAACCTTAAGGTTGGATCAAAGTCTAATCTTAAAGTTTAAATAAGGTTGAAAATCCTCCAATACAGGTGGACAACCTTAATTGAATCCTTGCAGATCCAAAAAGTTGGGTACCCCAGCTCTATTTGGTCTTTTTCCTTTGTCCCACCTTTTTGCGTGGATTTTGCCCTTTTATTTATTTAAAGCCATACTATGGCCTTAAACCCTTTTAAATTGAGCTCACGCAGGATTTACATTCTGTATGGCAAATCCTTAGCCAATTCAGTAAATATACACCACACCTTAATTTTAACTAAAATTTTGGTAAAGTTGCATAAACCTTATGTAACTTTAAATTTAAGCTTAATTAAGCTTAAATTTAACAATTTTAAAAAAATGTTAAAAAGTTACATTAGTACTGTGAGATTCTTAAATCTTCTAATAACACAAGAAATAAGTGTTTTTGGGTATAACACCCTATGGGTGTACCCTAGGTTATTTTTGGTGTAGAATCCAAAAATGACATAATAATTATAACTTTGTTTATCCAAAAAAAAGTTATACTTATTTTTTATTATTTTTTATTTTAAATTCAACTAAAAAGTCTGTTTAAGACAAATTTAATTGTTTATAAAATCATTTGTGGCCTTATGGGTATGTTAAACATACCTCACAGGCTCACATTCCCTACCACCAAAAAAAATTGTACCACAATTTTCTTTTGTAGTCTACCCCCAAGTTATTTGGGGGGGGTATAATCCACTGTCCAACCTCTCTACTTATACTGTTCAAGTATGTAAAGCACACAATTCAAACTTTTATTGAGGAATTGGTCTTCTCTCATGTCTGAATCTTCTGAGAAACTTTTGGGAATCAGGTATCTTACTTTCTTCAACCCACTCATCTTCATGTTGTGGATTTCTGTACCTGACTAAGTATTCTCTTTCATTTTTACCCCTAAGTCTCCTTTCTTTTAAGACCTTCAGTACTTTCTTTTCCTCACTTGGTTCAAGTGGGGGTACTTCTAAGGGTGTTTCATTTCTCAAAGGAAATAATTCCTCATCACTTGATGTGTAATGCTTTACAAGACTGACGGGGAAAGTTGGGTGTTTGTTGCCTAACTCTCCTGACAGTTCTACTTGTACTGCATTTGTCCCATGGAGGGCTTTAATAATAAATGGTCCTGCAAAGGAATCTTTCAATTTCTTTGGACCTTTAATATTATTAAAGTTCAAGGTTGAAACTAGTATTAAGTCCCCTACTTTGAATTCTGGGGTCTTATGACTTTTATCCCATTTCTGTTTAGCATATTCAAAGGCATCATTCATGCTTTGATTTGCATGATGTCTCACTTTATCAAGCAGCAGCTTAAAGCTTGAAGCAGTTGGATGAATGTCAACCAAATCTTTTTTCAAAGTATCAACTGGAAGTTTGGGGTTCCATCCTTTTTCCAACATTGCAGGAGTCTTGCCTGTTGAAGCATGGATGGAGGTTTTGTAGGCTAATTCCAATGCTGGTATAAGAGTGCACCAATCATGGGTAAAGCCATCAGAATCTTTAAACTCCAGGCCATAAGCACAAAATCTTCTGATCATGTCCTCAAGGGTTTGAATCATTCTTTCTGCCAGTCCATCTGTTTGTGGATGGTAGGCTGTTGAAAATGATAATTTTGTACCCAAAAGCTTATGTAGATTAGTCCATAAGGCTGATGTGAATTTTGGGTCTCTATCACTAATGATATTTTTAAAGAGACCAGTATGGGATATGACTCTGTTCCAAATTAGAAGAGCTGTATCCATAGCTGTGTCATCTTTATGGCATGGTAAAAAGATTGGTGTTTTGCTATATCTGTCCACAATAACAAGACATGCATTGTAACTTTTATCACCTCCAGGTGGTAAAGCAGTTACCCAATCCATGTGAACCACTTCCCACGGGGTACTTGGTTCTTGAATATGGATCATTAAACCAAACCTTTTACCAGTAGCTTTATTGGCTTTCTGGCATCTATCACAACTATGACAGTACTCAATGACATCTTTTCTCCAAGATGGCCACCAGGCACATGTCTTAATTCTTTCCATTGTTCTGTCTTCAGACAGATGTCCAGAATAAATGTTATCATGGCATTCTAGTAGTATTGTGTTAATCAACATTCTACTACATAGGACCATGACACATGTGTGTTTAGATCTATGATATAGTATACCATCAAACAAATGAAATCTTCCATTATCATAAGATGTTTTCCAAATATCATCCAGAGAATTAGCCAAGGCTACATCTTTACAATCTTTGTCAAGTAGAGCAGTAAGAATATGACAATTCTTATCTTGCCTGTAGCTTTCTCTAACCTCTTCAAAGAATTCTGTTCCAACATCTGTGATATTGATGCCTTCAATTGGGATTTGAGGTTCTGCACTTGTAGGAACATAGGCAGGATTATCAGGTGTATTGGGTAATGCCCATCTACTTAAGCCATCAGCATTCTTATGAATATTTCCAGCTTTATGTACTATGGTCATGTTGCCTCTATACTCCTGTATAGCAATCTGCCATCTTAACATGTGTCTGTTTGGAGTCTTCATGTTAAGAAGTGATTTTACTGCATTACAATCAGTAATTACTTCAAACACACTACCATCAAGATAATAATGAAGTTTTTCCAGAGCCCAAACAAGGCAAAGGCACTCCATTTGGCTAGCTCCATATCTTGCCTCAGTAGGTTTAATTTGTCTTGAAATAAAACAAACTGGACCTTCATAAGGTTTGTCATTGACAATTTGAACTTGATGAAGAGCAGCTCCTAAACCATCACCACATGCATCAATATACAGCTTAAAAGGAAGTTTCCAGTCTGGCATCAATAATAATGGTGCATTGGTCAAGGCATACTTGATTTTATCATATGCTTGAATTCTCTCCTGTGTCATTTCAAAAACAGTCTGTTGATCACAAATTCTGTATAATGATCTGGCATGGATTGCAAAATCTTTAAGGTGTTGCCTGTAATAACTGGCAAATCCTAAGAAAGACATCATCTCTTTTTTGTTCTGGGGCATTTGTTTCAGTAAAACTGCAGCCACTTTGTTTTTGTCAACACCAAGGCTTAGTCCTGATACTACATGTCCCAGAGCTTTCAACTCATGAAACCCAAAATTACATTTTTTAAGAGAAATTTTCATGTTCACTTGTAGAATTTTCTTAAGTACTAATGAAAGTCTCTCTAAATGTGATTGCCAGGTTTCTGAACAAATGATAATGTCATCAATATAAATGATTAACCATCCCTCTGATAATTCATGTGGGAATATGGTATTCATCATTCTTTGATAATGAGAGGGTGCATTTTTAATACCAAAAGGCATCCTCAAATATTCATAAATACCACAATGAGCTATTATTCTCAATAATTTCCTTGCATGAGGTGTTAAAACATTCTGATGGAAGCCTTTAAGAGCATCCATGGAAGTAATAAACTTTGCTTTGGATAATTGAGTCAAAGTCTCATGGATTCTAGGGATTGGATACCTGTCTGGAATAGTATAGGTGTTCAATGCCCTAAAATCCCCAACCATCCTTGACTTATCATTATGCCAAGTAATGATTACTGGAGTTGTGACTTCCACTTCCTCATTGTGTCCAACTTTTCTAAGAACTCCCAGTTTCATTAGTTCATGAATATGACTTTCTAATGCTTCTCTAGCCCTAGGGCTAGCTGGGTAAGCTGGTCTTCTTAATAGTGGGGGATAAGGTCTCTCCACGTTAAGCATGATATCCACTTCATGGCCTTTTATAGCCCCAAGTGGTTCATCATCAGAAGCAAAGGCTTTTTGAAATTGAAATAAAATTTCAATAAGTTCTTCCTTCATTTCTGGTGTTAATTCAGGACTAATTTGTGCTTCACTTAATTGATCTGACACAAATTTTTCTTTATTAACATTTTTTACTTGTTGAATGACAGTAATTTCTTTTCTTTCTGGAGAAAAAGCAAATTTTTGCCTTTTATTTTCCCCTATAGTGAAATATCTGTCCTTATAATTATTAATATCAATACCATAGATATTGAGATAATCATTCCCAAGTATAAAGTGTTGTGAAGTACAATTATTCATAACAACAAATTCAGCTTTCAATCTCATACTTCCTGCAGGGTGAGGAAATATTATTGTAGCTTCAAATATACCCAAAGGATGCATATTCTGGCTAGCACTGCTGAATTTTACACCTTCAATTGGCATCAACTTGTCTTGCCAATTGGTATAAATTTTGTCAAGATAATCTTTCCCAACACAAGTGCAAAAAGCACCTGAGTCAAGATGTATCTTGGCTTCTGTGTTATTTATCACAATATTAGTGATACAAGATGACCCAGCTGTATAACCTTTACCTCTGGCAGGTTTGGTTTTTTGCATTCTGGCATCTTGCACATGTATGAGATCCATACATTCATCACTGTACTGTGGTAAGTGAGTATGTACCTCAGTGACCTCAAAAGAAACATTAATATTCTCTATACTAAGTTCTTCTGATGTTTCTTCTTCTTCTGAAGGTTCAGAATCACTTTCATGTAAAGCTACCTCAGTTTCTTTTGTGTCTTCCACTTTTTCTACACTTATCTCATTGACTCTTGTCTTTTTTGGACAAGTGTTTGCTAAATGAGATGTGCTTCCACATTTATGACATTTAAAAGGAGGTCTGTCATGTGGTTTATTTGGTTTTGAAATTGGTTTCCCACTAGACTTGTTGTCTATTGGGGGTTTATACCAATTTCTTCCAATTTTTGTTCTAGTAGTGATATCCTCCATAGCATTGATATAATCTTCTGTAGAGCAAGGCTCAATACATCTGCTTCTTATAGCATGCTCAAGGTCACCACCACACTTTCTTAATATCCTTTTATGTACCATTGGTTCAGACATATCAGGATGAAGGGCAGTTAATCTGTCCTTCTGTTTAAGAAACCAAGTCATGGGCCTGTCCCTCTCAATATTAAAAATGGCTTCCTCAAATGAATTTTCCATTCTAAATCTCCAGGAATCATTTGCCCATTTGGAAATAACTTGTTCTTTCCACCAAGGCCAGGAATGTTTTCCATGGTCTTGTCTCATTTTATAATACCATTTCTTAGCTGATTTGGTAAATAATGAGTGTAATCTGGCACTTATGTATTCATCTGGTATGTTAAAGTCTTCTTTGAACATATCAATTGTTTTCATAAATTCCATATGATTATATTCTCCTTCACCACTGAAGGTTGGCCATTCCTCTAATCTTGGAATGTCTTTGTAATTGCAAGCAGTTTCCACATCATTACTTGAAATTGTATGATGTAAATCATTATTCAAGTTAAGATCATTTCTGTCAAGAAATGGTGTGGATTGCCTTGGCAATTCATTTTTTAGTGATATATTATTAATACTTGATTGAATATCTTCTTTCAATTCAAGTCTTGCTTTATCACTTTTTTCCAATTGTTCTTGAAAAAGAGCTGCATTGTGGCCAGTTGAATTTTCCAAGTTTTGAACTTGTATTTTCAATTCTCTTAACTGTCCAGTTATAAAAGAAATTGAATTCTCATCTGGTTGATTGAGTAAGGTAACTTTATGCTCAAGTCTTTCACAAATTTGCGTCAAAGACAAAATATTTGCCTTATTAACATTTTCAAGGCCAATAATGGTCTTTTGTTTGTCTTTAACTTGTACTATCTCATTGCCCAGCTTTTGTTGGACATGATCAAATGCTTTAAATTTTGCCATAATTTCTTTATTACAAGATTCAAAGTAAGTTACAAGCTTTACAGGGTCTATTTCTTTGGAAAGGATTGGTTCAATCTTTCCTCCTCCTTGTTTTTGAATTCCATCAAAGTTCTTGCCATATTGAACACATTGTCCATGGCTGTCTTTTCCTTCTTTGGAATTCTGTAATTCTGAGGGTAGGGCTTGTTCCACTTGGGCTTTGCCTTTCCCTTTGCCTTTTGCTTGCCCTTCTGGTTGGTCTTTGGGGCTTGCTTGGGCTTGTTTGGCACTTGTTGAGGCGGATTTTTGCTGGTGGATGCTTGAGGAGCTTCCACTTGGCTGTTGTCCTTGCCCTGGGCCAACTTCTTCTTCTGGTCTTCTGATAACATGCTTTGGTTTTTCAACCAAGCTTTTATCTGTTGGACTTGTCCTTTGACAGACATTGGTGTCCAACCCAATAGAAGATCTTCTGTCTTTTCTGGCCCCATGAACTTCTTCACTTGAAGATAAGAGTTCATGGTGCCTATCCAAAGACTTGGAAGGAGTTCCCACTCTTGTTGTTTTGACGCCAGGAACCAGTTTTTCCATTGGGATTGATAAATTTCCACAGTTGCCTGTTGGAAATGGTTCAGGTCTAACAGCAATAGCAGTTATGTCAGCTTCTGGACTCTCAATAAGAGGTTCAAAGGTGCTGGCTAACCTTTGGGAACTGGTGGAAGTTCTGGCATCCTCCATTTGTGCCTCTCCTCTGGGAGGACATTCTTGCCTTTTGGATTTATGGCTGGAATGTCCTGGTCCAGATCCATTTGATTGGATGGAGTAGTTGCTTCCACTTCTAGTAGGAGTCATTTCACGTCAATTTTAGTAAAAATTAGAGTAAAAGTGGATTGAATTCACCTGCAGGACCTTTAAAGGGCTCTTTGGTTATTAAACCCCTTGGTGCTGGGCTGGTTTGAATTTCAATACTGGACTCTGAGGCTTCAGAGTCTGAAGAACTTTCTCTGATGGAAGACACTAGAGAAAATTTAAAAATATAAGTTATTTTATCAAATAATAAAAATAACTTATAAACTCAACTTATTGAATAAAGTTGTTTTTATGTAATTTATGGCAAATTACGTCAAAAATAAAGAAAAATGTCTAAGATAAAAAAAAAATATTTTTAGTAAAGATTTTTATTTTTTTTTAAAAGATTTTTTATTTGATTTATTCTTTAAAGAAATAATAATTATGCAATCAATAAGTTATTAATCAAAATTATATTTATTATCCACTTTATACTAGAATAACTCAAAGAATAAATTTCAAGTCTGTGATGTGAAAAAGCCACTAGTTAGACAAAAGAAATTTATTCCAAGTCACTCAATAGTATATTGTTTCAAACAATATTCTTAAGAAAAAAATAACTTTATCAATATTATAAAGATTATTTATAAGGGATAAGTCCCAAAAAAGCCAATATTAAGACAAATATGGCAATTTTACGTCAAAAAATAGTAAAATAAGGTCTAGAATATGATTTATGTCCCAAAAATTGGTTTAAAATCACGGCCAGGCCCCCAAATGTAAGGTTTGTCTATGAAACTCTTGATAATAGTAACAATATCAAGAGTACTATGACTGTCCTCAGTAGAAAAATATAATATAATGAAATATTATAACCACAAATTTAAATATAATTATTAAAAATAATTATATAAAAAAATAAATTTAATTATTATTATAATAATATAATAATAAAAAAATATAATAATTATAATAAATTATAATTATTCTATTATTGTTATAGTCACTGACAGTTATAACAATAAGAAGTGTAAAGCTCTTAATGAGACAATTACACGTGGAAAATAAGAATATTAACCACTTATAAATAATAAAAATATTATTTATAAAAAGAATTAATCACACACTGTGCAGAAATAATTCTTTATAGAATAAAATTCTATATAAAAAAACTAATAATAGATAAAAAAAATATAGAACTTTAAAGAAAACTTACTTATAATATTTATTTAATACAACAAGTTATAAAACAACAATTATTATATTAAATAATGATTATAAGTTAAAAACACGCCAAAAATCAATAAAATCAAAGATAAAACAACTTTTTATACTAAAATTTATGATTAAAGAGTTTTTGAGAGGAATTTGTGGATTTTAAAAGATATTTAAGATGAAAATTTTATATAATAAAAGTTATTATAGATGATTACAACAATAATCTGAATTCTATGACTTCAATTCTTTAATTTAATAAATAAAGAATAAAAATAACTTAAGAATTACTTTTAATAATAAGATTTTATATTTAATAAAACTTTACCTGTTTAAATGTCTAATATGATTGGATTTGATTATGAATTATGGACAAAAACAGTGATGAAAAGACTCTTTTTATGTCTACAGAGCAGCTCTCATGATTCATAATGGATGTAGAGGGCGTGCTCAGGTCAAAACTGAAAAACCATGCTTAAAAATTAAGTTCTTAACTTAAGGCAACTTATTTTTACTTCCAATTTAAAGTTACCAGTGTTATTCTTAACTCCAAGTAACTTTAATCCTCATTTAGTTTAATTATTTTAAGTTTTAATATAAAATAAGTTTATTTATATTAAAGTTCATCACATGAACAACATAAAATCAGAGTTTCAAGCAGAAATCTCTTAAACTGAATTTTTAATTAATTTTTAAAGAAATCATAATTTTCTTTAAGCTTAATTAAAAAGTAATTTTCCAGGCTAATTACCCAGGAAACCTATTAATAAAAGATACTTAAAATTTAATTTATATATTGATAATATTAAATTCTAAGCTGTGTGAAATTTTCAAGCAAATCCATTAAGATTTGGATTTTTAATGAATTTTTGAAGTTATTACTATTTTTCCACGTAAAATAGCAATACACACAAAACCTTAAGTTTTGATAAGGTTTTGATGATTGAAACCTTAAAGTTTTAAGCTTATTTAAGCTTTTTAAGCTTGATTAAGCTTTGACAGTTCTTAAAACCTTGATTCCAAGCCTGCTTATTGGGATTTACCCTCTTGGCAGCTTGAAATTCCTGTCCAATTTAGGATAAAACCAGTTTAAACCTTAAGGTTGGATCAAAGTCTAATCTTAAAGTTTAAATAAGGTTGAAAATCCTCCAATACAGGTGGACAACCTTAATTGAATCCTTGCAGATCCAAAAAGTTGGGTACCCCAGCTCTATTTGGTCTTTTTCCTTTGTCCCACCTTTTTGCGTGGATTTTGCCCTTTTATTTATTTAAAGCCATACTATGGCCTTAAACCCTTTTAAATTGAGCTCACGCAGGATTTACATTCTGTATGGCAAATCCTTAGCCAATTCAGTAAATATACACCACACCTTAATTTTAACTAAAATTTTGGTAAAGTTGCATAAACCTTATGTAACTTTAAATTTAAGCTTAATTAAGCTTAAATTTAACAATTTTAAAAAAATGTTAAAAAGTTACATTAGTACTGTGAGATTCTTAAATCTTCTAATAACACAAGAAATAAGTGTTTTTGGGTATAACACCCTATGGGTGTACCCTAGGTTATTTTTGGTGTAGAATCCAAAAATGACATAATAATTATAACTTTGTTTATCCAAAAAAAAGTTATACTTATTTTTTATTATTTTTTATTTTAAATTCAACTAAAAAGTCTGTTTAAGACAAATTTAATTGTTTATAAAATCATTTGTGGCCTTATGGGTATGTTAAACATACCTCACAGGCTCACAGCAATCCTTCCCCTTGGCCAAACACTCAGTACAGGCAGGATCAAGAACTTCAACTGCTCTGAACCCATCATATGTTTGGGAAGGATCAAAATGGCCAGAAGACGCCATGGAAAGGGAGGACAATAGACTGAAGACGCCAGAACCAAGAAGAACAGACGGTGGCGGTGCAGAAGGAGAAGATTCAGTGAGTTCAGTCAGTTTGGAACTCATAACTGAAGAATATGCAAGCAGAAGATTCAAGACGTCAGAATCAATCCACTCCATATCAAGATAAAAGAATTTGACCTCAAGGAAATGGGGCCATAACTCAATTATGCCCCTCCTCAAAGCCTCTATGGTGAAGGTTCATACCCCTTTGGGGCTGAACTCATCACCCAGGGCCTCCCCTGCAACTTTGGGGAGGCCAGGATGTTGATGGTCCTGGACCCCATTAATGGGTCCAGGCCATGTATGGTGAGCTTTTATGCTTGGGCCATTTCTGGGCCCCTTGGTCACCCTGGGTCCCCAGCAAATTTGGGCCCAGGGGGCCTCCATTAACCCCCACGGACCACGGACCGCGGCGTACGGTCCACGGCCCGCGGACTGTAGGACCCCAAAATCATGAAAAAGGCCAATTATGGCCAAAAATCACATAAATGGCCAAATTCACCAAAACACCCAAAAAGGCCAAAAGGCCATAAAAGATTAAGATATATCAAGAATCATCAGGGTAAAGGCCACAGCCCAAAACATTTTGGAGGGCTGTTGAGGCCATTTCCATGGGTAATGGGGACAAGACCCCTTGGAGGAAATATTTTCAATTTTGCAATGGATTAAGCCTTGCCCAATGAGTACACTTCATATACTCATTGGGCATCATTTTTTGAGCACAAGAGCTCAGTGGTCCTTATTATGGGATATATCCCAAGGCCACATCTCAAGGGCATGGTTGATTGAATCAGAAGAAAAGAAATGCATACTTCAAAGTGGAATACTTACTCAAACTTGGAAAAAGGGGGGAATAAATTGAATTTGACAGAGAAGAAGTAATGAAGGATTTTCAGGATAATGGTCAAGAGGGAAAGAAAATTAAAAAAGAAATTTTTTGAAATAATGTGGGGATATTGAGATGCCACTCAACAGTGGCAGGGTATTATGGTGTTCAGGAGCCCACCAGTTTCAAGAGGGGGATACTGTAACAACCATCCATCAGGGGTAAGGGTATTCATTCATACACCCACTCAAACACCCCAAACCAGAAAATCCAGTATCTGCATCAGCATTTAGTTTCAGCAATCTTCATTCTGAAACATGCATACAGCTTGGTACATCAACACAGCCTGTCAATACCTGTACAGGTTGGATTCACCCAATACAGTTTCAATACACCAATATGGAACTGTATGATCACTCAAATACACCACACCTCTTGTACAGGTTCTGTACAGCTGTGCAGGACCTGTATTGGCCAGACTCAATTCAATCATCAATTACTCTCATGAAAATTCTTCCTCTGGATCAGGGCTGGTGATTCTCACATATACCAGCCCCTCTTTCTCCCCCCTGGGGACTTTTCCCCAGTTAATTAATTTAGTTATTTATTATTTTATAATTATTCTTATCCTTATAGTTGGGTATTGTAATTATTTAATTTTAAGTTAGTCTTTGCCTTTTTCTCTCTTCGCCTGTACAGTATGAGTTGGGTGGCCATATCCTTATTAACCCTTCTCTTTCCATTCTGACAGGTTGAAACAGTGGACTTGGACTTGTTTGTGGTTGGCTCTTCTATTCCTTAATCTTAATCTTGTTGCTGCTTTTCTTATATTTATTATTTTAGCAATTTATCTTTGACACTCTTCAGTGTACTCCTTCTTATCATATCTTTGAGCCCTCCATAAGTGAGTCCCAGTTTACTGAGTGCCAGGCCCTCTTCACTTCGAAGAGCCCCTGTGACACATCACTGTTAACTTTGTCACTTTGTTTCCAAATTCACTCTGGTCACTTTTGGGTGTTTTTTCTCTTTGAATATATTTTCAAAATACTTTGTTCTTTAATCAATTGCTTTTTGTCATTTTCTCCATTAATTCCAACTGAAATTGCTCTTCAAGAAATATCTTTTGTAGAGTATCTTATGATAAATTTTTATTGTTGGTAAAACAATAAATCTTTATAATATTATTGTTTTATACTTATAAAGTTAAAAGCAATGAAATTGGTGTTTTTTCTCTAACACATACTATTTCATGATATTTTTTAATTATATTTCACCTTATACAGATTTTGAGCACAGGAGAAGTACTTGATTTTTAATCAAAGTTTCATATCCACACCTTACATTGGGGGGCCCAGCGGTTATATTTTACCTGTGACATAATTTTTTACCCATTTTAGATCTTTTTTCTTATATTGAAAGATTTAAAAACATATAAAAAACACTTATAATTCAAAAAAATCCATAAAAATATTTTTTTTCTTATTATAAGTGAGGATTTTTTTTCATTTCTCTTTTTGAAAAAATCTTTTTTACTTAATCAATTGTCTTTTTCATTAATTTTAGTGTCTGACAGTGTGGTAAGACAAGAAAACATTGAAACAGCCTCAACAAGAACAAGCATTATTCCTACGAGTACTGTGAATTCTGACCATAATAGTACATTTATTTCAACTCAGAATAGTCAACCTGAACCAATTTCTTCTGAATTAATTAACTTGCATATAAGTAATCCCCTTCATAAGGCAAATAATCTGGCAAATAGCAAGTTTTTTGATGTAAAAATACTATTTTTAAGCTTTTTAATCATAGCATATGCCTTCAACCAGATAAGGAGCCAGCTATAACCCCTCAAGGAGCTCCCAAAAATGTCATAGATGGGATTATGGCAGAAGCCAATCAGTTACAGCAGGGCAAGGGTCAGTTGATGACCTCCAAATTAATAAATTATGTCATTCTGAAGCTGATAATACTATTTTACCTTCAAACAGAGCTGACACCGCCACAAGAAGCCTCAGTGGACATATACAAAGCCAGACAGAAGGCTTACAACAATGCATTTCAGCACAAAGAGTACCAGATCTTTGCAGATCTGTGGAAAACCCGCATGAATTCTTACCTGACTGTGAGAAAATTCCTGGGCCATCCCAACACTTGCAAGTTACTCAATGGATGGCATCCATTGATGGAAAAGAAGGACATGATGCTTTTGACAGAAGAATGGAGGAAAAACAACCCCCCACCACCCAAGCAAGTGCCAAAAACTGCCCCAGTAGCCAGCAGCAGGAATTCCAACGTGAAAAAGCAGCCACAATCACAAAACAAGGGCAAAGGAAAGGCACCAGCCACAAACCCTTACAGCCAGGGCTACAGAATCCCAAAGTTTCAGCAGGATGCCATGGAAAATGTATTTCAGATGGCCCAAACAATGATGGAACTACAGAAAAATGAGTAAGCCAGATTAAAATATCAGAAATGATTTCTGAAATTTTTCATTCTATCCCAGAGTTGTATAAAGCAATAAATGACGTAAAAACTCCTGTTTCTGATAAAAATTCATCCATTTGTAACAATCTTAAAACAAACAACTTAAGTCTGAGCCAAAGAAATGAGACACTTATGTGTTTTGAAGAAGTTTTAAGAGAAATAAAAACTTTCAATAATTACAATTCATTTGGAAATAAATTAAATTAAAAATCTGCCAGTATTAAAGAACTGACAGACAAATATTCTAAATTCAATATTGCTTACATAATTGAAACAACAATAAAACAAGCCATAAGTACTATCAAAGAGGAGAAGAAAATTGTCCTGAAGAATAATCTAAAATCATTTACTGAAGTAAAGACATATACAATTTCCTTGAAAAAGTGTTTTGACACCTCACAAGAGGAAATATCAAAATTAACAATGAAGTTGAATAAGATCACTTCTGATGATACTAGACAAACAGAACTATGGCAAGAGTTAACACAAACAGAAGATAATCATGGAACTAATGTAATAAATTCAATAAAAAGTTTACAACATGAACTCACAAATTCCCAAAGGTGTAACAATAGTAAAATGAATGATATTGAGCAATTACTTGACACCTTATGAAGAATATCTACACTTTTGAATCAGAATTAGGGCACAAGATTTTCAAATCCATAAGTATTGGAACTTGAAAACTCCCAGTTAAAAAATGAATTTTCCACTTCTTTTCATAACTTGGAATCATTAATGGGCCAAGCACTCCTGAAAGAAGTAACAAAACTTGAAGAATGGCCTCACTTCAGTGGTGAAGGAGAATATTACCATATAGAATTCATCAGAGGTATTGAAATGGTCAAAGAATATTTTGAATTACCAGACAGATTGGTAAAAGCAAGATTTAACACCTTTTTTACCAGATCAGCTCACAGATGGTATATCAAATTAAGACAAGCACATGGACACCAAAGTTGGACTTGGTGAAAAACCCAAAGGCTTGGAGGTTTAAAGTGGAAACATCCTTTGAATCTTCCAAAATTAATGCTGATAAAGACAAAGATTTACCATGTTTTTGCCAACAAAAATACAGATTAACAGCATTGTATCCTGACATGTCAGAATTTATGATACACAGAAACATTCTGAGACAATGGGGAGGTGACTTAGAGCATGCTGTCAAAAGCAGGACTACTGAACAATCTTCAGCAGAAGATATTATTAATATATTATAGGAAGTAACCACCAGAACCAGCATTGGTTCTAGTAGGGTGAAGCTCAAAACAAGGTTTCATACACCTTGGAAAGATTCTGTGGAAAAAAATCCGAAAGAAAATTCTAGTAATTTTGAGTATAAATCTGAGGAGATAATCACAAAGTGCCATATTTGCCAAAGCACCACCCACTTAGCCAATACATGTCCAAAGAGGGGGAAAATAAATGAAATTGACATTGAAAAAGAACCTGATGTTGAAAGAGATGATAATTCAGCTGATAAGTTATCAATATTTTCTGAATTTTCAAAAGATATAGAAAATATCAGTTCCACTTTTGACATCATGGAATCTTATTCCCACTTGTCACAATTAAGCAATGGTCAACTTGATTTGTCAAAAATTCAAGATGCACAACTTATGAAAACCAAACCAAACAGGGGAAAAGGTTATACAGCTGGTAACTCCTGTCTAACAGAAGTGGTAATTGACAACAAGCCCACTAAACGTTTACTTGACCCAGGAGCCTTCTGCTCTTGTCTGCAAAATCTTTTCTTAAGACTTGTGTACCAAATTTTGAAGACCAATTGTTACAAATTGATGGTATAAGATTCAATAGTTCAAGTAATCCAATGAAAGCATTGGGAATCTTTGAGACCAATTTCATATTTCCACATATTAATGGAAATTTAAGAATCACTGTTGAATTTTTTGTAATGTAAAATTGCTCAAGTACCCATTATATATTGGGAAATAACTATTTGAACATGTATGGAATAGACTTACATAAAAAGGACAGAGACTTTACTATTGGAGAAAATAAGCATCAAAAATTTGCGTTTTTACCATTTAAAAGACAAATTACAGTAAGCAAAGTAGCACCAGTCACCTTATAGTTGGAAAGATTCAAATCCGAGCAGTTAAACAAAGCTGAAACAAGCCTTCATTTGAATGATAGTCACAAAAATGAACTTTCTTCCCTTTTATATGACCACAGAGAAGCATTTGCATCAGAAAAAGAACCTTTGGGGGCAATTATTAGTCATGAAGTTGACATCATCTTTAATATTGAGAGACCTTATACACCACTCTTAGGAAGACCTGCATATCCAGAAGGTCCTGAATCTAGAGAAGCTCCGGAAATTCATATTAAAGATCTTCTAGACCTTAGTGTAATAAGAAAGGTTGGCCACAATGAGGAAGTAGAAATAACTACACCAGTCATAGAGGCATGGCATAATGGAAAGTCTAGAATGGCTGGGGCCTTTAGACCTCTGAACACTTATACTGTTCCAGACAGGTACCCAATACCAAAAATCCAAATTGCCCTTACCCAGATATCTCAAGCAGTGTATATAACCACTATGGATGCCCTTAAAGGATTTCATCAGAATGTAGTGACACCAAGGGCAAGAAAATACTTGAGGATTATTTTTCATTGTGGAGTATATGAATATTTCAGGATGCCTTTTGGTATCAAGAATGCACCCCCACACTTCCAAAGAATGATGAATGAAATCTTCCCTGAAGAACCTTTGGAATGATGGTTAATCATTTACATTGGTGACATTATTGTATTTTCAAAAACTTGGGAAGAACATATGTACAGATTATCCAGAGTGTTGACAAAATACAATCTTTCAACATGAAAATTTCTTTAAAGAAATTCCATTTTGGCTTTAAAGAACTTAAAGCACTGGGACATGTAGTATCTGGTCTATACCTTGGAATTGACAAAACTAAGGTTGCAGCAGTATTTCTGAAACTCATGCCTCAGAACAAGAAAGGAATTCAGTCATTTCTGGGGTTTGCAGGATATTACAGGAAACATATTAAAGATTTTGAATACATAGCAAGAACCCTTTATAAATTATGTGACAAAGACACAGTATTTGAAATGACTGTTGACAGAGTCAAAGCCTTTGAAAATTTGAGACAAGCCTTGGCCACTGCTCCACTCTTACTGATGCCAGACTTTAAGCTGCATATTGATGCATCAAGAGATGGGCTTGGTGCTACACTTCATAAAGTCCAAATTGTCAATGATAAACCTGTGAAATGACCCATATGCTTCATATCCAGGCAAATCACGCCAACTGAATCCAGATATGGAGCCAGCCAAATGGAGTGCTTCTGCCTTTTCTGGGCCTTGGAGACACTAAATTACTTTCTGGAAGGATGTGTTTTTGAATTAATAACAGATTGTACTGCTGTTAAGTGACTTTTAAACATGAAGACTCCTAACAGGCACATTCTCAGATGGCAAATAGCCATACGATAGTATGGAGGAAATATGACCATTGTTCATAAAGATGGGGATATTCATAAAAATGCAGATGGACTGAGCAGATAGCCATTACCAAACAATATTGATAATCCTGCTCATGTTCCAGAGGAGGCTTCCCCACCAATCCCCATAGAAGGAATCAGTGTTACAGACTTGAACACCACCTTCTTTGAAGAAGTAAGAAACAGTTATACTCAGGATAAAAGTGCTATATTTTTATGCCAATTACTTACTAATCATATGATGAAGGAAGATTCCACTTACTGGATGGTATACTTTACCACAGAATTAAGCATAAATGTGTCATGACAGTTGTGGACAGGTACTTAATGAATCTTGTACTTAAAGAATGCCATGACAGCCCTTTCTCAGGACATCTGTCTGAGGACAGAAAAAGAGAAAAAATAAAAACCTGCATATGGTGGCCAATATGGCAGAAAGATGTTGCAGAATATTGCAAAACCTATTACAGATGTCAAAAAGCAAATAAATCCACTGGCAAAAGACTTGGAAATATGATCAAGATCCAAGAACCCAGCAGACCTTGGAAAATTGGCCATATGGATTGGGTAACTGGCCTACCACCAGGCAGTGACAGAATTTATAATTCTTGCCTAGTGATTGTAGACAGATTCAGTAAAACTCAAATCTTTTTACCATGTCACAAAGATGATACAGCCATGGATACAGCTCTTCTAATATGGAATAGAGTAGTATCATGGGCTGGCATATTCACAAACATAATTAGTGACAGAGATCCCAAATTCACCTCAGCACTATGGACAAATCTTCACTGACTATTTAGGACAAAATTTTCCTTCTCTACAGCCTACCACCCACAAACTGATGGTCTGGCTTAGAGGATGATCCAAACCTTGGAAGACATGGTGAGATTTTGTGCATACGGCGTTGAATTTGAAGCTTGTGATGGATTTACCCATGCGTGGTGTACTCCTTTACCAGCACCGTAATTGGCATATAAGACATCCATTCATTCCAGTATCAATCAAACTCCTGTAATTCTACAAAAAGGATGGAGCCCCAAATTACCTCAATATTCCTTGAGCAAAGATTTAGTTGAGATACATCCTACAGCTGCTAGCTTGAAAGGAATACTAGAAAAAACTACAAAGCATTCAATAAGGTGCATGGAGGACTCTTTTGCATATGCCAAAGACAAATGGGACAAATCACATCCCATTCCAGCTTTCAAAATGGGGAATTTAGGACTTGTATCCACCACTAACTTCAATAACATCAAAGGATGTAAAAACCTAAAAGACTCCTTTGTAGGACCTTTTGTTATTAAGGCCCTCAATGGAGAAAATGCTGTGGAAGTAGAATTATATGAGGAACTTAGCAATGAGCATCCTACATTTCCAGTGAGCTTGATAAAGCCATATAAATCTAGTGATGCTGGAAAATTTCCTTTGAGGAATAAAGTACCCCAAGTTATACCTCCTATTCAATCATCTGGTATTAAGAAGATTACCAAAGTTCTCAAAGAATTAAAGTTGAGAACCAATAAAGTAGGGGAATATCTTGTTAGGTAGAGTGACCCAACTTGTGAAGATTAATGATTTGCAGAAAAAGGCATACCTGAAGCTACTAAACTTCTCAGAAGGTTCAGAAAAACTAGAAATAACAATATTACAAAGTAATATTCTTTTTTAGGGGGAGGGAATGTGAGCCTTAGAGGTATTTTCATATACCCAAAAGACCACCAATACAAAATAAGATACAAATATAAATAAAATAAATTTATTTATATTATCAAAATAAAAATTAGAGTATAAATAAAAACTATATACAAAAATAAAAATGTGAATTATAATTTAAAATAACAATTACATTAAATTTTAAAATTATGAAAAAGAATTTTTACTTGAAAAAATTAAGTAAAAATGAATTTTTATTGAAATGAAGGAAATTAAAATACTTTTGGTAAAAGGTTACATAGAATTTATTATCACTTTTTATCCAGTAAACAAACTTAAGAAAATTACTTCACCATTGGATTCCTCATAAAAAATAAGGTGGGGTCACCTCTGGGTAAAATTTCTGTAACTCAACTCTAAATGAGGTTAAATTAAATTTTTAGTATTTTCTGTACAAAAGTTGAAAATCCTCAAAACCTTAACTTAATTCACACCACATGTCGTGTTAACTATGAATTTTTGTGTTAAAATTGAGGTGTTGTGTTTAGTTTAGAAGTTATGAGGAATTGAAGTATTTTCAATTGAAATGTCAAAATGTGCGTGTGTATTACATAATTGAACTGTAATTTATATATAACATATCAATTCTTACAGTTGTGTACTGTAAAGCTCAACTGAATTGTATGTGTAAATTACTAGTGTATTTCATGATGAGGAATTAAAGAAAAAATAAATTGGAAAGATTAATTCTGGGGGGGGAAAGGTACTCTAGCTCCAAGGGGGAGCCAGACCCCCAACCTCCTTGCTGACAGGCGTGGGATGTCAAAATCCACACAAAGGTTAATCACTTTTGGCTTGGAATTGGGTCACAGGGTCTGTGACTCAATTGATGATGAGTTTTTGATACCAACCAGGGGGGGTTTAACTGTTTCCAAGAGGGTAAAACTACCCTTAAGTTAAAGAAATATCAGTAAAACCATTTTAGCTGGTTTCTAAGTCTCTTACACACATTCTGACGTGCTTTGAAAGCTTTAGACCAGGTATTACTATGGTAATGGCTGATTTAAGGGTCTAAAATGGCTAAAACCAGCCCTTTCTTGGTCTAAACCAGAGTTCAATGATGCCATAATTGGCTTTTCTGTTGTCAGAGTGTTTTACACGACTGAAAAGAGTAAATCTCACTTTTGGAGTAAGAAAATTGATGGCTATAAAAGAATTTTTTCTTTGCCCCACTTTTCTCCTCATGTTAGAATCTTTCCCTTTTATAATTAGTTTAAACACTGTTAAGCCAATCAATAAAAGATTCCAACGGCCCCTTTTATATCATTTTAAACCTTTTAACCACGTGAAAAAATCATTATAATCATTGCTTTTAACTCTTATAATCATTTTTACCCCTTGAACCACCCCATAAGTGAATTAAAGCATCTGTCACAGGGGCTCTTATGGAAGCAAGAGGGCCTGGCACTCAGGAATCAAGAACTCACTTGGAGGGTTCCAAAAGATGATAAGAAATACTATGGAATATATTTCTTAAGCAGGAATAAGAGAAAGGACAAATATGCCAAAGATAACAAAGAATAAGAAGAATGAAGCCAGAGGCCAAAATAAAAGGAAGCCAAAAGCCAAGAAGCCAACCAAGTGATTCCTCAATTCACTGTTTCAACCTGCCAGAAAGAACAATGGAATTATTAAAGGATATGACCACTAATATCCACTGACAGGCAAAGAAAGAAAGAGAAAAAAGGTGCTAATGACTGACTTAAGATTATCAGTATTAACTTTAATAATGTAAAAGAAAATAAGGATAAAAATAAATCCAATATATTAATTAACTGGGGAAAAAGTCCCCAGGTGCTGAAAGGTGGCCAGTATATGTGAAAAACTGAAAGATTGATCCTTAAGGTGGATCACTGGCTGTATTGTCCAAATTGGGCCAATACAGTTCTGGCCATCTTGAATTTGAACTGTGTGATCGAAGTCCCACAGTGGAATATGAATTGGCCCAATTGGACCAAGTACATACAGGTTGATTGATTGCCGCCTGTATGAACCAATTGAGTTGTCCAAGGAGTATTGAAATACTTGATGCCTTGAAAACTGATTGAAATGATGGAATACCTCTGAGAATGAACCTCTGAAGAATCCTGAATGAGAGTACCAACCCAACTCCTGCATAGCCAGGTGGTTGGAGTCCTTGAATGGTCTTCTGCTTGCTGCCATGGATTACCAAACTGATGAGTCCAAAAGTCCTCCTTCGAAATGGACATTAGATTTTAGTGCCTTGAGTCAAGAAGGTGGAATTGAGTCCTGAAAACGTCACCATTGAATTGCTGAGCAAAAATGGTGCATAATGGTATATAACACCATATATGCACCACTCCTGCAACCTTGAGTACGGGGTGCATGGAGGAATGGAAGAATCTTCCTTAAGTTGAGGGAAAAACTTGATGAACTGATTTGGTGGCCCCTGGTGGCTGCCAGAGGTCATGACGGAGATATTGGTCCATAGTGGTCCATGGCCAAAAATGAGTCCTACGTGATTTATGGCCAAAAGGGTGTCCAAGGCGTTTTTGGCCAATTTTGGGTCCAAGGGAAATATGGCCAATTTTGGCTCAGGTGGGCCCAGATGTGGTTTGGGACCCACCTGGCCTTGCGGGCTAGGTGGTTTCCCCCTTTGGCCCCTTTTGGCCTCATTGGATTAGGCCAAAAGGGGCCCTAAAGGCCTGCGGACCGTAGGGGGCCTAAATGGCCCCAAAAGGCCATTTAGGCCCAAGACCCCCTAATGAAAAGGGGGGCCTGGATCCACTGGTGGTGGCTAGGGGGGCTGGAGACCCCTAGAAGACAAAAAGGACCCCCCAGGCCCAAAATCAATGATGAAGGCCTGGGGGTTGGTGAGGTGTGAATTGGCCAAGAGGGCCAATGACGGCAGGATATGGCCTGAGGCCATAAATGGCCATTGGGATGGGTTGTGGTGTAAGAGCCATTGAACACCCAAAGGGGGCCAATGGGCAATAAATGATATGACATGGCCAATTGCCCCCAACTTGGCTCCAGGTTGGATTGCCGCAACCATCAAGGAGGAGGGTCAAACTCGTGGTTGTGACAGTACCCCCCTACCTTGAATGGTGAGCTCCTGAGCACCAAGATGAGGTAGAGGCCTGTTGAGGCTATTGAGATGGATTTGACAGAGGGATTCCAGAGGCATTGACTTTAAAAGAAAAATTGAACTGATAAACTTGTTGGCATATGAATTGAGGTTGACCTGGTCTTCTCTTGACATTTGGCTTTGAAAATGTTGAAGACGTGATTTGACGTAAAGATTTGGCATTAAAGAATTATAAGAAAAGAATTTTGAGAAAAATATAAAGAATAAAAGAGAAAGAAACAGATATAAAGAAAGAAAAATAAAAATAAAAGAGAAATGAATTTCGAGGAGGAATCCAATCTTCATCACGGATTACGACAGTTGATTTTGAAAGTGGCCAAGGACCTGGATAAAAGAGTTTGATGCCAGGTGCTCACAGAGTGGCCAAGGTGATGTTTTGACAGATTTTAGACCCCTCAGCGAAGTGCACACCAGGAGAGGAACTTACTTTTAGAAGTTGCCAATCCTGCCAGTGCCATGAATAAGAATATAAATTGTATTAAGGAGTGTCTTGAATTGGAAAACTTTGAAAGAAAAATGAAATTGAATGGTCCATTTGCCCAAGTGAAAAAATGGCCATAATTTTGGAATTGATGTTGAAAGCCAGGCCAACAAATCTGTGTCCAAATTGCAAAGTGCTCACAGAGTGGCCAAGGTGATGCTTACAACAAGGAGGAATAGAATACCCCTAAAGGTGCATACCAGGAGTGGGACTTACTTTTGGTAATTCCTCTCCCCACCAAGCACCATAAAAAATCAAGCTTTTGAAGAATTGGGTCCTGGCTTGTCAGGATACAGAGAATGGAAATCTTTGACAAGGTCAGGACAATTCTTGAGGTTTTCTGCTGGTTCCCAAGTGGATATTTCTGGGTCTTGACTGAAACCTTTCCATTCCACCAGATACCATAACTTTCTCCTCTTGAGCTTAGAATCCAGTACTTGAGAAACTTCCCATTCCTCTTCTTCTTCAATGGTAATTGGAGGAGGAGGCTCTTGTGCCGATTTGGGATTGTTGATGTCTTGGCTGGTTCCAAGAGTGAGATATGGAAGACTGGGTGGATGGATTTCCATTGAGATGGAAGCTTGAGGTGGTAAGCATGGGAACTGACTTTCTTCAAGATTGGAAAAGGACCCAACCATCTTTCAGATAGTTTTTTGGTGGGTCTGGTTGATTTGATATTCTTGGAGGAAAGCCATACCATGTCACCAGGATTGAAAACAGGTGGACTTGCTCTACCTTTATCTGCATACCTCTTGAACCGGTTTATGGAAGCTTCAAGTTCTCTCTTGACATCTTGCTGTACTGATTAGATTTTTGTTGATGACTTTCCAGCAGGAGTGTCTTGAGTGATGTGAACTGAATCAAAATGTGGATCTCTTCCATAAACAGTGAGAAACGGGGATTGCTTGGTTGAAGAGTGATCAGCATTATTGTAGGCAAATTCAGCCAGAGGGAGCCAGGTGTTCCAATCATCTTGATGACAACTGACATACATCCGAAGATACTGTTCTAGTATCTGATTTACCCTCTCTGTCTGTCCATCAGTTTCTGGATGGTAAGCACTTGACAAGTCTCTTGAAATCTCGAGCTGCTGACAAAGATTGGTCCAAAAAGAAGAAATGAAGAGTGAACCTCTATCACTGACAATGCTTAACGGAAGGCCATGCTTTGAAAAGATATTCTTGATGAATAAATGGGCCAAATCCAATGAAGTTATTGAAGACATTGTTGGAATAAAAACCGCCATTTTTGAGAATCTGTCCACTATGACAAGGATTGAGTCAAATGAATTGGACAGCGGCAGTTCAGTGATAAAGTCCATTGAAGGACAAATCCAAGAACCATTTGGAATTGGAAGAGGTTTGAGAAATCCAAACTTCTTATGGTGAATATTCTTGTTTCTTGAGCACTGTTGACAGGATGAAACATAATCCTTGATAAATTGAGTCATGCCGGACCAGTGAAAATCCCGCTTGACAAGTTTGAGAGTCTTCTCTTGGCCAGGGTGGCCAGCTAGAGGAGAATCGTGACGCTTTTGAAGAATACTAAGTTGATATGTGGAGTCATTTTGGACTACCACCCGATCTTTGAAGAGAAGAAGTTGGGAAAAGGAATCAAGAGAATAATCTTGAACAGATTTACCTTTACCCAAATCTTCAAGGGTACTTCTGTACTGTGGATCTTGCCATAATTTCTTCTGGATTGAATCAATAAAATTTGAAAAAGATTCCACCTTGACTGCAAAAAACTTTGAGGGTTGAACTTCATCTTGCTTAATGATTTGCTGAAAATTCATTGGATTCTTGCTGATGAAATCCTCCCCCCTCTCCGGATAAACGTCGTCCCGACGTGATAAGGCATCCGGAAGAGTAGCTAGGCGGCCAGGGCGGTAAGTGATTGAGAAATGAAATTCAGAAAGGAATTCAGCCCAATGGGCTTGACGGCGAGTGAGTACTTTGGAGGTCATGAAGTATTGAAGGGAAGAGTGATCAGTAAGAACTTCAAAAGGGGAAGCCAGTGAAAGAAGAAAAGCCCTCCAGCGCTTGAGAGCCCAGACGATACCAAGGAGTTCCTTGTCATGAATTTCGTAATTGAGCTCTGCTGGAATAGGCTTGCGGCTGTCAAATGCAATGGGATGTTTTCCTGAGTCAGAGACCTGACTCAGTACAGCACCCAAGGCATAATCTGATGCATCGGTCTCTACAATGGTGGGTAGAGAAGGATTGAAGTGGGAAAGGATTGGAGCGGTGGTGAAAGCCTCTTTGAGTTGATGAAACTGACTAAGAGCTTCCTCACTGAGGGGAAAAAAGGAATATTTCTTGAGGAAACTGGTGAGTGAACTGATCTTTTTTGAATAATTCTTGATGAAACGGCAGTAGAAGTTGGCAAAGCCAAGGAAGGATTGAAGAGCCTTGAGGTTTCTTGGAGGCGGCCAATTGAGAATCTGCTGGACTTTTGCTTGGTCCATCTTGAGGCCTTCAGAAGAAACTACATAACCAAGATATTCCACGCTTGAAACATGAAACAGGCATTTGGACGCCTTAGCAAAAAGGTTATTGGCTCTGAGTCTGGAAAGAACAGTGGACACATGAGTGACATGTTCTTCCTCAGATTTTGAAAAGACCATAATGTCATCCAAATAAACCACAACATAAACATCAAGAAGATCTTGAAAGGTATCATTGACAAGATTTTGAAAAGAAGCAGGAGCATTGGTGAGCCCAAATGGCATAACCAAGTACTCATAACTGCCATATTTAGTTCTAAAGCAAGTCAAATGTTCATCACCCTCCTTGATTCTGAGCAGGTTATATGCACCATGCAAATCAATCTTGGAGAAGATAGAAGAACCATTAAAGACATTGAGAAGCTGGTTCATAGGAGGAACAGGATACTTGTTCTTCCTAGTAACAGCATTGAGTTTGCGGTAATCAACACACAAACGGAGGCCACCATCTTTCTTTTTGACAAAAAGAACAGGTGCTCCTGTTGAAGAGGAGCTTGGCCGGATGAAACCTTTCTCTAAATTCTCTGAAATGTAGGCCCTGAGTGTATCTGACTCTTGTTTGGATAAAGAGTAGATCACCCCAACTGGAGGTAGAGACCCCTCCAGCTTAATATGATGATCACAGGCACGGTGAGGAGGAAGTTTTTCTGCTTTCACCTTGGAGAATACATCCAGATATTGGTGATAGACAGAAGGAACAACCTTCAACACAGTTTCTACTTCTTCTGGCTCTTCCTCTTCATCCCACAACTCCTCCAGGGAGTCATGATAAGATGAAGGAGGAAGTTCCATATTCCCAAATAAGAGGTGAAGTGAAGATACAGAATTATCTTCTCCAACATCTTGAATCTCTTTGAAGACTTCAGCTCTAGGAGATAGTAATGACTGTGGGGAATGAAGGGAAGGAATATGGACAGAAGATGGGAATGATGGTGTTCTAGAATCACCAACCAGAGCTGCACATGATTTTGCAGAAGAAAGGTCATTACGGAAAGAATTAGAAGGATCAGAATAGTCCAAATGATCAGGATTAAAGGTGATCAGCCCTTGCCTCCAATCAATAGAAGGATTAAAATGATTAAGAAAGTCAAAGCCCAATATGAGGTCTTCTCCCTTGGGAGTATCAATGACTAAAAAGTCCCATTCAAAGCTTGGGAAGGAAGGGAGCTCAACCATATATCTAGTACGGTGAGTCACAAATAAGGAAGGAGACGTAGAGGAGTCAAGAATGATAAGGAGAATCTTCTCTGGAAGTTCTGACGTAGTCAATGAGTACTTGTGAACAAACTGCTTTGCAATAAATGAGTGTGTAGCACCAGAATCAATGAGAATACTGTAAAAAACATCAGAAAGAGAAGAAAAAACAAAAAATTTAAGAGAATTTTTGACACCAGTAATCAGAATGCACAATTGTTCTCTGGAAGGAAAACTGTGGAGACCATTGAACACAATATGGTCTCCACTCAGGCTTTTCCCTGGCTGGGAAACTGGCCTGACGGTTGGGTAAGCTTGTTTTGAGGTCTTTTGAAGCAATACTCAAGACTTTGCTTCCCACCACAATAGGTACACAAGCCCTCCTTGATTCTTCTTTCTTTTTCAGAACCTTTCAACTTGAAGTTCTTATTCAACAAGGAAGAGTGGGGCTTGTCCCGCTTTTGAGCATGAAAATTCTTTCGCTTGTGGCTTGAGCTTGAAGAATTTTGATGATGAGAAGAACTTGACTTTGAGGCTTCAGGCTTATTCTCTTGATGAGGATTCTTCTCCTTTTGCCTCTCATGGTACCTGGTATCAAGTTCCAGGGTAACGTCCATTAAGTCTTGAAGAGAACCAATATTTGAAGGATGGAAGGCCAATTGATCCAGAATCCTGGATGGCAATCCCTTCCTGAAATGATGGATGAGAGCTCTTTCACCCCAATCCCCGATTCTTGAGACTAAGCTACTAAAATCAGCAATGTATAGTGATACATGCCCCCTTCTTTCATTCTTAAGGAATCCAACTCTGCTTCTGCTTTTCTGACTTCATTTGGGTCCCCAAACAAAGTGAATAGTTGTGATTCAAATAAATTCCAAGAATTGAGAAGGTATTTGGGATCTTGATTGGTGAGATTGGAAAGATAAGGCTCAATCCATTTTGCAGCCCTGCCAATAAGAAATGAAGTGGAATAAAGAACCTTCTTCCTGTCTTGAGAGAAGTTTGCCGGATCATTATGAAAAATTAATTGACAGGACTGGATAAAGCTTCTGACTTTGAAGGGCTGAGTCCCATCAAAGCATTCTGGTGCCTTCATAGATGGAGTCTTGAAGGCTGGTGGTCTTGATGAATCAGAAGAAGAAGCTGCTTGAAGATTGGCCATAATTTGAGTCATCTGCTGCATAATGGCCAATAAAGATGGTTCAGATTGATGAGAGACAGGCTGATCAGACTGGGCTAGAGTTGGTCCTCCAGTACTTTGGGATTCCCCCACCGGAGCAGGAACACCTTCAGTACCATCAGACTCTTCCTCTTCCACAGAATTCTCCTTCTCCTCTTCATCATCTTCACCTGGACCTTTGAAGCTAGTCCTTGAAATGCCTTGAAAACTGCAAACTACTCCCAAGAAAGAATTTGATCTTCTTGGCACTCTTCCTTCCTTCCTGGATGGTGCTTCTCCTTCCATGCGGGGTCCTCTATCTAATTGGGCCCTCAGTTGAGGAACTGCTGGGGTGCCATCAAGAGGAACTCTTGGAGTAGGAGTAAGAACAGCTTGAGTTCAAGCCTGGGATCTTGTCTGTCTTGCAGGAGGTGAGTGTTGGAGTGGCATGATTTAAATAAGAGTAAAATTTAAATAAAAGAATCAAAACTTGAACAAAACTTGAGGCAAAACCAAAATAGTCTTGAGGATCAAATCAAATCAAATCTTGAGGGGAAAAAATCAATGAATCAATTAAAGTCTTCAAGTACATCAATCAATCAATCAGATGAGTCTTGAAGCCAAAGAATCAAAATCAATGAAAATCTTGAAGTCAATAAAATCAATCAATGAAAATCAATGAAATCAAATCTTGCAGTGAAAATCAATCAGTCAAATGAATTCTTGAGTCAAAAATTAGTTTATGTCAAAGTCTTGATGTGAAATTAAGCAAATCAATGGAAAAATCTTCAGGTCAATCAAATATCTTGAAGTCAATATCAATTATGTCAAATCAGTCAATCAAATCAATTATCAAGTGAATTCTTCCTGAAATCAAAATTCTTGAAGAGAAAATCAAATTGAATCCTGATATGAAGAACGTGTCTGAATAATTTGATGAATAATCTGAAAAACAAAATAATAAGACATCTGAAATGAAGGATAAAATGAGATTGATTATTGAGATTAAGATTGAAAAGATAGACAGAAAAATAAAATTTGGGTCAGCTTTCAATTTTCAGAATGAAGAAATGAATGAGAGAAAATTGAGAGATGACAAAGAATCATAAATTTTCATAAGCCTTAAAGACGCATAATTTCGATGAATGAATGAATGAAATTGATGAAGAATGAATGAATAAAAATGATGAATAATGAATGAATATAATGAAAAGAAATTATGAGTTAATTAATCTAATGTCACAGGGGCTCTTATGGAAGCAAGAGGGCCTGGCACTCAGGAATCAAGAGCTCACTTGGAGGGCTCCAAAAGATGATAAGAAAAACTATGGAATATATTTCTTAAGCAGGAATAAGAGAAAGGACAAATATGCCAAAGATAACAAAGAATAAGAAGAATGAAGCCAGAGGCCAAAATAAAAGGAAGCCAAAAGCCAAGAAGCCAACCAAGTGAATCCTCAGTTCACTGTTTCAACCTGCCAGAAAGAACAATGGAATTAGTAAAGGATATGACCACTAATATCCACTGACAGGCAAAGAAAGAAAGAGAAAAAAGGTGCTAATGACTTACTTAAGATTATCAGTATTAACTTTAATAATGTAAAAGAAAATAAGGATAAAAATAAATCCAATAGATTAATTAACTGGGGAAAAAGTCCCCAGGTGCTGAAAGGTGGCCAGTATATGTGAAAAACTGAAAGATTGATCCTGAAGGTGGATCACTGGCTGTATTGTCCAAATCGGGCCAATACAGTTCTGGCCATCTTGAGTTTGAACTGTGTGATTGAATTCCCACAGTGGAATATGAATTGGCCCAATTGGGCCAAGTAAATACAGGTTGATTGATTGCCGCCTGTATGAACCAATTGAGTTGTCCAAGGAGTATTGAAATACTTGATGCCTTGACAACTGATTGAAATGATGGAATACCTCTGAGAATGAACCTTGGAAGAATCCTGAATGAGAGTACCAACCCAACTCCTGCATAGCCAGGTGGTTGGAGTCCTTGAATGGTCTTCTGCTTGCCACCATGGATTACCAAACTGATGAGTCCAAAAGTCCTCCTTCGAAATGGGCGTTGGTTTTTGGTGCCTTGAGTCAAGAAGGTGGAATTGAGTCCTGAAAACGTCACCATTGAATTGCTGAGCAAAAATGGTGCATAATGGTATATAACACCATATATGCACCACTCCTGCTGTAAGGTGTGGATATGAAACTTTGACTAAAAATCAAGTACTTTTCCTGTCCTCAAAATTTGTATAAGGTAAAATTCAGTTAAAAATAGTAATAAATATTATTTTTAAGAGAAAACACGCCAATTTTATTGTTTATAACTTTATTAGTATAAAACAATAATATTATAAAAATTTATTGTTTTACCAACAATAAAAATTTATCCAAAAAATACTCTACAAGAGATATTTTAAGGCTACAAAAGAAATTTCTTCAAGAGCAATTTCAATTGGAATTAATTGAGCAAAGAACTGCAAGCAATTAATTAAAGAACAAAGTCTTTAAAAAGAATATTAAAGAGAAAACACGCCCAAAAATGACCAGAGTGAATTTGGAAACAAAGTGACAAAGTTTACAGTGATGAAAGATGCTTTAATTCACTTTTGGGGTGGTTCAGGGGTAAAAATGATTATAAGAGTTACAAACAATGATTATAATGATTTTTTCACGTGGTTAAATGAATTAAAATGATTTCAAAATGGTGGCTGGAATCTTTGATTGATTGGTTTAACAGTGTTTAAACTAATTAATAAAAGGAAAAGATTCTAACATGAAGAGAAAAGTGGGGCAAAGAAGACATTCTTTTATAGCCATCAATTTTCTTACTCCAAAAGTAGAATTTACTCTTGTCAGTCGTGAAAAACATTCTGACAACAGAAAAGCCAATTATGGCATCATTGGACCCTGGTTTAGACCAAAAAGGGCTGGTTTAAGCCATTTTTAGCCATTTTTAGCCATTTTAGACCCTTAAATCAGCCATTACTATAGCAATACCAGGCCTAGAGCCTTCAAAACACGTCAGAATGTGTGTAAGAGGCGTAGAAACCAGTTAAAACTGTTTTTACTATGGTTGTTTTATCTTAAGGGTAGTTTTACCCTCTTGGCAACAGCTAAAACTACCCCAGTTGGTATCAAAACCTCATCATCAATTGAGTCCACAGACCCTGTAACTCAATTCCAGGCCAAAAATGATGAGCTTTTGCATGAATTTTGACATCCCACGCCTGTCAGCAAGGATTTTGGGGGTCTAGCTCCCCCTTAGAGCTGGAGTTCCTTTTCCCCCCCAAATTTAATCTTTCCAATTTATTGTTCCTTTAATTCCTCATCATGTATTATACTTATAATTTACATATGTAATTCAATTCAATTGTACAGTACAATACAGTAATAATTGACACCTCATATGTAAATCAAAGTTCACTTATGTAATACACGTGCACATTTTGACATTTCAATTGAATTCAATTGAAAATACTTCAATTCCTCATAACTTCTAAACTAAACACAACACCTCAATTTTAACACAAAAATTGATGGTTAACACCACATGTGGTGTGAATTAAATTAAGGTTTTGAGGATTTTCAACTTTTGTATTGAAAATACTAAAAACTTAATTTAAGCTTATTTAGAGTTGAGTTACAAGAATTTCACTCAGAGGTGACCCCACCTGATTTTTTATGAGGAATCCAATGGTGAAATAATTTTTATGTATTTATTTATTGGATAAAAATTTATAATAATTTTTGTTTAACTTTTTTCCAAATTTATTTATTTTTTCACAATTTTGTTAAAATTTCATTTTTACTTAATTTTTTCAAGTATAAATGTAATTTTATCCTTACAAAATTTAATGTTTTTTTATTTTTAAATTGTAATTAAATTTTTATTTTTAATATAATTTTATATTTATATTTTGATTTTTATTTTAATAATATAAATCAACTTATTTTATTTATATTAATATGTTATTTTTTATATTTGTGGTCTTTTGGGTATATGAAATTACCTCTAAGGCTCACATTCCCTCCCCCTAAAAAAAGAATATTACTTTGTAATATTGCTGTTTCTAGTGTGTCTGAATCTCCTGAGGAGTTTGGTAGCTTCTGGTATATCTTTTTCTTCTAACCATTTATCTTCACAAGTTGGGTCACTGTACCTAACAAGGTATTCCCTTACTTTCTTGGTTCTTAATTTCCTTTCTTTAAGAACTTTGGTAATTTTCTTAGTACAAGATGTCTCAATAGGAGGTATAACTTGGGGAATCTTATTCCTCAAGGGAAATTTCTCAGCATCACTAGATCTATATGGCTTTATCAAGCTTACTGGAAATGTAGGGTGCTTATTGCTAAGTTCTTCAGATAACTCTACTTCAACAGCATTTTCTCCATGGAGGGCCTTAATCACAAAACGTCCTGCGAAGGAGTCTTTCAACTTTTTACATCCTTTGATGTTATTGAAGTTAGTGGTGGATACAAGAACCAGGTCCCCTACTTTGAAATCTGGAGTTGCATGTGATTTATCCCATTTGTCTTTAGCATATGCAAAAGAGTCCTCCGTGCATCTTACTGCATGCTTTCTAGCTTTGTCTAGCATTCCTTTGAAGCTAGCAGCTGTGGGATGTATTTCAATTAAGTCTTTCCTCAAGGAATCTTGGGGTAACTTGGGGTTCCATCCTTTTTCTAGAATAGCAGGAGTCTGATTGGTACTGGCATGGATTGATGTTTTATATGCTAATTCCAGTGCTGGCAACAGAGTACACCAATCATGGGTAAATCCATCACAATCTTTAAATTCAAGGCCATATGCACAAAATCTTCTCACCATGTCCTCTAAGGTTTGGATCATCCTTTCAGCCAGGCCATCAGTTTGTGGGTGGTAGGCTGTAGAGAAAGACAGTTTAGTGCCAAATAATTGGTGAAGATTTGTCCATAGTGCTGAAGTGAATTTGGGATCTCTATCACTGATGATATTTGTAAATATCCCAGTCCATGACACTACTCTATTCCATATCAGAAGAGCTGTATCCATGGCTGTATCATCTTTGTGACATGGTAAAAAGATTGGAGTTTTACTGAATCTGTCCACAATTACTAGGCAAGCATTATAGCTCCTGTCACCTCCTGGTGGTAGGCCAGTTACCCAATCCATATGGACAATTTCCCAAGGTCTGTTTGGTTCTTAGATTTTTATCATATTTCCAAGTCTTTTGCCCGTGGATTTATTTGCCTTTTGGCATCTGTCACAGGTTTTGCAATACTCTGCAACATCTTTCTGCCACATTGGCCACCATATGCAGGTCTTTACTTTTTCTCTTGTTCTGTCTTCAGAAAGATTTCCTGAAAAGGGACTATCATGGCATTCTTTCAGTACAATATTGATTAATGACCTGTCTACAACTTTCATGACACATGTGTGCTTGGTTCTGTGGTAAATTATACCATCCAGTAGGTGAAATCTTCCTTCATCGTAAGAGATCCTCCATACTTCATCCAAGGCATGTATTAGAGAGTTGTCTTTACAGTCTTTGTTAAGTAATTGGCATAAGATGCTACAATTCTTATCTTGAGTGTAACTACTTCTGACTTCTTCAAAGAAGGTGGTGTTCAAGTCTGTAACACTTATTCCTTCTATTGGAATTTGTGTTGAAGATTCTTCTGGCACATAAGCAGGATTATCAATATTATTTGGTAATGGCCATCTGCTTAGTCCATCTGCATTCTTATGAATATTCCCATCCTTATGAACAATAGTCATATTGCCTCTGTATTCTTGTATGGCTATTTGCCATCTGAGCATGTGTCTGTTGGGTGTTTTCATGTTCAAAAGTGATTTGACAGCTGTACAATCTGTTATCACTCCAAAAACACATCCCTTTAAAAATTAGTTCAATTTTTCCAAGGCCCAGACAAGGCATAGACATTCCATCTGACTTGCTTTATATCTGGCTTCAGTTGGTTTGATTTGCCTGGATATGAAACATATGGGTCCTTCTACAGGCTTATCATTTATGATCTGAACTTGGTGAAGTGCAGCACCCAGTCCATCCCCTGATGCATCAATATACAGTTTGAAAGGCAATTTAAAGTCTGGAATCAGCAAGAGTGGAGCAGTGGTCAATGCTTCTCTTAGAGACTCAAAAGCTTTGACTCTGTCAACAGTCATCTCAAACACTGTGTCTTTGTCACACAACTTATAAAGTGGTCTTGCTATGGATGCAAAATCTTTAATGTGTTGCCTGTAATATCCTGCAAAACCTAAGAATGACTGAATTTCCTTCTTATTCTGAGGCATGGGTTTTAACAATACTGCTGCAACTTTGTTTTTGTCAATTCCAAGGGACAAACCAGATACAACATGCCCTAGTGCTTTAAGTTCTTTAAATCCAAAATGACATTTCTTCAAGGAGATTTTCATGTTTACTGATTGTATTTTTGTCAAAACTCTTGATAATCTGTACATGTGCTCCTCCCAAGTCTTTGAACAGATAATAATGTCATCAATGTAAATGATTAACCATCCCTCTGAGAGCTCTTCAGGGAAGATTTCATTCATCATTCTTTGGAAGTGTGAAGGTGCATTTTTGATACCAAAGGGCATCCTTAAGTATTCATACACTCCACAATGAACAATAATTCTCAAGTATTTTCTTGCTCTGGGTGTTACCACATTTCGATGGAATCCTTTAAGGGCATCCATAGTGGTTATATACACTGCTTGAGATATTTGAGTAATGGCAATTTGGATTTTTGGTATTGGGTATCTTTCTGGGACAGTGTAAGTGTTCAGAGCTCCAAAGTCCCCAACCATTCAGGATTTTCCATTATGCCATGCCACTATGACTGGTGTAGTTATTTCTACTTCCTCATTGTGGCCTACTTTTCTTATTACACCAAGGTCCAGAAGTTACTTGATATGAATTTCTAGAGCTTCTCTTGTTTTGGACTTTCTGGATAAGCAGGTCTTCTTGAGAGTGGTGGATAAGGTCTCTCAATGTTAAGAATGATGTCAACTTCATGACCAATAATTGCTCCCAGAGGTTCTTTGTCTGTAGCAAATGCTCCTCTGTGGTCATACAAAAGGGAAGAAACTTCATTTTCTTGTTTACCAGTCAGATGAAGGCTTATCTCAGCCTCATTTAACTGTTCAGACTTGAATTTCTCTAACTCTAAGTTGACTGGTGATACTTTGTTTACTGTAATTTGTCTTTTAAATGGTAAAAAGGCAAATTTCTGGCGCTTATTGTCCCCAATTGTAAAGTATCTGTCTTTGTTATTATGTAAATCTATCCCATACATGATTAAATAGTCATTTCCCAATATGAAATGGGTACTAGAGCAATTTTCCATAACAACAAATTCAACTGTGATTCTCAAATTACCATTTATGTGTGGGAATATGACATTGGTCTCAAAGATTCCTAATTCTTTCATTGGGTTACTTGCACTGTTGAATTTTATACCATCAATTGGTAACAATTGGTCTTCAAAATTTGGTACACAAGTCTTAAGAAAAGATTTTCCAACACAAGAGCAGAAGGCTCCTGGGTCAAGCAAAAGTTTGGTGGGCTTGTTGTCAATCACCACTTCTGTTATACAGGTATTACCAGCTGTATAACCTTTTCCTCTGTTTGGTTTTGTCTTCATAAGTTGTGCATCTTGAACTTTTGATAAATCAACTTGACCATTTCTCAATTGTGGTAAGTGGGAATAAGATTCCATGATGTCAAAAGTGGCATTGATATTTTCTATATCTTTTGAAGATTCAGAAAATATGGATGACTTATCATCTGAATTGTCTTCAATTATGTCTTCTTTTTCAACATCTGGTCCCTTTTCAATGTCAATTTCATTGATTTCCCCCTTTTTTGGACATGTATTGGCTAAATGGGTGGTGCTTTGGCAAATATGGCATTTTCTGACTGTATCTGCAGATTTATATTTAATATTACTAGAATTTTCTTTGGGGTTTTTGTCCACAGAATCTTTCCAAGGTGTATTAAACTTTGTTTTGAGATTCACCCTACTAGAAACAATTTTGGTTCTGGTGGTTACTTCTTCTAGTATATTGATAATATCCTCTGCTGAAGATTGTTCAGTAGTCCTGCTTTTGACAGCATGCTCTAAGTCACCTCCACATTGTCTCAGAATTTTTCTATGGATCATAAATTCTGACATGTCAGGATATAATGCTGTTAATCTGTCCTTTTGTTGGCAAAACCATGGTAAAGCTTTATCTTTATCAGTATTAAATTTGGCAGATTCAAAGGCTGTTTCAACTTTAAACCTCCAAGCATCATTTTCCCATTTGTTGATGATTTGGATTTTCCACCAAGTCCAACTCTAGTGTCCATGTGCTTGTCTTATTTTGATGTACCATCTGTGAGCTGATCTGGTAAACAAGGTGTTAAACCTGGCTGTTACCAATCTGTCTGGTAATTCAAAATCCTCTTTGATCATGTCAATACCTCTAATGAATTCCATATGGTCATACTCTCCTTCACCACTGAAGTGAGGCCATTCTTTAAGTTTTGGAACTTCTTTCAAGAGTGCTTGGCCCATTGATGGTTCCAAGTTATGAAAAGAAGTGGATAATTCATTTTTTAATTGTGAATTGTCAGGATCCAGTACTTGTGGATTTGAAATTCTTGTGCCCTCATTTTGATTTAGAGGTGTAGACATTCTTGGTAAGGTGTTCAGTATTTGTTCAATGTCATTCATTTTACTGTTGCTACACCTTTGGGAATTTCTGTATTCATGTTGGAAGCTTTGTATTAAATTTATTACTTCAATTTTATACATGTCTTCCTTATGTGTCAGTTCTTGCCATAACTCTGTCTGTCTTGTATTATCAGCAGTGACTTGATTCAATTTCATTGATAATTTTGATACTTCTTCTTGTGAAGCATCAAAACACTTTTTCAAGGCAATGGTATATGTCTTTACTTCAGTAAATAAATTTGAAATGTCATCAAGGACTTTCTTGTTATCTGTCTTGATAATATTTATGGCTTGTTTAATTCTTGTTTCAATTATGTCATCAATATTGAATTTAGAATATTTATCTGTTAATTCTTTAATATTGGCAGATTGTTCATTTATTTTATTAGAAGAATTATCATTATTGGAATTTTCAATTGTCCTTAAAACTTTTTCAAAACACATAAGTGTTTCATTAATTTGGCACAGACTCAGGTTGTTTGTTTTAATGTTGTTACAAATGGTTTCATTTTTATCAGAAAGATGTTTTTTCATGTCATTTACAGCATTATACAACTCTGGGATGGAATCAAATATCTCAGAAATCATTTCTGGAACCTTAATCTGGCTTCCTCCTTCTTCTGTAATTCCATCATGGTTCTGGCCATCTGAAATACATTTTCCATGGCATCTGCTGAATCTTTGGGATTCTGTATCCCTGGCTGTAAGGTTTTGGGGCTGGTGCCTTCCCTTTGCCCTTGTTTGGAGTTTGTGGCTGCTTTTTCATGTTGGAATTGCTTCTGCTGGCCACTGGGGCTGTTTTTGGCACTGGTTTGGGTGGTGGAGGGTTGTTTTTCCTGAATTCTAGTGTCAAAAGCATCATGTTTTTCTTCTCCATCAATGGATGCCATCCATTGAGCAATTTGCAAGTGTTGGGATGGCCCAAGAATTTTCTTACTGTCAGGTAAGAATTCATGCAATTCTTCCACAGGTCTGCAAGGATCTGGTACTCCTTGAATTGAAGTGCATTGTTGTATGCACTGTGGCTGGCTTTGTAAATGTCCACAGAGGCTTGTTGTGGCGGTGTCAGCTCTTTTTGAAGGTAAAATGGTATTATCAGCTTCAGAATGACCCAATTTAGTTGTTTGGAAGTCATCAACTGACCCTGTTCCTTCTGTACCTGTTTGGCCTCTGCCATAATCACGTCTATTACCTTTTTGGGAGCTGCTTGAGGGGTTGTAGCTGGCTCCTGACCTGGTTGAAGGCATAATTATGGTTTAAAAAGGCTTAAAATAGTATTTTTACTTCAAAAAACTTACTATTGGCCAAATTCTTAGCTTTCTGAAGAGTATTACTTATGTCCAAGTTAATTAATTCAGAAGATATTGGTTCAGGTTGAATATTTTGAGTCACAATTACAGTACTATTATGTTCTGAATTAATAGTGCTTGCAGGAACAATGCTGGTGACTGTTGAGGCTGTTTCAATGTTTTCTTGTCTTACCACGTTGTCAGACACTAAAATTAATGAAAAAGCCAATTAATTAAGTAAAAAAAAGGTTATTTCAAAAAAGAAATAAAAATATAAGCCTCACTTATAATATGAAAAAAAGTTATTTTTATTGGATTTTTTGAATTATAAGTATTTTTTATATGTTTTTAAATTTTTCAATATAAGAAAAAAGATTCAAAAATAGTAAAAAAAATATGTCACAGGTAAAATATCACGGCTGGTCCCCAAATGTAAGGTGTGGATATGAAACTTTGACTAAAAATCAAGTACTTTTCCTGTCCTCAAAATTTGTATAAGGTAAAATTCAGTTAAAAATAGTAAGAAATATTTTTTTTAAGAGAAAACACGCCAATTTTATTCTTTATAAATTTATTAGTATAAAACAATAATATTATAAAAATTTATTGTTTTACCAACAATAAAAATTTATCCAAAAAATACTCTACAAGAGATATTTTAAGGCTACAAAAGAAATTTCTTCAAGAGCAATTTCAATTGGAATTAATTGAGCAAAGAACTGCAAGCAATTAATTAAAGAACAAAGTCTTTAAAAAGAATATTAAAGAGAAAACACGCCCAAAAATGACCAGAGTGAATTTGGAAACAAAGTGACAAAGTTTACAGTGATGAAAGATGCTTTAATTCACTTTTGGGGTGGTTCAGGGGTAAAAATGATTATAAGAGTTACAAACAATGATTATAATGATTTTTTCACGTGGTTAGATGTATCAAAATGATTTAAAAATGGTGGTTGGAATCTTTGATTGATTGGTTTAACAGTGTTTAAACTAATTAATAAAAGGAAAAGATTCTAACATGAAGAGAAAAGTGGGGCAAAGAAGACATTCTTTTATAGCCATCAATTTTCTTACCCCAAAAGTATAATTTACTCTTGTCAGTCGTGAAAAACAGTCTGACAACAGAAAAGCCAATCATGGCATCATTGGACCCTGGTTTAGACCAAAAAGGGCTGGTTTAAGCCATTTTTAGCCATTTTTAGCCATTTTAGACCCTTAAATCAGCCATTACTATAGCAATACCAGGCCTAGAGCCTTCAAAGCACGTCAGAATGTGTGTAAGAGGCGTAGAAACCAGTTAAAACTGTTTTTACTATGGTTGTTTTATCTTAAGGGTAGTTTTACCCTCTTGGCAACAGCTAAAACTACCCCAGTTGGTATCAAAACCTCATCATCAGGTGAGTCCACAGACCCTGTAACTCAATTCCAGGCCAAAAATGATGAACTTTTGCGTGAATTTTGACATCCCACCCCTGTCAGCAAGGACTTTGGGGGTCTAGCTCCCCCTTAGAGCTGGAGTTCCTTTTCCCCCCCAAATTTAATCTTTCCAATTTATTGTTCCTTTAATTCCTCATCATGTATTATACTTATAATTTACATATGTAATTCAATTCAATTTTACAGTACAATACAGTAATAATTGACACCTCATATGTAAATCAAAGTTCACTTATGTAATACACGCGCACATTTTGACATTTCAATTGAATTCAATTGAAAATACTTCAATTCCTCATAACTTCTAAACTAAACACAACACCTCAATTTTAACACAAAAATTGATGGTTAACACCACATTTGGTGTGAATTAAATTAAGGTTTTGAGGATTTTCAACTTTTGTATTGAAAATACTAAAAACTTAATTTAAACTTATTTAGAGTTGAGTTACAAGAATTTCACTCAGAGGTGACCCCACCTCATTTTTTATGTGGAATCCAACGGTGAAATAATTTTTATGTATTTATTTATTGGATAAAAATTTATAATAATTTTTGTTTAAATTTTTTCCAAATTGATTTATTTTTTCACAATTTTGTTAAAATTTCATTTTTACTTAATTTTTCAAGTATAAATGTAATTTTATCCTTACAAAATTTAATGTATTTTTATTTTTAAATTGTAATTAAATTTTTATTTTGAATATAATTTTATATTTATATTTTGATTTTTATTTTAATAATATAAATCAACTTATTTTATTTAGATTAATATGTTATTTTTTATATTTGTGGTCTTTTGGGTATATGAAATTACCTCTAAGGCTCACACCTGCAACCTTGAGTACGGGGTGCATGGAGGAATGGAAGAATCTTCCTTAAGTTGAGGGAAAAACTTGATGAACTGATTTGGTGGCCCCTGGTGGTTGCCAGAGGTCATGACAGAGATATTGGTCCATAGTGGTCCATGGCCAAAAATGAGTCCTACGTGATTTATGGCCAAAAGGGTGTCCAAGGCGTTTTTGGCCAATTTTAGGTCCAAGGGAAATATGGCCAATTTTGGCTCAGGTGGGCCCAGATGTGGTTTGGGACCCACCTGGCCTTGGGGGCTAGGTGGCTTCCCCCTTTGGCCCCTTTTGGCCTCATTGGATTAGGCCAAAAGGGGCCCTAAAGGCCTGCGGACCGCAGCTTACGGACTGTAGGGGGCCTAAATGGCCTTTTGGGCCATTTGGGCCCAAGACCCCCTAATGAAAAGGGGGGGCCTGGATCCACTGGTGGTGGCTAGGGGGGCTGGAGACCCCTAAAAGACAAAAAGGACCCCCCAGGCCCAAAATCAATGATGAAGGCCTGGGGGTTGGTGAGGTGTGAATTGGCCAAGAGGGCCAATGACGGCAGGATATGGCCTGAGGCCATAAATGGCCATTGGGATGGGTTGTGGCGTAAGAGCCATTGAACACCCAAAGGGGGCCAATGAGCTATAAATGATATGACGTGGCCAATTGGCCCCAACTTGGCTCCAGGTTGGATTGCCGCAACCATCAAGGAGCAGGGTCAAACTCGTGGTTGTGACAGCATCTTTCATCACTGTTAGCTTTTTCACTTTGTTTGCAAATTCACTCTGGTCACTTTTGGGTGTGATTTCTCTTTGGATATCTTTTTGAAGACTTTGTTCTTTAATTAATTGCTTGCAGTTCTTCTCTCAATTGATTCCAACTGAAATTGCTCTTGAAGCAATTTCTTTTGTAGCCTTAAATATTCTTGTAGAGTATTTTTGGATAAATTTGTATTATTGGTAAAACAATAAATCTCTATTATATTATTTTTTTATACTTGAAAAGTCAAAAACACTAAAATCGGTGTGTTTTCTCCTAAAAATACTATTTCATACTATTTTTTAGTTATATTTCACCTTATAAAAATTTTGAGGACAGGAAAAGTATTTGATTTTTAATCAAAGTTTCATATCCACACCTTGAACTTTCCATTACTTGGAATACACCAGCATCTGTGTGGTAGCTAGACAGAGCTCTCCAACTTGCATTAAAGGGATGCATTTGAGAAATTTCACCCAATGACTTGGTGTGATTGCATGTTACATTCTTCTAAAGCATTCTGTCAGCCCCGCAGCATACATTTACACCAAAGGTGTAGGTACTAAAATATTGGCTGATCTACAAACTAGGATGGTGTAAGACTACTTCAGCATTCATGCATATTACCGATGGGTAGCCCTTCCAACTTTTTGCATAGGTGTAGATCATATGCCACATGCTCAGCATAGTGATTCACCTGATTTGCACATGCCAGCTTGACATGTCATGGTCAAAAGTGCAATACAGCAGATTTTTGGAATGCCATGATCAGAGCACTTTTCACAATAGCTCATTGGAAATCCTACTTCTGTGCACTTTACCTAGACATGTGCAATGCTCATCCTGGCGAAAATGTCTTCCAATGTTGTGGAAAATGCTCATAATGAGTGCTTACAAAGATGAAATAGCAATTTATCAGCAGGGTTGCATTTGATATTGTTATATCAATAGTTCAACAGCTGTGCAATTCAAATTTTCAGCCACTGAGCATTTCAATTATGACCCCAAAGCAGACCTGTGAAATTGGTCAACCCAAGTTCATGCTGTGTTCACTTTCCATACTGCCTCATGACCCTTTGTTGAAACTGTATCACCTGTCCATAATGGTAGAATGCTTTCCATGGTGAGCTGTAAAAAAATGTACCATCTAATTTTCTGCATGGGGCATTTGTGGGATGCACGCACTATGCACCTTCAACAATGCACTCACAAAAGCACTCCTAGCCAATCAGGTGGCTTTTTAATGCAACAAAGGGGATATGACTGAGTATGACAATTCAATCAAGTGCAGTACTCAGCCCAAACCCCTTTGTTCCCCTGTGTCACACAGGAATTTCCCTTCTCAGTCACAGAATTGGATGCAACTGAGCTTTCATCTTTCCAAAAGGCCTTGAAGCTGAGACATTGGCGGGGGCTGTGACTGGCTCAGGTTCTCCCTGGTATAAAAGACCATCTTTGCCTGAAATGCCCTTCACTTTCTCCAAGCTCCCCCACTGTTATTCTTGTGTGTATTCCCCTTTGTCTTCCTCCCTTTCCACCCATTTTGATTGCGCCAAACAAGCCACTCCCCTCCCTCCCCTTTTGTTTTTTTTTGCCAATTATACTTTCAGAAACCCCCTTCTATCTACATTGTGCATCATCTTCTCCATTTAACAGTTTTGTCCATGTTATATTCCACTCTTTAAACTAAATCTTCATCATGACTTTCTCCCAGACTTTTCAACACCTCACTTTAGAGCTTGTATATTATTTTGATCACATTTTGAATTTTCAATGCATCATATGTCTTCCTTATTGCTTCACATGTTAATTTCTATATGGATACTAACATAATTTGTATTTATTTTAGATGTCTCACACTTTTTGTGCTAAGCGGGGTGTTCCCTGTGTTTGCTCCTTCACAACAACTGACACTTGTGATGCTTGTGGAAAAGAACACAAAAAATGCTTGTTTGTTGTGCAACCATTCCACCTATGAAGCAAGAGGAGATCTGGCCCAAGATGCCCTTGTGAGGACTCCTTCATTTTCAGCAATGATGAAAGAATTCCTGAGGGGGAATGGACTCCATGACCCCAAGCAGGCAGATTGGAGCGTTTTGGGACAATTAGCCCCGTGCCCTCAAGTATTCATTTGTCCATCCCCCTCCAATGGTCACTTCACTCCTCAACTGGAGCAAAGTGATTATCTGGCCAATGAAGGAGGGCGATGGTGAGAGGACATTCAATCTTGGGCTGATTATCACCATGTATTGTCACCCATGGGATTCAAACGTTAAAGTAAGCTCTTATTTCTCCTCTCTGACTCATTTTTCTTCATGCAATCATACTCAACATTTTTCTTTAGCCATAGAACAAAACCCACTGGATCCCCAGCAACAAGACACTCCTGTTCCTTCTATGCCTCACAAGAAAACTTCACGACAACTGACTCCAGACCCGAGTGGCACCCAATGATCAGAGGACTTGTTCTGCAGTAAGCAGGAAGATATTCCTTTGCTAATTTCAACTTTTGAATCAAGTGAACTGACTCCTCCCTCCTAACACAATAAGCCATCTTTTCCAAGCCCAAGTCAATCCTCAGAATCTCAAGTCCCATCACATGAGGATGCTTTGACTTGTGAGCCTGAACATGAGGTGGCTCCGACACAATCCACAGAGGAACATTTTGGTAAGTCCCCACTTTACTTCCTTTACTCTTATCAACTTTCCCTCACCCCCCCCCTTTGACTATCTCCAGCTTGTCCTGCTACTCCCTGCTCTGTCATTATCTTTGACAATACGTCTGTCAGCTCCCCGATTCCTTCACCAGAGATCCCAACTTCCTCCTCCCCTCATTCCCATGATGAGGCTTGGAAGGAATTTAATCACTTATAACCAACCCCAATGATTCCTTGAGCAATTTTCCACGACTTAATCAACCAAATCTTGTTGGAGCATCACCAATTGCTCCACATGATTCCCTTTGTGGATCCGACTCATTGAAATGAGATGTACCACAAACTCTGGGAGGAACTAAACTCCCTCCTTGGCCAGGCATTGGAGGCTTATCCAAAGGAGGACATCACCCGGATAGTCTAAAGATTCCTCAAAAAATAATTAAATAAATAAAAATGCATTCTTTTTGCCTATTTGATTTTGTAATACACTGTTTTAAATAAGTTAGTTGGAATCAATTCACAATTTTTTCCATTTTTGTTATATTCATTTTTCCTGTGAGATTTCCTTTTTTTCCAATTGTGCAAATAATTTCTGTGAGTGCCCCACAAAATGTTTCAGTCAGTATTTCTTTGTGTGAGCCTCTTTTGTAGAAAATGTGCAAATAGTCACCATTACTACCCCCTACATTCTCTGCTTCCATGGTTCCAAGCCGTATGAGATCGTAACTGTAAAAAACCTGGGGTTCCCCGCATGTGAGCAACCCACCGGATATTCGTGAGTCATTGCCTTTTCTATGGTTACACACTATGAATCTTTCATGTGTAAGGAACTATTTGAAGCATTGGGAGCCTGTACTGGTGTAAGGAATTGTTTGAATTGTTGGGAACCTGTACAAGCATAAGGATTTTGGTGTGAAGTGGTGGGAGCCTGGACAGGCGTAAGGAATATTTTAAATTGTCAGGAGCCTTCCCAGCGTAAGGAGTTGTTTGAATTGTCGGCAACTTGTACAAGTGTAAGAATTTGCATATGAAGCATTGGGAGCCTGCACTGGCATAAGGAATTGTTTGAATTGTTGAGGACCTCTAAAAGTGTAAGGATTTTCTTGTGAATAGTTGGGAGCCTGCACCTGCATAAGGAATGGTTGGAATTGTTGGGAGCCTTCCTGGAAGAAGAAGTTGCTTGAACTGTTGGGAACCTGTACTACCATAAGGATGTGCATGTGATGTGTCACAAGCTTGGACAGGTGTAAGGGATTGTTTCATTTGTCAGGATCCTCCACAAATGTAAGGATTTGAGTGCTAAACATTGGGCTTCTGCACAGGTGCAAGTATTCACATGTGAAGTGTCAGGATCCTGGACAGTCATAAGGATTTGTGTATGAGGGACTGGGATACTTGCAATGCAAATGACTCCAAATCTCTACGTGACTTTCACGCCCTGTTTGTGACCATGAGGAATACAAGCATCTTTGGGGGTAACTACCAATTATTGGGATGACCAACTGGTCCCATTATCAACCACAAGTGAGAATAGCCTTAATAACCTCATTATATGCCCATTTACGGTGGCAAGACACTGTACATGCGCCATTTCACCCCTTTGTCATTGGAGCCACCGTATCTCCTCAATTCAAATTCATCAAAAGCATATTTATAGTGTAATGTGCATGACCACATCCTCTAACTCCCCAATGCATCCAAATCCCCTCATTCTGCTAATTGGGATGAAATTATATTACCATCTGTGATGTGATAGCCTGCTCCCTTTCCAATCTCATAAGTGCTGTGGCTTTTCCGCCACATTGTTCTTGCTAACCTCCTTGAGCATTGCATGGAAATCCCCACTAGGGGTGTGCTTTTGTTGTCCTGTGCTGGATCATTATAGTGAAAGAATGTACTACTGGCCCACACTACCTGAATGAGCCCATGAAATTTGGATAGATCAATCCAAAAATGCTTATTTGGGAAAATCAATTTTCCCCCTGTACAATGCTTTGACGCATCTCCTTGAATTTGGCCAGTCTGCTTATCACCTTCAAACCACCATCCCAAAGCATACAATAATGCATCCTTATAAACATGAGGCAAATATTTGAATCCGTTCATGGTTCAAGTGAGTGTGGAAGCAAACTCGGAAGCCCCCTGATTTGCAGAAATATCAGTTTCATAGTTGACTTGATCAAAGGAGGGGTCCCCCAATGACTTGTAGCAAGCTTTCATCTTTTAAAATAATTTATCGCCAACACATTGTAAGGATTGACCTAGAATGCAACCCACAGAGCTATGATTGGCACCTTGGTTTGGCAATCCATCTTTTGTGTCTTCAATTCTCCCAAGGCTTCTGTAAATCCCAATTTTTTTTCTTTGTGCTACATTTGCGTCACCCAATGTGTATATTTTTTGCAAAAGAAGAATTGTGATAATTCATCCCATTGATTGACTTTGACTACACTCATTGTTGTGAATGGTCTGAATTCAACAAGGGCAATGAGTAATCCAATTGAAGAGAAAATTGCAACATGGCTAAAGTGAATGTGTTTGATCTTATTGACATCCACAACCCTCCAAATTTCACTTGGGGCCATATTTGCTGATACTGGAATTAATATTTGTTCTGTTGTCCAAGTTGAGGAAAAAAATTATTCTTTTGGGTGATTTTGGCCTCATTTGTCTTTCAGGATGTCCCACTATTCCCGAGTGGTAGAGGGATCACTTTGTGTGGAAGCAGACAAGATATCAGATACTGCTGACCCCCATCTGAAGCTAAGGCCTTTTAAACCAGAATGGTGCCCAATGCCCAATGAGCTTTGTTTGGCACACATCCTTGGCTTTGCCGTTGGAGCCCACATGGCATTGGCTTGATCTAAACTGACTAAAGCCAATGTTCTTCCATGGGGCCCAATTAGGGTGCCACACAAATGCTGACCCATATATATATCTAGATATATATGCTGAGAATAAGTGAGCCACTCACACTTTCCTTCCTCATCCCAATGCTTTCCCCTGCATTCCCTTTTAAGCTCCTTTCCTTTTTTTGTGAATAGCATGCTTACACAGGAAAATGAAATGAAAGCAAAGGATTAGTGACCATTGTTTGAATTATTAATTTCACCTAAATTTGATTTTTGTTAATGAATGCTTTTGCTTTTCTGGTAAAAAAGAGAGATTACATCTGGCTTTTGCAAATTGGCAATCTCAAGTACCTGAATCTAAAATAATGAAGTGGATACTGCATTATTCCATTTGATATATTGATGTTTCCATTGAATGAGTTTCAAATCCAACCATGTGGAATATTGCAAGCACGTTCAAATGCAATATGCACTCTTCTGCTTATCCCTAATTAGCCTAGTCATTCTGAAAGAGCCAGTTCCATTTGAGCTATTATGAGATGGTGGGAAGTGATAAAACCCACTTCCTGAAATGCCCCTGCGTGTGCTAATTGTGGGCACAACTGCCTGACTCATTTTTTGTCTTGACGGAGTATTTTCAATGGTGTATGGAGGCATGCCTTTGTACAAAGGTAGTTATTATTGGCATTCATACTGAGATATCTGGGAAGTAGTAGGATAGGTAGTCACAATAATTAATTTCATAAATCACTTTCTAAAATTAAATTACAATCTATCTGATACAAAGCTATTTTAAAATGGGAAAATTTTGGTTGTAAGTTTAGCCAACCTGGTACAGTCAATGTGACCTCATCACTCAAACCAAGACCCTGCTTCTCCATCCATGCATCACCTAAGTCTAATACCAAGCATCCTGCAAATTCAAATCTAAGAGGTACAGTGGGGTTGAAGGACTCTGATGAGAAGAAACTCTTATTCAGTAAATTACATATATACTTATTAGTATGTAGCCACACCGGCTCTACTAGATTTTTACCCTCTGAAAGTGCTTTGGAAATGACAATGAGTGGTAAAGACCCTTTCACTGAGCTTGTTCTCCAGTCATTTGAGCACACCATCAAACCCAAAACCCCCGCTGCACAGAATGGGGCTGATATACCATAGCAAATTTGATTCATTCCAAGATTCTTGTGACATGCCAAAAGATCTTTGATGGATGCATTTTTTTAGAGCTTGTGGGTTTGCCTTTTTTTTCAGGCTGCGCTAAGAGCCCCGGCAATGCCATAGACTTTGACCTTTGTATTGTGGGAACTCCTCTTGTGTGGGATTAAAATGAGGCAGTACCTGGAGGGGGAAATCACAGGTAACTAGTTTTGAATTGCTAATAACTCCTGTAACCAAGGGTGGCAAGGGTGTATTGCCTGCCCCTCCTAAAATACTGAACAAAATCCTCCTTGGAGCTCACAAACCAAAATAAAATTAGTAAGTGGCTTTACAACTGCAGAAGACAAAATTCAGCAGTCTCAGATCAGACCTATTCAATAAATAATAATAAAAGAAATGTCAGTAACTTGGTTAAATTTGAGATTTTAATGAAATACTTGTCTGTTTAATTTTAATATTTTTTAGTTGAATTGAGGTGAGTTGTTTCTTCTTGGTGATAAATCCTTGGTAGGATGGGTTATTTAAGGCTTTCTGGAAAATTTGATTGGTGTTGATAAAGGTAATTTTGTAAAGGTATAGTTATAATAGAGTAAAATAAATTTTTTAAAGGTTTGTTATTTTTTTAAGAGTGGTTAATAATAAGATAAAGGTGTATTTGTTAAATTTAAGAGGTAAGATTCTTTGATATTGGATTTTTAAAGGGGTAAGTTATTTTTAATTCTTGATAAATGGTGTTAATTTACTGGATAAAATATTTCAATAGAGTAGTAACCCTAATCTTGGGTACTGGGTAATTTTTAATAATAATTTTATTTTAATACTAAGATTCCACTGAGCTTAGCTACTGGGCAATCTTTAACACTATACTTCCACTGAGCTTAGCTACTGGGTAAGTAAATTCACTATAATTTGCTGGACTACCTCCCAGGTGAGGGATGACTTATTCCTGTGCTTGTAATGTGCAGAGGATATATTGTGCATGGGGGGGATTTTGAAATTTGGGGGGAGAGAGCCCCTCTATTTATACCTTTTGGGAGCCCAGAGGGCCCTCCATGGGAGCTTTCTTTTTCCACTTTAATTCCTCTTGATTTCATCATGTGACTCTGTTTTTGGTGAGGACCTTTCTTGCATGGGTCAGGTGATTTAAGGTTTGGTGATAATTTTTCTCTGCACAGCCTTCTTTCATCACATGATGGTCTTTTGGTGAGCTAATTATGATGTGATTTTCTTGGATTTTCCTTGCATGCATGAGGTGATTTCATTTTGGCTGAGGATTTTTCTTGTGCACAGCCTTTTTTCTGTCCCATGATGTTCTGTTGGTGGATGCAGTATCACATGATGACCTTGTAATTCCTTTGCATATGTCCTATTTTAGGTTGGGTAGAAATGGCTGTGTAATTTATGCAGGTGTCATGTTTGTTTTTCTTCTTTTTGAACTTTAAAATGAAGTCAGGTGATAACTTCTTGCATTGGTGAATTTACTGTTTTTTATGAGATGATGTGATTTTTTGATTTTGACACATGCTGTGCATAGTCATGTGGTTGAGATTTAATTGGAATTGTGTACTGCATGCAGCCTGTTGTGACTAGCTTTGGTTTGAATGAGGTGATGAGTAGTGTAAATAATTATGTTTTAAGATTTTAAGTGGGTTTACTGTGGATATAAGATAAGGTACTCCTGTGGCTGTGTTGTAATTGACTTGCAGGAATTCCATGGGTTTGGCTTTGCATCATATGACTTTGAATGCAAGTTGGCTGTGTAACTAATGCATGTGTCATTTTCTTCCTGCATGAGTCCTGTGGCTGTAAGGGGGTGTAAAGCTGGGTGGGGTGTGTAATTTAAAGGGTGGTACCTTATTTCTTGTAGCTAGTTTACTATATGTAACTTGGTTTTTATATATGAATAATGAAATTGAATAATTTATTTAAACACATAGCCTGCCCTTTGGTGCCTGTGCCATGGTTTTATGAGTTAAATCCAGCTTCTTGCTGTAAAATTGACCTTTTGGTGTAAAATTTGAGTGTAAGTCTGCCTGTAGGCTGGATTTACTGCTGTTGTGGGTTACTATGAGCTTGAGCCTGGTGAAAAAAATGGTATGGAATACCACATCCCCCTCTCCATTTAATGCTGTCCCCAGCATTCCAGGTGAGAGCTCTCTATTCTTCATCTGATTCTGTGGTTTCCTCCAATACCTCTTCCTCATTTATTGATTCATCTTCTTCACTTTGTTGTTCTTCTGTGTCTTCTTTTGTGTTTATCAACTTTCCTCTTGGGTAGAACCTTTTTACTTGAGAGGCAGCAAATCTTCTTGATAATTGTGTTCCATCCAGCTCCTCAAGTTCATATGGTCCATTGTTTATTTGTCTATTTACTCTGTAGGGTCCATTCCATTTATTTTTGAAAAGTAGCCCCCAATTAGTTTCTATTGCTTTGTTATAAACCAGGACCAAGTCTCCTGGATTAAGTGGTGATCTTAGTTGGTGTGCCATTCTTCTATCCCAATATTTCATTGAGTCCTCCCTTGATCTTCTGAGTTTTTTGGCTGCTTTCCTTCTCATTTCTTCTTTTCCTTCTAATTGTTTAGCTCTGGCTTCAAATAATTCCTCAGTTGTGGATATTTTGTGCCATTCTACTGCTAAAAAGGTTTTTGTTTCAATGTCAATTGGTAGTACTGGTAGTTGTCCAAATTGGAGTTCATATGGTGAGAAACCAGTTGTCCTTTTAGTTGAGATTCTGTCAGCCAATGTAACAAAAGGTAGATATTTTTTCCATTTTCCTCCATTTTCTCCACACATCTTGACTAATGCATCTTTGAGCTGCTTATGGCCCCTTTCAACCATTCCTTGAGACTCTGGGTAATAAGGTGTGGTGACTCTGATCCTTGATCCTGCTTTCTTTACTGCATCTTGCAATTCTTTTCCAAACTCTGGCCCCCATCAACAGTTACTTCTTTTGGTGAGCCATACCTGCATATCCATTCTGAGGTGAACCATTCTGAAACTGCTTTTGCTGTTAATTTGACTAGTCCAACTGTTTCTGGCCATCCTGAAAAATCATCTCTGGCCACAACCATATATTTCCATCTTCCAGATTTAATATGCACTGCATCCATGCTTACCCTTTCAAAGATTGTTGATGTTGCTGTAGGCCTTCCTTGTTCCCTTTGTAAGTTTTGACTTCTCTTTTGGCAGGCTAGGCAAGATTGAACCCATTTCTTGACTGATTTCTTCATTCCTTCCCACTAAAATCTTGCTTTAATTCTTCTGTAAGTTTCATTTTCTCCTCTGTGGCCCATGTCTTCAAGAAGTGACTTTAAAATGTATCTTTGAGCTTCTTCTTTTTATCCTTCTAAATTCTTCATCTTTACTTGATTTTGGTTTTTTCATTGTACTTAAGTATTCTTGCATTCTCTTCCAAAATCCTTCTTGTTTGGTTGGTACTTGTATTCCTGAAAAATTGAGTGAATTTACATTCTTAGCCCCAAATCCAGGGTGTGGCTTGATCCAATCTTCTTCTTTATCAAATTCTGGTGCATCTTCTTCTTCTTCTTCTGAGTTTTTTGGTCTTCTGGATAGCCCATCTGGCATAGTGAAAGTTTTCCCTGGTTTGTGTACCAAATCAAAGGAAAATAGTTGAATGAAAGCCACCCATCTTGTCATGGGGGCTTTGGGTAAGAAAGGGGTGTTTATCATTTCAATTAAGGCCTTGGCATCAACCTGTAATTCAAAATGTTGTCCCCAAAGTATGGTTTGAAGTTTCTTGAGAATTCTTGCAACTCCACAGAGTTCCAATTTGGGTTGTGAGTATTTTGATTCTAATTTTGAAAAAGTTATTGATTCATATAATACTGGTCTGTCTTTTCCTTCTTTGTCTTCTTGAGTGAGTACTGCTCCTGCAGCAATGTAGCTTGAATCTACTGCTAGCTTAATTTTTCCTGCTCCTTTTTCATAATCCAATTTCTTGAGGGTTATTTCTTCTCCAACTATTCTTCTGAGCTTATGGAAAGCTTCTTCACATTTTTGATCCCAGTCCCAGTCAACATCTTCTCTGGTGAGCCTTCTGAGTGGTGATGCAATTTGTGAGAAGTTTTCAATGAACATCCTTACATAGGCACAAAGCCCAAGAAATCCCCTTATTTCCTTCTTGTTAAGAGGTGTTGGCCAATTTTGAATCTTGTTGATCTTTTGTTTTGAGATTGTTCTTCCTTTGAATGATACAACATGCCCTACTATGTCCAAAGCTGGCACACAGCATGCAAACTTTGATCCTGAGATAGTAAGTCCTGCTTCTTCAATTCTGAATAAAATTCTTTCTAATGTTATGGCATATTCCCATATAAATCTTCTTATTGAGGGGGTTTCTGGTAGTGTTTCTTAATTGTAAAGTGATCTTGGTCCTTTTATTCCTCCATCATCAATAAAAATTCCTACACTTTCTGGTATTTCTTCTTGAAGTATCCAGGTCATTTGGGCTTGGTATACTGCTACTGAGTTGGTGGCTCCTTGGGGTAGTCTTGTGAGTTGCATCCTTCCAAGGGGTGTTTCAAAAGTTGTGAGGGGTCTTGTAGTGACATCTAATTCTCTTTCATCATATCCTCCCATGATATCTCCTAGTCCATAGCATGCTCTTCCTGCAAATGCATCTACAAATTCTTCAATATGAGGTGGTAAGCCAGCATCCTTGATGGTGACTTTGTTGAGTTCTTGAAGGTCATGGACAATTCTGAGTTTCCCATTTGATTTGGCCACACAAAAGATTGGGCTTGTGTAGCTTGAGGTGGATTGCTCATAGAGTCCAGTCCTGATTCTTTCTCTGATTAATTCAGTAAACTGAGGTAAAATTGATTTGGGAATGGGAATTGGTTTCTTCTGCCAAGGTTCATGAGGTATTACTGGTATCTTGTAAGGTTTTCCATATGAGTGTTTGAGTAATCGTCTTTCTTCTTCACAGAAAGCTATTGCTTTTTCCCTTAAGGTAATAACATTTTTGAGTAAATTGATTTCTTCATTTGATAACCATCCTGGTGGGCCAAAATTGACTGCTTGCAGTCTTTCATGGGTGACCTTGAAGGTTTCTTGAAATATAGGTGGGTTGGGTGATAAAGGTGTTTCATAAGGATCTCTTGACAGAGGTGGTCTTTCCAAAGGTGGGTTAAGGTCTTGAGGCATTGGCTCATTGACTGGTCTCACCTTCTTCAGGACTGATTTGTATTTGGCTGCTAAAATTTGGTGATCCATTTTCAGTTATTTTGTTTTTATTTCTTCTTGCTTTTAATTATTTCTAAGAATTTGCTAGTGTCCTGAAATATTGAGGTCTTCACAATTCTTCTTTCTTCTTTCTTCCATAAAAAAAAATGTAGTTTAAGGTCATACAGGACCTACAACTAGGTGTGTAACCCCTGTATATTAGGTATACAAGTCCTGCAGTTTAAGTCATGCAAGGACCTCCTGGCCTAATCCAAGGGCTTATCTTCCTTCTTGAGCTCCTTTGGGCTTGATTTTGGATTCCACTTGACTCTTGTTTTATTCTTCAATCTTCATGATTCCCACTTGATGCAAGATTCTTCTGGTTGTTTTATTTCTTGATAAGGAATTTTCTTGTCTTGATTAATGGCTTGGGACTTCACTTTGTTCATTTTGGCCAATTTGATAATGCTAAACACCTGTAAAACCACTTGTTCCTGTTACACAAAGGGAGCAGTTTATTGTCATGCTAAGGACAAAAATGGTCCTTCAGTACTTCTCCTGACTAGGACAATCCCCTCCAGCTTCTTGGCTGTTATTTGTTTTATAATTTCCCTGCCCAAGTCTACAGGGGAAGCAGTTTAGTGTCATGCTGAGGACCTCTTGAGTCTTCAAGCTTCTTTAAAATCCCAAGGGCAATTTGAGTTGAGTGTTTACATCATCTTGTTGGTTCATCATGTTGAGTGAGTCCTGAGTCAATAATTAATCCAGTGAGTCATCCTTCAGTCCATAAATCCTGGCCAGTTATTCTTGAATTCCCAATGAGTTTCAATCCAGAATCAAAGAAGTGTCCAGGGTCTTGTGTTGTCCAAAGTTCAATCCATAAGGAACTCCTGTTTTTTCTTCATAAATTACCTTCTTCATTTTCAGTAATTTTGAATAATTGTATGTGATATAATGTTTCCAAATTATATTGATATTTCTTCAAAATAATTTGCTTGCTTTGGTTCTTCTGTATTCCTAAATTATTCCTGTTATAGAAAATAAAATGAAAAATGAAAAATGATAATAATAAGATAATTTTAAGATTGATTTTAATATTGATTGATTTATATATTTTTTTTAATGATAATATTTGTTTGGATGAGGGCCCCCCTCTCCATTTAAAAATCTTGAGTTGGTTTTCAAATTTTTGAAGAGGATATGTTCTCATTCCCCAAAAACTTTCACTATAAGGGATAGTGTAAGAAATAAGTTTACCCACCCCTTATTTTTTATAGTAATTTTGATGAGAATAAATAATGATACATAGAATTTACATAATTTTATTTTGATGATGATTCAATAATAAGTTTTTTTTTTAATGTAAGTATAAAATAACCATTGAGTGAGATATCTGAAAAATCACAATTTAAAAAGAAATAAACCTGAATCACAGTTAAGATCATGAAACTGTTTGGTTGAAGGAGGTAATTTGTGCCAATCAGCAAAAATTGGTGCTCTTGAGAGTATTTATGATTAATATTACATAGTTGAATGATCATAATTTGAGTCCTTTATCCATATAATGACCCTTATGATGCCACAACTCTTCCTTTTGGAATCATCATTGTGACTCAGACTTTATTTCAAGTCCCTCCCCTTTATGGTTCAGATTTTCTGTTACCCATAAATGCATTTGAGTTGTTGAAAAAAATATAAACAGTGAAAAATAAGAATTTGTACAGTTTAAAATTCTCTTGTTTGCTTTTGGGAGGCTTTCAAAATTCCTTTTGGAATAAATAGCACATTGAGGTGTTATTAATATGTAAATTCCCCAAATTATGTCATCAATTTATGATTTTTTAATATAAATAACTCCTTCAGAGTTCAATTAATGCCTTCATGGCACAAATACTTCTTCTTTTCAAACAAGTTCCAATCACTCTCTTGTAATTGAAGAAATATTTCAAATAAACTGATCATTTTTTTAAAAAAAAATAATACCTGATGTAGAGTTTTTTTTTTAATTATTGTTATTATTGAGTTGGAAAATTAATCCAACTTAATGGCTCTTGCTGTAATAGTAGGAAAAGTATAATAGAATATTCTTGAGCTCATGAATGGGATATGACCCTAATTCTTAGTGAAAATGAAAAAATAAATTCAAAAAAGAAATAAAAGAATATGTTCAAAAGGTTCAAGTCAGTACATCTTTCTAATACTTGTTTATAATGAAATAAAATTTGAAAAAATAGGAAATAAAACCTTAGGTAGTTTATAGTCTTGCCTAGGACTTATCCTCCTTTTGTAGTCCTTTTGCAATCTTTTTGAATACTTTAAATAGGCAGTTTATAGTCTTGCCAGGGACTATTGGTTGATTTTTGTTTATTTTTGAGTCCTTGTTGAGAATTTTAATGGTGGGCAGTTTATGGTCTTGCCAGGGACCATATGTTGTCTTTGCTTTGGTCCTTGTTGATAATTTTAGTGATGTATTTTTGATATTTGAAGGGGCAGTTTATGGTCTTTCCAAGGACCATTGGTTGATTTTTTTTGATTATTGTTGATAATTTGAGTGGGCAGTTTATGGTCTTGCCAAGGACCATATGTTGTCTTCAGGAACCTGATTGTTGCCTTTGGGGTTTCATGGCATCAGATTTATCTTCAAAGCCAAGTTGTATAAGTAAATTCAACAGTTTATAGTCTTGTTAAGGACTCATTTCATTTTAAAATCATTTTCTTAAACTTATAAGATCCTGAAAGTGTTTTTTTTTTTTAATTTCGAATACCTATGAAAGACAAATCAAATATGTTAGTATAGTTATTATTCATCATAAAAAAGCATAAAAGATCAAATAGCAGTTTAAAGCCTTGCTTGGGGCTTTTTCTTTTCTTTTCTTTTTTTTATAGCCCTTTAGCCTTTTTTTTGTTTTCTTTTTGAACTTCCTGTAGAAATCAATAACCAGAAGTTTTAAATTAATTTAGTTATAAAACATAAAATAATGTTAAATTTAAGAAAAATCATCAGTTGAAAGCCTTGATGAGGGCTTTTTATTTAATTTTTATGATTTTTTTTTAAGCCCTCCTAAGTTATTTTACCTAACTGAAAATATAAAATATCAGTAAGCTCAATAATGAATAATTTAATAAATAGACATAAAAAAAATATAATTGAGCAGTTGAATGCCTTGCTCAGGGCATTTTTTTTTGTTATTTATAGCCCTGTAGAATTTCAAAATAAAAGATTAATTAGCAAATTCAAAAAGCAGAATTATAATTCATAAAAGAACTAAGCATTTTTAAGCCATGCTGAGGGCATCTCTTCATTTCAACCCTCATTCTGATATATATATTTATCTTTCTTTTGTTATTATATATATATTGATTGATAAAATCTGTAAAAAACAGAAAATAAAATAAAATTGTCAGCAAAATAATTAAGTCCATAAAATGATAAAACAATATAAAATTGAGCAGTTTAAAGCCTTGCCCAGGGCTTTTGTTTTCTTTAAATTTCTAGCCCTGTAGCAATCAAAATGTCCAATAAAACCAGTTATGAAAGAAAAAAATAAAAAAAATGAGTAAAATAAAAGAATCCATCAGTTTAAAGCCTTGATGAGGGCTCATTTGTATATTGAAGACCTGTAGCACAATTAAATGTGTCAGCTCCATTTTATATCCAAGATAAATTAAGAATTAAAAAAAGAAACAAGCAGTTTAAAGCCTTGCTGAGGGCCCATTTTATTTATTATTTCCTTTAATTATGTCATTGAAATAAAAAAATTAGTGAAATTTCAGTAAAGTAAAGAATCAGTAATTAAAAAAAATATCATCAATAATAAAATTGAGCAGTTTAATGCCTTGCTCAGGGCATTTTTTTTCTTTAAATTTCTAGCCCTGTAGCAATCAAAATGTCCAATAAAACCAGTTATGAAAGAAAAAATAAAAAAATGAGTAAAATAAAATAATCCATCAGTTTAAAGCCTTGATGAGGGCTCATTTGTATATTGAATACCTGTAGCACAATTAAATGTGTCAGCTCCAGTTTATATCCAAGATAAAGTAAGAATTAAAAAAAGAAACAAGCAGTTTAAAGCCTTGCTGAGGGCCCATTTTAATGTCTTAACTGAATGAAAAAATGTTAGTAATTTAAAGGCCAATAAATGAAAATTAGCCAACATTATCAAAAAAACAAAACAAAAGCAAAACAAGCAGTTTGAAGCCTTGCCCAGGGCTCTTATTTTATTTATTTTCTTTTCTCTTTTTTTTTTTGTTAATTTTAATTTTAATTTATTTTTTGATTTATTTTCTTGTTCTTTGTAAAAAAAATCATCAGTAAATTTGAAGATATTGAAGAAAATCAAAAATAAATAAGCAGATTGTTTATATTCTTTTTTCAGTTCCATTCATTCAGTTTATTATTATTATTATTTAAGTTTTTTTTTTTTTTTTTTTTAGAAAGTAAAAAAATAAAGACTAGAACCATCAGTTAAGCTTAATTTTAATAAAAATAGAAAATAAAAAAAACAAACAGTTTAAAGTCTTGTTTAGGACTTCTTTTCTGTTTTTGTTTTTATTTTTTTATTATTCTTAATAACTGCCTTCCTAAAGATGCCAGAATGGTTGTGAGTGGTTCAATTAGTCGTGTCAGTGCTTATGTACCCATTATGGGGCTTATAATGTGGTCGGGCAAGGTAGGTTTTGTTGTTGAGGGCCAGAGCACTCCTGTTACACTACCTCTGAAGCACTTGAGAATTTTGTTGCGTTGGGTGCTTGGGTGGTGAGAAGGTGTCTAACACCTTCTACTGTTCCTAGAAGGACTTCGTATTGATGTCTTTCTATTTAAATAGCCTCCAGATGCCCTAATGGCTTGGTTTGGAGTATTTTTTTGCGCTTAGTGGATATATCTTTGCTTCAGCTCAAGTCGCGTCAGTGGTCCTTTATGATGAATCGAGTTGCCCAATTATTTCTCTTCTAACTATGATTTTCACAAGTTTAGATGAGTCAGGGCTAGCCTCCAGGTTCCAGGAGTCGATAGTGGCCCTCGGAAACAGTCAAAAACCCATTTTGTGGGGTTTCAATCACCTTCCTAGTGTTCCCAAGGCTTGTGTGTGATCATAACCCAATTCAGTGGTAATTGCAGCTACACAATACCACCTCCGAGCTAAATCCACCCACCTGCTGTCGTCAAAATGGTTCTTGCTTAAAATTATACATGCATTGCATGTACTGTACTGTAGAGTGATTTCATTTGGTCCGTAAGAGGTCCCCCTTGAACCCCACTATGAGATTAAGGTTTGTGCCTGGCTGCTAACGTTCCTAATACAGCTTTTTTTGGCTTGACATTGTAATTTTGGTCCCCATTGCACTTCCGTTTTATTCCCTGCAATACGTTAGCCTTCCCAGGTTTGAGAATTTAATGCTACTGTGAGCTTTGACCTTTATGTATGACTACATAAGAACACAATATTGCACTTCTAATGGCTTTTGAATGAGTGCTTCCTCCTCCGATGAATTTCCTTCATTGTGCATTGACATGTTGAAGGGTTTCTGACCATGATCGTAGTAGCTATAATTTGTCTTCTTAAAGCTTCTTCAGCTTTTCACCGTAATCACTTGTCTTGCAAATTAGTGTAGTGTGCATTGTTCCTCTAGCATGGTTTTATGTTAGTTCACTTATGTTGAAAGTTGACAGGTTGCTTGATGAGGTACCAATGCAAGATTACATTTCCATTTGTTGCATTCGCTTCGTGATTTTGCAGCCAGAGGAACTATTTGTTTTCCTCATGGAAGGATATTGTCTGCAACATTGCCAATTCATTGATTGTTGCTTCTATGATGTATTGTATGCCCTTATACAGTAGCAGAAGCTGTCAGAAGCCTGTTATTGGAGGAGTTGTCAGAGCTCAAGATATTCTTAGGAAGAAATTATTGATTCTTCTATGTCTGGAACAGCCTAAACGCTGCTTTGTTGGGTGTTGAGAATTCTGAAATTTGGGTTCTTCTTGATGAAGTGAAATTGTATAATAGTGCGATTTCCAAATTTCTTGACCAGCTGCCGGCTTATCCACCACTAGGTCGAAGCACAGTATTCTTAAGGGATTTAGTGCTCTTTTAGTTTCAGATTGAAGTGGTGTGCTTCTGCCTGTCTCTTTTTTTTTCCGAAGCACTTTTAGGCTCTTGTCTTTTGGTGTTGTGATTATAAGTGCAATACACCTCAAGTCGTAACCATACTATTCTTTTCCAATGCCGATTTTTTTTTTAAAAACTGAAATCGTCTGTAAATTCTATCTAATGCCCTAATAAAGTCATCGCATTCTATTTCCTTCCTGCAGGAGCACAATTAAGGCAATAAATATTGTTTGTAATACCTGCTTGCTGGTTTGTCTTTGTTGATTGCGATGAAAGCAGTGCTATCTCCTCCGAGCGTAGTATGCTTGTCCCCAAATAGCATAGCCATTCTCTTTAGCTGCAAGAATTAATGCGCCTGTCCAACGGATATAAGGTCTTTGACGTGCTACCGCAGGGTACGTTGATGGTGATTTGTTATAAACTGCGTAATTGTTCTTAATCGCCGACGTTAGTGTAGCTGTATAGAAGTATAGGTGTGTTTGTCCTGCAAGAGATCTCCAAAAACTAAAAGCCAGCCCAAATAGTGTTTTCTATCTCATATTGCTGTACGATGCTGCTCTGAGCTAGTAGTTGTAGGTATGCAATTGCCTTCTAGTACTGTTTTGTGTTAGGTGGATGATGTTCTTCTATTGAGAGAATCCCTCTTTAATTCCTTGCCATCAATAATGCGGAGTTAAGAGGTTTATTCATGAGACAAGAGAGGGCTGCTGGCTATAAATACCCCTGCTGCTTTGGTTTTTTTTAGGTTCTTGAATGCTTGGGCATGTTCCCAATTTGTTGATGTATTTGTTTTGAAATTGAAAGTGACTCAAGATTTAAATACTCATCAATATTTTAATAATTAAATTGCAGCACCCAAATGAGCTTTGCAATTATTTCGGGTGGATAGTGTGAGCTCATCCATGTGCTAAATATTAAGTTCTCTCCATGGTTGTAAATGTTAGCACCTCGGATTTGTTGTTTGGGGCTTACAATGAAGTCTAAATTCCCCTCCTGCTCAGAAAATCTTCATTCTGCTACTTCCTGACTTGACTAGGGCGGTTACAGCCTCTTTTGGAATTAAAAAAGATTTCCTAGATATTCAGTTTGTATTTTTTTTTGATTTCTGCACCGACATAAAGATAATCTCTGGTGTTCTGTTGAATCCACCCGACTAAGGTATCCATGTGGCTACCTCCAGGATTGATTGAACCTTGTGCGATATTTTTCCTAAAATCCTTCCAGGTGCTCCAGCGACTTAAGATTAATTGCAAATATGAGGACATTGAATAACCCGTGTGTGTCTTGCATCAAATTTGATGTGATTCTTGAGCTTTTCCTGGCGTCTTCTTCTCTATCACTGTAGGGGTTTCGTTCCATTTATTAATTAATTTTTCTTTATGTTGTTACTCTTCATTCTTTTATAATTAATGAAAACTAAAATATAAGAAATAAATAAAATAGAATTCTAATATCATGTGAGTCTTTTTCTTTATAAACATCATCTACTGATATGAAATGAACTGAAACTAATTGTGTTTTTAGTTCTTGTTTTATATATTTTATATTTTTTTTAGAACTAATCATAGTTATTATTATTTTTAATTATGTAGAAGAAAACAAAACAACTATAGAAAAAGAATCCTCAATATCAAGCTTCAAGATTATTTTTATTTCTTCCTTTTAAGCTTAAATCAACTGAAGCTTCTCTGTCTTTTTTTTAGAATTATTAATGATTATTGTTGTTTTTTTTTATCTTGAAGTAAAAAGAAATATAAGTATAAATATATATAAATTCTTCAATATCAGGTTAGCTTCTAAGCTTATATGAACTGAAGCTAATTGTTTTCCAGGATGATCATGAAAGGAAAATTAAATAATAATGGTAATAAAGATAAAAATAAAATAAAATAACAAATGAAAGAAATAAATAATAATAACAATATTAATGGAAATAGGATGGATTAAAAATCAAAGAATTGAGGACTTAGCAGGTGAGATTTATTTTAATCAGCTCCTTTGACTAAGTATTTTATTCACTAATTCTTGTTTGATAAGATTCCCTCCCCTCCTTTTTTCTTTTTTAAGACTTTTGAAAAGGTATTGTTGGCAGAAGAAGTCCCAATCTTCTGTATTAAGGCTAGTTGCACCACTTTTAAGGCTAAAAATTGCTGGTATAAGTGTTTCTTCCCAGTGGAAATTCCAGGTGCAATTATTAATGATATAACCTCTTGTGATCTTGCTGATTTTTCCATTTTTAATTTTGAAATCCTGGAAGTTGAACCAGTTTTGGCATTCCCAGGTTCCCCAAAATAGTGATTTTCTGAAGTTTTCATCCATTTCAAATATTTCATTCCAGTAATTGTTTCCAAGGTTGCCATCAATTCCATCCCATGTCAGTAACTCCAAGAATTCACACTTTGTGAGGTTGAATCCAGGTAATTCTTTCTATGGATGTGGAATGACAGTTTCTGATGGTGATTTTTCTTTTTCAAAGATGTCCTCAAACTCAATGTATGGAAGGACTATGGTGGAAATATCAGGACAGGGTTCTGGTTTTGTTTGTAAGAACCATTCAGGATATTCAATTTCTTCTTGGGCATTATTGTAATTGGTCCAGACTTCCTTTTCTTCTACCCAGCTGATATCTGTGTCCATTGACCAGGGATTTTCTTCAAGTAATGGCCATGAATCCATTTCATAGGATTTGGTAGGTTTGAATGTGTCAAAAGATAATAAGATTTGATAATGTTATTAAGTTTATTTATCAAAATAGTTTGAAGGTAGGTTATCATTGGTTTTGGATGATAATTTTGGGTAATAATTTTGATATCCCTCTTTGATAAGGCAGGAGGTCACTGCCTAGTGATGATTGATTTTTCTTTGGGTGAGTGTAATTGGTTATTTTTAATTGATAAGAATTGATTTTTCTCTTTGATAAGGCAGGAGGTCACTGCCTTGTGATTAATTAAATTTGAATCTGACTTTTTTCTTTGATTTTTGATTTTTAGAGCTGTTATGTGTCTTCAAGATGGGCCTTGATGGTTTGAAATTTAATTTTTCCATTAATTCTTGAGTAATTTGATCATTGGTTTTGTCAGAAACCTCCAAAATTTTCAGCAATTCCTTGATTTCTTCAATTTCTTGGTTTCTTAATATTGATGAAGGATCCTTAAAGTGCCAAAGGTTTTCTTTATTGAAATCTTCATCTTCTGGTGACCAATGAAGTTCTTCATTGATAATTGGGTCTTCTTTGATTAATTCTTCCCCATAGGATCCAAAAGTTGGTGAATTGGCCATGGTGAAGGTAATTGATATATTTTTTGTAAGTTTTTTTTTTTTTTTTTTTTTTTTTTTTAAGGAATAATTTGTTGATGAATTTCTTCTTTGTTAAGGCAGGAAGTCACTGCCCTGAGAGAAAATATAAAGAAAAAAAAACTAATGATACATTTGATGAATGATACTGATACTGATACATTTAGAGAAAACAATCTTGATTTTGTTAGTTTTATTCAAAGTTGAGTTCCCCCAAGTGGGAAAGGTGAGTGTCTGTTGAGTAACCTGGCCAAAATCAGGTCTTTGAGGGCTTCCACAAAGTTATTTCTTTCCTCAATTTCTGGTTCTGATGGAAATTCTGACCACCATAAGTCTTCATCAATGAATATATATCCATCTCCAACCCATTTCAATTTTCCAGTTTGGTATGTTGATCCATTCAATTCAAGGTACCACTGGGCCCAAATTTGGTTGAAGTAAAGTCCTCTTCTTGGAAGTGTGGCCATTTCAAATATTTCATCCCAGAATTGATTTTCAAGGTTACCTTTAATTCCCTCTTCAGTTAATAAATCTAAGAATTGGATATTGTTTAAGTTTGATCCTGGAAGGTGACATAAGTATTTATCTTCACAGAAACTTTCTTGAGCTTCATCTCCATAAATATCTTCAAAAGTTATATATGGCAAGTAAATGTAGTTGTATTCATTTTCTAGGATGGATTCTGTTTCTTCATCTTCATTGGGAGGTTGCTGGATAAATTCAGGGTTTTCCAGTTGCCATTCATAAGGTTCTTCTTGGTTGTTCAATGGTCTGTCCAAGAAGTTGATATGGTATGTGTCTTTTAAATTTTTGTCTCTTTCTTCCATAATTATGAGGTCTTTTTCAATGTCATTTATAATTTCTTCATCTGAGAGCTCATGATGCTCACTAAATCTGACTTTCTTCTTTTTGGGTTTAGGTTTGAAAGGGTTTCCATGTATTTTCTCATTTCCATCTACTAAAATCTGGAAAGTTTCTTCATTATTGTTAATTGGCTTATAAACTATGTTGGGTAATTCATCTTCAGAGGTTGAGTCTTCAAATTGTCTTTTGAAGCTGTTTGGCTTTTTTGTGTTTTTGAATTTTTGGCCAAATTTATCCCTTTTTGGAGATATGGATAAATGTTGGGTCTTCTGGGTCAAATTGATTATGGTATTGTCTCTTTTTTCATTTTGATCCTTCCTTCCTGGGTTATTTCTGACCAATGTTGCCATATTGCATAAATCCATTCCTCTAGGTGGACCAGTTTGCCATCCAAGTGCTTGAGGTTTGCATATTGGCATGCATAATCTTCTTCCATCAGGTTCTTGATAGCTTAGTATTTCACCTTGTTTATGAGAAAATTCCAGCCTGATATTGTTGTCTGCCAAGAAAGGTCTTCCAAGTACTGTATGGACAGATCCTTTTGCAATGAAGAAGTGAATTAGAGTTTCTTCACCTGAAGCCAAAATGATTGGAGTAAATTCTGATAGTGCAACCAATGAAGTAGTATGGCCTCCAATTCCCCTAAGGTTCATGTTAAGATTTCTTGTTGTGAGTGAAGCTTTGATTGCTATTTCTTCTGGTATGATGTTGAGTTCTGCCCCAGTGTCCACTAATGCTCTGATAGGATATTCTTCCTTTCCAATGAAGATTTCCATAAATCCCAAAGGACAGGCATAATGAATCTTGGGCTTGGGTATTTCTTTGAATCCAAATGATAATAATCTTTCTTGAAGATCCATTGAGTTGAGTGATTTAATTTTTTCCTTGTCTTTTTCTGATAATTCTTGTAATTTATGGACAAAAATGGGTGACATCCTCAAAATTTCTTCAATGGTGAGATTGATCTTTTGTTGCATAATTTTCTTGATAATTTTGTCAATTTCCAATTTAGTTTCAACTTGTTTCTTTTGAGGTTTTCTGAACTTCTTTTCTTCTTTTGAAATTTCTTCATCTTCATTCTTATTGGCAATATTTTCAATTTCCTCCTCAGGTTGGTCTGGTTTTGGAATATTTGAATTTTGGAATTTGGTGGGAATTATTACTCTTTCTTCTTCCTTTTCTTCTTCAATGTAAGTTCCTGGAATTTCTGCTTTCTTCTTTGGCTCTTGATTTTGGGCTTGTCTTTCCATCCTTTGTTTTGTCTGTCTTAATCCAATATGTGATTCAAAAGGGTCATTGGCTGAGGAAATGGTAGGTGGTTTCCAATTTTACCAATCTTCAACATGTGCAATTGAGGTTGATTTATCTTCTGATTTATTTTCAGTGGTCTTAACCTCTTCTTCTGGTTTTTCTTTGACAATAGGTTTTTCCATAAATTTCTTGTTGAGTTCTGCTTGTTCTTTTGCAAAAGCCCTGACTATGTTTTTGACACTGTCATTACCTTCCATAGGTACTCTCTGATAGTTGGGGAAGAGGTAAGATGCTCCTTGGGTTCTGACAGTTCTTCTGTCCAAATCTTCAGCAAGGTGAGTGCATCTAGTTGCTGAATGTCCTTCTTCCTTGCAGTAAGCACATTTCATTGGTGGTCTTGGAGCCATCTGAGCTGGTATGTAAGGTTGGTAACTGGATGAAAGTGGTGGTAAAGGATTCCTTGGCCTATATGGCTGGTTATTTTGAGGGAATCTTTGCTCTTGATTGTTGTTCCAGTTCCTTCTTGGTGGATTCACTGCCTCTGAAAGGCTTTTAAGTTGATTCAAAACTTCTTTGACAGATTCTTTTCCTTCATTTCTTGGTTGAGACTCTGGTTGTGGAGGATTTTTGATCTTTTGGGTGAGCTCTTTTACTTGTTTTAAAACTTCATCCCAGCTTTCATCATCAAATCTTGTTTTCTTTTCTGGAGGTTTTGGTTTAGAAAATTCCTTTTGTTGAATCAGTACCTTGGTCTCCAAGTCCTGTTCAATGTATAATTTCAAAATATCCAATCTTGGAATGATGTAACCTCCATCCAAGGCTTGAACCATAGCTCTGTCTTTAATCATTTCTTTGTAAATTGATTCTTGAACACTAGTGGAAAGGCTGGCCAATATTTCCTGGTTATGATTGATATCACCTTGGATATATTGGTATCTTTTGAGGTAAGTGATGATTGCTTCATATTCCCCAATGAATTTTCTGTATTGAGTCATGTTTCTTATTCCACCTTCTTGTTGAGTTTTTGTGAATAAATCAGTGATTGAGGATAATCTGTATCTTCTTTCAGGTGAGACTGTTCCCCATCTTCTTTTCATATCCACTTTCAATTGATCCCAATCAGCTGTTTCATATCCTGGCATTCCTTCAATATGATAACTGATTTCTTCATCTTTTGTCCAAAATGCTATTTGTCTTGCAATGTCTCTTCCACTTGCTCCTTCAATTTCTGCAATATTTTCAACTTTCTTGATAAATCTTTCAACATCCTTTCCATAAAACCACAAGTTGTAGTCCTTGGCTCTGATTTTCACTATTGGAGTAGTGTTTCTTGGAATTTCTTGATGTAATGGAGTTGGAATTTGGGAAGAAATGTTGACTCTTCTTGGTAAGGTACTTTGTCTTTGTTCTGTATAAGGTGTTGATATGGCCATGGGTCTAGGATAAGGTGAAGGTGATCCATGCTGCCCAAATGATCTTGGAAGGGTGGTTTGTTCTTCAAGTGGACTATTTTTTGGAGTATAACTTGATGATTTATTTTTCCCTTCCTTTTTGATGAGTGCTAGTAATTCTGCTTGCATTTCTAGCATCTTCTGCTGAAGTCTCTCTGTTGAAGACATTTCTTCCTGTCCTTCCACATTTTCTTCATTAAAGTTTTCTTCCTGGATTTCTTCAATACTACCAGGTAATTTTGATGATGAAGGTTTATCCATTTTTGATTTATTTATTTCTTCCTTTGATTTTGGTGTTGAGTTATTGATTTTATTTCTTTCAAGGAGATCAAGGAAAAATTTCTCGACAACCTTCAAGTCCCTTTTATTGGTTCTTGGTGTTGCAATAGGAAAATTAGAGTATTTCTCTGATTCCTCTCCTAATTCTGTTTCTTGCTTGGGTGGATAATAGTAATGATCAGAGTGAGTTGTTGATTCAGAATTTTGAGATGATGGTTTGGACTGATTTTGATTATTTGACTCCAGTTTTTTGTTGTAAAAGATATTCTGGAGTAGTTAGGTTGTTTTTTTTGATTTTAATTCAATTTTTTATTGAAGTTGAGGTTATATGGCCACTGTTGGGACACCAGATGTGGGAACTCCTCTTGTGTGGGATTAAAATGAGGCAGTACCTGGAGGGGGAAATCACAGGTAACTAGTTTTGAATTGCTAATAACTCCTGTAACCAAGGGTGGCAAGGGTGTATTGCCTGCCCCTCCTAAAATACTGAACAAAATCCTCCTTGGAGCTCACAAACCAAAATAAAATTAGTAAGTGGCTTTACAACTGCAGAAGACAAAATTCAGCAGTCTCAGATCAGACCTATTCAATAAATAATAATAAAAGAAATGTCAGTAACTTGGTTAAATTTGAGATTTTAATGAAATACTTGTCTGTTTAATTTTAATATTTTTTTAGTTTAATTGAGGTGAGTTGTTTCTTCTTGGTGATAAATCCTTGGTAGGATGGGTTATTTAAGGCTTTCTGGAAAATTTGATTGGTGTTGATAAAGGTAATTTTGTAAAGGTATAGTTATAATAGAGTAAAATAAATTTTTTAAAGGTTTGTTATTTTTTTAATAGTGGTTAATAATAAGATAAAGGTGTATTTGTTAAATTTAAGAGGTAAGATTCTTTGATATTGGATTTTGAAAGGGGTAAGTTATTTTTAATTCTTGATAAATGGTGTGAATTTACTGGATAAAATATTTCAATAGAGTAGTAACCCTAATCTTGTGTACTGGGTAATTTTTAATAATAATTTTATTTTAATACTAAGATTCCACTGAGCTTAGCTACTGGGAAATCTTTAACACTATACTTCCACTGAGCTTAGCTACTGGGTAAGTAAATTCATTATAATTTGCTGGACTACCTCTCAGGTGAGGGATGACTTATTCCTGTGCTTGTAATGTGCAGAGGATATACTGTGCATGGGGGGGATTTTGAAATTTGGGGGGAGAGAGCCCCTCTATTTATACCTTTTGGGAGCCCAGAGGGCCCTCCATGGGAGCTTTCTTTTTCCACTTTAACTCCTCTTGATTTCATCATGTGACTCTGTTTTTGGTGAGGACCTTTCTTGCATGGGTCAGGTGATTTAAGGTTTGGTGATAATTTTTCTCTGCACAGCCTTCTTTCATCACATGATGGTCTTTTGGTGAGCTAATTATGATGTGATTTTCTTGGATTTTCCTTGCATGCATGAGGTGATTTCATTTTGGCTGAGGATTTTTCTTGTGCACAGCCTTTTTTCTGTCCCATGATGTTCTGTTGGTGGATGCAGTATCACATGATGACCTTGTAATTCCTTTGCATATGTCCTATTTTAGGTTGGGTGGAAATGGCTGTGTAATTTATGCAGGTGTCATGTTTGTTTTTCTTCTTTTTGAACTTTAAAATGAAGTCAGGTGATAACTTCTTGCATTGGTGAATTTACTGTTTTTTATGAGATGATGTGATTTTTTGATTTTGACACATGTTGTGCATAGTCATGTGGTTGAGATTTAATTGGAATTGTGTACTGCATGCAGCCTGTTGTAACTAGCTTTGGTTTGAATGAGGTGATGAGTAGTGTAAATAATTATGTTTTAAGATTTTAAGTGGGTTTACTGTGGATATAAGATAAGGTACTCCTGTGGCTGTGTTGTAATTGACTTGCAGGAATTCCATGGGTTTGGCTTTGCATCATATGACTTTGAATGCAAGTTGGCTGTGTAACTAATGCATGTGTCATTTTCTTCCTGCATGAGTCCTGTGGCTGTAAGGGGGTGTAAAGCTGGGTGGGGTGTGTAATTTAAAGGGTGGTACCTTATTTCTTGTAACTAGTTTACTATATGTAACTTGGTTTTTACATATGAATAATGAAATTGAATAATTTATTTAAACACATAGCCTGCCCTTTGGTGCCTGTGCCATGGTTTTATGAGTTAAATCCAGCTTCTTGCTGTAAAATTGACCTTTTGGTGTAAAATTTGAGTGTAAGTCTCCCTGTAGGCTGGATTTACTGCTGTTGTGGGTTACTATGAGCTTGAGCCTGGTGAAAAAAATGGTATGGAATACCACAGTATGTGCATGTACCATGTTGTATGCAATAATTGAGTGAATAACTGTATCCATTAGATCCTCCGGGTTGTTGTGCAGATTTTTCAATATCTCATTGTCAGCCCGACCACCTTCAATTACCAGTTTTGTTGCATGTTGCTTTGATTTACTCAAGCAGGGGGAAAGGTATTCAACTGCTCCCCATTCAAGTCCAAGAGGATTTTTTGAACCTTTTGTTCGTACCACATGTTGTTTGGGTGCAATCACATTGCATGAGACTAAACTAATGGATTCAAACATAACATTTGCCCAAAAATGTTTAATTGGATTGGAGGGGTAAAGAAGGCTCTGAACCATTTTGAAGAATGAGTGTTTAGATTTTAGGAGATTATCTGGGGGTTTAGCCGATTCCTTCATCAATTTGAGATTCCAAATGTCATCATTAAAAAATGCTTCTGTTTCTGTTGCCTTAAAAGAATCTGACCCTATATATTGCAATGTATTTCACTTTAGTCATCAGCCAAATCATAATGTATCATTCACAAAGATAAAAATCAGCTGCAATCTCAAGCTGCTCAAGCCACACTGACATTTGAAGCTCTTGGTTACTGATCACCTTAAAGCCAACAGGAAGGAATGTATCAGCATTATTTTTTGGTAAATTGTCCCATCCATTTTTTTAAATACTATTGATATTATCGAGCCCCCTTTTCCATGATTCTTGCGTAATATTGGAATGGTAATTCAAGATTTCTCCAAACTCTTCAATGTGGGATGAAAATATTCCTTGAAAATTAGTGGAGGATGGAACTTTGCGCTCAGGGTCAGGCATTATATCAGTCATATCTTGACCTATTGTATCATGTTCCATTGTCTCCCTTTCTTGAAAGGCTTGAATATTTTGAGGAGAGTTGGGCAGGGTTTTGTCATGTATTGTTTCATTGATTATGAGGGGCTTTCAGTATGCAAATGTTCATTATTAATATGGTCCACTTCAAAATTGATCATTTCATCAACTTGATCCCGGGAAATCTTTGTGGCTTCAAAGGGATGGCAATTTTTGTTGGTTTTTTTGGTGGCATTTATATTTAGTCTTTTTGCTAAGCCTTTTCCTGGAACTCCAATTACCACTCAAGATTCTCCCACCTCCACACCTGCCCATATATTGTAAGCAGCCATTTTTAACACTTTTGTATTGAAATAGTAATAGACGTACGGTTCAAATCCTTTTTTAGGAGGCCCATTGCTTCAGCAATCTTTTGATGTACATAATCAGGAATTTTAATATCATTTTGAATTCTTTTCAGCCTTGAGATTGTTTGAGAAATGTTTGAGACAAATATTTCCTTGGATATAGTTTCAATCTTGCCACTGTAAACTATGTCATCTTGCCCAGCATCTTCTGTTGGTGCACAAGGTTCAACAGTCTTTTCCTTCTCATAGCTTTTAAAATTCTGTTTTTGAGGGCTTGGAGGCTGAGCTGAAATAAAGGCTGTGACACAATATCAGGTTTTGAGAGATTCCAAACATTCAAGATGGATGCATGCTCACATTCTAGAAGAACTGGTTAATCTTGATTATTTTCATGTGACTGAACTTTTCAATGCTCATTAGGTAAGGACTAAGCAGAGTGTTCTGTTTGAATGATATGAAATAAAATTGTTTTGTCAGGGAAACAGGAGACACAATTCTCCTCTTAAATAGTCCACTTATTAGGCTTTAATCTGTGAGTCTCATGATTCAACCCCTAACCACAACATTGTGAATATCCCCACCAATTTCCCCCAAGAACCTGTTGGCAAAGAAGGCCACTCAGCATATTTCTGTGATTGCGTTCATTGTGTACACCAACAAGCCACCATACCTTATGGATCTAATATGGAAGTATAAGGATGGTAAGTGGTAGGGGTGAGCCCGGAGATGAGGTTCTGGAGTCAGAGGCTTATCATGAGGGAACCGCAGGAGCATAAGCATTGTAAGCGGTGGGGGTGCAGAGGCATGAGAAGTGGTGAGGGCGGAGATGGGGGTGGCATTGGAGTCACATTGTGAAGGTGCTTCAGGAGGGTAAGGATGATAAGCCATGTTGAGGATTAGGCTGGTGTGAGGGCGGCGTCAGAGGCATGTCGGGAAGGCACAAAATGAGCATAAGTATGGTAAGCAGTGGTGAGGGTGGCATTAGAGGCATATCTTAAGGGCGCAGCAGTAGCTTTAGCATGTTAAGTGGCAGGGGTGAGGGCATATCCTTTGGGTGAAGGGGGAGCATGAGCATGTTAAGTGGCAGGGGTGTAGAAGCCTGAGGGTGGGTGAGGGGGGATATGGGGGCACTGCCACAGAGGTATATGTTGAGGGTGGTGCGGGATGGTAAGCATGTTAAGGGTTGGAGAGGATTAGGTGGGGATGCAGAAGCCAATTCAAGCGTGAGAGTAGGCATGTTAAAGGGGTGAGATGACCAGGCATTGGGGCGGAAGTCTTCTCATGCACAAATATGAGCATGCCAAACTGCTGGGTAGCACCATTAGGTGTAATCACCCAAACATTGTGAATATTGTTGAAATGGGTTTGGGAATTGAGTGACATTCTCTAAATACAGTTACTATAAAGGGACACTAACACAACTGAAGCAGGATTTTATACTGACCACGGTGTGACGTGAAGTCAATCCCCAACAATTGACACAAGATTTCCCCTGTTTAATGGACTTGAAGCATTTATGCTTAATTATTTATATTTTATTTCAATACAACGACAATCAGTACATGAAATTACTGAAAGTATATTTGCTATAGGCTTTAGGCCACCAATCCTTGGTTAATGAAATCATGGTAGGTATCTTAATTCATCAAATATCTCAAAAATTACCTCTCTTCATAATCAACTTTTATTAAAACTCCACAAAGCTCCTAGTTATGTTAAACAATTTCCAAAAATTCCTCCATAAATTCTTTTGAAAAATAACATTGAGAAAATTTCAAAATTCAATGTACCTTCTTTTAAAATATATATTAGATTTTCATTTTGAAAACTTTGAAAATAATTCTATTTCAAATCATTAAAATATTCTTTTGATTATTTTTCTGGTTTTCCAAATTCTGATGCAACTGATTATTCTGATTATTCTGACTTTGTCTCCATTGAAATTTCAAAAAGGATGGTAGTATTATATTAAGCTTTTAAGGTTTTTTTAAATGAATTGTTTTTACTACCTGAGAATGCTATAGATATAGTCTTAACTGGTACAAAGCCAGGAATGGCTAAAATATTGTGGGAAAGCCAAAGGTGTTTTAAATTTCTTTCTTTATCCTCAAGGTGGTTCTACCAGCTTGTTTACTAGATGATTCTTGTCTATTCAGATTTCTGAAAAACCTTATAGTATTCTGCAATAATTGCATGAAGGATATATTAAAAATTTTTGTAATATATGATTTTAATACTATTTTGAAGAGATGAGTTTTTACTTGGAAGTAATTGTTTCCATTAAAAAATTCATAAATAAATGTAGCATGAACACCAGGGCTAATGTTGCGTCAATCACCAGCAATTGACTTCATGTTGCACTGCTGTCAGTATAAAATATTGCTTCAGTTGTGTTAGTTTCACATTATAGTCACTGGATTTTGTGGGTCGCATCACATCTGCATCAAGACAACATGAATTGTCAAATATGTCACATGAGCTTTTCACTCAAACCTAAAACCCATATTAACACCATTTGCAATCTTCAGGTAATTACACCTCATGGTTCAAGGAAGAAGCCTACTCTCATGCAGGAATTGGCTTCTGCACCCCCCTTGATCATCTCTTTCAGCTCCCAATTCTTACACTCAGGAAAAGATATTCTTCCACCCACCAACACATCTGTCCCATCACCCATCCTTGCGCTGCTGCAGCCCCGCATCTTACAATGCTTACACTCCTGCAGCGCACTCTGGAACTGCATCTTTTCCATCAACCCTTCTTCATCCTCTCTGCAGCTTACCATGCTTATGCTCCTGCAGTGCCCTATAGATATTCTTCTGACCCCACCACCCCATCATTGAGCTTCTGCACCCCCAATGCTTACCATGCTTACGCTGGTGCAGTGCCCTATATATATGCCTCTGACCCAGCCACCCCATCTCTGCCCTCACCCATACTTCCACTTCCTCACTCCCACTTAATCCTCTCTGCATCTTATGATTCTTGAGCTCCTGAAGTGCCCTCTAATGTTCTCAATTGATCATCCTTATTCTCACACTAGGTTTGGCTTCTGCCCTGATGCCTGATGATTTTCCCAATGTAACATCCTTATCCTTGCTCACACATTGACTTCTGCTTTTCTGAAATTTATTATCCTTGTGCTTCTTCAGCTCATGATGCTTATGCTCCCGCACTGCCCTCTCATGTTCTCAATTTCCCATTCTTACCCTCATGCAATTATTTCCTTCTGCACTGAGGTTTGTTCATTTCCTCAATTGACCATTTTTAAAGTCATGGAGATATTTTCTTATGAATCATTTTAATTGGAAATTGATATCAAACTCTTTAATGCTAATTTACAGTGTCAAAAGTTGGCCATAGAAATATTTCATTTCAGGATCCTCCTGTCTCACCACATCCCCAATTTTAAATGACCAATGCTCTCCCTCAATTTGATATGAATGACATTTCATCATAGTAAGTGTTTAGAGCCATAGGGTATGGTGGCTTTGAGGAGTAAATGATGAACCCAATCACAGAAATATGCTGAGTGGCCTTCTTTGCCAATATCTTCTGGGTGGAAATTACTGAGGATATTCACAATGTTGTGGTTAGGGTTTGCATCATGAGACTAACAAATTGAGATGTAATAAGTGGATCATTTGAAACCAGAATTGTGTCTTTTGTTTTTCTGGAAAAAACTATTTTATTTCATATCATTCAAATGGAACACTTTGATTAGTCCTTACCTCATGGGGGTTGAATAGTTCAAAAATTAACTTTAGTAGGTTTCTCACTAGTCAATTTTATTCAATTTCTCACGGGGAATCAATTTCATTTTCATGAGATGAAATAATTTGCAATGCATCACCTCCTTGAATTTCCTGAGAAATAATATGTTGCAAATCCATTACAAGCTTAATAGATAATGATAGAAGGTTCCAAGGCTGTTTGTGAGCCTGTGAGGTATGTATAACATACCCATAAGGCCACAAATGATTTTATAAACAGCTAATTTTGTCTTAAACAGACTTTATAGTTGAAATTAAAGTAAAAAATAACAAAAAATAAGTATAACTTTATTTTGGATAAACAAAGTTATAAATATTATGTCATTTTTGGATTCTACACCAAAAATAACCTAGGGTACATCCATAAGGTGTTATACCCAAAAAGACTTATTTCTTGTGTTATTAGAAGATTTAAGAATCTCACAGTACTAATGTAACTTTTTTAAAAAAAAATTAAAATTGTTAAATTTAAGCTTAAATAAGCTTAAATTTAAAGTTTCATAAGGTTAATGCAAACTTACCAAAATTTTAGTTAAAATTGAGGTGTGGTGTATATTTACTGAATTGGCTAAGGATCTGCCATACAGAATGTAAATCCTGTGTGAGCTCAATTTAAAAGGGTTTAAAGCCATGGTATGGCTTTAAATAAATAAAAGGGCAAAATCCACGCAAAAAGGTGGGACAAAGGAAAAAGACCGAATAGAGCTGGGGTACCCAGCTTTTTGGATCTGCAATGATTCAATTAAGGTTGTCCACCTGTATTGTAGGATTTTCAACCTTATTTAAGCTTTAAGAGTAGACTTTGATCCAACCTTAAGGTTTAAACTGGTTTTATCCCAATTTGGACAGGAATTTCAAGCTGCTAAAGGGTAAATCCCAATATGCAGGCTTGAAATCAAGGTTTTAAGAACTGTCAAAGCTTAATCAGGCTTAAAAACCTTAAATAAGCTTAAAACTTTAAAGTTACAAGCATCAAAATCTTATCAAAAGCTAAGGTTTGGTGTGTATTGCTATCTAACGTGGAAAAATAGTGATAACTTCAAAAATTCATTAAAAATCCAAATCTTAATGGATTTGCTTGAAAATTGCACACAGCTTAGACTTTAATATTATCTATATATAGATTAAATTTTAAGTATCTTTTATAAATAAAATATCTGGGTAATTAGCCTGTAAATTTACTCTTTTAATTAAGCTCAAAGAAAATTATGATTTCTTTAAAAATTAATTAAAAATTAAGTTTAAGAGATTTCTGCTTAAAACTCCATTTTTAAGTTGTTCATGTGATGAACTTTAATATAAATAAGTTTATTTATATTAAAAACTTAAAATAATTAGTTTAAATGAGGATTAAAGTTACATGGAGTTAAGAATAACACTGGTAACTTTAAATTGGAATTAAAAACAAGTTGCCTTAAGTTAAGAACTTTTTTTTAAGTATGGTTTTTCAGTTTTGACCTGAGCACGCCCTCTATATTCATTATGAATTATGAGAGCTGCTCTGAAGACATAAAAAGAGTCTTTTCATCACTGTTTTTGTCCATCATTCATCATCAATCCAATCATATTAGAAATTTAAACAGGTAAAGTTTTATTAATTATAAAATCTTATTATTAAAGTAATTCTTACGTTATCTTATTCTTTATTAATTGTAAATTAAAGAATTGAAATCATAGAATTCAGATTATTGTTGTAATCATCAATAATATATTTTATATTATAAAATTATTGTCTTAAATATCTTTTAAAATCCACAAATTCCTCTTAAAAACTCTTTAATCTTAAATTTTATTATAAAAAGTGGCTTTATCCTTAAAATTATTGATTTTAGGCGTGTTTTTAACCTATAATCATTATTTAATATAATAACTGTTGTTGTTTGACTTGTTGTATTAAATAAATATTATAAGTAAGTTTTCTCTAAAGTTCTATATCTTTTTTATCTAGTATTAGTTTTTTTATATAGAATTTTATCCTATAAGAATTATTTCTGCACAGTGTGTGTTTTAATTCTTTTATAAATAATATTTATATTATTTATAAGTGGTTAATATTCTTATTTTACACATTTAATTGTCTCATTAAGAGCTTTACACTTCTTATTTTTATAACTCTCAGTGACTATAACAATAATTGAATAATTATAATTTATTATAATTATTATATATTTTTTTTATTATTATATTTTTGTAATAATAATTAAATTTATTTTTTTTTATATAATTATTTCTAATAATTATATTTAAATTTGTGGTTATAATATTTTGTTATATTATATATTTCTACTGAGGACAGTCATAGTACTCTTGATTTTGCTACTATTATCAAGAGTTTCATAGACAAACCTTACACTTATACAGAAGAAAATTTATTTCATTCTGACATCAATGAGACTAAGAAAATGGAAGTTCAAAGTGAAATTTTTAGGGAATCAAAACAGACTTCCAAGGAAGAAACTCATACTGAAAGTAACAACTGTAGTTTTAATCCCAAAGAAAATGTTTTTTATGAGAAGTACTCAAAGAAATTCACACCCTTAAGATCATTGAACTCAATTTCAAAAGGAATCAAGAGTATGAAAAAATCATTCACACAAAAATCAAAATCATTGGAGAATTTATTGGAACCTAAAAAAAAGAAAATCTTCTTTCGGAGTCAAATTCTGGGATTTCAAATGAAGAAAAAGGCTCATTAAAGAAGGATACTTACAAAAGTGAAAAGGCCAAACAATTTGAAGTAAAATTTTTAATTAACAATATGATCATCAATTCAATTAAGAAGATTAAAGTGAATCACTCCAATTCAAAAAATAATAATAGACTTAAAGAAAAGAATACAGAATCTTTAGTCATACCTAGCATATTCAGTAAACCCAATTCAAGTGATCACATAAAAAAGGTTGTAATCCTACCCTCAATCTTAGAAGATAGAAGTATCATATATATTTCCAATATCAATTCCCAGATCACTTCAGTAAAGAGTAACTTCCCAGAAGAAGAGGATAACTCAGAGAATAACATATAACTCAAAGAAGAGGTTTCACATGAAGAAAGAAATGACCAAAATCAAGTAAAAGATATAACCTTTTGTCTAGAAGAGGAACCTTTAAGAATGGAATTTCCTTGTTATACCTCAACAAGAAAAGATATAGAATGTAGTTCCAGTAAAGCTCAGAATATCAATGAAGCTGACATTGATGAGCCAAAAAGTGAAAATTCAATCAATTCACTGTCTCAATTGACAATTAAAAAGGAGTTAAATCAACAAAAAACCTTACACCCTGAAGACAAATCCTCTGGGGAAGCTTATAATAACTTTAATATTGCAAAAGAAATTAATTCAAGATTCAAGAAACTTAAATCCATCAGGAACAATGCCACAAATTAATACATAAAAAATACAATAAACTCACCAATTATCTTAGAAAAACACCTTTCTGAATCAGAATATGAGAAGGAAGCAGGATTATTTTGTCTAATGGAAATACAAGAAGCTGAAGATGAACATAAATTTATACTTACTGAAGAAGAATACCCTTGGGAAGGTTATACAAATTGGCAACCTCTTAGAAATGCCAACCTTGTTGAACAAAATAATAATAATCCTAGGAACAACTGTGAAAGTTTAAACCAACATGTCAAGTGGTTGGAAGATATTAGTACACCAAAGAAAAAGAAATTAGAGAGAATCAAAGATAGAATTAGAAAAAAGAAGAAGAAGACTAAGGAAGAAAAGGAATATTTTTGGATTACGCAGCATGAAAAGATATGCCCAAGCTTGCAGGCCCATTTGGCAAGACAATATCAAATTTCAACACCAAATGAGGATTGGACAGAAAATGATGATAAAGATGGAAACACTAATCATGAGTATTTGAGTAATGAAGAAAATTTTCAAGATCAATATCTCAATGAAGAAAGAAGAAATGAGCTTACATCTAAGAAGGCCAAATTCAAGAATAGGCTTGACAACAAATCTTCACATTATCAATGATTTTTTTTATTATAATAACAAAGATTCTTTTTCTTACATCATGAATTTTAGTTTTATCTTAGTATCAAATATCCATAAAAAATATATAAAAATGCATAACAAATATAAAAAATAATCAAATATCAAAATATATAAAAAAGAGTTTCAAGTGTATCAGTACCATAATTCTATGTTTTTTTATGTATTATGAAAAAAATACTTAACTAAAAAATTAGGTTGGGTGTCTATTTCTTAAATCCATCCTTTATTATTTGAGTTTTTGGGATGAAACTCTGGGGAATTTCAATTTTATTATATCATTTAACCCTCATCAATATTGAATATCAATAATCAATAATATCAAATTAACAAAGATAATAAAGCAAGATTAACTAACAATAACAATAACAGTTTATAAAAACAAGCATAAAGAAGATCAAAGTCATCCAGAAAAATCAATAAGATATCTCAAGAGGTCTGATTAGTTTTAATTTCTTCAATTAATGATTATATTATAATAATAAAATAAAAAATATATAAATCCAACTGGCAAGGTTGAAATTATATAAATTTATCTTTGCATAAATTGCATTTTGGATATGCAGCCATTATATATTCATATAAATGAGCAAAAAGTAGTTAAATAAGGCATATATATATAAATAGAAGAAAATCAGGCATTATGAATTCTTCAAAAAAAAAAGAAAAGCTCAAAATGAAGACATCAGATGAAGAGAAACTGTTTCAGAATGATGAAAACACCTGCTTCTTTTATAGTAAAATATAACAAAAGCATAATATCACTTCACCAGCACCTTTACACACAAATTACAAGGTTTTAAATTAATCACACAATTATGTGTTGAGTTGATCATATGATTCTTTCCATTATCTCATTAATTAAAATACCTCATTGTCAAAAAATCTATCATAGCTAAAGTTTACACAGCTTCTAGCCAATCACATCATATATCCAACCAAATTACATCATTTTAGTTTTTCATTCACCACATGATTCTTTTTAATTGAACTATACTTATCAGCATAATTATATTTCAAATTTTTTTGATCACATGATTGTTTCAATTAAACAACAATTCATTTTTTTGAACAGCTTTTTGTATCACATCATATTTAGAGTTTACACAGCTTACATCTGCACAGCAGTGATTCAAACACATAATGTGACAAATTGAATGAGTTTATTTTTACTTTTTATATCCATCACATGATTCTCTTTGATAAGATGGTTTGGATTCAAATCACATGATGTAAAATTAAGTCATTCTTATCAATATTATCTCAAAATTCATTACATAGTACTAGAAGAAAACCATCTACTGACTACAGAGCTAATAAATCCTAGTAATAGAGTAGTATATCACATCATTAAGAGGTGTTTAAGCAGTTCGCTTCATCCCTCTCAGTCAATTTTTAACTATTACTTACTAAAAAACTACCCAGAAAGACAAAACGAAATGATGAAAATGACACCATTTCATCATCATTACTAATCAATTGAGAAAATTTTATATTAGATAAAGTTATTATTATCTTTATATTAAAATAAGCTCATAAATAATATATTAATAGTTATAAATTAAAAATTAACTACCTCTTATTTTAATTAAAACTTTAAATCAATAGAAACAGTTAAATTTGAATTTATCAAAATTAAACTAATAACTCCAAAGTAATCAAGAAAAACAAAGGAAATCTCTCAATTTATTATTCAGATGGTATTAACAATTTTGCTTCAGTTATACTATTCAAAAGATAAGTTTAGATTACATATAGAAGCCCCAGAACTATCAAAATGACATCACCAAGCATTGATTTTTGATAAAATCTAACAGTATAATATAGAGTTATTCAAAAATGAATAAAGAATTAAAGTTAATCTAATTATAATTTAAAACCAAAGCCCTAGTTAGTTTATTCAATAAATTGGAATTAAATTAAACTTCAAGCCACAATTAATTCTACACCCTGAACCCTTATCAATACAAAATATTAAGATTTAATTACTGAATTAAAAGAAATCCAAATAAATGATAGCAAATCTTTAAAATATCATTAGTAATTCATTAAACACTTTTCTTACAGCGTAATATCAAAAAAGTAACTTTCATATACTTTACATATAGGAACTTTCTATCTATTAAAACAATTAAAACAATTAATTAATTTTTGATTAAATATAGGTATATATATAGAAGTTTAATTACACAAGTTCAATCAGTTGATAAATTATGAATTAAATATAAATTAGACTTTAATTGATAATTAAATAAATTTCAACAGAATTGAAACTTATTGAATTAGTTATAGTTGAATTAAACTTCAAGCCACAATTTGTTTTACACCCTGAAACCTACTCAATAGGAAACTTGAAATTGAGCTATAAACTTTATAACAATTGAAAAGATTATATAGCTATGTTAATATATCATTGAGATATTATTTAGAGCTTCGCTTCAGCCTTACTAGTCAAAATAACAGTTTCAATTACATACCAGAGCCTTAAATACATTCTAAATCAAAATTCAGAAATCAATATAAGAATTTTATTCAATAGAAAAATTTATTTCTTATTGAAAATACTGTAATAAATTCAACTTAATTTTCAATTAAATAGAAATAATAGATTATTTTAATTGAATCAATTCAAATTTACAAGCCACTCATCATATTCATAATTCAATGCTGTGAATCAATTAAAAAAAACCAAATCAAAACTATCAGCAATGAAATCATCATAAATAATGATGTTGCTAATTAAACATATGATTAGAAGTACTTTTAGCAGTTTCCTTGAAGCTTAATTAGCAATAACAACTTTTAGATTTAGTTTAAAAAGGTATTTGCTATACAAAATAATATTTTTTTAACTTAAAATTTGATTAAAAATGACAATCAATTTTTGTATTTTACTTATTTTGAGCTACATTTTATAAGAACTTTTTTTATCAAAATATCTATTTTAACTAAATGAGAATACGAAAAAACTAAAAATTTATCCCTTTGAGTTTGAGCTTTGAAATATATAAATTATGTTAGTTTCTGTGAAAAGAAAAAATAAATAAATAAAGATAAGTATAGGTGTTATACAAAATTATCATTTATATAGCTCATTACCCTTGGCCATTAGATAAAAATAAATAGATCAATTAACCACATAATAAACCAGTTCTCATGTAAAATTATTGGTCCTCTATGACCTAAAACTGGAAATTTGCTTTTTTAATTTAATTTATTATTATTGAGATATATTTATGACTATATCATTATAAATAGAATAAAGATATTTTACAATTAATAAAAAAAATAAAATATTATTATTACTTAAATTAATTTAAATATAATATTATTATTTATATTAAATTAAACTTATTATTATTATTTAAATTAATTTCAATTTATTAGTATTATTTATATTAAATTAAATTTATTATTCTAAAAATAAAATAGAATAAATAAATTAAAAAAAAATAGGTTACAATTATTTAATGGACAGGGGGTCTCAACCCTTAATAACCATATAAAAGGCCACCCACCATTGATAATAAGTAATATGCTAAAAAAAGTGTTACAAGAGTTTTACCATGACCTTATAGTAGTTTATTCTCAGAAGTAATTACATAACATACCTTATTATTATCCTTTTTTTTAGCATTTATATTTACTTGATATCATTTTATTAGTATCTCTTATTACCTAATTATACTATTATTATTAGTTATTATTACTTATTATTATTCATTATTATTTATAGTTATTTATTATTATTTATTATTATTTATTATTATTTGACTATTACTATATTATTGTTTCTTTAATACATGACTATTGAAAAAAACATTATAAATTAATATTAAATTAACATCATTATCATAAGAAAGTAGAAATGATGGTATAATTATTAAATGGAGAGGGGATGGCCCCACCATTTAAGATTAACTTCAAAAAAACCAAAACAAGAAGAAAGAACAATCCAATCAGAAGAAAAAAATAAAAAGAATAGAGGTCCTAGATAAGACCTTAAACTGTCCAAATATCCCATTTTTTATATTTTACCAACAAAATTACTTTAAGAATAGGTCCTTGATAAGACCTTGAACTGTCTGAATAAATTATTTATTATTTTTTTTGTCAATTATCACTTCAAATAACTCAAGCAATGGTCTTTAGTATGACCTTAAAACTGCATTATTCTTCATTAAAATAAAAGAAAAGAAAAGAAAGAAAAAAAATTTCTTTTATTATAAAAATCCTCTTTAACAAAGAAATAAATAAATAAAATGAAAGATGAAGATCAACCAATAAAACAAAATCAACTATATCAAGATGAAAATGATCAAAAATAGTTATATTTCAAAACAAAGTCAAGAAGACAACACAAAAATAAGAAGCTATGGAGATTCAAAATCAATATAAAGAGCTACGAACAGAAAATATCAAGTGAAGTTATTAAAATAGAAATTCAAATATATGAAGTTTTGATGAATGAACCAAGAATATTCCTCTGGAAACTGGAATGCTGGGGACAGCATTAAATGGAGAGGGGGATGTGGTATTCCATACCTTATGGGCCCACTTTCAAGTGAAATTTCATTTATAAGTCTATAAATTGAAGAAATAACAAAGAAAAATCAATAATTAATCAATTACAATAGAGGAATTCAGCAATATAACAGATTTAACTTCATCAATATGTATAATCCCATAAGCAAATACTGGAAGAATGGTCCATTTGATTACAAGAATAGCAATAAAATAAGGAAAAGAAAAAAGACAAGCTAGCAAGAATTTTAAATTTACCAGTAAGAGGGGTAGTGAAACACTCAAGTTACCCAGGATCTGCTCAACCTTTGGATTACTCAGCAATGCAGTTATTAAACTGAGGTCACTTCAATAAGGAATCAATTAAAACTGTATTAAACAACAGTCACAAGGCAGAAAGAAAAATAAATAATTTAATTTATGAAAGGAAAATCCATCAAAACCTTAAACTACACAGCATATCTGTGGAAAAACAAGCACAGCCACCTGATAAGCCAGTAAATATAAATTAAAAACAGAATTAAATTTAAAGGAAGGAAAATTAAAACTTATACAGGACAAATAGAATCCCCACGATACACAGAATTCTCCCCCTAAAGTTCAAACAGTGCACAGACCTATGGTGCAATAGCTGTACAAAATCACATCACCCCTTCAGAAATGGTGCAATATACCAAACATATGGTGCAATATCTTGATCAAATGACACCCTCTCAAAATTACCCACCAGCTAAATTCCCTCGAGGCTGTGCATAATAGTATTAAAGTTGGATTAAAATATAGATAAAGCTTCAGAAATGGTGCAATATACCAAACATATGGTGCAATATACCAAACATATTGTGCAATATACCAAACATATGGTGCAATATCTTGATCAAATGACACCATCTCAAAATTCCTCACCAGAAAAAACATCTCAGATTATATAATCATACATAAATTGGTGCAACAAACCAAACAAATGGTATCTCACCACTATAAAAAATTATCCCAGCCAAAAGAAGTGAAAAATTCTAAGTCCCTTATTTTTGAGTGCCTCTATGAAGGGCCCAAAGAATATAAATAGAGGGCCTCTCTCCCTCATTTTTTTCCTCTTTCCCCAATGAATGAATGGATGAATGAATGAATGCATGAATGAATCCAATTAGTTATATCCCAAGAAGGAGAATAACTATTCATCCCTTACTAGTAGGATAATCTAGTTACATTATGAAAGTTTTATAGACTTATAACTTTAATTCATAGTGATTTCTAATTAATAGTAACTAACAGAAGGTCTATATAATATTATTAATCCACCCTATGTTTAAATTAATAGTCTTACAGCTATAATACTATCCATAATACTCATAATATTGAGTTTATCCCCATAACCTTTACATTATAAAGGAAAAATAGTCTTATTATATCTTCATATTAAAAAAAACCAGCCTTACAGCTATATATTATTATATATAAAAAACCCTACCCTTATATTATATTATATCTTTTATATATTTAACAAACAACCTCTCTATATTGAACAATATCTTACCAACAAATTATTAAAGGTCTTATTATTATATTATATTAACAATTACCCTCTGAAACCATTAAGTATTATAACATATATAACATCAAATTGAGCTTACCCCTTCAAATATATATTATTACTATTATATTAAATCAACCTCTTATACTATTAAGGTCTTACCCTTAAAATTATCTTATATTATTATTTGAAAATTATATTTTATACTGTTTTAACTTATAAGTTACTTATCTGGTTATTAAATAGGTCTGATAGAGACTGCTAAAAAGTCTTCTCTAGTTGTAAAGCCACAATATTAAATATTGATTTGTGAGCTCTGTAGGGAGATTGTTTAGTATATTCAGAGGGGCAGCTAAAACACCATTAGCACCCTTGGTTACAGGATTATTTCAGCAATTCAAAACTGTTTACCTGTGATTTCCCCCTCAAGGACTGCCTTATCCAATCCCACACTAAAAGGAGTTCCACACTGGTCCTTGATGAAACAATCTATGGTGAAACCCCTGCCCCCTCTCCTCAAAATATTCAAGCATTTGAAGAAAGAGAGAAAATTAAAACTGATACAATGGGGTAAGAAGATATTACTGATATAGTTCCTGAGCCTAAGCTCAAAAGGTCAACCTCCACTAATATTGAAGGAATATTTTCATCCCACATTGAAGATGTTGGAGATATTCTGAATTATAATTCAAATATTACTCAATAATGATGGAAAAGAGGGCTTGAGAATATCAATAGTATTCACAAAACTTTATGGGACAATTTACCAAAAAATGATGCTGATACATTCCTACCTGTTGGTATTAAGGTTATCAGTAACTTAGAGCTTAAAATGTCAGCCTGGCTAAAGGAGCTTGTAATTGCAGGAGATTTTTATCTTTGTGAATGATAAATTATGATTTCTCTGTTGACTCAAGTGATATATATTGCAATATGAAGGGTTAGATTTCTTTAAGGCAACAGAAACCAAAGCAGTTTCTAAGAATAACATTTGGAATCTAAAATTGATGAAGGAATCAGAGATACCTCCAGATAATATCCCAAAATCTGCACACTCCTTCTTCAAAGCTTTCCAGAGAATCCTTTACCCCTCCAATCCAATTCAACATTTTTGGGAGAATTTTCTGTTTAAATCCCTTATTTTAGTCTCATATGATGTGATTGCACCCAAACCATATGTGGCACCAACAACAAATACCACCAATACTCTTGGACTTGAACATGAAGAAGTTGAATTCCTTTCCTCCTGCTTGAAGGAATTGAAACAATGTGGAACACAACTTAGCATTGGAGAGGTCAGATATGAGGATGAGATATAAACAAAGCCCCACATGAGCTTGGAGTAACTAATGGATACAGTTATCCTCTTGATGATTGCGTAAAACATGGTACATGCACATACAAAGGTCAAAGTCTATAGCAATACAGGAAACCTAATGGGTTCAAAAAATATCAGGCTATCCAAGATCTTTTGCGGTGTCACAAGATTTTTGGAATAAATCAAATTTGCTATGGTATATTAGCTGCATTCTGTGAAGAGGGTGTTCTCAGTTTGATGGTATGCTCAGATGACTGGAGGACAAGCTCAGTGAAAGGGACTTTATCACTAATTGAAATTTCCAAAAGACTTTCAGATTCTAAAAATCTGGTAGAGCCTGTGTGGCTATGTAGTAATAATTATATATGTAATTTACTGAATGAGAGTTTCTTCTAATCAGAGGCTTCTATTCCCACTGTACCTCTTAGATATAAATTTTCATGATACTTGGTATTAGACTTTGGTGATGCCTTGGTGGAGAAGAGTGGTCTTGGTTCAAATGAAGAGGTGACATTGAATGTACCCAGGTATGCTCAATGTACCACCAATATTCACCCTTTTTAGATTACCTTTGCATCAAATAAATTTTAGTTTAATTTTAGAAATTTATTTATGAATTTAATATTTGTTAGTACCAAGCCTACTCCCAAAGCCTTAGTATGAATGTAAACAATAAAGAAACTTGTACAGAGACTTTCCTCTGTACACCATATAAATTCCCTTGACATGACACAGGCTCAGTTGGGCAGATGTGCTTGCAATTACAACACACAGGGTCAATGCGGGAAGTTGATAATTTCAGCTCCAGCTCCTCATGGGCCAAATTTGCCCATCATTTTCAAAAGGAATCCTGCTTAAAGTGCAAGACTGGTGGGATTAGTCCTCCAACCAGTCCCTGGGGAGGGAGGAAAGTGTGATTTGCTCAGTTATTTTCAAGGTATATATATATTGATATTTCCATGGGCCGCCATTCATGTGGCACCCTCATTGGGCCCCATGGAGAAAAATTGGCTTTAGTACGTTTAGATTGAGCCAATGCCATGTGGGCTCCAACAATAGGCTCATGGATGTGTGCCAAATGGAGCTCATTAGGCATTGGGCACAGTTAATTTGGGATCCAAAAGGGCTTGCTTCAAATGGTAATGTTAAGTATCTGATATCTTGCCTGCTTCCAGACCAAGTGATCCCTCAACCACTTGTGAATAGTGGCACATCCCAAAAGAAAAATGAGGCCAAAACAACATAAAGGAATAAGTTTTTTTCCTCCAGTAAACCAAAAGCAAAAAAATCAATGCCAGTATCAGCAAATATATCCGCCAGCAAAAGCTGGAGCATTGGGGACTTGACTCAAATCAAAGGCATTCACTTTGGCTATGTGGCTATTTTATCTTTGACATGATTACTCTTTGCACTTGTTGAATTCAGACCATTTGTAACAATGAGTGAGGTTGAGGCCAATCAAAGAAATGAATTATCACAATTCTTATTTTGAAAAAGGAATTTCACAGACCTGATTTCAACAAATGGGACATTACTCAGGTATTTATGTTTTCTATCTGGTGGAACAGATGCAGCACAAAGAACAAACAATTTGGTATTTACAGAAGTATTGGGAAAATTGAAGACACAAAAGAAGAATGGCAGAAGCAAGGTGAAAATCTGAGCTCGGTGGGTTTCATTCTAGGTCAATCCTTACAATATTTTGGGGATAAATTATTTCAAAAGATGCAAACTTGCTACAAGTCATTGGGGGTCCCCTCCTTGGATCAAGTCAACTAGGAAGCCAAGATTCCTGTGAATAAGGGGGAGTTTGAGTTTGCTTCTGCTCTCACTTTCACCATGAATGGACTCAAAAACCCACCTCATTTTGATAAGGATGCACAATTGTATTCTTTGGGATGGTGGTCTCAAGCTAATAAGCAGACCAGGAAAATTCAAAAAGATGCTTCAGAGCAATGTACTGGGGGGAAATTGATTTTCCCAAAGGACCATTTTTGGATTGATCTATCCAAACTCCATGTGCTCATTCAGGTAGTGTGGGCTAGTAGTAAATTCCTTCAGTATACTGATCCAGAGCAGGAAAACAAAAACACGACCCTAGTCAGGTGGTCCGCTCAGTGCTCAAGGAAGTTAGCAAAGAAAATGTGGCAGAAAAGCCATGTCTATCATAAAATTGGCAAGGGATTTGGCTATCAGATCAGGGATAGTAATACAACCTCATCTCAATTTGAATAATAAGGGATTTTGGATGCATTTGGGAATTAGAGGGTGATTGGACAATAATGTTGTGGTACTGTGGAGTAAAATATGCACCAGGATTGGATGGTTTTAAATTGGGGATATATGGTGGCTGATATGAAAAAGGGGTGAAATGGCTCATGTATGGTGGCATGTGACCATACATGATCATATACTAAGCTTATTGATACTATTTGCACTTTTGGTCAATAGTGGGACCAGTTGGTCATCCCAAAAAAGGGGGATTACCTCCCATGATGTTTTTATGCCTCATTGTCACACAACAGCAAATAGTGGTCCCACAGGGAGCTGGGTTCATTTGCTTTCCCAGAATCCCGGCCGTTCACATGCAAATCCTTACACATGTCTAGTATACCTATGCTTCACACACAAATCCTTTTGCATGTCCAGTATACATGCACTTGACAAGCAATTGCTTATGCTTGTCCAGGATTGTGGCCCATCACATGCAAATCCTTATACTTTTCCAGGTTCCCAGCACTTCACACCCAAATCCTTTTTTTCATACAGGTTCCCAGCCCTTTGCACGCAAATCCTTACACTCATCCAGGTTCCCAGCCCTTCACCAGAAAATCCTTATGCATGTAAGATTAATTTTGTATGACCTTAGGACTGGCAATGACACATTCATATCAGGTAGATTTTTCATATGCCAGCAAACCTAGGCTTTTCAAATTGAATATCTCAAACAGTATGGACTCATTGATGCAGAAAATGTAGAAGGCATTAATGATTACTATTTGTGCATTTGCTGCAAAAAAGGTTCACACAAAGAAATACTTAATCAAGAATTTGGTGGGGCTCTCACAAAAATTATTCTCAAGACAGAGGTGATTTATGGCTATGAACACATAAGGAAACACAATAGATAAAATTAATAATAAAAAGTGAAGATTTTCATCTTTCATTACAACTTCATTATTCAAAGGAGCATATTACAAAAACAGTTGAGTGAAAAGAAGACAAATGCTATTTTTTTATTTTTGAAGGAACTTTGCAACTATCCTTGTAATTTGCTCCACTGGATAGGCCTCCAATGCATTGCCAAGAAGAGGGCTTAGTTCCTCATGGAATTTCTGGTGCATCTCTTTTTTAATCCGCAACCACAAAAGGAATCATGGGGAGAAATTCGCGGTGCTCCACAAAGAGTGGTTTGATTTATTTGTGTACAATTGCTTGAGTAATCATGAGGGTTGGTTGCAAGTAGGTGAATTCTTGCAGAGTTTCATTGTTGTAATGAGGGGTTCCTTGCGCTGGGTAGAAGAGACAATGGGATGTATCTTGGGGGAAGGCACCAGTTAGAAGTGGCAGGGGTATGGGCTGGTGAGATCCTACAGGCATACTCTTGATGATGATTATAAAGCGCAGAGTGGCAGAAAGAGCTGGGAATAGATGAAGGAGGGGTCAAGGAATTTTTATATCAGGAAAGAAATGAAAATTGGTACTTACCAAAAGGAGCCTCCGTTGATTGCGTTGGACCCACCTCAGGTTCAGGCTCAAAAGTCAAATTGTTCTCATGTGATGGGAGTTAAGAATCAGAGGCTTGACTTGGGGCTGGAATACATGGCTCTACAAAAGGAGGCAGAGTCAGTTCACTTGATTCAAAAGTTAAAATGAGAAATGGTATAGCTTTCTGCTTACCATGGAATAAGTCCTCTAACCATTGGGTGACACTCGGGCCTGGAGTTCCTTGCCACATTGTGGGAACTCCTCCTGTGTGGGATAAATGAGGCAGTACCTGGAAGGGGAAATTACAATAAAACAGTTTTGAATTGCTGTTCAAGATTGTAACCCTTTCTCTGCTTGTTTGTCAGAATAATCTGAACTGCCCTTCCTGAAAATGCTGAGTTATCTTGACTTGAGTTCACAATCAATTTATTTTATTTGATGGTGGCTTGTCAGAAAAGTATATTCAACAGACTCTATCAGACTTTGTTTGATCTGGAAACAATGGCTTAGTAAGCCTTAACACAAATAAATAAAGATATAAAGCTGGGAAAAGACTTTCGATTCCATTACTGAGAACAGTAACACCTTGAGGGATTTTCAATTTTTATGATAACACTGTTTATAATATGATAACTGATAATAACAAACACTACCATTTTTCAAGGTTTTAATAATTTTATGATGATAACCTGGGATAACAGACACTACTATTGTTCAATTTACTACTGAGCTTGGCTACTGAGCAGATTTAGGAATTAGGTAACAATATCAATGGGATAGTCAATGAGTTTAATTTATAAATCAATGTAGACCAGCTGTTATCTACTATTACTTATATAAAAAAGACTCAGACAGTGCTTCTGAGCTTAGCCACTGAGCAATAATGGGATGGAGATAGTCAATGAGATGAGTTTATGAATTAAAGTAGACCAACTGTTAACTACTATTAACTATAAGTCACTCAGATAGTGCTACTGAGCTTAGCTACTGAGTATTCCTAAAAAATTAGGATAATGTGGATGGATGGAGGGGATTTCCCTCAGAAAAAAAATATTAAGAAGTGATGTTTTTGTGATGGACCTCTGTCTAGGCCATGAGGAAAAAATAATTGAGGGGGGGAGAGGACCTCTATTTATAGTTTTTGGGGCCTCCATGGGAGTGTAAAAAAAAGGGGACTTAGAATTTTTCAGGTCTTCAAATTAAGGTTTGGTGGTAATTGAATTGAGAGGTCTGTGCTTTAATTGAGTTCTTGATTTTGTGGGGAAATGGTGGGGAAATGGTGTAATTGATGATGTAATCCTAGTTTGTTTGTTTTTATTTTTATTTTTTTATTTTATTTTTTTTATTAATCCAAACTGAAAAAAATGGTATGGCATACCACTTCTCCCTCTCCATTTAATGCTGTCCCCAGCATTTCCAGTGAGGATTAATGAAAAAAACCTTGAATTCCTGTTTATTTGCTGGTTGAAATGAATAATAATTTTTTATTGAGTATCCTTTATTGATTTCTTTATTTCTCTCTGTCTATCTTTCTTTCTTTTTTCTATGATTTTGAGTTAATTTTCTTCCAGAAGGAAAAAAACTCCAATTCCCATGAGAGTTTGTTTTAATTCCTGATTGCAATTCTTTATACTGGTTTTTCTTCATTCCTGTTTTATGCCTTTTGAGCTCTAATATCCTCCTCTTCTCTTTGATAAGATCATTTTTCCTTAAATTTTCTCTTTGTTTTACTGATTTCTTTTACTTATTTCTTGGTACCATCTTGACTAACTCCAATCAGAAAATTCATTTCTTGAGGTGATTAATGAAGTTGACAAATCTTGATAATGCAGTTTAAGGTCATACTGAGGACCATATTTTGAATTTTGAGGAGTTTTATATAATTAAAAAAGAATATAATTTAGATAATGATAAAAGAGGATTTGGACAGTTCAAGGTCATGTCAAGGACCATATCTTGAGGAAATGCACTTGATTATTTATAAAAAATAGATTCTTTAGACAGTTTAAGGTCATATCAAGGACCAATCCTATGATTATTAATTTTATTAGATTTAATGAAGGAGATGTTTTAGACAGTTTAAGGTCTTATCAAGGACCAAGTCTGTGTTGTTGTTTGTTGTTGTTGTTGATGTTTTATTATTATTATTATTTTGATGTTGTATCATTTTTTCTGGAAATTTTGAGGGCTAGAAGGGTTTCAACCCCTCTCCATTTAATAAAAATAATATTTTAATATAAAAAATATTAAAATATTTTTTTAGTTGTTAAATGGTCTAGTAAGAGTTTTTTATCTTTATTTTTTTATTTTTATTTTTTTTTTTTTTTATTTTTTTTTTTTTTAAAAATTTAATTATGTGTTATTATTATATATATATATATATCTAATTAGTGAAAAAATGAATTAAAATGAAAATTTTTATATTGCATAAGGCCTAGTTCCTTTTCCAAACAAATTTTGAATACATTATCTATTTATTTATTATTATTATTATTTTTTTATTGAAAAATCTGAATTTATATATATGCAAATATTTTATGAATATATGAATGTATATAAGTAAAAAAAATATTGTTTTTATTTAATTAAATTATTATATTATATTTTTTATATTTCTTCAAAAAGTGGTATTCAAATGTATGCTGTTGAATTCAATTAAACTTTTAATTTTATTCTGAAAAGATTTTATTTAATTATTTATTATTATCTATTTTAAATGTATATATATATATATAAATTTAAAGTATGTTTAATGACAAATAATTAATTAATTATCAAGTTAATTTAATTAATTTATACTTTAAGCTAATTAGATTTAATTTACTTATTCTATTGATTATATTTTAATATAAATTTTCTACTTTATTATATATATATTAATTTAAAACATATATACTATTTAAGTAATAGGTATAAACAGTAAAAAAAATAAAAGGAACTGGCTGTGGGAGTCGCGTGTGCTATGCAGCGCTGCAAACGCTTTAAATTTGAAGCTCACGCGATTATTATCTTTCTCAATTACAGTAGCTAGTTGATTTATTAATTAATAATCTATTTTTATTTATTTATTTTTTATTATTATATTATAATCATTTTTTTTACTTATTTATTTAGTTTATTGTTTTAACTTATTTGAGCTTCCACTAGCTTGTCAAATACCTTTGTTAGCGCGTTTTATGGACTATCCACGTTGGCGATAATCTCTTTTTTTTTAATTAGCTCAATAAATAGATTGACGCTTATTCATGGTTTGTTTATGTAGTTGTGACAACGAATTGGATTAGTTATAATTTATTATATAGTTATCTTAATTTATTTCGCTGTTCACCACATTGATGATCTATTTGAATTAACATTTTAATATATATTGTTATCTTTCCCAACAGTTTCCAAGCTTCGAACGCAAATCTCTTCTTCTGCATTTCAATTGGTGGTGTTTTTATTTATTTTTCATATGGTACTTATGCGTTTGTATACTTTAATTCTAACTTTGTCAGAGCAATTTATGGTGAGTCATTCCTTCTTATAACTTCACTTCTTTTGCTTTCATTGTTTGCTTTGCTTTTCTTTTCTTTTTTTAGTAGGTCGTAACGATAACCCTTTTTTTTAGTTTACGGTTAGGATGTGGCTTTTAGGCATTTATGCGTGTTTGATGATAGGGTTTGAAAGGGTAAGTCCCTCTCAATTCATTTATTTTATTTCTGTTATTATTTTTTTATATAAGCTGGACGTTTCTCTCTTTTTTTTATCAACCTGCTCTTCTGTAGATATGTCTTTCTCCATCAAAATCAAGCCTTCTTCTGAAGGGTCTCAATCCGTTCAAATCATACTTCAAAACATCCATTACGAGTTTTCAATTCCATCGATGGGAGATCCTTTTTTCAACTTATTTACCGTTTCATCTACTATAGTCAACAATTCTTCCCACGATCAATGTGCTTCTCCTGTTTTTTCAGCTAGTTCTGCCCCAACTACTCCTTCTATTATTTGTAGCAATTCCCCCCTTCCTTCTTTTGCGACTGCACTTACCATTTCAGCTTCTCTGACAAATTCCAATTGTTCAATTCTTTCCGAAAACGGGTTAAAGCACGATTTTGGAATTTTGTTTGCCGAATTCAATGCTGCAGTACCAATTTGGGTTACTTAATGGAGATCACTTATAGCCAAGGTCGTCCTCCTTATGCTACTGACAACTTGCTCAAGACCGTTTGTTGTGGAATCACTTGAATTATTTATTTATACCAACGTCTTGAGGAGTAAGTTTTTTTTAACATTATTATCTATATATATAAACTAGGCTTGCAGTGTTGCTAGCCGACGTTCGTGGAAGTGCGGATTATGGGTATTACTATGCCTGACCTCCTTGCCTCGTACATTATTTTGATTTATGTAATTTATTTATTTATTTTTTTACTAATAATAGGTAGTATTGCTCCACCACAACATTTTATTGTGGATGTTGTAGCCAGGCGAGCATCATTATAGCTGACCCCAGGGTTTTTTTTTTATATTTCTTATTATTATTATTTTATTTTACTTTCTTTTTAAACATAAAACTGTTAAAACTATAAAAAAAAAAAAAAGTAAAACTATATAAAAAACATGTTTTTTTTATTTTTATTATTATATATTTTTTTTATATTTATGCTTCTTTTGTTTGACCTAGTCTACTATGAATGATGTTTTGAATGCGAAATGGATAAAACAAAAAAAATAACTAAATAGCGCTTAAATTAAGATTTGGTGCCTATAAGACTTTTTAATGCAAAAAAATAGTGTAAGGTTTTCTTTTACCTATTAATTATTATTATTACTATTATATATATATATATATTCAAGCTCAAAAATTAAAGTAAAAAAAAAATAAATAAAATAATAATAAGATAACCTAAATAATTGATAAGAGCTCCAAAGCGGAAAAGATGATATTAAAAGCCGAAACGTGTAGGGGTACTTTCAGACTTGTAAGATGTTATGGCCCCATTTTTGATTATTATTATTATTTTATTTTTATTTTTATTTTTAGAAAAAAAAATAAGAAATTTTAAAGTAAGAAGGAAAAATAAAATAAAAAAAAGCTATATTACATTTAATTTTGAAGTGATTTTTTTTGTTTTTGGGAATTTTGTAGAGTTTTTTCTTTTTAAATTAAAAATTATACTAATCTAAAACTTATTATTAAGAAATTGTTGAATTTCTTTTTCAATTTTAAATTGGAGTTTCTTGAGATATAATGGGGTTTTATGATGTTTAAATTTCAATTTTAATTAAACATCAACCCTTTCATTGAAATTTTGGTTATATAATTCATTTATAAACTTTTTTGTTATTTTACTTTTGGTAATTTTCTTTTCTTCATTAATGAAAAGTAAGTCAATTGAAGAGCTATCATTGTTTTCTTCCTCAATGAAACTCATTTCATCATTTGTCTTTTCTTTCTTGTTTTTGTTATTTGGATTGATTAATCCATCATATTGTTCAAGTAAGTCCTCTTCCTCTTGTGTCAATTCTTGGTAATACTCTTTTGGCTGAAGATTATTTATTATCTCAAGGCTTGTGACTGGTATGTTTTCTTCAAGGGGTTGTAATTTATCCAAAATTTCATCAGGTAAAGTAATCACAGTATCTTCTTGAGGTACTATATTTTGCTGACTAAAGTATTCTGAATCTTCTAGGTTGAAGCTTTTAATAATTTGACTAGGTGATCCAAAATTATAATTTTCCAATTCAGAAGGTGATAAAAGGTACTATTGATGAATTAAATCTTCTAACTGAAACCCTTTTTCATGATTTTTTCCATGATTTGAAGGTTTAAAATCTTCTTTATGAACATTAAATTCTTGAGTTTTTTTGTTTTTTACTTTCTTTATTAATTTATCTTCTGTACTAATGAGGGTAAGATCTATCAATTCTTCCTCTAAAGAGTGAGGTGAGGATGATGATTGATTATTGTTATAATTGAATAAAATTGGGTCAATCAAATAGTTTAAGGCTGATGACTCTTGATTCATATTTTGATTTAATGTTTGTTGATGTGCTAGTAGTTCTATTTTTCACATTTCTTGTTGTGATTGAATTAGTAGACTATTTGAACTGGGCAATTCTTGCATGATGGTACCTTTTGGTTCACTTTCTATTGATATTATTGATGGTGGTGGTAAAGTTTTGGTTTCTCTCAGAAATGTTGTAGGTGACTCTAGGGTAAGATCAATTATCTCAGGTTTATATACCTTACAAAAATTTTCATTATGAATATCTTTATTTTGCATAATGCTTATTTCTGTATTAAATGATTCTTCTGAATCGTTGAATATGCTAAAACTAAACATATTAGAATATTGTTCTTCTTCCTCTTCATTCATTCCATTATCTTGTACATTTGTACTTTCTTCAACTTCTATTGAGGCTTCATGAATATTCTTTATAACAGTAAAGTAATTACAAAGTTCCTTCCCCAAAATTATAAAGTTTGTTGCTCCCTCAACAGTAAATGGTAAATAGATTGTTTCATCAGTTGGCATAACAACCTGTACTTTCTTTATTATTATTTTATGTTCTGTTTTCTTTTTCTTTTTGGGCTTCATTCCAATACTTAATCCAATTTTCAATGGTAAGATATTTTCTTCTATTTTTGGGTTCATAATTGCCATGACAGGATATTCCTCCCATCCTAGTCTAACATAAATTAGTGAGTTGAATTCCTCCACTTGGGTCATACTTTCATTTTTTGTGTTACATTCTTGATGTTCATTTATTGCTTTAATTTTATCTTCTTTCTGAATACTGAAGTAATTTACATTACTGAATAATTGATTATTTATTTTTATGTTTTGTTCTTTATGGGATGAAGGCTTATCTTCAATGAGGCCCAAGGTCTTCCCACTGGGTATAGAATCTTCAAGGCTTGGACTAATTTGGTAATTTTTCATTTGATGGGTTTCTTCTTGACTAGAATTAATATAAGATAACTCTGAACATATTTCTTCATTCTTTTGATTTTGGTTTTCAACAGGTGAATCTCTCTTAAATTGATTTGGAACTTTCTTTTTTTTGAATTTATTGAAAAAGATTTGGGTAAACTTGATTGGAGCACCAGAAGTCAATCTCAACAAATCCATTGGTGAAAGACTATGCTTTGATTTTGAAAATATAGCTTCTACAGATGGTTTGCAGAATTCAGAAACAGGTTTTTGTTCCTTAATAATATGAAAACCATTTTTACCACACACAGGTGAGACACTGTTGAATAGCTGTTTTGGCTTTAAGCCTTCATTTTGTACTAGTTCCACTTCAATTTGAGTGGAAGCTTCCATGTTAGAGCTATGAGTATTCTCAAATGTTTGAGGGTAATTAGGGTTTACATTATTGTTTATGCTAATTTTCAATTCATTGCTAGTTACTTCAGCTTTGGAATGTTTGAGATGAATCTCTGGATTTTGTTTTATAGGTACTTGTTTTTTGTTTATTCTTGGATTTTATTGAGGTAATTCTTGAAATCTTCTGATATTACTTATATTATTTATCTTCCATTATTCAATTTGGGTAGAATTACACAGCTCCATTCCCTTTGGTGGGTGTATATGCCATCCTTTGGTTTCTGGTGAGCATATTGGGATGCAAAATCTTCTTCCATCAGGTTCTTTATAGCTTAGAATTTGTCCCTGAGCTTGTGAATGGTCAAGCCTTATTCCATTATCAGCCAGAAAAGGTCTTCCAATGACTGTGTGAACAGCACCTCTGGCTACAAAAAAGGGAATTCTTCTTTCATCTCCAGATGGTAATATTATGGGTTTATTTTCTGCTAAACCAACAATTGCAGTACTGTTTCCTCCTATTCCTCTGAGTTTCATGTCCAAAGTCCTCATAGCTAATCCTGCTTTGATTGATTCATTCTCAGGTATGATATTTAGTTCAGCTCCAGTATCCACCAAAGCTTTGACTATGTACTCTTTCTGACCAATAAGAATATCCATCATTCCTAGTGGGCAGGAAAAATGTATTTTATCTATGACAATAATTTTCTCTTGAGGTAATTCTTGTTCTTCAGTGTTAATAGATTTGAGTGACATTAAATATTCCTTTTCCATATCAGAGAGAATTTTTAATTCTTGCATAAAATTGGGTTAGATTGTGATTACTTCTTCTAATGTGAGATTAATTTTCTGATCCATGACCTTCTTCATGACTTTTTCAATTATAGATCCTTCTTCTTCAGTTAAGGGCTTTTTGCTTACTTCCAGCTTTGGTAGTTTGATTAGAGATTTCCTATCAGTCTCTTTCTCTTTTGCTGGTGTATTTGGGTTTGGTTTGGTTGGTTCTGGTGGTTTAACAACCTCTTCTGATTTTGATGACTTATATTTTGTAGGTATTATAACCTTTTCTTCTTCAGCTTCTTCTTCTTCAATGAATCCACCACGAATACTTGTCTTCTTCTTTATAGTTTCTTTGGGTTGAATATTCTCTTTTGAGGGAAGGGGTTGGGCTTTAGATTTCTCTTGATTTTCAATCTTTTGCTTTGTGTTTCTCAAGCCATAAGCATACCCAAAAGGTTCTTCTAATCCTGTTGAAATGCATGGTGGTTCCCAATCACCCCAATTATCCATTGATATAAAAGCAGTTGATTTTTCTTTTTTATTTTGTTCTTCCTCTTTGTTCTTTTCCTCTAACTTTCTTTTGAGTTCCTCTTGTTCCTTCTGAAATTCCCTAACTAAATATTTTGGTGGAAATTTTCCATCATTGGGGACCCTTTCCCAGTTGGGATATAAATAGTTGAAACCTTGTCTGATAACCCATTTCTTGTTTTGATCATCTACTAATTCAGTACATCTTCCAACTGAATGGCCTTCTTCCATGCAATAGTAACATTTAACAGTAAACTTTGGTACATTCTGTGCTGGAACATAGGGTACACTTCTGTTTGGTGGAGGAGAAACATTATCTCTTGGTCTTAATCCTTGATTGTTTGACTGAGGGTTATTAATTATTTTCTTTTGGGGTGTAGCCACATTGGTCAATTCATTTAATTGATCCATGAGCTTTTTGACCTCATCATTTTCAGCAGGTGCTTCATCCTTGACTACTACCCTTTGTTCTTTTAGGGTTTTTGTAAGTTCTTTCATTTTCTTGAGGGCTTCTTGCATTCCTGGAAATATCTCTGCCTTGAATTTAACCCTTCTTTCCTTATTCTTTGATTCTTTTTGTTCAGATATCCTTGGAGGTGAAAGTCTTTTAGTGACTAATAGCCTTGCTTCCAATTCCTGTTCAATATAATTCTTCAAGATCCTCATTGGTGGTATTAAATATCCTCCATCTTCTGCTCTAACCATGACATTCTCCTTTATCATTTCTTTACTGATAGCTCCCTTTATGTCTGCAGAGAGACAGTCAAACAAATCTTCATGAAACATATTTTGTTGAGGGATATATTTATATCTAAGAAGATAAGTAATGATAGCTTCATACTCCCCTATAAACCTTTTATATTGTGAGAGAGTACTAATTCCTCCTAAATCTTGAGTATCATTGAATAAATTGATAAGTGAGTCCTTTCTATATCTTCTTTCTGGCTCAACTCTTCCCCATTTAGTAATGAGATCGTTCTTGAGTTGGCTCCAGTTTCCTTCTTCATAGCCTGGCATTGCTTCTATGGCATCACTGATTTTTGAATCAGTTGTCCAAAATGCCATCTGCATTGCTAAATCTTCTTCTCTAGCTCCTTCAATCTGAGCTATCCTTTCTACTTTGCTGATAAATTTTTCTACTTCTTCTCCATTGAAATTTAGGTTATAATCTTTAGCTTTGATTTTAACAACAGGCCTTTCCTGTCTGAGTATTTGATGTTGCAAGGGACTTGGATTTGTAGGTGTGGAGAAGAATGCTCTCCTTTGATGAGGTTGAGGTCTTGGTTCTGTTGCTGGAGTGGATGTAGCTCTAGGTCCAGGTGTAGGTGAGGATGGTGACTCTTCTGGTCTTACATGCCTTGGTAGTGTTGGTTCGCTAGGGCTTCCTCGAGGTGTATAAGATGTAGAACCTCTTCTCTTTCCCTTCTTTTTACTTTGAGCTGATAGTATATCCTGCATTTGCTTCATCAAACTCTGAATCTGTACAGTTTGATCTTCTTCTTCACTTTCCTCAGCATACTGTTCTTCCCCAGTATCCTCAGGTGGTAATGTTGGTAAATTTGAGGTGGATGGTTGATCCATTTCTACTTTATAATATTTTCCTTCTAGCTCCTTTGATTTGATTATTCCTTTTCTTGATTCTTGAATGAGATTGAAGAAGAACTTGCTGATCTTTTCCCTTTCCTTTTCTTCTGTTTTTGGTGTTGGGATAAGATTCCTATATTCTCCTTGAGCTTCTTGACCAGTGGGTGTTAAGGGTTTAAGTGGATAATAATGATATGAGGATGATGATGATGGATTATATAATGGTGAGCTATTTGATGATGAGTCTTGATTGACAGTTTTATTTGTTTCCTGTAAGGTGTGGATATGAAACTTTGATTAAAAATCAAGTACTTTTCCTGTCCTCAAAATTTGTATAAGGTAAAATTCAGTTAAAAATAGTATGAAATATTATTTTTAAGAGAAAACACGCCAATTTTATTGTTTATAACTTTATTAGTATAAAACAATAATATTATAAAGATTTATTGTTTTACCAACAATAAAAATTTATCCAAAAAATACTCTACAAGAGATATTTTAAGGCCAGAAAAGAAATTTCTTCAAGAGCAATTTCAATTGGAATTAATTGAGCAAAGAACTGCAAGCAATTAATTAAAGAACAAAGTCTTTAAAAAGATTATTAAAGATAAAACATGCCCAAAAGTGACCAGAGTGAATTTGGAAACAAAGTGACAAGGTTTACAGTGATGAAAGATGCTTTAATTCACTTTTGGGGTGGTTCAGGGGTAAAAATGATTATAAGAGTTACAAACAATGATTATGATGATTTTTTCACGTGGTTGAAAGGATTAAAATTATTTAAAAATTTTGGTTGGAATCTTTGATTGATTGGTTTAACAGTGTTTAAACTAATTAATAAAAGGAAAAGATTCTAACATGAAGAGAAAAGTGGGGCAAAGAAGACATTCTTTTATAGCCATCAATTCTCTTACTCCAAAAGTAAAATTTACTCTTGTCAGTCGTGAAAAACATTCTGACAACAGAAAAGCCAATTATGGCATCATTGAACCCTGGTTTAGACCAAAAAGGGCTGGTTTAAGCCATTTTTAGCCATTTTAGACCCTTAAATCAGCCATTACTATAGCAATACCAGGCCTAGAGCCTTCAAAACACGTCAGAATGTGTGTCAGAGACGTAGAAACCAGTTAAAACTGTTTTTACTCTGATGGTTTTATCTTAAGGGTAGTTCTACCCTCTTGGCAACAGCTAAAACTACCCCAGTTGGTATCAAAACCTCATCATCAATTGAGTCCACAGACCCTGTAACTCAATTACAGGCCAAAAGTGATGAACTTTTCCGTGAATTTTGACATCCCACGCCTGTCAGCAAGGATTTTGGGGGTCTAGCTCCCCCTTAGAGCTCGAGTTCCTTTTCCCCCCCAAATTTAATCTTTCCAATTTATTTTTCGTTTAATTCCTCATCATGTATTATACTTATAATTTACACATGTAATTCAATTCAATTGTACAGTACAATACAGTAATAATTGACACGTCATATGTAAATCAAAGTTCACTTATGTAATACACGCACACATTTTGACATTTCAATTGAATTCAATTGAAAATACTTCAATTCCTCATAACTTCTAAACTAAACACAACACCTCAATTTTAACACAAAAATTGATGGTTAACACCACATGTGGTGTGAATTAAATTAAGGTTTTGAGGATTTTCAACTTTTGTATTGAAAATACTAAAAACTTAATTTAAGCTTATTTAGAGTTGAGTTACAAGAATTTCACTCAGAGGTGACCCCACCTGATTTTTTATGAGGAATCCCATGGTGAAATAATTTTTATGTATTTATTTATTGGATAAAAAGTTATAATAATTTTTATTTAACTTTTTTCCAAATTTATTTATTTTATCACAATTTTGTTAAAACTTCATTTTTACTTAATTTTTCAAGTATTAATGTAATTTTATACTTACAAAATTTAAAGTATTTTTATTTTTAAATTGTAATTAATTTTTTATATTTATATTTTGATTTTTATTTTAATAATATAAATAAATTTATTTTATTTATATAAATATGTTATTTTTTATATGTGGTCTTTTGGGTATATGAAATTACCTCTAAGGCTCACATTCCCTCCCCCTACAAAAGAATATTACTTTGTAATATTGGTGCTCTAGTGTGTCTGAATCTCCTGAGGAGTTTGGTAGCTTCTGGTATATCTTTTTCTTCTAACCATTTATCTTCACAAGTTGGGTCACTGTACCTAACAAGGTATTCCCTTACTTTTTTGGTTCTTAATTTCCTTTCACTAAGAACTTTGGTAATTTTCTCATTACCAGATGTCTCAATAGGAGGTATAACTTGGGGAATCTTATTCCTCAAGGGAAATTTCTCAGCATCACTAGATCTATATGGCTTTATCAAGCTTACTGGAAATGTAGAGTGCTTATTGCTAAGATCTTCAGATAATTCTACTTCAACAGCATTTTCTCCATGGAGGGCCTTAATCACAAAAGGTCCTGCGAAGGAGTCTTTCAGCTTTTTACATCCTTTGATGTTATTGAAGTTAGTGGTTGATACAAGAACCAGGTCCCCCACTTTGAAATCTGGAGTTGCATGTGATTTATCCCATTTGTCTTTAGCATATGCAAAAAAGTCCTCCATGCATCTTACTGCATGCTTTCTAGCTTTGTCTAGCATTCCTTTGAAGCTAGCAGCTGTGGGATGTATTTCAGTTAAGTCTTTCCTCAAGGAATCTTGGGGTAACTTGGTGTTCCATCCTTTTTCTAGAATAGCAGGAGTCTGATTGGTACTGGCATGGATTGATGTTTTATATGCTAATTCCAGTGCTGGCAACAGAGTACACCAATTATGGGTAAATCCATCACAATCTTTGAATTCAAGGCCATATGCACAAAATCTTCTCACCATGTCCTCTAAGGTTTAGATCATCCTTTCAGCCAGGCCATCAGTTTGTGGGTGGTAGGCTGTAGAGAAAGACAGTTTAGTGCCAAATAATTGGTGAAGATTTGTCCATAGTGCTGAAGTGAATTTGGGATCTCTATCACTGATGATATTTGTAAATATCCCAGTCCATGACACTACTCTATTCCATATCAGAAGAGCTGTATCCATGGCTGTATCATCTTTGTGACATGGTAAAAAGATTGGAGTTTTACTGAATCTGTCCGCAATTACTAGGCAAGCATTATAGCTCCTGTCACCTCCTGGTGGTAGGCCAGTTACCCAATCCATATGGACAATTTCCCAAGGTCTGTTTGGTTCTTGGATTTTTATCATATTTCCAAGTCTTTTGCCCGTGGATTTATTTGCCTTTTGGCATCTGTCACAGGTTTTGCAATACTCTGCAACATCTTTCTGCCACATTGGCCACCATATGCAGGTCTTTACTTTTTCTCTTGTTCTGTCTTCAGACAGATGTCCTGAAAAGGGACTATCATGGCATTCTTTTAGTACAAGATTGATTAATGACCTGTCTACAACTGTCATGACACATGTGTGCTTGGTTCTGTGGTAAATTATACCATCCAGTAGGTTAAATCTTGCTTCATCATAAGATTTCCTCCATACTTCATCCAAGGCATGTATAAGAGAGTTGTCTTTACAGTCTTTGTTAATTAATTGGCATAAGATGCTACAATTCTTATCTTGAGTGTAACTACTTCTGACTTCTTCAAAGAAGGTGGTGTTCAAGTCTGTAACACTTATTCCTTCTATTGGAATTTGTGGTGAAGCTTCTTCTGGCACATAAGCAGGATTATCAATATTATTTGGTAATGGCCATCTGCTTAGTCCATCTGCATTCTTATGAATATTCCCATCCTTATGAACAATAGTCATATTGCCTCTGTATTCTTGTATGGCTATTTGCCATCTGAGCATGTGTCTGTTGGGTGTTTTCATGTTCAAAAGTGATTTGACAGCTGTACAATCTGTTATCACTTCAAAAACACATCCCTCTAAAAAGTAGTTCAATTTTTCCAAGGCCCAGACAAGGCATAGACATTCCATCTGACTTGCTCCATATCTGGCTTCAGTTGGTTTGATTTTCCTGCATATGAAACATATGGGTCCTTCTATAGGCTTATCATTTATGATCTGAACTTGGTGAAGTGCAGAATCCAGTCCATCCCCTGATGCATCAATATACAGTTTGAAAGGCAATTTAAAGTCTGTCATCAGTAAGAGTGGAGCAGTGGTCAATGCTTCTCTTAGAGACTCAAAAGCTTTGACTCTGTCAACAGTCATCTCAAACACTGTGTCTTTGTCACACAACTTATAAAGTGGTCTTGCTATGGATGCAAAATTTTTAATGTGTTGCCTGTAATATCCTGCAAAACCTAATAATGACTGAATTTCCTTCTTATTCTGAGGCATGGATTTTAACAATACTGCTGCAACTTTGTTTTTGTCAATTCCAAGGGACAAACCAGATACAACATGTCCTAGTGCTTTAAGTTCTTTAAATCCAAAATGACATTTCTTCAAGGAGATTTTCATGTTTACTGATTGTATTTTTGTCAAAACTCTTGATAATCTGTACATGTGCTCCTCCCAAGTCTTTGAACAGATAATAATGTCATCAATGTAAATGATTAACCATTCCTCTGACAGTTCTTCAGGGAAGATTTCTGTCAGGGTGAGTCTATGTAGTAGCTTAAAAATAGTAAATACAAGCTAGTACTATGACTGTGACACGTCAGAATAAATAAAAAATGAAGTCTTCAGGTCCTACTGCTACGTGGTAACAGTGGTGATGAGTCTATTGAGGACCTGGGTTGCAATGCTCTAATATCTTTGACTTTAAAGAAACACTACAATAATTATATCCTAATTATATCTTAAATAATTCTAAGGACACTACTGATGAATAACAGTCTTGTCACGTAAGAATAATGGTAAGGTAAGATAAGATAATGGGTTTTCAAGGGAAAAACCCTCCTTTTTATATCTTCCAAGACTGTCAAGAGTTATTAACTCTTCACACGTCAGAGGAGTGAAAATTTTCACTCCAGTGGTCAGTCTGTGGTTCTGGATCCTCAATTCTGACGTCAATATAGACAGAATTGTGGTTTTGGAACCACAAATGATCATTCTGGATCAATACAGGGTGAAAAAACTTTTCACCTGCCACGTCAGCACTTGGATGACGTTGTTCTGGTGTCTGTATGATCAATATTAGTCATTCTGGGCGGGTTTAAGCTTTAAATAACCATTATTTTAAGTATCAAGGCTGTACTGGTTGGTACAGGTTTGGTACAGACCAGTATTGGTCAAAATACTTCCAACCAAGATATCTCAGTCAGTTTTTGAGATATCAAGAAACTAAGAGCACAGAATTGAAGGGCTTAATGAGCTCTTCAATTTGGTATGCTTCATGTTTACCCTTCTTGCAAATAGCAAAAGTTATAAGGGTTTTAAGTTTTTGGATGTAATTTTGTACATCAGTATGAGGCTTCAAAAACTTCCATGCTAGATATCTTCTTCAATTTAGAAGATATCTGTATTCTGATGATACAGCTTTTTAGGGCTTGATTAGCCCTACAGTTTGGTATATTACACTGTACAGTTGTATGAGTGTATGCCAAAGATACAGGGGTTTGTTTATTTTCTTATTTTCAGAATATCTGTATTTTGGTTATTAAACCTTTGAACCAAGATCCCTCAGTCAATTTAAGAGATACAGAGGTCTAAGGTGTCTCAAATTAAATCTCTTGTTGAGATCTTTAATTTGGTTATACATTTGTACAGTTTTGTACAAGCCCTCTTTGACTTTCAGGGGGACTTGGTTTTGAAAATGAGGTTATATGGTATCTCCAGTTGTAGTGGTGTTACAACAACATGGATGATATCATTGTGTAGCTCTCTATGTGAGCTTTAAGAAAAATACCATTTTGGTATAGGATAACTTAAATATGCACAAGTTAGATGAGAGGTGAAAATAAGGGTTTTGACTTGTTTATTCTCCTCTAGGTTTCCTTATTCTGTTTGGATAAGGTTGGTGTTTAATGTAAGAGGATTGTTTTCTCTTAATTATTACCTGTATTGACTATGTTTGTTCAATACTTGTCATACCATTATTTATGGTATGTTGGATGTCATGCTAGTGCTCTGTTTTGAGTCACAGGCTGACATACCCTCCCTCAAAAGAAGGCTCATCATTGATGAGACTCTTCAGCCCTCCTGGAGGCTCTGAATCTTCTGAGGTGTATTTTTCCATCTGGGATTTCTTTCTCAGTTAATCATTTGTCTGTATCTGCTGGTTGATTCTTAAATCTAACCAGGTATTGCCTGTTGTCTTTCCCATTGATTCTTATTTTCCTGGCTTTAATGATCTTTTTCACTGGTCCAGGTGAGTCATCTTCCTCTACCAATCTTTCATGGGTGACTGTCTTCTTCCTGTCAGGGAATTTCTCCTCATCTGTCTGGTGATAAGGTTTGACCAGGCTCACAGGGAAAACTGGGTGTTTCCTAGAGAACTCTTTGGTCAGGTTGACTTCTACTGCATTCTTTCCTATTAATTTAATAATGGTGAATGGTCCTATGAATGAGTCTCTCATCTTCTTGGGTCCTCTTAGGTTGTTGAAGTTGAGAGTTGAGATTAGAACTTGGTCTCCTTCTTTGAAATCAGGTTCTTGGTGACTTTTGTCATATCTCTGTTTGTTATATAATTTGGCTTCAGCCACACATTGCTCTGCTTTTTCACAGGCAGTCCTCCACATTGTGTGGAAGTCCTTAGCTGTGGGGTGTACTGAGAGGAGGTTCTTCTTCAAGTAGTCTACTGGGAGTAGTGGGTTCCATCCTTTCTCTAATGTGGCAGGGGATTTTCCTGTCACTGAGTGTACACTTGTGTTGTATTCCAATTGTACAGCTGGTAGGAGGGTTACCCAGTCATGGGTATATCCCTCATTGTCTTTATATTCCATGCCATATGCACAAAACCTTCTAATGATGTCTTCCAATGTTTGGATCATTCTTTCTGCTAGACCATCTGTTTGTGGATGGTAAGCTGTGGAGAATGCTAGTTTGGTTCCCAGCATCTCATATAGATTAGTCCAAAATTCTGATGTGAATTTAGGGTCTCTGTCACTAATTATAATTCTTGGAACTCCACAGTTAGCTATCACATTGTTCCAGAACAATATGGCTGTGTCCATTGCTGTGTCCTCTTTGTGACAGGGGAGACATCTGACACTCTTGCTGTACCTGTCTACTACTACTAGGCATGCATTAAAGCTGTCCTTCCCTCCAGGGACCAGGCCTGTTACCCAATCCATGTTTATTATTTCCCAGGGGTGTTTGGGCTCTTCTATACTCTGGAGTAATCCATATCTTTTGCCATGACTTCTGTTGGCTTTCTGGCATCTGGTACAAGTGTTGATGTATTCACTCAAGTCTTGTTCCCACTTTGGCCACCAAGCTGTGCTAAAGACTCTTTCCTTAGTTCTCTCTTCACTCATATGTCCCATGTATGGGCAGTCATGGCATTCCTGTAGTATCAGGGAAATATGTTCTCTATTTATTATTACCAGGGCACTTGTGTGTTTTTCCCTATGGTATAGTAGATCATCTATCAGGAAAAATCTATTCTCTCTGAAGCTTTTGAGCCATGGCTCTTCCAATTGGCTTTCTAGTTCAGGACTCCTGTACTTTTGTTTTAATAGTTGTATCAATATACTACACTGTTTGTGTTTATTGTATGATGATTGTACTATGCTAAAGAACTCTGTGTTCAGATTAGAGGAGCTGATTCCCAGTATGGGTATCTCTTTGCTCTCTCCAAAGCTCTGTTCTGGGTTTGATGGATCATTCCCCAATGCCCAGTTTGATAGTTTTAAGTTCTTTCTCTTATCTATCTCCATGCATTGTATGGGTATTTTGGCCCCATTTTCTGGGTCATATGCTGGATTTTCTTGGTCATTTTTCAGTGGCCACCTGCTGAGGCCATCTGCATTAGTATGACTTTTCCCTTCTTTATAGATGATAGTCATATTCCCTCTATATTCTTGTATGGCTATTTGCCACCTAAGCATGTGTCTGTTTGTTGTCTTCATGTTCAACAGTGATTTGAGGGCTGTGCAATCAGTAAAAACTTCAAATACTGCTCCTTCTAAGTAGTAATGGAGTTTCTCTAATGCCCATACCAAACAGAGACATTCTGTCTGAGTAGCTCCATATCTGGCTTCTCAGTCTTTCAGTTGTCTTGATATATAGCAAATTACCCCTTCTTTGGGTATTCCATCCACTAGTTGCCTCTGGTGTAGTGCTGCTCCTAGTCCTTGACTACATGCTGCATCTATATATAGTTTGAATGGTAGTTCAAAATCAGGCATCATCAGGACAGGGGCATTGGTCAGTTCATGTTTGATCTTCTCAAATGCATCCCTTCTTTCTTTGGTGATTTCAAAGACTACATCCTTTGAGCACAGTTTGTATAGACTACTAGTGATGTGTGCAAAGTTTTTTATGTGGCTTCTGTAGTAACTAGCAAAGCCCAAAAAAGATTGCATTTCCTTAATTTTCTTTGGTACTGGTTTCTTCAGTACTGCAGCAACTTTATTTTGGTCTATAGCTAGACTCAAACCTGAAACTTTGTGTCCTAGGGCTAGCAGTTCTTGCTGTCCAAAGTTACATTTTTTAAGAGATATCTTCATGTTGATTGGTGTACATTTTCCCAATATTTTATCAATTTTCCTCACATGGTCTTCCCATGTTTCTGAGTATATTATGATATCATCAATGTACACTACCATCCACCCTTCCATAATTTCATCTTGAAATATGGTATCCATCATCCTCTGAAAATGGGCTGGTGCATTCTTAATGCCAAATGGCATTCTAGTATATTCATATATGCCCATATGGCATATAATTCTCAGCAATTTGATGGAATCTGGTTTCACCCCATTCTAGTGGAAACCTTTCATGCAATCCATTTTTGTAATGAACTTGGCTTTTGCTAGCTTATCTAGTGCATGTGGTATCCTTGGGATGGGGTACCTGTCTGCTTTGGTGTAATTATTCAAAGCCCTGAAGTCACCACATAGTCTGGATTTACCATCATGCCAAGTTATAAGGACTGGTGTAGTGACCTCTACTATCTCATTATGTCCTATTTTTCTTATTACCCCCATTTCTAGGAGTTCATTGATATGTTTCTCAATTTCTTTCCTAGTTTCCATGCTGGCTGGGTATGGTGGTCTCCTAAGAATAGGTGGATATGGTCTTTCTACATCTAGATATAATTCTATATCATGTCCTTTGATTTTTCCTAGTGGTTCATCTCCTATTGCAAAAGCTTCTCTATGTTTTCTCAATACTTTCAGTAAGTTGAGTTTCATTTTACTGGTGAGTTGAGTGCCATATTGAGCTTCTTTGAATTCTTCCACTAGTTCTTTCAAGGCGTTATCATTTGTTACATGATTTATGTCAAAGGAAAATTTTTTGTCTTTGTTTGTACCTATGGTAAGATATCTGTTTTTACTATTGCAAATATCCATGCCATACATTCTTTGGTACTCTGTAACTAGTAAGAATCCTTGTACATGTGCATTTTCTAGAACTACAAATTCAGGTTCCAGTCTGATATTTCCTTTTTGGTGTGGGATAATTATCTCTTTGATTATTGTCCCCAGTGAGTGCATTTTGCCTGATGCACTTTTAAAGTTTCTAGCTTTTGTGAGGATTATCTCTTCTTCCCATTTGGGGAAGTGTTGTTCCAAGTATTCTTTTGCCACTATGGAGCAACTTGCTCCTGTGTCAATGATCATTGGGTGTTTACAGTTCTCAATGTAAACTGTCAATTTTGTAGGTGTTCCATGAATGAATCCCATCCCTCTATTTGGGGTTACCAGGAATGTTTGTGCATTCTGTGTGTGCTTACAGAGCTCTTTGTCTGTTGTTATTTGTGGTATTCCTGAATCCAATTCAATGTCTTGTATGTCAAGTGAACTTTATTAATTGCATTCCACTATGTATTCTTCCATGGTATCAGGTTCACTTTGTGATTCTGCTCTCATACCATTTCCCATGCTGTCAGAATCAAATTTTTCACCTGTTTGTTCTTCTTCTGATTCTTCATCAATTGCATATATTTTCTTTTTTGGTTTTGTGCAATTGTTGGCATAGTGATCTGGTGATCCACAGTTGTGGCACACATATTTCTTTTTTGGGGTTTCTTTCCCTTTTTCTTTGTTTGTCTCTTTAAATTCAGACCTCTTGTCTTTGAAGTTTGGTTTATAGGATGTGTACCTTCCTATGGAGGTTTTCTTTCTCACATCTTGTATGACATTTGCTATGTCATCAATGCTGCTGATGTTGTTTCATCTGCATTTGACTGCATGTTCTAGATCTCCTGGCAATTTTGTTAGGAGTTTATGGTTTCTCATTTCTATTGTCATATTGGGATCAATAGCTTTTAGCCTCGTTGTTTGTTTGAGGCACCGTTCATAAGGGCTTTTTCTGTGGAGTATCTATCACTTTAAAAGGACATGGTCTTTTGCCAGATCCAACTACCATTGCTATACTTTTGTATAATCTGGTTCCTCCACCATGGCCAGCTTTTCCTGCCATGTATTTCTTTCATCTCAGTATACCATACGTTTGCATGGCCTCTGAATGCTGTGTTAAGTCTTGTTGTGATCCAGTAGTCTGGTATTTTTGGGACATCAACAAAGAGTCCATCAATATAGTCAATGATCTCCATATGGTCATATTCCCCAATTCCTGAGAACTTTGGCCAGTTTGTTACTTCTGGTAACTGTTTTAGTGCCTGTTTCTCTGAATAGTTGAGATTTTCCCCATCTTGGTACACTGACTCTGATCTTAACTTTGGAATCTGATATTCAGGTTCCTGGTCATAGTCTTTATCCTCTTCTTTCAATTTTGTAGAGGTAGTAGGCTGACCTTGTGTTGGAGGGTATTGATTGTCTTCCTTGTCATAGAGGTAATCAATTTCTTTGTCAAGGTTATCCTGTTGCTGCTGGATATTCCTCAGATCCCTCCTCACAGTTTGTTGTTCTTCTAGAATTGAATTCAACTGTCTGTTAGTTTTTTCAAATTCTGTCCAAATTTTGGCCAGATTTGTATTTAAGTCTTTAATGACTGTTGCTTGGAAAGCATTTTCTTCTTTCAATGTTTCCACTTCTGTCCTCATTTTTCCTGAGGTTTCATATGTCCAATCCATGAATTGGGCCAATTTGGTCCATGTGAATTTGTTTTCAAACTCATGAGTGTGGATTGTAGTTTCAGTCATTAATTCTGGGTCTATTGACTCAGAACTATCAAAACTATTTGTAGGTACAACTATCTCTTGCTTTTGTGTACTTCTTGGACTAAGTCCATCAGCTTTTTCATCAATGGGTCTGCTTCTTTCTTCCTCTGGTTGAAAGAAGTTTTGTTTTTCCCTTGGGCTCCTTTTCTCCTGTTGGAAACTACCTGGAAGGGTTGGGGAGCCTTGGATGAAGTTTCCTTTGGCTTGTAGCGCCTGGAACTGCTGGATTGTTGTGGGGAAGATGGGACTTCTCCTTCCATTTCTGGGGGTACCTGAATCTGACTGGGCTCTTCCTTGTGCCAAGATCTCTCTATGGCTTGTATGGCTGCCTGGTTCTCTTTGATTCTGGTTGCTCTTTCTTCTAAGAGTTTGAAATTCTTGTTGGGATTCCAACCTTGCATCTCTTTCATAAGTTCCATCCAAGCCATTTGCTTGAGACAGATCTTCTGGGTTGTTATCCCCACTTCTGCCCATGATTCTGCCATAGTGAACATTTTGTTGTCCATGCTCCATGTGAAGAGGTCTCTCAGGAGTTTGTGTATTTGGAGGACCTGTTCTGCATCTGTCCAATCTCCTGGTTGGACTTCTGGGTTGGATTTGATTTGGAACAAGACCTTGGGCAGGAGTTCCCTGATGGTAAGTCCTTTGCTGGTCATTTGCTCCAGTTCTTCTTCCTCTGTGTCTTCTTGGCCAGTGTTCTGGTTGATTTCTTGGGAATCCAAGATCTCTAAGAAGTGGAGTTGTCATGTTAACAATGTTAAAAAATGACAGACAATAAAAAATGTTGTATTTTTCAAGGTTTATTTACCTTTAGCAGGCCCTTGTACAAATTTATGGTCTATACTCTTTGGCAATTTTCCTTTAGAGTTTACAACTGGGTTGATAACAGTGATTTTCTGTTTCTCAATCTGTTTTGGTGATCCAACTGGTTTTGTTGGAGCTTTTCTGGGTTTTTTGTCCCTTGGCACGGCTATTGGTGTCCAATCTTTTGAGTTGATTGTCACTTCACTGTGTCTTTTCTGCTTGCCCTTGGTTTTTGGCAGCACCTCTCTGTCTTCTGAGGCTGTCACAGATGGATTTCCTTGTGACTGGGTTTCTAATGGAATATAGTCTTTTTCCACTATTCAGAAAAGATATTTCAGATTGTATATCAGTATTTTATGATAAAACAAAATGATTATATTCAATTCTACTGTTATTTTTCGAAATTTTTGAGGTTTTTTTTTATGTTTTTTTTATTGTTTTTATGTGTTTTTAATTGAAAAATAACAGTTTTTGAGTTTTTCACTTATGTTTTATAAGTGAAAACTGTAATATCCAAGTGTTTTGTGAATGATTCACTTGGATATTATTGTGTTTTTATATAAACACGTCAAATTTATTAAATTATAATAAATTTGATTTGTTATTATAAATATTATAAATAATATTTATTATAACACTTGATATTGATTAAAAATATCAATTAATTACAAGTTTTCACGTCAATTTGAGTGATATCTTGTTTTAAAGGAAATATTTAATTAAAATATTCCTTATAAATAATAAAAAATTATTTTATTATTTAATATTTATTAATTATTTATTAATAAATTGTTTCTATATTAATTTTCACGCACTTTGGTGAAAAATAATAGTAAAATGAATAATATACTGTTTTTATATTATTATTTTTATTGAAATTTGAATAATACTGTTCTATTATTATCAAATTACATGGAAATTATTGCAATATAATAAAAAAGAGGATATGTACTCTTACTCTCAACAAAAAATATTTATAATATATATTTTTTGGAGGAAAAATTTGTATATATAGTATATGATTCTAAAAAATAATGATAAAGATAAAAAAAATTCGAAATTTTACTTACTGTTAGTAAAATACCTTTTAAATGACTGAATTTTACGCCTAATTCAGTTCAAACACGTCCAATAAGGTTGAAAAACCACGGCCAGGCCCCCAAAATGTCAGGGTGAGTCTATGTAGTAGCTTAAAAATAGTAAATACAAGCGAGTACTATGACTGTGACACGTCAAAATAAATAAAAAATGAAATCTTCAGGTCCTACTGCTACGTGGTAACAGTGGTGATGAGTCTATTGAGGACCTGGGTTGCAATGCTCTAATATCTTTGACTGTAAAGAAACACTACAATAATTATATTCTAATTATATCTTAAATAATTCTAAGGACACTACTGATGAATAACAGTCTTGTCACGTAAGAATAATGGTAAGGTAAGATAAGATAATGGGTTTTCAAGGGAAAAACCCTCCTTTTTATATCTTCCAAGACTGTCAAGAGTTATTAACTCTTCACACGTCAGAGGAGTGAAAATTTTCACTCCAGTGGTCAGTCTGTGGTTCTGGATCCTCAATTCTGACGTCAATATAGACAGAATTGTGGTTTTGGAACCACAAATGATCATTCTGGATCAATACAGGGTGAAAAAACTTTTCACCTGCCACGTCAGCACTTGGATGACGTTGTTCTGGTGTCTGTATGATCAATATTAGTCATTCTGGGCGGGTTTAAGCTTTAAATAACCATTATTTTAAGTATCAAGGCTGTACTGGTTGGTACAGGTTTGGTACAGACCAGTATTGGTCAAAATACTTCCAACCAAGATATCTCAGTCAGTTTTTGAGATATCAAGAAACTAAGAGCACAGAATTGAAGGGCTTAATGAGCTCTTCAATTTGGTATGCTTCATGTTTACCCTTCTTGCAAATAGCAAAAGTTATAAGGGTTTTAAGTTTTTGGATGTAATTTTGTACATCAGTATGAGGCTTCAAAAACTTCCATGCTAGATATCTTCTTCAATTTAGAAGATATCTGTATTCTGATGATACAGCTTTGTAGGGCTTGATTAGCCCTACAGTTTGGTATATTACACTGTACAGTTGTATGAGTGTATGCCAAAGATACAGGGGGTTGTTTATTTTCTTATTTTCAGAATATCTGTATTTTGGTTATTAAACCTTTGAACCAAGATCCCTCAGTCAATTTAAGAGATACAGAGGTCTAAGGTGTCTCAAATTAAATCTCTTGTTGAGATCTTTAATTTGGTTATACTTTTGTACAGTTTTGTACAAGCCCTCTTTGACTTTCAGGGGGACTTGGTTTTGAAAATGAGGTTATATGGTCTCTCCAGTTGTAGTGGTGTTACAACAACATGGATGATATCATTGTGTAGCTCTCTATGTGAGCTTTAAGAAAAATACCATTTTGGTATAGGATAACTTAAATATGCATAAGTTAGATGAGAGGTGAAAATAAGGGTTTTGACTTGTTTATTCTCCTCTAGGTTTCCTTATTCTGTTTGGATAAGGTTGGTGTTTAATGTAAGAGGATTGTTTTCTCTTAATTATTACCTGTATTGACTATGTTTGTTCAATACTTGTCATACCATTATTTATGGTATGTTGGATGTCATGCTAGTGCTCTGTTTTGAGTCACAGGCTGACAATTTCATTCATCATTCTTTGGATGTGTGAAGGTGCATTTTTGATACCAAAGGGCATCCTTAAGTATTCATACACTCCACAATGAACAATAATTCTCAAGTATTTTCTTGCTCTTGGTGTTACCACATTTTGATGGAATCCTTTAAGGGCATCCATAGTGGTTATATACACTGCTTGAGATATTTGAGTAAGGGCAATTTGGATTTTTGGTATTGGGTATCTGTCTGGGACAGTGTAAGTGTTCAGAGCTCTAAAGTCCCCAACCATTCTGGATTTTCCATTATGCCACGCCACTATGACTGGTGTAGTTATTTATACTTCCTCATTGTGGCCCACTTTTCTTATTACACCAAGGTCCAGAAGCTCTTTGATATGAATTTCTAGAGCTTCTCTTGATTTTGGACTTGCTGGATAAGCAGGTCTTCTTAAGAGTGGTGGATAAGGACTCTCAATGTTAAGAATGATGTCAACTTCATGACCAATAATTGCTCCCAGAGGTTCTTTGTCTGTAGCAAATGCTCCTCTGTGGTGATACAAAAGGGAAGAAAGTTCATTTTCTTGTTTATTAGTCAGATCAAGGCTTATCTCAGCCTCATTTAACTGTTCAGACTTGAATTTCTCTAACTCTAAGTTGACTGGTGATACTTTTTTTACTGTAATTTGTCTTTTAAATGGTAAAAAGGCAAATTTCTGGTGCTTATTGTCCCCAATTGTAAAGCATCTGTCTTTGTTATTATGTAAATCTATCCCATACATGATTAAATAGTCATTTCCCAATATAAAATGTGTACTAGAGCAATTTTCCATAACAACAAATTCAACTGTGATTCTCAAATTACCATTGATGTGTGGAAATATGACATTGGTCTCAAAGATTCCCAATGCTTTCATTGGGTTACTTGCACTGTTGAACTTTATACCATCAATTGGTAACAATTGGTCTTCAAAATTTGGTACACAAGTCTTAAGAAAAGATTTTCCAACACAATAGTAGAAGGCTCCTTGGTCAAGCAAAAGTTTGGTGGGCTTGTTGTCAATCACCACTTCTGTTATACAGGAATTACCAGCTGTATAACCTTTTCCTCTGTTTGGTTTTGTCTTCATAAGTTGTGCATCTTGAAATTTTAATAAATCAACTTGACTATTGCTCAATTGTTGTAAGTGGGAATAAGATTCCATGATGTCAAAAGTGGCATTGATATTTTCTATATCTTTTGAAGATTCAGAAAATACGGATGACTTATCATCTGAATTGTCTTCAATTATGTCTTCTTTTTCAACATCTGGTCCCTTTTCAATGTCAATTTCATTGATTTTCCCCCTTTTTGGACATGTATTGGCTAAATGGGTGGTGCTTTGGCAAATATGGCATTTTCTGACTGTATCTGCAGATTTATATTTAATATTACTAGAATTTTCTTTGGGGTTTTTGTCCACAGAATCTTTCCAAGGTGCATTAAACCTTGTTTTGAGATTCACCCTACTAGAACCAATTTGGGTTTTGGTGGTTACTTCTTCTAGTATATTGATAATATCCTCTGCTGAAGATTGTTCAGTAGTCCTGCTTTTGACAGCATGCTCTAAGTCACCTCCACATTGTCTCAGAATTTTTCTATGGATCATAAATTCTGACATGTCAGGATATAATGCTGTTAATCTGTCCTTTTGTTGGCAAAACCATGGTAAAGCTTTGTCTTTATCAGCATTAAATTTGGCAGATTCAAAGGCTGTTTCAACTTTAAACCTCCAAGCATCATTTGCCCATTTGTTGATGATTTGGGTTTTCCACCAAGTCCAACTCTGGTGTCCATGTGCTTGTCTTATTTTGATGTACCATCTGTGAGCTGATCTGGTAAACAAGGTGTTAAACCTGGCTGTTACCAATCTGTCTGGTAATTCAAAATCCTCTTTGATCATGTCAATACCTCTAATGAATTCCATATGGTCATACTCTCCTTCACCACTGAAGTGAGGCCATTCTTTAAGTTTTGGAACTTCTTTCAAGAGTGCTTGGCCCATTGATGGTTCCAAGTTATGAAAATAAGTAGATAATTCATTTTTTAATTGTGAATTATCAGGATCCAATACTTGTGGATTTGAAATTCTTGTGCCCTCATTTTGATTTAGAGGTGTAGACATTCTTGGTAAGGTGTTCAGTATTTGTTCAATGTCATTCATTTTACTGTTGCTACACCTTTGGGAATTTCTGTATTCATGTTGGAAGCTTTGTATTAAATTTATTACTTCAATTTTATACATGTCTTCCTTATGTGTCAGTTCTTGCCATAACTCTGTCTGTCTTGTATTATCAGCAGTGACTTGATTCAATTTCATTGATAATTTTGATACTTCTTCTTGTGAAGCATCAAAACACTTTTTCAAGGCAATGGTATATGTCTTTACTTCAGTAAATGAATTTGAAATGTCATCAAGGACTTTCTTGTTATCTGTCTTGATAATATTTATGGCTTGTTTAATTCTTGTTTCAATTATGTCATCAATATTGAATTTAGAATATTTATCTGTTAATTCTTTAATAATGGCTGATTGTTCATTTATTTTATTGTTAGAAGAATTATCATTATTGGAATTTTTAATTGTTCTTAAACCTTTTTCAAAACACATAAGTGTTTCATTAATTTGGCACAGACTCAGGTTGTTTGTTTTAATGTTGTTACAAATGGTTTCACTTTTATCAGAAAGATGTTTTTTCACGTCATTTATAGCATTATACAACTCTGGGATGGAATCAAATATGTCAGAAATCATTTCTGGAATCTTAATCTGGCTTCCTCCTTCTTCTATAATTCCATCATGGTTCTGGCCATCTGAAATACATTTTCCATGGCATCCTGCTGAATGTTTGGGATTCTGTAGCCCTGGCTGTAAGGTTTTGGGGCTGGTGCCTTCCCTTTGCCCTTGTTTGGAGTTTGTGGCTGCTTTTTCACATTGGAATTGCTGCTGCTGGCCACTGGGGCTGTTTTTGGCACTGGTTTGGGTGGTGGAGGGTTGTTTTTCCTCCATTCTAGTGTCAAAAGAATCATGTTTTTCTTCTCCATCAATGGATGTCATCCATTGAGCAATTTGCAAGTGTTGGGATGGCCCAAGAATTTTCTTACTGTCAGGTAAGAATTCATGCAATTCTTCCACAGGTCTGCAGGGATCTGGTACTCCTTGAATTGAAGTGCATTATTGTATGCACTGTGGCTGGCTTTGTATATGTCCACAGAGGCTTGTTGTGGCGGTGTCAGCTCTTTTTGAAGGTAAAATAGTATTATCAGCTTCAGAATTACCTAATTTAGTTGTTTGGAAGTCATCAACTGACCCTTTTCCTTCTGTACCTGATTGGCCTCTGCCATAATCACGTCTATTACCTTTTTGGGAGCTGCTTGAGGGGTTGTATCTGGCTCCTGACCTGGTTGAAGGCATAATTATGGTTTAAAAAGGCTTAAAATAGTATTTTTACGTCAAAAAAACTTACTATTGGCCAAATTCTTAGCTTTCTGAAGAGTATTACTTATGTCCAAGTTGATTAATTCAGAAGATATTGGTTCAGGTTGATAATTTCAAGTCACAATCACAGTACTATTATGGTCTGAATTAATAGTGCTTGTAGGAACAATTCTGGTGACTGTTGAGGCTGTTTCAATGTTTTCTTGTCTTACCACGTTGTCAGACACTAAAATTAATGAAAAAGCCAATTAATTAAGTAAAAAAAAGTTTATTCCAAAAAAAGAAATAAAATATAAGCCTCACTTATAATATGAAAAAAAAAAATATTTTTTATGGATTGTTTGGATTATAAGTATTTTTTATATGTTTTTAAATTTTTCAATATAAGAAAAAAAGATTTAAAAAGAGTAAAAAAATATGTCACAGGTAAAATATCACGGCTGGGCCCCCAAATGTAAGTTGTGGATATGAAACTTTGATTAAAAATCAAGTACTTTTCCTGTCCTCAAAATTTGTATAAGGTAAAATTCAGTTAAAAATGGTATTAAATATTATTTTTAAGAGAAAACACGCCAATTTTATTGTTTATAACTTTATTAGTATAAAACAATAATATTATAAATATTCATTGTTTTACCAACAATAAAAATTTATCCAAAAAATACTCTACAAAAGATATTTTAAGGCTACAAAAGAAATTTCTTCAAGAGCAATTTCAATTGGAATTAAATGAGCAAAGAACTGCAAGCAATTAATTAAAGAACAGCGCCTTTAAAAAGATTATTAAAGAGAAAACACACCCAAAAGTGACCAGAGTGAATTTGGAAACAAAGTGACAAGGTTTACAGTGATGAAAGATGCTTTAATTCACTTTTGGGGTGGTTCAGGGGTAGAAATGATTATAAGAGTTACAAACAATGATTATGATGATTTTTTCACGTGGTTGAAAGGATTAAAATGATTTAAAAATGGTGGTTGGAATCTTTGATTTATTGGTTTAACAGTGTTTAAACTAATTAATAAAAGGAAAAGATTCTAACATGAAGAGAAAAGTGGGGCAAAGAAGACATTCTTTTATAGCCATCAATTCTATAACTCCAAAAGTAAAGTTTACTCTTGTCAGTCGTGAAAAAAAGTCTGACAACAGAAAAGCCAATTATGGCATCATTGAACCATGGTTTAGACCAAAAAGGGCTGGTTTAAGCCATTTTTAGCCATTTTAGACCCTTAAATCAGCCATTACTATAGCAATACCAGGCCTAGAGCCTTCAAAACACGTCAGAATGTGTGTCAGAGATGTAGAAACCAGTTAAAACTGTTTTTACTATGATGGTTTTATCTTAAGGGTAGTTCTACCCTCTTTGCAACAGCTAAAACTACCCCAGTTGGTATCAAAACCTCATCATCAATTGAGTCCACAGACCCTGTAACTCAATTCCAGGCCAAAAGTGATGAACCTTTGCGTGAATTTTGACATCCCACGCCTGTCAGCAAGGATTTTGGGGGTCTAGCTCCCCCTTAGAGCTGGAGTTCCTTTTCCCCCCCAAATTTAATCTTTCCAATTTATTTTTCCTTTAATTCCTCATCATGTATTATACTTATAATTTACACATGTAATTCAATTAAATTGTACAGTACAATACAGTAATAATTGACACCTCATATGTAAATCAAAGTTCACTTATGTAATACACGCGCACATTTTGACATTTCAATTGAATTCAATTGAAAATACTTCAATTCCTCATAACTTCTAAACTAAACACAACACCTCAATTTTAACACAAAAATTGATGTTTAACACCACATGTGGTGTGAATTAAATTAAGATTTTGAGGATTTTAAACTTTTGTATTGAAAATACTAAAAACTTAATTTAAGCTTATTTAGAGTTGAGTTACAACAATTTCACTCAGAGGTGACCCCACCTGATTTTTTATGAGGAATCCAATGGTGAAATAATTTTTATGTATTTATTTATTGGATAAAAAGTTATAATAATTTTTATTTAACTTTTTTCCAAATTTATTTATTTTATCACAATTTTGTTAAAATTTCATTTTTACTTAATTTTTCAAGTATTAATGTAATTTTATACTTACAAAATTTAAAGTATTTTTATTTTTAAATTGTAATTAATTTTTTATTTTTAATATAATTTTATGTTTATATTTTGATTTTTATTTTAATAATATAAATAAATTTATTTTATTTATATTAATATGTTATTTTTTATATTTGTGGTCTTTTGGGTATATGAAATTACCTCTAAGGCTCACATTTCCAGTTTTGATTTTATTTATTTGGTTAATTTTATTGTTTCAAGATCAAGCTGAATAATGTCTGAATTTTATTCCTATCTGCATGCCACTGTTGGGACACCAGATTTGGGAACTCCTCCTGTGTGGGATAAATGAGGCAGTACCTGGAAGGGGAAATTACAATAAAACATTTTTGAATTTCTTTTCAAGATTGTAACCCTTGCTCTGCTTGTGTGGCAGAATAATCTGAACTGCCATTCCTGAAAATGCTGAATTATCTTGACTTGAGTTCACAATCAATTTATTTTATTTTATGGTGGCTTGTCAGAAAAGTATATTCAACAGACTCTATCAGACTTTGTTTGATCTGGAAACAATGGCTTAGTAAACCTTAACACAAATCAATAAAGATATAAAGCTGGGAAAAGACTTTTAATTCCTTTACTGAGAACAGTAACACCTTGAGGGATTTTCAATTTTGATGATAACAATTTTGATAATATGATAACTGATAATAACAAACACTACTATTTTTTCAAGGTTTTAATAATTTTATGATGATAACCTGGGATAACAGACCCTACTATTGTTCAATTTACTACTGAGCTTGGCTACTGAGCAGATTTATGAATGGGGTAACAATATCAATGGGATAGTCAATGAGTTTAATTTATAAATCAATGTGGACCAGCTGTTATCTACTATTAATTATATAAAGAAGACTCAGACAGTGTTTCTGAGCTTAGCCACTGAGCAATAATGGGATGGAGATAGTCAATGAGATGAGTTTATGAATTAAAGTAGACCAACTGTTAACTACTATTAATTATAAGTCACTCAGACAGTGCTACTGAGCTTAGCTACTGAGTATTCCTAAAAAATTAGGATAATGTGGATGGATGGAGGGTATTTCCCTCAGAAAAAAAATATTAAGAAGTTATGTTTTTGTGATGGACCTCTGTCTAGGCCATGAGGAAAAAATAATTGAGGGGGGAGAGGACCTCTATTTATAGTTTTTGGAGCCTCCATGGGAATGTAAAAAAAAGGGGACTTAGAATTTTTCAGGTCTTCAAATTAAGGCTTGGTGGTAATTGAATTGAGAGGTCTGTGCTTTAATTGAGTTCTTGATTTTGTGGGGTAATTGTGGGGAAATGATGTAATTGATTATGTAATCCTAGTTTTTTTTTTTTTTTTTTATTTTTTATTTTATTTTTTTTTTTTTTTTATTTTTTTATTAATCCAAACTGAAAAAAATGGTATGCCATACCACAACGTAGTTTGCTCAAGAGGCATACAGGGAATGGGAGAGTCTTGTGCAGGGGTATTCAGTGGGTTTTGTTCTATGGGTGATGAAGAAGAGTCAGTTTGATTGTGTGAATAAAAATTACTCAAGGATAAGAGAGAGGACTTAATTTGGTGTTTGAATCCCATGGGTGACAATCAGCCCAAGTTCAAATGTCTTCTTGCCATTCCCATCCTTCATTGGCCAGATAATCACTTTGCTCCAGTCAAGGAGTGAAGTGACCATCAGATGGTGGCCTAGGAGGGGGTGGACAAATCAATACTGGAGGGAACTGGGCTAATCCTGCATAAGTGTTCCTGGGATCCATTTGCGCTTGGAAATGCTTTCATCATTTTCAACTACAAAGGAGACCTCAAAAGGGCATCTGCCACGGGAACTCCTCTGTCTGTGTGGTTGGAAGGGGTGCACAACAAACAAACATTTTTTGTGTGCTTGTCAGAAAGCATCACAGGAATCAGTTGTCACACAGGAGTTGATGCAGGAGATACCCTGCTTAGAGAACTAAGTGCATGAAATCTAAAATAAAGACAAATGAGGTTAGTTGCTGGAGAGAAAGGAATATGTCAAGAAAAAAGGAAGGCATAAAATGAATTATAAGCCTAAAAGGAAACTAAAATATAAAAGCTCAGGGAGTGAGGCTTGAAAAGTCTGAATGAAAGTCATGATGAAGATTGAGTATTGATAGAGGAACATAAAATGGACTAAAGTGTTAAATGGAGAAGATGATGCAGGATGTAGATAGAATCCGGGTTCTGGACATATAATTGGGAAAAAAAATATAGCAAAAGGGAAGGAGAGTGGTTATTTTGTGCAATTGAAAAGAGTGGGAAGGGATGAAGACCAAGTGTAATACTCACAGGAATGAGAAGAGCGGGTGAACAGGGCAAAATTGAGGCAGGTGAGAAAAAAGGAGAAGTGTGTGTCAGCAAAAGATGTTCCTTCATACCAGGATGAAGCTGAGCCATTTTCAGCAGTCATAGCACCAGCCAAGGTCTCAGCTTCAAGGCCATTGTGGGAAATGAAAGCTTATTTGCAGCCAATGCTGTAAATGAGAAGTGAGATGCAGTTAGTATAACAATTGGATCAATTTTTATTAGTGGAACCCCTTTTTTTTCTTTAAAATGCACATGATTGCTCAGGAGTTGAGGGCATTTTTGAATGTGCATAGGGGCTGCAATCCACAAATGCCCAATTCAGAAAAGTAAATGGTGGATTTGGTCTCAGCTGACCGTGGCAAACATACCAACCTTATGGTCATGTAATATAGCATGAACAAAGGGTGGAGAGGCTGTATGAGAAGTGATTACAGCATGATCTTGGGTTGAACCATTGTGAAGGTCTTCTTTGGTGTCAGAATTGAAATTCTCAGTGGCTTCTCAGGTGAATTTCCCAACTGTTGAGCTATGACTATAACAATCTCAAATGCTCCCCTGCTGAGCTATTGCTATGTCATCTTTGTAAGCATTTAATCTGAGCATTTGGAACAACATCACAAGACATTTCAGACAGGCTGAGTATTTCCTGCGCTTTGGTGAAGTGCACAGAAGTGGCCCTTCCAGTGAACTATTGTGAAAAGTTCTCCAACCATGGCATTGGAAAAAGCTGCTGCACTGAGCTTTTGACACCCCATTGTAAAACGCTATACATGCCGATCTTGCGGGTGCCAATCAGGTGAATCATCATTCTGAGCTTGAGGCACATGAGCTAAATGTATTAAAGCAATGGGAATGTTTATCCTCAACTGTAATAACCATGCAGGCTGAACTCTTATTCCACCATTCTAATTTGTAGATCAGCCATCATTTTAGTGCGTACTACTTTGGGGCATGCTGAGGGGCTGGGACAATTCTGTATAATAATTTAATGTGTGCTTCTGTCAAGGCATTGAGTAAAACTTCACATATGCATCCTTTTGATGCACCTTTTTGGAGAGCTCCGCCTAACTACCACACAGATGCTGGAGTCTACCATGTTATGCTAAGGGGTGCATATTGCAATGAGGAGTGGATAGGGTCATACGCAAACTGGGGACTCACTCTGGTGTCCAGGCCAGGTAAAACTATTACTTGGGCCCACAAATCATTGGGCCATGGTGTGCATTCACATGCACTCCACTGTGGGCCATATGCTGGCAATTGTCACATGCATGTGGAACCTTTGGTGTGTGTCTTCCAGCCAACAATTAGCTCGTTCAGGTGACCCAATTAGCCACAGATGCTCACATGCCTGAGCGGGGAAACCTGAGGCCAATCTGCATGGATTATTTACAGCCTCATAGGCATTAGCATAACAACCACTTATGATCAATGAGGCCCAATATTTTGGAGCAGGGAGATGCATTCACATGAATGGCAGAACCTTTGGCGCATGTATTCTGGCCAACAATTAGATTGTGCATGTGGCCTACTTCACCCAAGAGGCTCACTCACACACCTGAGCAAAAAAAGCCTGATGCCAATCTGCGTGCATTAGTTGCAGCCTTACACAAAAAGGGGTTAATGTGCCAGTGGCTCATGGGTCAGGCCCAGCACCCCTTGATAAGGTTACACATCCACACCTGGAATCTCAGTAGGTGTGAGTCCACAAGGATTTCCACCAACAACAAAACTCATTTACAATGGTATGCCACCTGTCAGGCTGAGTCTATGACAAAGAAGTAATAATGGTATTTACAATGATACCTATGACTATGAAACCAATAATTATAACAAAAATGGTGTTAAATAAAAATATAAAGGGCTTTAATATTGTAAAATAGTGGTGGTGAGTGCTTCTCAAAGCCCTAGGTGCAGTCTTACCAGTTAGATTACTATAATAAGAGCTACAATACTTAAGATTTGAAGTATAACTGATTCTTTTCCAAGAGTATAACTGTTTTTGACACTTGGACTATGTAGGAATTCAAGATCAGGATGAGGATTCCTTTTCTGGTAGAGAAAATGCCTTCTTTTATCCTGAAATGGGGTGGAAAGCTCTGCTAGACCATCCATGTAGAGGAAGTGAAGATTTTTTTCACTTCAGAGTACTGCATTGTGGCTTTCACAAGGCCTTTATACTCTGTAGTGGGCTCAGATGTGGCTTTGAAACCACATCTTGGCAATTTTCCCCAATACAGGGTGAAAAATTTCATCTGGGGAGCATACAGCCCTCTTCTCACATGTATGACATGTAGAAATATGTAAAGAACTGGTATGAGACCCCAGTATTGAGTGAACTATGAGGTATTGAAGTATAAAAAACCTTTTTTGGCTATTTGACGCCTCATAATCATAGTTATTGGATAGTATCCCACAGTAAAGGTGTATTGGTCAAACTGTGGGATTTCAACCTTAAAACTGCCATAACTTTGCCAGTTTTTAAGATATTGACCTCAAAGTTGATTCATTGTGTAGCCCTGAAAGAGATATTCACAATGGTACCTCATTTTCTATGGGTGACATCAAATATTGCAAAGTGATGCCATGTTCAATTTTTGTTACCCAGATATATGATTTTCTCCAAATCTGCATGGGACTTGTTTTCCCCATAGCTGTTGTTCTAGATGGGGTATGGGGAAAAGGATGACACCATGAGATAGCCCTGATTGTGATATTTCAAAAATGACCCCACTTTAGGTATCTCACACTAAAACTCTGGAAATTAGATAAGAGGTGAATATTTTATTCACCCTTATTTGACATTATTTTGGCCATGACTTTTGTAGTTTTGGTGCTAGCTCAGTTTGGCTAGTACTATTGGATAGCGCTGACTTAGAGCTTCAATTTGAATACATTTTCTGGCAATAAACCTCTTCCTCTGGATTTCAGATGAGAGGTGAAAATTGAAGTTTATGGTCAGCAACTTCTTTGAGCAGGACTAACTTTGTTATTCCATGTCCTATGATGATGTAACTTGTATATTTGGAAATAGGTGAGTTTCCTCTTTCTTTTGATACCTTTTGAGCTTTTTTGCCTCAGATCCATGTTTTGGTAGTATTTTTCTCTACCATTTGTTTATGGTATTTGGCTGTCATGCTTGTGCTCTGGCTTTGAGTCACAGGCTGATACCACCATACATACCTCACCCACCAAAAAAAAATCCCCAAAGTAACATTTCTCTTTCCACTGCCACAATTTCCCTGTAGGTTACTGCATTAGAATTAAACTGAGTAACATACAATTACTTTTTGCTGTCACACCAGCCAACTTGGCTGCAATCCTCCAATATTCCACTGTACAAGAAGCTGCTATATCCCATGAAGTTTTTCCTATGTTACTGTGAATGCCGGTACACCAATCCTTGCTTAATATGCAGAATAGCAAGCAGTAATATGGGAACACCCACAGTCTTACCACCTTGCCTGCATATGTGCCCCAAATTAGATATTGAAATTATAAATACAAGTGGCCCATGATCCAAACCACCATCCATGTAACCACAGGCCATCTCTATCTTGGCCCATTTCTGCCTGTCATATAATCTCCTCCACCTCTGCTTTTTGCTCTTCATTCCCTTTAGCTAAATCATCCTGATCATATTATTTCCCGCTTTGCCCAAATAATTCATAATAGCCATAATTTCAACCCCTTCATAACCACTTTGCATTGAGATGGTTAATCTTTGTATTAGAATTAATAGTGATATATCCTTACATACTGAGAATTCCCACTTAGATTCTTGGATTATCCTATGGCACAATTAACACATTATATTTGTATATCTCCCCAATTGCCAGCATACTATTGGCCCTCTCCCTGAAACTCTTTCTAAAATTTTGATACCATTCCTGGGGGAAACACAAACGTTCATTCACTGTGGTACTGGTGGGGCATGGATTGAAAATTTCAAATCCAATCCTACTAAAACATTATTTGTTGAGGGATTATTGATCACTGATCAGCATGATAGTTCCCCATACCAAAGACCTCATCTAGCATTGATGTTCTCCCCATGGTATACAAAAATTCTATTTATAATTGAAAGTTTCAGAAAACAAGACTTCAAGCTTAAAATGGCTAAAGAATATTACTGTAATTCTCATAGTCAATGTCAGCTCTTTACTCCCACACCTCCCTCTTCAAAATTGACTCCAGCCTCCTATCCAGCTGTCTTTGCTTTGTCATCCAAGCAAAAACTGATACAATTACCCAGTTGTTCAGACCTTCCCATTATTACCCTCCCTCATCAAAAAACAGGAATAGCTTTCCTCTGGTATTGAGAAATCTCCAATGGACAATCTATCCATATCCTTTGGCTAGATCAACCCCTGGATCCACATTTCATGCCAGCCAAATCATTACAAAAAAGGTGGTCAGCTCATTTGAATCCCTTTCAGAAAATACCCCTCTTGGAGGACTGCTTGCCAATAATATGGGATTAGGTAAAACCATTCAGGCCATTGCAATAATTGGAACCTCCAAGGAGCACCTAATTCCAAAACTCCAACCCTCCATGCCCACCATACTTAATCACCAACAGCAAATCATAAATCTGAAAGAATGCTCAGGCTGGAGGACTGCAAACCAACATTCACCAAGGCCACACTTGTCACTCATTAGACAAGGTCAAATTTTACAATTTTATGTTGTAATAACTTCTTACAATACTATCACCCAATGATTTAAACAAAAAAATACCTCTACATCATGCATTGTTAAAATCAATTGGCATTGGATAATTTTGGATGAAGCACAGTGAGTCTCTGATCTTTTAATGAATCAGATTAGCTATTATATCCAATACCCCTTACCTCATCTTATAGCTATATTCTCCCATAATAACCAACCACTCACCATGCCATTAATATCCTCCAATAATCCTGTCAAATATGCTTAATGGGAAAACCCATTCACAACACCATTTATGACCTTTTGGGCATAATATCATTCATCATGAAACCCCAGAGCTCATATCAAGATAATTTCTCACCTTTCATTCTGAATAGTCTTTATAAAGGTAGCAATGATATTTTGAATTTGTAATTGCACCACACCAAAAACACACATCTCAAATCCCTCCCCACCATTAGCTATCACTATGAACTGCTCCCACTCAACCCACCAATGCAGCAAGAATATTCTTCATTATATAAAGAATTTCTATCATCAAAAACAATAGGCCCGGGGAGTTTCTCAAAAGTATTAATAAGCTTCATATATGTTCTAACCATCATATAATACTTAACAAAATGGAATGTCCAGATCTGGAAGACCATGAGCTCCAGAGCACTCAGCATAACTCAACAATCACCTGAACTATTTTGGATGTTGAAACATGCATGATGAGTAGTAAAATTTCACACCTCTTCAAAATCTTACTGAAGAACAAACAATCAAACTGTGGTCCATTTAAATCAGTTGCTTACTCACAATGGACCAAAACTCTTGATTTGTGACTAAATTATAATATGCATCCATTAAGAGTTCAATCCATCTGACAGCCATCCTTTGGTAGAATCGGTATTGTACTTTCCCATAATTCTATCCTTTCAGCATGAATTGATGGAACAATTAAGGCAAGAGGCCAGGAGAAGGCCCTGGACGAATGCTTCAATAATCCTGAATATGAAGTACTCATTGCATTCATTGCCGCAGTTGGAATAGACCTCAACATAACCTGCACTAATATTGTCTATTTAATGGTGAGGGGACCCCCAAAATTCCACCTGAATTTCCGAGCAATGACATACACCTTTTCAGGAGCCCAATTTGAGCCCAGCCATTGAGGCTCAGGCTGTTGATTGTCTCCATTGTATTGGACAAAAATGAACTTTGAAGTTCTTTCACTAGATCACTCCTCATTCAGTTGAGGTAAACATATGGAAGATACCTTTCAAGCTCATATGTGTCCCCAATCGTATTACTATTCTGGAATATTTCTATATGGAAATCCCATATTCCAATCACCAATAGGTCCAAGAAAAGAAATGCTCATTAACTGCATGAGCCTTGCTGATATTATCTAATTTGTGTTTGACAAAGTTTAAAACTCCTTTTCACCCCATCACAGGTCCCCAATTATGAACACCATGAGCTGGATTGAGGTTCCTTTTCTGTCTCATCTTGGATTGATCAAGCATACTCTGGCAGAGGGTCATTTGAGGGTGGGTGAACTCACTATTTGACTGATTTCCCTCCTCATGCACCATAAAATTGTCCCTCCTTGGTTCATCATTTGTTTCACTTTGAGTCAGAGACATTTTCTCATCCTCATGATGAACAATTTTTTCTCTTGATGAGCTTGCATGACCCGTTCTTGGTTAGGAGGAATATGGATGATGATGTCCAGTGACTTTTTCTTTATGGACCTGAGGCAAAGATGCATAAAGCTCATCACCTGCCATTAAAATCATCAGTTAACAAATCCAAAAGTTCATAAAGACTGAAAATACTCACAATCTTCAATTGGCTCCTGAGATTGGAGTGTCTTACCTTTAGGTGTCATATCTGACCAATAAAACAAACATATCAGATTGTGAAAAAAGGTTATACTCCAAAATTAAAATTACTTCTTTTGATGAAGCATCAATCCAGGATTCCTCTCTGAAAAACAGGTCCAAGTAACATTTTCAAATGGTCTTTTTGGTCTCCCACCATCAACCTTTTTTCATGGCATCAATGAGCCTGAGATCCTGATGGAAAATAGAGCTATGGCTCTTTACTTTGCCCAAAGGGGACTGCTGGGCCCCCCAGGATTTTGACCAGAATTAAGGTGGAAGTCACGTGGGAATGTGGGTTGTGGATTAGCCTTGGCTGGAATTTCTGGTGTGCTTCCTGGTCCCTCAGACACATGCATATGTGTATTAGTGGGATCTGGGTAATTGGAGTGATGGAAATATTTGGTATTGACCAAGTGCTTGAATTTTGAGGTGTTGCCTTTCCCACATCAATGTTGAGACCTGATAAATTCATTTAGGATGCAATAGGGGTTGTGAGTGGAATGTTGGAACTCATTGGTGACTGCTTTTGCACATATTATATGCTTGTAAGGTTTGACTATGAAACAATAAGTAAAAATTACTAATATTTTACTTATTGTACTATGAATGTCCTTATAAATTAAATAAATGAGATAAAAATAATTATAATAATAAAGATTATTATAATTATGGCGTAAAAATAATTATATTATTAATAAAATATGATAATATAATTTATATTATGAAATATAATATAATAAAATAAATATATTGATATATTTAATAGCTCTTTTATTATTGTTACAAACAGATAATAAAGGCATAAAAAAATGTTTTTTATTAATAAAAAATAATTAATAACAATAATATTACCAATATTAAAGTTATAAACTAATATAAATACTATTTATATTAATTAAAGAATTATTAAAAGAATAATAAAGAGAAAATTATTATAATAAGAGAAAATAACCTACTTTTAATACTTAATATAATAATTTTGAGATATTTTACACCAAATAATGTAAATACAACTTATACAAATTGTATTTGCAATAAAGAAAAATAGAGAAATTACAAATATTCTGGATTTTTACGTGGAAATGAGGTTTTAGAGAAATCTTTAACAAAAACAATTGAATAAATGGTTTAATCACGTAAAAATTTATGATTTTAATAAGATGATCTTTGGTCTTTGATAATATAAAAGTTTTATATATAAAGAATAAAGATGTTACCTTTTAATTGTATTGATTTAATGTTTTTGATGCGTCTGAGGGGAAAACAGAGTAAAAAGAGCTCTATTTATAGTAAATACCTCCCTCCTAGAGTCCAACAGGCTTCTAGTAGACGTGTACTGATCATATCCACTGGAATTAATCAATATTTCAAGGTTTGGTGATGATTACATCATGATCAAACCATATTACATCATTATTACACCATTATTTAGAGTTATCACTATAACTCTAAGTTTGATGACGTCAAAGGCTTGGCAGGACCCCAAAATTTGTGGATTTTATTAGTTTTAATCATCAACCAATAGTATTAACCAATTTTATCACTCATATGACTGTTAAACTTAATTTAAGGTTACAGTGAGTGATCATGAATGATCAAATTAAGCTCAAACTTTGATCCTTAATACCTTTTAATATTTACACACTACAGAAATTCAGAGAGTGAACTCTAATAGCTTGGCATAACCTTATTATGCTGTAAAGAGAATTTCATTACATCATCAAAACTCTATTTTTGATGATTTTTCTTGTAACTCATCTTTTCTGTCGAAATTTAATACTTTAAGCTTCAAGCTATGATTTCAAGGGGTTATACCTTTAATATTATAATAAAAAATACATCATTCTTCACGAATGAACTAGTAGAATCCAATTGTCTTCTTTTTTTTAAGTTTGGACCACTTTCACAACAAAGTGGTCAACAGCTCTGTTGATTTTAATCAATAATTCCTTAGGGGTTTTAACCTTGTTTATAACTTGTGAAATAAACTTCATTTCTATATTCCTACAGTAATTACGTGAGGACTTTATTTTTGGTTAATCACTCTATCATGCATAATTCAAGAGATATTAGCTAAAATCCTTGAATATATGCATTGACCAAAAAAGTGCATATATTCAGGTTAATTCCTTAAGTATTGATTTTGAAGCTTAGCTTATTAATTGTTTTATATGTGTATTTTCATGGAGAACCCAATGGTACCATTTATTTCACATGTTTGTTCATTTGCTTTTGAAATAAATAAGGATTTGTGTTTTTTATAAGGTATTATTGCTTATAACTTATTAAATATTGACTTTACAGATATGCCATAAAAATGTTATATGTGTATTTTACCATGGGGAATCCAATGGTATAATTTATTTCACATGTTTATTCATTTGTTTTTAAGTTAAACCAAGTTTTGTACCAATTTATGGTATTTTTATAGTTTTAAGGTACTTATTTTCAATGTATAATTATATTAAATATTTCTTGTGACCTTTTTGGGTATGTGGTCATATCTCAAAGGTTCACATTCCCTACCACCAAAAAGGATTGTACCACAATCTGATATGTGTAATTAGGGTATCATCCACTGTCCTACCTCTTCAATAGACTTTGTTAGTCTTGAAGCTCAATAATGCTTAACTTTTCTATTTTTCAGGCTTTCTTTCATGTCTGAACCTTCTTAGTAGTTTTTCAGCATTTGTTATATCTTTCTCAAGAAGCCATTCATCTTCTTAAGTTGAATTTCTATACCTTACAAGGTATTCTCTTTCTTTTTTGTTTCTTGTCCTTCTTTCTTTAAGGACTTTTACTATTTTCTTTTCCTCTCCTTCTTCCAAGGGGGGAATTTCAAGTGGGGGTTTATTTCTTAGTGGAAATAACTCCTTGTCACTTGAGGTGTAAGGTTTTATTAGACTTACAGGGAAAGTTGGGTGTTTTTTCATTAGTTCACCTGTGAGTTCCAATTGCACAGCATTGGGTGCATGAAGTGCTTTTATCATAAATGGTCCTTCAAAGGAATCTTTTAATTTCTTTGGGCCTTTTATGTTATTGAAATTAAGAGTTGATACTAGGACCAAGTCTCCTATCTTGAAATCAGGTGGCTTATGACTTTTATCCCATCTTTCTTTTGCATATTTGAAAGAATCTTGCATACATCTGTTTGCATGGTGTCTTGCCTTGTCAAGCATTATCTTAAAACTGTTTGCTGTTGGATGTATATCCACTAAGTCCCTTTTGAGGGTATCATAAGGAAGTCTTGGATTCCAACCTTTTTCTAGCATTGCTGGTGTTTTGCCAGTAGAAGAATTAATTGATGTTTTCTATGCTAGTTCAAGAGCTGATATTAATGTACACCAATCATGGGTAAAACCATCAGAATATTTGAATTCTAGCCCATAAGCACAGAATCTTCTGATCATGTCCTCTAAGGTCTGTATCATTCTTTCTGCTAAACCATCAGTTTGAGGATGGTAGGCTGTTGAGAATGATAACTTTGTCCTAAACAAGTTATGGAGATTTGTCCATAATGCTGAAGTGAACTTTGGGTCTCTATCACTTATAATATTCTGGAATAAGCCTGTATGGCTAATAACTTTATTCCATATCATTATGGCTGTGTCCATAGCTGCTTCATCTTTATGACATGGTAGGAACATGGGAGTTTTGCTATACCTGTCAACCAATACTAGGCATGCATTATAGCTTCTGTCTCCTCCTGGAGGTAATGCTGTTACCCAATCCATATGAGCTATTTCCCAAGGGGATTTTGGTTCTTGGATTTGGATAACCATTCCAAATTTCTTTCCTGTGGCTCTGTTGGCTTTTTGACATCTGTCACAGATTTGGCAGTATTCTGAGACATCTTTCTTCCAATTTGGCCACCAAGAGCAGGTTTTCACCCTCTCTAGTGTTCTGTCTTCTGAAAGTTGTCCAGCTGCAACACTATCATGACACTCATGTAAAATAGTGTTTATCAGGGTTCTATCTGTTAAGGCCATAACTCATGTGTGTTTTGTTCTATGGTAAAGGATTCCATCAAGGAGGTGGAATCTTCCTTCATCATATGCCTTTTTCCATATTTCATCTAGTTTTGATGAAAGTGATGGGTCTTTGCAGTCTTTCATTAGAAGTTGGCTTAAGATGTGGCAATTTTTGTCTATCTTATAGCTTTCTTTAACTTGGTCAAAGAATTCTGTGCCAATATCTGTAACACATATTCCTTCTATATGGTGTTCTTCTTGTGGTACCCATGCTGGATTGTCAGGGGTACTTGCTAGAGCCCATCTGCTAAGACCATCTGCATTTTTATGAAGATTTCCTGATTTATGAACAATAGTCATATTTCCTCTATATTCTTGGATAGCAATTTGCCATCTCAGCATATGTCTATTTGGAGTTTTCATATTTAATAGAGATTTTACAGCATTACAGTCTGTAATCACATCAAATACTGTTCCATCTAGATAGTAATGTAATTTTTCTAAAGCCCACCCTAAGCAGAGGCATTCCATTTGGCTTGCTCCATATCTTGCTTCTGTTGGCTTTATCTGTCTTGAAATAAAACAAATTGGTCCTTCCACTGGTTTATCATTGATAATTTGTGTCTGGTGTAGTGCAGCACCCAGTCCTTCTCCACAAGCATAAATGTAAAGTTTGAAGGGTAGTTTCCAATCTGGCATTAGAAGAAATGGGGCATTTGTTAAGGAATTTTTCAATTCTGCATATGCCTTGACTCTTTCTTCTGTCATTTCATAGACTGTTTGTTGGTCACATAGCTTATACAAGGATTTAGCAATTTTTGCAAACTCTTTTATATGCTGTCTATAGTAACCAGCAAATCCTAGAAATGATTTCATTTCTTTTTTGGTTTGAGGCATTGGCTTAAGTAGTACTGCTGCTACTTTATTCTTGTCTATCCTAGACTAAGTCCAGATACCACATGTCCTAGTGCTTTTAATTCACTGTATGCAAAATGACACTTTTTCAAGGAAATTCTCATATTCACTTGGACTATTTTTTGTAGTACCCTTTCTAGTCTTGTAAGGTGATTTTCCCAAGTTTCTGAGCAAACTATGATATCATCAATATAGATAATTAACCATCCTTCTGATAATTCTTCAGGAAATATGGTATTCATCATTCTTTGATAATGGGAAGGTGCATTTTTTATGCCAAATGGCATTCTTAAGTATTCAAAAATTCCACAGTGGACTATTATCCTCAGTAGTTTTTTGGCATTGTCTGTCAAGACATTTTGATGAAAACCCTTTAAGGCATCCATGGCTGTGATAAACTTAGCCTGTGACAATTGTGTCAATGTCTCATGGATCCTGGGTATTGGATACCTGTCTGGAATGGTATAGGTGTTCAGGGCTCTGAAGTCTCCTACCATCCTTGATTTTCCATTATGCCAAGTTATAATGACAGGTGTAGTAGCTTCTACCTGTTCATTATGTCCAACCTTTCTTAATACTCCAAGGTCCATTAATTCTTTAATGTGTACCTCTAAGGCTTCTCTAGCCTTTGGACTAGCTGGGTAAGCAGGTCTCCTTAGTAAAGGTGGGAAAGTTTTTTCCACATTAAGAATTATATCCACTTCATGTCCAATTATGGCACCTAGTGGCTCTTTGTCAGTTGCAAAGGCATTTTTGTACTTAAATAAGAGGTCAATCATTTTTTCTTTCATTTTTTCTGTCAATTCTTGATTAAATTCTGCCTCTTTAAGTTGTTCAGATATAAAAAGTTCCTTTTCTGGAATCTTTTCTTCATTCTTAATAACTGTGATTTGTTTTTTGTTATTTAAGAAGCCAAAAGTTTGTCTTTTGTTGTCTCCTATGGTAAAATATCTATCCTTTTGGCTAGAGATATCTATACCATAAATTGATAAGTAGTCATTCCCAAGTATGAAGTGATTACTAGTACAGTTGTTTTACTACAAACTCTACTTTGATTCTGACACATTGTGAGGGATGAGGAAAAATCAGTGTTAAATCAATTATTCCAAGGGGCTTCATGCTCTCACTTGCACTACTAAATTTGACACCTTGTATCGGCATAGGCTTTTCTTGCCAGTCTGGGACAATGGTTTTTAAATAACTTTTACCAACACAGGTGCAATATGCTCCTGTATCTAAGTTAACTTTTCCTTCTTGGTTATCAACCATAACAATACTTATACTTGATTTTCCAGCTGTATATCCCATTCCTCTTGCAGGTTTGGTCCTATACATTTTGGCATCTTGTATGTTTGTCAGGCTTGTGTCAGATGTCCCAACTTGTGGTAAGTTTGAGTTAACATCCAGTAATTCATAAATTATATCAATATTATTAATTTGTGCATTAATTATATTGATTTCATCACTTTCAGAACTTTCTGACTCTTCTGTCTCTTTTTCAGAGTCAGATTCCTCTTCTTTGTCATTGTGGTTCTCTGTTTCCACAATTTCATTAATCTTTGCCTTTTTAAGGCAATTATTGGCTAAGTGTCCAATACCTCCACATTTATGGCATTTTCTTTGCTCATTATTGTTGGATGTATTGGGCTTATAGGATTCTTTTGATTTATCTTTTTTGATAAATGGTTTATTTGGGGTTTTAATGTCCAATTTCTTGCAAGTCCTGCCAACTTTTGTTCTTGTCACTATGTCTTCTAGTGCATTAATATACTCTTCTGTGAAGCATGGTTCTATACACCTGCTTCTTAGGGCATGTTCTAGCTCTCCTCCACATTTCTTGAGTATTTTCATATGCACCATTTTTTGTGACATTTCTGGGTACAATGCATTAAGTCTTTCAACTTGTTCCAAGAACCAAGTTAAAGGTTTGTCTTTGTCTGGGTCAAACAAAGAAATTTCAAATGCATTTTCTATTTTGTACCTCCAAGCATCATTAGCCCACTTGGTGATTATTTCTTGTTTCCACCAAGACCAGGTATTTTTGCCATTTGTTTGCCTTATGCCATAATACCATCTTTTTGCAGATTTCTCAAACAATGAATGTAATCTTGCAGTGATTAATTCATCTGGTATGGCATAATCTTCTTGTAGCATGTCAATTGTTTTGATAAATGACATGTGGTCATATTCACCTTCTCCTGTGAATATTGGCCATTCTTTTAATTGAGGTGCTTCCTTCATTAAGACTTGGTTATTGTCTTGATGACTCAAGTCTGTTATGAATGGATTTGTTAATTCCTCTTTTGGTTTAACAGGGCTTTTTATGTGAGAAAATGGTGTTGATAACTTTGGCATATTTAAGTTAGCCTCCTTAATTTTATCCATTTTTTCCGTAATAAGCCTTATTTCACTTTGAATGTCATCTTTCAGATGCATTCTTGCTTCATCACTTTTTTCCACATGGTCCAAAAGTAATTTTTGGTGTGATGAAGTCTTTTCTTCAAATGTTTTTACAGAAATACTTAATTTGTTTAATTTTTCTGTAAGGTTGTCAATACTCACATCATAGTTGATTGTCAAAGTTTTTTCTTTGATATCACTTATGTATTTATACAACTCTTGTTGTCCTTGTATTAATTTCTGAGTATTGTCAATTAATACTTTTGGTTTATTATTTTCAATCATAAATTTTATGTTATCAATTTCTTTCTTATTTTGTGCAACAAGTTTTGTTCAAGATGATAAGTTGTTATTTATTTCTTGGAAAGATAATAAGCTATTTTTAATGTCTTTAAGAGGTAAAATACTATTTTTAAGTTCTGTTAAAGTATTTACAACATCAGGAGACAAGGTTATTTCTTTGGGAAATGGGGTTGTCTCATTCTTTGTTCCTCTTTGTCTTTGAATTCCATCAAAGTTCTGGCCATGTTGAAGACATTGTCCATGGCATCTTTTTGGATTTTGGGAATCCTGTAGCTTGGGGAATATGGCTTTCTCCAATTCTTTTTCTTGTTCTTCTTCCCTTCTTGGGGAATCGGGTTGACTTGGGGCTTGCTGGTAGAAGCTACTGGGGCTTCTTCCTTGGTTGCCTACTTCTTTTTGGCATGATACTCCTTGATTTTTTTGATTTGAGGTTTAGATGATAGTGGATTCCATCCATTGGAGTATCTCACTATTTCCTCCTCTTTGAGGAACTTTTCAGGATGTGCCAGGATTTCATCACTCCTTGGTGTATTTGAGGAAACATTTCCCAATCTTTGTCCTTGTACACTGTGTAGTACTGTTTGTATTGGCTCATGTAAATGTCTATTTGAGCCCTCTGAATGTGATTTGTACCTATTTGAGTTACTCATACTTAGTTCCAATTCAGGTTCAGATATCATGGGCATTTCTGGGACTTGCCTTTGGGATAAGGCACTTCCTTGTGTGGATTCTGTTCCACTGGGGATATTGCCCTTCCTTATCCCTTTTGAGGAATCAATTCTACCTCTGAGTCCAGCTCCATCTGATTGGATGGAGTATTGGGAGCCTCTTCTGGTATTCATATTATAAGAAAAATAAGAAATAAGAGGATTTCAGAACAGAACTTTTCTTATGGCAATTTATAAATGAGGTACTCACCTTCAGAGTCTTGAATGGTGGGTCCTGGAAAGTCCAATTTCTTGGCTTTCTTTTTCTTGGTAATTATTGGTGTTGGAGAACTTTGACAAGTTTCTTCCACCAATCTTTCAACAGTGGTTTGGTTGTCCTCTGTTGGGTTGTCTTCAAACACTAAAAAAGACAAATAAATATAAGTCTTTTTATATCAAAGTGTTATTTTTGGTAAGATATGGCAATTTTCCACGTAAAAATTGCTTTTATATCTTTTTTTAAAGAAAAAATGGAAAATAATCAAAGAAATGAAATTAAAATGAATAAAATAACTTTTTTATTGGTTTTTAATATTTTTATTAATTTTTTATGTTTTTATTTTTAAAGAATAAGATAAAAATGAATATGATTCTTTTATCAAATTAATTTATAATATAAAATTATTTTTAATTTATAAAATATCTTTTTTAATCACTAGAGTCACTCAAAGGAAGTTTTTGCAAGCCTAAGGATGTGAAAAACCATGTGTAAGACAGTACAACTGCTTTCCAAATGCCTCATGAGCTTTTAAAATCAATAAATATAAAATTATTATATAATTTTATGATTATAAGTATAATTTATTATTGGATAAGCCCAATTAGAATCTTTTTAAAGGTCTTTTAGAGTAAATATCACGGCCAGGCCCCCAAATGTAAGGTTTGACTATGAAACAATAAGTAAAAATTACTAATATTTTACTTATTGTACTATGAATGTCCTTATAAATGAAATAAATAAGATAAAAATAATTATAATAATAAAGATTATCATAATTATGGCGTAAAAATAATTATATTATTAATAAAATATGATAATATAATTTATATTATGAAATATAATATAATATAATAAATATATTAATATATTTGATAGCTCTTTTATTATTGTTACAAACAAATAATAAAGGCTTAAGAAATTGTTTTTTATTAATAAAAAACAATTAATAACAATAATATTACCAATATTAAAGTTAAAAATTAATATAAATACTATTTATATTAATTAAAGAATTATTAAAAGAATGATAAAGAGAAAATTATTATAATAAGAGAAAATAACCTACTTTTAATACTTAATATAATAATTTTGAGATATTTTACACCAAATAATGTAAATACAACTTATACAAATTGTATTTACAATAAAAAATAGAGAAATTAAAAATATTCTGGATTTTTATGTGGAAATGAGGTTTTAGAGAGATTTTTAACAAAAACAATTAAATAAATGGTTTAATCACGTCAAAATTGATGATTTTAATAAGATGATCTTTGGTCTTTGATAATATAAAAGTTTTATATATAAAGAATAAAGATGTTACATTTTAATTATATTGATTTAATGTTTTTGATGCGTCTGAGGGGAAAACAGAGTAAAAAGAGCTCTATTTATAGTAAATACCTCCATCCCAGAGTTCAACAGGCTTCTAGTAGACGTGTACTGATCATATCCACTGAAATTGATCAATATTTCAAGGTTTGGTGATGATTACATTATGATCAAACCATATTACATCATTATTACACCATTATTTAGAGTTATCACTATAACTCTAAGTTTGATGACGTCAAAGGCTTGGCAGAACCCCAAAATTCGTGGATTTTATTAGTTTTAATCATCAACTAATAGTATTCACCAATTTTATCACTCATATGACTGTTAAACTTAATTTAAGGTTACAGTGAGTGATCATAAATGATCAAATTAAGCTCAAACTTTGATCCTTAATAACTTTTAAGATTTACACGCTAAATCAATTCAGAGGGGGAATTCCAATAGCTTGGCATAACCTCATTATGCTTCCAAGAGCATTTCATTACATCATCAAAACTCTATTTTTGATGATTTTTCTTGTAACTCATCTTTTCTGTTGAAATTTAATATTTTAAGCTTCAAACTATGATTTCAAGGGGTTATACCTTGAATATTATAATAAAAAATACATCATTCTTCACGAATGAACTAGTAGAATCCAACTGTCTTCTTTTTTTTAAGTTTGGACCACTTTCACAACAAAGTGGTCAACAGCTCTGTTGATTTTAATCAATAATTCCTTAGGGGTTTTAACCTTGTTTATAACTTGTGAAATAAACTTCATTTCTATATTCCTACAGTAATCACGTGATGACTTTATTTTTGGTTAATCACTCTATCATGCATAATTCAAGAGATATTAGCTAAAATCCTTGAATATATGTGTTGACCAAAAGAGTGCATATATTCAGGTTAATTCCTTAAGTATTGATTTTGAAGCTTAGCTTATCAATTGTTTTATATGTGGAGTTTTATGGGGAGTCCAATGGTACCATTTATTTCACATGTTGTTTCATTTGCATTTTAAATAAATAAGGATTTGTGTTTTTTATAAGGTATTATTGCTTATAACTTATTAAATATTGACTTTACAGATATGCCATAAAAATGGTATATGTGTATTTTACCATGGGGAATCCAATGGTATAATTTATTTCACATTTTTATTCATTGGTTTTTAAGTTAAACCAAGTTTTGTACCAATTTATGGTATTTTTATAGCTTTAAGGTACTTATTTTTAATGTATAATTATATTAAATATTTCTTGTGACCTTTTTGGGTATGTGGTTATATCTCAAAAGTTCAAAACTCTAGATTCACTGTCTGATTAATGACCAGATCCTAAATTGGATTTATGTGGGTCGGAAGATGAAATAAGGGGTAAAATACTATAGTAATCTTTTGAGCTTGTAAAACAGCTCAGTATTATGATAAAATAGAGTGATATGAGATGAAATTTCTCCAAATGTATGGTAGTGAAATTCTATGAATAGTGGGAACCAAGTCTTTTGGAAGTCTAAGAAGGCTATTTTTAGGAGAATTCACCCAGCCTAATCTTGAACTCCTCCACCTTTGTCGGAAACCACACTGTAGGGCCAACCAGCATATAATGTGATATTTTCTTCATCTCAAAGGGGATCCATTTTACATGAGTAATCAGATTCAATAAAAATTTCCAAACCACTTTCATGCCCCCTCCCTATTGTCACACTCTGATGTTTAACCAAATTTCCATTTGATGCATCCAAATTCACAGGAATTCCACATCTTTATAATGGTATATTTTCAAAGTATTATACACAAAAGATCCCTCACCTTTTCACAAAAGGAAAAAAATTCCCAATCATATTCTAACTGATCAAAATACCCCCTTCACTCAAACCAAATACCAAGACCTTAGCTCCACTCAAATTCATTATGTAATAGAGTTATATAGTTAAATCTGTAATAAGGTTTACACCATGTACAATGTTGTTCCAAAATACTGTACATGTTTTAAGTTTCAATCCACTCAATTCAATGGTGGCACATCCCTAATGTAACCCCCCTCAATGGCCCAATACACTTTATCTCCATGTGTAAATAAACTAAAATATGTACAAGCATTGAGTGGCAAGGCATTTCACCCAAGTAGACTCCTAATCAATTCCCCCATCAAGATGAGACACCTTATGCTTTATCCCCTGAAACTGAGGCACCATTACAAATTGAATGAAATCCTCCACTGGCTTAAATAATCTCCCCCTTCATAAATAATCACTTAACCTTTTTCCCAATTAATTAATCTCCTAAGAAATTGCACATCAACCATAGATATTTATAATAAAACCAACCTTATTCATGATTCCCGCAAGAATTTCGACCCCCTGCTATTCCCCAATGTGTATATGCATGTGTCAACACTTCTCATCTCAAACACACTCTTCTGCTGCTGTTGATAGGTGGTGAGCTGCCTTCACACCTTTCCAATATAAACAGCACATTAAAAAGCTCAAATCAGCAATTGATCCCAAATGTATTCCAAACATCCCTACCTCAGCATAGGGATCTGAGTACCAGCAAATTCTATTGGATCAAATTTTCCCACCTGATTATTCTCAATTGATTCAAAGCACATTCTCATTTTCCCTGGTGGTTTATGCAAACATATTAAAATTTTTGTTAAAATTAAGGTGTTGTGTTGTCAGGCTGAGTCTATGTTGAAGAGGTAATAAGGCTATTTACAACTAAAACTATGACTGTGACACGGTAAAAAATAGATTTTTAAAGATAAAAGGTTGATAAAAGATGATTGGATTGAGATTTTAAGGGCTTTACTATGGAAATATAGTGGTGGTGAGTGCTGCTGAAAGCCCAGGGTGCAGTTTTATCTGTTGGGTTACAATAATAAAGACTAAAATAATTAAGTTTATAATTATACCTGATTATTAACCAAGAGTAAAACTGTTTTTTACAGTTTACTACGTAGGTTATTCAAGAGCAGGATGAGGAAAGGTTTTTGGCTGTGAAAAGCCCTCCTTTTATCCTGAAATTGAGGTGGAAAGGCTGCTAGACCTTTCCACGTAGAGGAAGTGAAGATTTTTCACTCTCTATGACAGGCTTGTGGTTTGCAAACAGCCTGTATACTCTGTATTGGGCTCAGATGTGGTTTTGAAACCACATCTGGGCGGAATTCACCAATACAGGGTGAAAATTTTCATCTGGGGACCTCACAGCCTGATTCTGACGTGTATGACGCGTAGAATGCTGTACAGAAACTGTATGGGACCCCAGTATTGACTGACATATGAGGTATTGAAGTAAAAACATGCTTCTTCATCTATTTGACACCTCATATTCATGGTTATGGGATATTATCCCATGGTAAGGCTGTATCTGACAGCAGGTGGGATTTTGACCTTAAAATGGTCATAACTCTGTCAGCTTTTGAGATATCAAGCTCAAAGTTGGTTCATTGAATAGCTCTGTATGAGATCTACACAATGGTACCCAACTTGACATGGTTATCATTAAATATGACAAAGTTATCCCATGTACAAGTATTGTTGTACATTGGCGTGGTCTGGGCAAAAGCTGTATTAAGCTTGTTTGGCCAATAACTTCTGTTGTAGTTGAGCTATGAGGAAATGGATGGCACCATCAGATAGCCCTGATTGTGCTCTTTCCAAAAAGACCCCACTTTAGGTATCTCACACTAAAACTGTAAAAGTTAGATGAGAGGTGAATGTTTTGTTCACCCTTATTTGGTCTGAATTTGACCATAACTCAAGTAATACTGGTGCTAGCTCAGTTTGGCTAGCACCATTAGATAGCCCTGGCTTAGAGCTTCATTTTGAATACCTATTTGATGAGGTTAAGCCTCTCCTTCTAGATTTTAGATGAGAGGTGAAAATTAAGGTTTATGCTCAGCAATAACTTTGAGCAGGAATAACTTTGTTATTTCTTGTCCTATGGTGATGGGACTTATATTTTCAGAAAGAGGTGAGTTTCCTCTTTCCTTTGATACCTTTTGAGCTAATTTGGCTCAGCTCCATGTTTTGGTGGTATTTTGGCGATACCATTGGTTTATGGTATTTTAGCTGTCATGCTTGTGCTCTGGTTTTGAGTCACAGGCTGACATACCCTCCCTCTAAAAAAGGCTCATCATTGATGAGACTGTTCAGTCCTCCTAGAGGCTCTGAATCTCCTTAGATGAAGGTTCCCATCTGGTATGGCATCCTCTGCCAACCATTTGTCTTTGTCAGCTGTCTGGTTCTTGAATCTGACTAGATATTGTCTCTGATGCTTCCCATTAAGTCTGATTTTTCTGGCCCTGATGATTTTACTCACAGGTTCAGGAGTCTTCTACTTCCACTATTTCTGGTGGAGTGATGTTTTTCTTCCTGGAGGGGAATTTATCCTCCTCTGTTTGGAAGTAAGGTTTGACCAGGCTTACTGGAAAGACTGGGTGTTTCCTAGAAAACTCCTCAGTGAGCTTGACCTCTACTGCATTCTTCCCTATCAACTTAATGATAGTGAAGGGCCCTACAAATGAGTCTCTCATCTTCTTGGGTCCTTTGAGATTGTTAAAGTTCAGTGTAGACACTAACACCTGGTCCCCTTCCTTGAAGTCAGGTTCCATATGTGATTTGTCCCACCTCTGCTTGTTATACTCTTTGGCCTCAGCTATGCATTTAGCAGCAGTATCACAGGCTTTCTTCCACATATCATGGAAGTCTTTGGCTGTGGGGTGGATGGTCAGAAGATTTTTCTTCAAGTGATCCACAGGTAACAGGGGATTCCACCCTTTCTCTACCAGTGCAGGTGTTTTTCCTGTGGTAGAGTGCTGGCTTGTATTATAAGCCAGTTGGACTGCTGGTAAGAGGGTGACCCAATCATGGGTGTATCCCTCATGGTCCTTGTATTCCATGCCATAGGCACAGAACCTCCTGAGGATGTCCTCCATTGTTTGGATCATCCTCTCAGCTAGGCCATCTGTTTGTGGATGGTAAGCTGTGGAAAAAGCGAGCTTGGTGCCAAGCATGTCATATAAATTGGTCCAAAATTCAGATGTGAATTTTGGGTCCCTGTCACTAATTATGATCTTAGGGACTCCACAGGTGGATATGATGTTATTCCAAAATAACAGAGCAGTGTCCATGGCTGTGTCCTCTTTATGGCATGGTAGACATCTCATGCTCTTTCTGAACCTATCAACTATGATTAAGCAGGCATTGTAGTTTTCTTTGCCTCCTGGGACAAGTCCTGTGACCCAGTCCATGTTGATGGTTTCCCATGGGTGTTTGGGTTCTTCTATGTGTTGAAGCAACCCACATTTCTTCCCATGCTTTCTATTTGCCTTTTGGCATCTTTCGCAAGTTTTGATGTATTCACCCAACTCTTGCTCCCACTTGGGCCACCAAGCTGTGCTTGCTACCCTCTCTTTAGTCCTGTCCTCACTCATGTGTCCCATGTAGGGGCAGTCATGGCATTCCTGCAGGATTAAAGAAATGTGGTCTCTGTCTATCACTGTGAGTGCACTGGTGTGCTTTTCTCTGTCATAAATCAGGCCATCTAGAAGGAAGAATTTATTGTCCTCATAGGCCCTCAACCAGGGTTCCTCCAGCTGGGTTTCCAGTTCTGGGCTCCTGTATTTTTGTTGGAGGAGTTGGAGTAGTATGCTACACTGTTTGTGTTTAGCATATGATTTCAGTACTGCATTGAAAAATTCATTGTGCAGTTCTGAGGAACTTATTCCCAGTATGGGGGTTTCTGTCCCTTCTGAATCAGTGTTTCCACTGTCAAGGGTACCACTCCCTGGTGCCCATTCAGAGAATCTGAAGTTCTTCTTCCTATTTATTTCCATAAAATGGATAGGAATTTTTGCAGCAACTTCAGGGTCATAAGCTGGATTGCTTTTGACATTGTCCAGTGGCCATCTTCTAAGGCCATCTGCATTGGTATGGCTTTTACCTTCTTTGTATATGATGGTCATGTTCCCTCTATACTCCTGGATGGCTATTTGCCATCTCAGCATGTGTCTATTAGTAGTCTTCATGTTTAGTAAAGACTTCAAGGCTGTGCAGTCTGTGTAGACTTCAAAGACTGCACCCTCCAAATAATAATGGAGTTTTTCTAGAGCCCAGACTAGACATAGACATTCTGTCTGGGTGGCCCCATACCTGGCTTCTGAATCTTTCAGCTTCCTGGAGATGTAACATATTACACCTTCTCTTGGTTCACCATCCACAATTTGTCTTTGGTGAAGGGCTGCTCCCAAGCCTTGGCTGCATGCTGCATCTATATATAACTTGAATGGTAGTTCAAAGTCAGGCAAGATGAGCACAGGTGAATTTGTGAGTTCATATTTTATCCTCTCATATGCATCCCTCCTTTCCTTGGTTATTTCAAAAACTACATCCTTTGAGCATAACTTGTATAAACTACTAGTTATGTGGGCAAAGTTTTTGATGTGGTTTCTATAGTAGCTAGCAAATCCAAGGAAAGATTGCATCTCTTTGATGTTCTTTGGTACTGGCCTTTGCAGTACTGCTGCTACTTTGTTCTGGTCAATTGCCAGACTAAGGCCTGAGACTTTGTGTCCTAGAGCTAGTAGCTCTTGTTGGCCAAAATTACACTTTTTAAGTGAAATTTTCAGATTGATGGGTGTACATTTACTTAGCACTCTGTCTATGTATTGTACATGGTCTTCCCATGTCTCTGAGTATATAATGATATCATCAATATATACTACCATCCAGCCTTCCATTATTTCTTCTTGAAATATGGTGTCCATCATCCTTTGGAAGTGGGCTGGTGCATTCTTGATGCCAAATGGCATCCTGGTGTACTAATGTATGCCCATATGGCATATTATTCTGAGCAACTTCATGGAGTTTGGTTTAACTCCATTTTGGTGGAAGCCTTTCATACAATCCATCTTGGTTATGTATTTGGCTTTGACCAGCTTATCCAAGGCATGAGCTATCCTTGGTATAGGGTACCTGTCTGCTTTTGTGTAGTTATTCAGGGCTCTGAAGTCTCCACACAATCTAGACTTGCCATCATGCCAGGTGATCAGGACAGGAGTGGTGATTTCCACTATTTCATTATGTCCAATCTTCCTGATGACATACATGTCCAGGAGTTCATTGATGTGTTTTTCAATTTCTTTCCTGGTTTCCAGACTTGCTGGATAAGGAGGTCTCCTCAGCATGGGTGGATAAGGTCTTTCCACATCCAGATATAGTTCTATATCATGGCCTTTAATCTTGCCTAGTGGTTCTTCACCAATGGCAAATGCTGGCCTGTTTTTCCTCAGCATCTTCAGTAAACTTAGTTTTTGTTTACTGGTGAGGGTAGTGCTAAACTGTCCCTCCATGAATTCCTTCAAGAGTTCTTCTAGTGGATCCTGTGAAGATATGTGGTATATATCAAGTGAAAATTTCTTTTCCTTGTTGGTACCAATGGTAATGTGCCTGTTTTTACTGTTGTAAATATCTATGCCATACATCCTCTGGTAATCTGTTCCCAGTAAAAACCCTTGGATGTGGGCATTTTCAAGCACTACAAACTCTGGGTTGAGTCTGATATTACCCTTCCTGTGGGGTATAATTATCTCTTTGATAATTGTCCCAATGGCAGTCATCTTCCCTGATGCACTTTTGAAGTTCTTTGCCTTAGTGGGCAAGAGCTGTTTTTCCCAGTTAGGGAAATGGTTATCCAGATAATTTCTGGCCACTATGGAGCAATGTGCTCCACTGTCAATGATCAGTGGGTGCTGAGCATTGTCAATACATACAGTCATTTTTGTGGCTGTTCCATGTATATATGCCATTCCTTTGGTTGGTGTAACCAGGAATGTCTGTGCATCTTGTGTGTGTTTGCACAAGTTCTTGTTGGCAGTGTCCTGTGGCATGCCTGCTTCCAACTGTATATCCTGGATTTCCAGTGGGGTTTCCTCTTGGTATTCCACTAGAAATTCCTCTCTTGGGTCTTGATCATCATCAGATGGTTCTCTGATGGCATCTCCCATAGAGTCTGATTCAGAATCCTCTGTTGGAGGTTCTTCTTCAGGGACTTTTTCTATAGCATAGACTTTTTTCTTTGCTTTTGGACAGTTGTTGGCATAGTGGTCTGTTGAACCACAATTGTGACAAGAATTCTTCTTCCTTGCCACTTCTGCCACTCTTTCTCTGGGTTTGTCTTTAAACTCCACCCTGAAAGGTTGTTTCTCTTTGAAACTACTGCTTCTATATGGGGTGAATTTCCCTATATTAGTCCTTTTCCTTATGTCTTGTAGGGTATTGGCTATGTCATCTAGAGTGCAATTTTGGTTGCATCTGCATTTCACTGCATGCTCTAATTCTCCTGGCAGTTGTGTCAGAAGTTTGTGATTTCTCATCTGGATGTTCATCTGAGGATCAATGGCTTTAAGTCTTTTAGACTGTCTGAGACACCACTCATATGGATCTTTGTCCACAGAGTATTTGTCATTTTCAAATGACATGGTTTTTTGCCATATCCAAGTTTCATTACTGTACTTTTGGATTATTTGACTCTTCCACCATGGCCAGTTTCTTCTGCCATGGATTTCTTTCATTTCTGTGTACCATATACTTGCATGACCTTTAAATGCAGTATTCAGTCTAGCAGTAATCCAGTAGTCTGGTATGCTGGGTACATCAATGAAGAGTCCATCAATATAATTTATGAGTTCCATATGATCATATTCTCCTGATCCAGAGAATTTGGGCCAGTTTGAGGCTTCAGGAAGCTGTTTCAAGGCTTCCTTCTCTGAATAAGACATGCCATCTCCATCCTGGTATTGTGATGGAGATCTTGCCTTATTCAACAACATGGCATCTGGTTTGATGTCATCTGGTTGATATGGATTCTCCATAGCTTGGCCTTGTGGTTGGGGCTTCAAGCTATGATAGGCATTAAACAATTTGTTAATGTCTTGATCCAGACACTCCCTGTCCCTTGTGCTGTGGTGTTGTTCTTCAAAGACTTGGTTCAGTCTTTTGTTGGATTCTTCAGAGGCTTTGCTCAGTTGAGCATATCCTTCTTGAAGATTCTTAACTATTTGTTCCAAGGAGGCTTGAGTTTGTCTCATCCTCTCTTGGCTAGCTTTAATTTCTGCAAATTGCTTTGCAGATTGTTCAGCATATTGGGACACTTGTAACCACAGTGTATCACTGTTGATGTTACTCTCAGATGTGACAATGTTATTTTCAGTCTGAGTGGGGGTAATGTTTCTATTACTAGGACTACTGATTCTAGAGTGGTTTACAACTACTTCTGGTTCTTGTGTACTTCCTTTACCAAATCCAACAGCTTCTGGATCATGGGGTCTGACTCTTTCCTCCTCTGGTTGAAGGAGGTTTTGTTCTTGCCCTTGTTTCCTTGTCTTCTCCTGGAAAATTCCTGGAATTGTGAAGAATGGTGACTCTTGGCCACTGATCTGCTGGTTTCTGAATGGTGTGAAGCCACTGGAGAGTTGATTTGGCCTGCTCCTTGTGAACCTGAAGGAATCTGAGTAGGCCCTGTCTGGGTCAACTGTTCTTCTATAGCTAGGATAGTGGCTTGATTCTCCCTTATCCTCTGTGCCCTTGCCTCCAGGAGTCTGTGCTGCCTGGTAGGATTCCAACCCTTGGTGATTACCATAAGGTCTTTGAAATCTATCTCTTTGAGACAGATCTTCTGGCAACTTGATCCCAGTTCTGCCCAGTGAGTTGCTAGGTTGAACCTCTTGTTGTCCATGCTCCATTGAAATAAATCTTTGAGGAGTTGGTGGATCTGAAGAACTTGATCTATATCCTTCCAGTCCTCTGGTTTGAGGTTTCTGTTGAATTGGAGTGTGAATGGCAAGGTTGATATTATCTCCCTCATTGTTTTGCCATCCACCACTGTGTCCAGGGTGTCCTCTTTCAGGTCTTCTGGTTCTGGACAATCCTCCTCTATCCTCTGGCTGGTTCCTTTGGAAGCCAAGGTCTCTGAGGTATACAGGGGACATATCAGTTTTTGCAAGCAGTCAAAAACTTTATGTTCTTAGGGTATTTACCTTTGACTGTGCCTTGTACAAATTTATTGTCTGCTGACTTGGGCAGTTTGCCTTTGGAAGTTACAACTGGGTTAATAATTGTAATCTTTCCTGTACAAGTGGTTAAGGTTGGTTTACCTTGTATGGATGCAGAGTTTTGTGGTTTTCTACTTCTCTGAGTGGCTATTGGTGTCCACTTCTTGGCTGTGATGAGACCTTCACTGTGCCTCTTTCCTTTGCCCTTGCTGCCCTCTGGTTCTGAGGGTGTCACTGGTGTGTTGGCCTGTGACTGGGTCTCAAGTGGGATATAATTTTCTTCCACTGAAATCAAGGCAGAAAAGGGAGGACTTATGTCAGTTAAGACTTCTTAAAAATGCTGGTTTTGCACGTCTAAGATTGGCCTCTGGGCTTGTATGTTACTACAATGTGCCCTGTATAATGACAGTGTAATTGAATCAACAATTCCACGTCAGAATTACAGCTTTTGGTACCCTGTCACACTGTTTGTGTGCCAGTATCCCACAGATACACTTGTGGTTTTCAAGTGTATTCTGTACAAGTGGTTTTTGTATAAGTGTTATTGAGTTAACAATACACTTAATCCACGCCTCAACTGATGGTTTTTCAGTCAGAGGTGTCCTTATTCAGTCAAGAATACAGGACTTATTGATGGCTTATGTGTTTTTATATACAAAACACGCCAAAAATAGTTATATTCAGTGGGTGTTAGCCATGTGAAAAATACTCTTATAATATGAGTATATATATAAAGAAAGATAAATATATATAAAATATATGTTTAAATAGAGAAATTATGCCTAAAAAAAGAAAAAAACACTGGTTAATAAGTCATAAAGAGAGAAAAGACTTACTTATAAGGTCCAAAAAAAGATTTAAACCACTGCCAGGCCCCCAAAATGTCAGGCTGAGTCTATGTTGAAGAGGTAATAAGGCTATTTACAACTAAAACTATGACTGTGACACGGTAAAAAATAGATTTTCAAAGATAAAAGGTTGATAAAAAATGATTGAATTGAGATTTTAAGGGCTTTACTATGGAAATATAGTGGTGGTGAGCGCTGCTGAAAGCCCAGGGTGCAGTTTTATCTGTTGGGTTACAATAATAAAGACTACAATAATTAAGTTTATAATTATACCTGATTATTAACCAAGAGTAAAACTGTTTTTTACAGTTTACTACGTAGGTTATTCAAGAGCAGGATGAGGAAAGGTTTTTGGCTGTGAAAAGCCCTCCTTTTATCCTGAAATTGAGGTGGAAAGGCTGCTAGACCTTTCCACGTAGAGGAAGTGAAGATTTTTGACTCTCTATGACAGGCTTGTGGTTTGCAAACAGCCTGTATACTCTGTATTGGGCTCAGATGTGGTTTTGAAACCACATCTGGGCGGATTTCACCAATACAGGGTGAAAATTTTCATCTGGGGACCTCACAGCCTGATTCTGACGTGTATGACGCGTAGAATGCTGTACAGAAACTGTATGGGACCCCAGTATTGACTGACATATGAGGTATTGAAGTAAAAACATGCTTCTTCATCTATTTGACACCTCATATTCATGGTTATGGGATATTATCCCATGGTAAGGCTGTATCTGACAGCAGGTGGGATTTTGACCTTAAAATGGTCATAACTCTGTCAGCTTTTGAGATATCAAGCTCAAAGTTGGTTCATTGAATAGCTCTGTATGAGCTCTACACAATGGTACCCAACTTGACATGGTTATCATTAAATATGACAAAGTTATCCCATGTACAAGTATTGTTGTACATTGGCGTGGTCTGGGCAAAAGCTGTATTAAGCTTGTTTGGCCAATAACTTCTGCTGTAGTTGAGCTATGAGGAAATGGATGGCACCATCAGATAGCCCTGATTGTGCTCTTTCCAAAAAGACCCCACTTTAGGTATCTCACACTAAAACTGTAAAAGTTAGATGAGAGGTGAATGTTTTGTTCACCCTTATTTGGTCTGAATTTGACCATAACTCAAGTAATACTGGTGCTAGCTCAGTTTGGCTAGCACCATTAGATAGCCCTGGCTTAGAGCTTCATTCTGAATACCTATTTGATGAGGTTAAGCCTCTCCTTCTAGATTTTAGATGAGAGGTGAAAATTAAGGTTTATGCTCAGCAATAACTTTGAGCAGGAATAACTTTGTTATTTCTTGTCCTATGGTGATGGGACTTATATTTTCAGAAAGAGGTGAGTTTCCTCTTTCCTTTGATACCTTTTGAGCTAATTTGGCTCAGCTCCATGTTTTGGTGGTATTTTGGCTATACCATTGGTTTATGGTATTTTAGCTGTCATGCTTGTGCTCTGGTTTTGAGTCACAGGCTGACATGTGTATATTTACTGAATTGGATAAGAATTGGCCATACAGGATGTAAATCCTGTGTGGGCTTGATTTAAAAGGTTTTAAGGCCATAGTATGGCTTTAAATAAATAAAAGGGCAAAATCCATGCAAAAAGGTGGGACAAAGGAAAAATACCAAACAGAGCTGGGGTAACCAACTTTTTGAATCTGCAAGGATTCAATCAAGGTTTTCCACCTATATTGGAGAATTTTCAACCTTCTTTCAACTTTAAGATTATAGTTTGATCCAACCTTAAGGTTGAAACTGGTTTTATCCCAATTTGGACAGGAATTTCAAGCTGCCAAAGGGTAAATCCCAATATGCAGGCTTGAAATCAAGGTTTTAAGAACTTTCAAAGCTTAATAAAGCTTAAAAACCTTAAATAAGCTTAAAACTCTAAAGTTACAAGCATTAAAACCTTATCAAAAGCTAAGGTTTGGTGTATATTCCTATTTTACGGGTAAAAATAGTAATGACTTCAAAAATTCATTAAAAACCAATTCTTAATGGATTTTCCTGAACATTTCACACAGCTTACAATTTAATGTTATCTGTGTATACATTCAATTTTAAGTATCTTTTATAAATAGGTTTTACTGGTAATTATCCTGGAAATTTACTCTTTTAATTATACTTAAAGAAAATTAAGATTTCTTTAAAAATTAATTAAAAATTTAGTTGAAGATATTTTTGCTTATAACTCTATTTTTAAGTTGTTCATGTGATGAACTTTAATATGAATAAATTTCTTTTATATTAAAACTTGAAATAATTAACCCAAATGAGAATTAAAACTACTTGGAGTTAATAATAACACTGTTAGCTTTAAATTGGAATTAAAAATAGGTTACCTTTAGTTAAGAACCTTATTTTTAAGCATGGTTTTTCAGTTTTGACCTGAGCAGGCCCTCTATATCCATTATTAATCATGAGAGCTGCTCTGTAGACAGAAAAAGAGTCTATTAATCACTTTTTTTGTCCATCAATCATTATTAATCAAATTGTATTAGACATTTAAACAGATAAAGTTTTAATACATATAAGATCTTGCTATTAAAGTAATTCTTAAGTTATTTTGTTCTTTATCAATTTTAAATGAAAGAATTAAAATCATAGAATTAATATTATTGTTTTAATCACCAATGATATATTTTATTTTATCAAATTATCATCTTAAATATCTTTTATAATCCACACACTCCTCTTAAAAACTCTTTAATCATATTTTTCATTATAAACAAGTTTTTTTATCTTTAAAAAATCGATTTTTGGCATGTTTTTGAGTTATAATAATTACTAGAATAAGTGAAAATAACCTACTTTTGAATGGTTTCACAACATATAAGGTAAATTAAACTCACTTGACTCTTATTTACAAATAAAATTAAAAGAAATTACAAATATTCTTGATTTTATGTGGATTTAGAATTTTGGAGAGAATTTTAACAAAGAAAATTAAAAATTGATGTAATCATGTCAAGTTTGGTTATTATCATGAAGATGACCTTTTCTCTTTAATAATGTAATGAATTTATATATAAAGAATAAAGAAATTACCTTTTAATTTAATGTTTTTGATGCATCTGAGGAGGAAATAGAGTAAAAAGAGCTCTATTTATAGTCAAGTCTTCCCTCCTAGAGGCCAAAAAGCTTCCAGTAGATGCTTACTGCTGCTATCCACTTTAATTAATCAGTAATTTAAGGTTTATTGATGATTACATCATAATTAAACCATCTTATCTCATTATCATGGCATTATTTAGAGTTATCACTATAACTCTACATTTGATGACATCATAGGCTTTGAATAAGCCTATAATTCGTAGATTCTATTATTATTCATCATAATATAATAGTATTCACCAGTTTTTTCACCTATATAACTGTTAAACTCAAACTAAGATTACAGTGAGTGATTACAAATGATCAATTTTAAGCTTAAGCTTTGATAATTACTGACTTTTAAGCTATACACATCACAGCCAGATAGAGAGTGGATTCCAATAGCTTAACATTACATGATTAAACTTCCAAGATAATTTTATTAAATCATCAAAACTCTATTTTTGATGATTTTTCTTGTAGCTCATCTTTTCTGTCAAAATTCACTATTTTAAACTTAAAACCATGATTGTAAGGGGTTGTACCTTTAATATAATGATGGAAAATATATCATTCTTCATTTATGAGCTATTAGAATCTATTTGAACCTTTGAGATATGACCACATACCCAAAAGGTCACAAGAAATATTGAAAATAATTATACATTCAAAATAATTACCTTAAAACTACAAAAATGCCATAAATTGGCATAAAACTTGGTTTAACTTAAAAGCCAATGAATAAACATGTGAAATAAATCATACCATTGGATTCCCCATGGTAAAATACACATATACCATTTTTATGGCATATCTGTAAAATCAATATTTAATGAGTTATAAGTAATAATACCTTATAAAAACATAAATCCTTATTTATGTCAAACACCAATGAGACAACATGTAAAATGAATTGTACCATTGGATTCTCCATAAAATTCCACATATAAAAAAATTAAGAAGCTAATCTCCAAAGTCAATACTTAAGGAATTAAGCTGAATATATGCACTTTTTTGGTCAACACATATATTCAAGGATTTTAGCTAATATCTTTTGAAATATGCATGATAGAGTGATGAACCAAAAATAAAGTCTTCACGTGATTACTGTAGGAATACAGAAATAAAGGTTATTTTACAAGTTATAAAAAAGGTTAAAACCTGCAAGGGATTATTGATTAAAATCAACAGAGCTTTTGACCACTTTGTTGTGGAAGTGGTCCACACTTAAAAAAAGTAGACAGTTGGATTCTACTAGTTCATTGGTGAAGAATGATGTATTTTCTATTATAATATTCAAGGTATAACCCCTTGAAATCATGGTTTGAAGTTTAAAATATTAAATTTTGACAGAAAAGATGAGTTACAAGAAAAATCATCAAAAATAGAGTTTTGATGATGTAATGAAATGCTCTTGGAAGCATAATACGGTTATGCCAAGCTATTAGAATTCGCTTTCTAAATTTCTGTAGCATGTAAATCTCAAAAGTTATTAAGGATCAAAGTTTGAGCTTAATTTTATCATTTATGATCACTCACTGTAACCTTAAATTAAGTTTGACAGTCATATGAGTGATAAAATTGGTGAATACTGTTAGTTTATGATTAAAACTAATAACATCCACAAATTTCGGGGTTCTGACAAGCCTTGACGTCATCAAACTTAGAGTTATAGTGATAACTCTAAATAATGGTGTAATAATGAGATAAGATGGTTTGATCATGATCTAATCATCACCAAACCTTAAAATATTGATCAATTCCAGTGGATATTATCAGTGCACGCCTACTAGAAGCCTGTTGAACTCTAGGAGGGAGGTACTTACTATAAATAGAGCTCTTTTTACTCTGTCTTCCCCTCAGACGCTTACAAAACATCAAATCATTAAATAAAAAGGTAATTTCTTTATTCTTTACATATAAAACTTTTTATATTATTAAAGACCAAAGATAATCTTATAATAATCTTCATCTTTGACGTGCTTATTACAATTATTTAATTGTTTTGTTTAAATTTCTCTTAAAAATCTCAATTCCACGTAAAACCAAGAAAATTTGAAATTTCTCTTAAATTTTATTGGAACTACAATTTGAATAAGTTGTATTTGCATTTCTAGGCGTAAATTTATTCAAAATTATTGTATTAAGAATTAAAAGTAGGTTATTTCTCTTATTATAATAATTTTTCTCTATTATTACTTTTAATAATTCTATAATTGATATAAATAGTATTTATATTAATTTATAACTTTAATATTGGTAATATTATTGTTATTAATTGTTTTTTATTAATAAAAAACAATTTTTTACGCCTTTATTATTTGTTGGTAACAATAATCAAGTGCTTTTAAATATATTAATATATTTATTTTATATGTATTATTATATTTAATCAATAATATAATTATTTTACGCCATAATTATAATAATTCTTTATTATTATAATTATTTTTATCTTATGTATTTCATTTATAAGGACATTCATAGTACAATAAGTAAAATATTAGTAACTCTTACTTATTGTTTCATAGTCAAACCTTACAATCTAAATGTCTACTTTGTTTTGAGTTTGGACTACTTTCACAACAAAGTGGTCAACAGCTATAGCAATTTTATTCAATAAACCCTTACAGGTTATAACCTTGTATATAGCTTTTCAAATGAAGTTTATATCTGTATTCCTAAAGTAATTACATGGTAACTTTACTTTGGGTTCAACTCTCTATCATGTTTACTTTAAGAGATATGAGCTAAAAACCATGAATATATGCACTGACCATAAAAGTGCATATATTTTGGTTATTTCATTAAATATTGACTTTACAAATATGAAATAAAAATCTTATATGTATACTTTTTCATGGTTAATCTAATGTTGCAATTTTCTTTGCATGTTTTTTCATTAGTCTCCGAGATAAATTAGATTTTATGTCTTTTTATGGCATTTTTACTTATTATTCATTAAGTATTGACTTTACAGATATGTCATAAAAATGATATATGTGTATTTTATAATGAGGAATCTGATTTTGTAATTTATTTACAGGTTTACTCATTGCATTCTAAGTTATTTAAGAGTTTATGCCTATTTATGGTATTTTCACTTATTTCAAAAGAGTAATTATTGTAAGGTTTTCTTGTGAAATTTTTGTATATGTGGTCATATCTCAAAGTCTCACAATGTTAGAATTTTTTTATATTATAATTAGTCCAACCACCATTTTCAAATGATTTTTAACCTTTGAACCACATGAAAAAATCATTATAATCATTGTTTGTAACTCTTAGAATCATTTTTACCCTTGAACCACCCCATAAGTGAATTAAAGCAGCTTTCATCATTGTTAACTTTGTCACTTTTTTTCCAAATTCCCTCTGGTCAATTTTGGGTGTGTTTTCTCTTTAATATTCTTTTTAAAGACTATTTTCTTATATTAATTGCCTGCAGTTCTTTGCTCAATTAATTCCAATTAAAATCGCTCTTGAAGAAATTTCTTTTGTTCCCTTAAATATCTCTTGAAGAGTATTTTTGGATCAATTGTTGTTTTTGGTAAAACAATAAATCTTTATAGTATTATCACCTTATACTTATAAGGTTAAAAACAATAAATTTGGCATGTGTTATCTCAAAAATCTTAAATCTTACCATTTTTAATCTTATTGTAGCACATGAAAATTTTGAGGACAGGAAAATTACTTGATTTTTAATTAAATTTTCATATCCACACCTTACAATGTACATTTTACATAGCAACAAACCACCTATCATTTACACATCCAGCAGAAATAGTAAGATGATTCTGACATAAGTAAAAAATTCCATTCCTAAACTCTATGGACCTATCACATAACTGAAACTTTTCAAGTGAAATGAAAATTCCTGGAATCCACTCACAATATAGACAGTTTGACAGAAATATATCACCATCTGGGATAGATAGCTTTATTGTAATCATCCCTGTGACCTTGTGCTTGTCTTGTTTTGCAACCAATAGGGACAGATTCACTGGTTGATAAGTGTGAGCCGTGAGGTATATTTTGCATACCCAAATAGGCCACAATTATCTTAAAAATAAATTCTGAATTATGCATAACTCATAAGTCATGCACATATCCAAAATTCATCATTTTTGATTTCAGAAAAGATGAATAATGTTTTATGAAGTAAATCCATGGATTTACTGCCAGATTTGGATTCTACACAAAAATTAACCTAGGGTAGCTCCATAGAGTGAATAAGCTCAAATTAACTCTTTGAGGTGGTGATATGGAAAATACTTCAATACCACATAAAAGATCCATGAAAATTTTTGTTTTTCTTAATTTCATGCCAAAATAATGGGAATGTGAGAAATCCCATGTTACATATACACTAAGAATAGTGTTATGCATGTTTTGGGCAAGTAATATCATGGTATTATTACATAGACCTTTGGTACCCCCATAGTGTATATCTCACTTTAAGCTTAAATTTCTATTTTGACATGAAAAATAAGCAAGGGGGGCAAAAGACATCAAAGAGAGCCAGGGTACCCAACTTCTGAGGCCTATAGGCATGGAAAGCCCCAAATCTTGGATCAATGGCTGATCTTGCCCCAATTAGTAAACTAAAACACTTTGGGAACTTGGTTACCATGTTACAACTACAGTAAATCATAAGAAAATAGCAAATAACCTGCTATTTTGATGTGCCAAGGAGGTAAAGAGCTACTTAGACTCCTGTAACCATGTCAATTCTTAATGAATTTCCATGGATAGACCCTAAAAGAGTAATTAAAACTCTTTTTGGACTTGTATCCATTGATTTACCTCGTAGCAACCAGCTATACACTGATATTTGCAATTCTATGTAGAAATGAGGTAAAAACTTCAAAAATTCATTAAAAATAAAATTCTTAATTAATCTCTCTGAAACCTTCAGGACCAATTTGAAACTGTATTATCTATGGTACAACCAGAGATAATTATATTTTTACTAGTAAAATCAAAAGTTTTACTTACAGTCCATTTTTGACTATTCTATGTGAAACACTGAATCTTCAAAAATTCACAGTAATTACAACCTGTGATGAAATTGCCGATAACATTGATATTTTTGAGAAATAAAAGATTGCTTTAGAATAAAAGAATATTTACAGGTTTTACCCCTTTTATTCTTAACCATATTGGGGTTGGTAGTCACATAAAAAGCATTAATTAAGTAATTATGATAATCTTATGTGACAACAGATGATGCAATCAATAATCCAAAAGGGTTTATTGTTCTCTCACGCACTGGTTTTTTAGTTTGCTCCATGGCACGCCTCTGCGAGCTGTTGTTGACTTAAAAGAGGCCTCCTCTTGCTGTTTTTTCCATATCAAATCATCTTATTATCCATTTGTATCATTGTTACCAACAAGTAAGTATTAGTTAAACTATTATTAAGTGTTTTAATTCTTTCAGAATCAATCAGAAAGACTTTAAATCATAGAATCCAACTATATATTGTTGTAATCCTGCTATAAATCATTTTGATCCCTTAAATCCACAATTCTAGGTCAAATTTCTCTACTTATATCTTTCAATAAGTTCTTTGGAGTATAAGTGAGTCATTTATCTTTAATTCTTAAAGTTTTTCTCTAAAATTAGTTTTCTTCAAGAATTATCTTTATAATTATTCTTGAAAAAGATAATTATATATTAAAATAATTTTATTATTTTAATAAAACAAGTTTTTATTATCAAATTCTTCTTGTAGACAATTACTTCTCACTGTTAAAATCACTAGTAGTGTTTAACACGTGAAAGAAATAATTATTTAATTATTTAATTGTGGTTATAATAATACTTTATTGTTATATTTCATAAGAACAGACATAGTACTGTTGATTAATAGTAATATTATCATCAGTTTGATAGTCAAATCTTACAATAAGAAACAAAAATAGATCAATCATTTGTCACATGATGAGTAGTTCCAGAGTCTATGAGTATTAACAAGTTATTTGAAGGCATATTTGTGATGGCTGCTATGTTGCCACAAAGCTCTTAATCCACCTCTACTCCTGCTAATGCAGGGTGGGACACATGCTGAGATTTTCTCAGTCTGAATTCAGGGTTTTTGATTTGAGGGTCTTCAGCTGCAGGTTTCCTGGTCTTTTTCTAGGACAATATTGCACCCAATGACCCCATGAATGCTCTGTACTTAGCCATTGTCTTGCCCATGACTCCAACAAAGTACTGGGGTGGGGATATATTTTGACCTTGTTGTTGCTGACTGGTGGATTAAAGAACAATCTCCTAACAAATTGTCTACTTTTTCTTTGTTGTTGGGGGAATTGCTTGAGGTCGTTTTGGTTTTCCTCAATATTCATATCCATGATGCTGCTAGACATATTTGGTACTCCTCTTTTCTTCAATCAATTAGCTATTTCCAAAATGTCTCTCCCTCAAACCCTCCTGCTTGGTTCAATGGATACCCTTGCTTCTATAACATTTGCAATCTGATGATATTGTTGCTTATTGAAATGATGAAAAAAATATGGCCATGAGGCTGAAATTGCTCCACAGCCCTCCCATGACTGATTTCAGCTCTTTTAGGTTATCTTGAATTACAGTATAAACATCATTTAGAGAATGAGATTCATTGGTGGCTTTGAGAATTTTGTTTAACATTGTCATGGTGTGACCATGATGTATGACTAAAACAGCTTTGAAAAAATTGCTATATTCGCCTTGCTGATGTGATGTCTGCTACATACAATAATAGCTGCTTATCCATTGACTTTAGAATAAAGGTTCATATTGCATTAATATCAGATCTGATTTCTTCTTCAATTTTCAATCCAAAATATTATTCATTGTCAAATATGTCTTTGACCAATAGGCACAAAGACCCCAACCGTTGAGGGAAATTACCACCGTCTCTGGCAAGGTGGGGGGGAAATGCTTTGGCCTAGTTGTTTGGCTTCCAGACGTTTACATAATCTGGCATCTGTTTGATCAATGCTCATGGGTGCAGTTTTCAAGTCCTCTAAGTCAAATTTGGCTGATGACAATGTCATGGTTTTTCTATAATGTTTTCTGGATCTGATTGCCACATTGAGATAGTAAATCAAATTTAAGATTTGTACGCAATGCGGAAGTGGCTTACTGAACGCCCATAACCTATTAATGAACACACAAAAATAATAAACTTAGTAACAATAATATGATGAGATTCACCCCTGGAATAATTTTCATTACATATTTATGAACATGCAAAAATAATAAACTTAGTAACAATAATATGATGAAATTCACCCCCGAGGAAAAAACTCTTTCCATTGGGAGTAGGGAGTATTTATAGTCTATTTACAACTTGTTTGGATTGTGTAAGAATATTCATTATGATTCTCGGTTGTTCTAACTTGTTCATTCAACAAAAACTACACATCACACCTTAATTTTACCACTTTTTTGGTAAGTTAAGCTGGATGTAGTGTCACTTTATTCTAATTTAAATTTAGTAAAACTTAATTAAATAAATATACTCGAAAATTCTTAATATTACCCTAAAATACTATTTTGGCCTTTGTAGGCCACAATATATTGAATTTATGGTAAAATAACCTATGGTATGGCTCTAGGTAAAATTGGATGGAGGATACAGTTGTACAATCAAATTATTATATAAATTTAGCATTTAAAAAGTTAAGTAAATATCATTATGTTTAAGTAAAATTTACACTTAATTGTTTTTAATTTTAAGTAAAAATAACTTCTAGTGAGGAATTTTTGTGAGTCCTTTGTGAATGTCAAATATTCCTCAGGGATCACAATATTAATTACATCATTTGAAGTGGGAGTTGTGATTTAACTATTAGTCCTATTGGAGATACATTGTTTTTCTTCCATTGTGTTTAATATTTTTGTAATATCCTCCATCATCTCATTAAAGTTCTGGGAGTTAACAGTGATTTCATCTGTTTCCATACTAAAATTGTCATTAAACGCATCTCCCGCTTGATGTCGTGTTCTATGTGGGTATTTAAGCAATTTCTTCAGGATAGGGGGTGGCTCTTTGTTGCCACAAGCTGGACTAGAGCTCATAGTCAAGTGGGGAGGGGTGGGTTTGGATTTTGGGGCGCCTACTATTTTTGAAGATTTTTGGGAGTTTTAGTCAAGAAACCTGTATTTTTAAGAAAGTAGATGGTATAAGTTGGAAAATCGTCTGGCCATTCTTCCATTTTGCTTTTGGTTGAGGGACTGCGTCGCAGTTGTAACTTGTAACTACTCTATTGTCAAATCTAAAAATAAAACGCGCCGTTCCCTGCTCGTTGTGGTGGTACAGATTCCCTCGATCGATTTTCGTTATTCGTTATCGAAAGTATCCACCATGGAGGACGTCGAGCGCAAAAGGCAGCGGACTGCATCAGCTTCCTCATCTCAACATTCGGAACCAATGGCCAGCCGTTCAAGTGACGAAGAAATCGGACCGTTTCCTGCCGTCGAGAATGATCCCAACTCGATAAATCTCCAGGGCAAATTGAAAAAGAAAGGTAAAACAGGCCTGCTGTTGGAATTTTATTGGTTGTTGAATTCACAAGATTCACATCCTCTTGATTTTATTCATAACTGATAGCTCGTACGAGACCGCAGGATGCCAGGCTTCATTTAAAACATTTGCCATCCGCTGAGCGTTACCACCGAAGTTTCATGCACCGCGATGTGGTATCTTGGGTGACGGTGACTCGGTGAGCATATTTTTCAACCTTCAATTATATGGGCACGTCAAATTTGACTAGTTTGGCTTCTGTAGCACTCAATTTGTCATTACGGCGTCTGTTGATGGTCACGTCAAATTTTGGACCAAAAAAGAAGCTAATGAGGGTCCTGGGATTGAGTATGTTCTTTGTTTTAAAAAGAAGCGCACATTTTGCTTTGATTAATTGCGTTGGACGCGGCATTCGTTCACCATAAATCGCCACTGCTTTTTTTTCGGAAATAGATTTGTAAAGCATTATCGTGCCCACCTAAGCCCCATAGTCTCGGTCTCAGCTTCGGTAGATGGAGCCATGTACGCAAGTATGTCAGTCGAGGGGTCCGGAGGAAGCATTAAAATTTTTGATGTCAAGAACTTCGGTAAATTTTCTCCAATGATATCTGGCCCATGTGTTGCGGCTAAATCCCATTCAACTCCTTACAGATATGATCAACATGTTTAAGATACCCTTTGTTCCTCAAGCGTGTTGTTGGGTTCATCCTATCGGTCAGGCGGCGACGATATTGGCGGTGTAAGTTGACTTGAATTTTGTCATTATTCCTAGCTGACTCATTTGATATAAGGTCGGATGCACAAGTCTCGACGATTCATTTTTATGATGGTAAAGGAAACGGTATTCCTGTCATGTCAACTTCCACTCTTCATCATGCTCCAGTTCATCTACTCGCAGTTAGTGCTTGAAATATGCTTTGCGGGTTGAATCAAAATCCTTTTGTCAAGTTGACATATTTTGCTTTTTTTTCAATCATTATATAGTTCAATTCTAGTTTCAATTGCGTCGTCTCCGCTGACACATCTGGCATGGTCGAATATTGGGAGCCCACAGAGTCTTTTAGCTTGCCTGAAGGATTAAAATGGTCTCTTAAAAGCCAGACGGATCTCTACTCTTTCAAAAAGGTAATAAGTCTTCGATTTATGCATATGAAAAGCTTTTAGCCTACTAATGTCTCTAATAGTCAAAGACCGTACCGTCCTCTTTGACTGTGTCTGATGACGGCTTTTATTTTGCAACAACAACGTTTAATTCTTCAGAACACAGCATCTGCATATTTAATTTTCGTAGTGGGAAGTTAATTCGCAAGTATGATGAAAGTATCACTGCAATCACTGAAATGCAGCAAGCAGGAACTGCAGCTTATCGCCTTGATGATATGGAGTTTGGTCGTCGACTTGCTGTTGAACGTGAGCTTGGAAAAACGGTTGAAAATGGTCTCTCTCCCGGTGCATGCGGCAGCGCAGTGTTTGATCCTAGTGGCACGTTTTTGCTATACCCATCACTACTTGGAATTAAAAGTGTGCACGTTTTTACCTTTTGTCATAAACAAACACAATTTACTCAAAATCTTGTATTTCACTCAGTCGTCAACGTAAAGCTGAACAAGATGGTACGAATTTTGGGCAAGGATGAAAATCATCGATTTCTACAGCTCGCGTTGTTACCTCATCTGCTTCGCAAACAAGAACTTACGACCCTTGTCAGTCATTTGCTGTCGTCATCACTTTGATTAATCCCATTCATAACTCTCACTTATTTTGCTCAGGCAATGGCCATTTCCGATAATCCTCTTTTGGCTGATCGGGGGCGCCCTGATCCCAGTCTGTTTTGTACCGCGTTCAAACGTCCTCGGTTTTATATTTTTAATCAAACTGAGCCAGAATCGCAAGTCTATTTGAATTTTTTTCATTGGAGCTCTCCATCTTACCTGAGATCCTACGCTTCAGTGATTCAGGCGCGAAAAATACCGATCGTGACATTTTCAATGAAAAGCCTACGAGAGAAGAACAGGCCGTTGCCGCGGTTGCCCCAGCCGCTAAAATCATTCTGGGGAATTCTGCCGTCATTCATACCACGCGTGGCGACATACATTGCCGCCTTCACCCAGAGCTTGTTCCCAAAACAGTAGAGAACTTTGTGGGACATGCAAGAAGTGGATACTACGATGGAGTAATATTTCATCGCGTGATCAAAAAATTTGTAAGTTTCCTTGATCCGCCTGGCTCTTTAAGCGATCTCGCAGAATTAGATATATTAATCACGCTTGATTGTCTCTAACAGATGATTCAAACAGGTGATCCACTTGGGGATGGAACAGGTTTGTGGATTTGCGAAATAATATCCTTTCTCGAAAGCAACGCTCAATTTCAATTCACATTTACACAGGCGGAGAGTCAATTTGGGGCGGTAACTTTGAGGACGAATTTGTGCCCAACCTCAAGCATGACAGGCCTTATTGCCTCAGCATGGCCAATGCAGGCCCAGGGACGAATGGGGTAAGTGATACTCTAGTAATGACACATTAGTTAGTTAACTCAAGTCCTCTACAGTCCCAATTTTTCATTACAACGGTTCCCACACCCTGGCTAGACAACAAGCACACGTATGTAGCTGTCTAAACTTGTGATTCATGATTGGATGAAAGGTTGACTATTTTTTATCTTTTGCTCAACTGTATTGCGCATATTAGAATTTTTGGCCGCTGCGTGTCGGGTTTTGACGTAGTACATGAGATTGAAAATGTGCGATGCGATAAAACAGACAAGGTAGGTATTCTGTCAACCACTGTGTTTACAATGCCTATTGTAATTGATGCTTTTGTGCAATCCAGCCCTTGCCAGATCACGAAGTAAAAATATCAAATATTACAATTGTCTAATATGTCTCGCGGTTAGCATATACACGTTAGAAATGCTTTATGAATTTGGGCATCAAAAACGCATTTCTTGTAGTGTACACCAAGCAAGCAATCTACCAATTTAATTAACAGCATGTATCAACAGGCGTAGTGGGCAAAAGATTCTTTTCTAAGATATTAGAAGATTGAAAAAATAAACAGGATATTTCTTTCAACTCCTCCCTAAGCCATGAGGAATCAAATGACTTAAATTGCGATTTAATTGAAGCTAAGGAAGCAACGACCTCTTCTGCGTTTATTTATTTGGCTTCCACATGCATAAGACCAAAAATGAAACACGAGATACTCTCAATAACCAAACTACTTCTATTCTTGCCATAACCAATTGATTTAAACACTCTCTTGGAAATTAAATTGTTTTGATACATTCAAGTGGATTAAATCTTATCAAGTCAATGTGTTCGTTTATTTGCTTTTGACTTACGGGATCTACTATATTACTAAAACGGCCCCCAAAAATGTGATTGCAAGCAGCGGTTTTGCTTCTGTGGTTGGGGCCGGCCACAAATGAGGATTGGAAGCATATTTTTAGTTTGATAAAAAACCAAACTCCCTATATGTCTGTGACCATGCAGTGCAGCAACTGCCCACCAAAATATATATAAGAGCAATGAGATTTTGGCAAAGATTGGAGCATGTTGATTTTGGGTTATAAAACTGTCAATTCAAAAAATATTTCTCCAATGAAGATCTTGTAATTTATGGAAAAATCTCAAGGTTCTATTAATACAATAACTTGTGATAACTTCCATGACTAAGCATTTGATTTGGAAATTTGATTGTCTTTTGAAGATATGATTATACCATAGTTTTATGAAGTGGAAAATAGACTCTTGATATTTATTTTAACGACAAAGTAAAGAATAAAATTCAATTATTATCGTTTTGAATGGATATATATATAAGGTCTTCCGCTCAAAGGTCAGTTGATAAAAATATTTTTATCAAGAAAAGTTTGAAATATTGCCAAACCAAAGCTTTGCTTCTAATGAAATCCTTCATGTTCGGATACAATTTGATTATTTGATTACTTTTGCATTTTAAACTCCCCCAAGAACATATTATTTTTAAAATTGAAGTAAAGAATTTAGATTACTTTTCACAATTGAAAAATCACTCAGGTATTGCCAATTTTTCTTTTTGAAGAAAGAATTTTAAATTACAATGAACCGTGTCAAAACCTATGGCATTTTCTAAACCCCCTTTCCTATGTGCTTTGATAATACTTCCAGTCCAAACCAATAGTCAACTTGCCTTCCCAAAACACATATTTTTAATTAATAGTAAAGCCCTAAGCTCTCAAGCTCTTACAAATATTTACACTATTATTCGATTAATAGAACTCTCTAAATGTAGATAGCCACAACAAAGGAATTTATCTATTGCAAAAACATTTAAAATGAAGCCTTTATAAGATACTCAAGGGAAGTTTTGGGTTTTTTTATCTTACAATTGAAGATTTTCAAGAGCTCTAGCATTGAAAGCTTGAAATTCACATGGATCACCAACTCCTTTTAGATAAGAATGAGAAACATGATTAAGGAATTTTTGTTGATATTACATCTTGAGCCTTTAAAATATAAAAAATTGGAATATATTTTTTTGTTTGAGTCAAATTTGAAAACCTCTTACTCAGATTTACAAAAGGTTTAGTGCAACTTGATAATTACACAACTAAAAATTTATAGCCACTATTTATTATTTAAATAAGTAAGCAGATATCTCATATCCAAAATTGAAGATCAAATAACACAGTGTATTTTGACAAATTTTGTATTGTTCCCTAATTTTTCTTCCCATTTAAATTATTATTTATGACAAAATCCGTGAGAAGGCTGGATACAGATATCTCCACTACAGTAAGTACTATCAATCTTTTATTGATTCACCTAATCAATAAAAAACACTTGATTAGACTCAAAATACCAGTGAAATAGATTTATGGGAAAGAACTCATAATTTCAAGATATTCAACCTTACTAATTTCAAATATTTTACAGCCAAAAATCTTGATTGAATGAGAACAGGGGCCAGATTGTCAAATCCAATGCTTTGAAAAAAACTTCATAATGGTTGACCTAGTCCCTAAACCAAATCTCACACAATTCCTTCAATCTCTACAGGTTTAACCTTGTATTATTCATGAAATTTTCTGAAATTTTTTCCTCATTATTTATAATATTGCTTCAATATAATCTCTATAGATTATTAGTACATATACACCTTCACACAAGGGAAAATGTTAATTCAATTTCCAGTAATTGACTTCATGTCACATTACTGTCAATCACCATGAAAAAAATTAAGACTGTCAGGCTGAGTCTATGATAAAGGTGTATAATAGTATTTACAAGCTTCAACTATGACTGTGACATGGTGAAAATAGTTTAAAAAGAGTTTTATTTATGATAAAAAGGGCTTTACTATTGTATAATAGTGGTGGTGAGCTGTCACAACCACAAGTTTGACCCTCCTCTTTGATGGTTGCGGCAATCCAACCTGGAGCCAATTGGTCACATCATATCATTTATGGCCAATTGCCCCCCTTGGGTGTTCTATGGCTCTTACGCCATATCCTTCCGTCATTGGCCTTCTTGGCCAATTTCCACCTCACCAACCCCCAGGCCTTTGTCTTTGATTTTGGGCGTGGAGGGTCCTCCAGGCCCCCTAGCCATCTCCATCCAATCTGGGCACCCCCTTTTCATTAAGGGGGCTTAGGCCTAAATGGCCTTTTTGGGCCATTTAGGCCCCCTATGGCTCCTACGGCCCGTGGGCCATGATTCACGGTCCACGGTCCACAGGCCAATTAGGCCCCTTTTGGCCTAATCCAATGAGGCCAAAAGGGGCCAAAGGGGGCAACCATCTAGCCCCCAAGGCCAGGTGGGTCCCAAACCATAATTGGCCACCAATCCCTTGGACCCAAAATTGGCCAAAGACCTGTTTGACACCATTTTGGCCATAAATCCCATAGGACCTAATTATGGCCATGGACCACCAAGGACCATATTTCCAGCCATGGCCTCTGGCAGCCACCAGAGGCCACCAGATCAGCTCAGTCAGCCTTCCCCTCAACTTATGGGGAATTTTTTCCATTCCTCCATACCATCCGTACTTAACGTTGCAGGCATGGTGCATATATGGTATTATATACCATTATGCACCATTTTTTCTCAGCAATCCAATGGTGATGTTTTCAGGACCCTTTTCCATCTTTCCATATCAAGGTCTCAAAATCCAACACCCATTTCAAAGGAGGATTATTCAGCTCGTCAGTCTGATAAGTTATGGCGGAAATCAGAAGACTCTTCAAGGATCCCAACCACCTGTATCTTCAGGAGTTGGGTTGGTACATTATTCAGGATTATTCAAAGGGCAATTCTCAAAAGGTATTACATCAATTCAATCAGTTGTCAAGGCATCAAGTATTTCAATACTCCTTGGACAACTCAATTCACCCGTACAGGCCTCATTCAATCAACCTGTATGGCCTAGGCCCAATTGGGTCATTTCATATTCCACTGTGTGAATTCCATCACACAGTTCAAATTTCAAGATGGCCAGAACTGTATTTCCCAATTTGGACAATACAGTCAATTGATTCACCTTCCAGGATCAGTCTTTCAGTTTTTCACATATACTGGCCACCTTTCAGCACCTGGGGACTTTTTCCCCAGTTAATTAATATATTGGATTTATTTTTATCCTTATTTTCTTTTACCTTATTAAAGTTAATACTGATAATCTTAAGTCAGTCATTATCACCCTTTCTCTGTCCTTCCTTGCCTGTCAGTGGATATTGGTGGTCATATCCTTTACTAATTCCATTCCTTTTCTGGCAGGTTAAAACAGTGAATTGAGGATTCACTTGGTTTGCTTCTTGGCCTTATGGCTTCCTTTATTATCTTTGGCCTTTGGCTTGTTATTCTTTTCTTTTATCTTTGGCATACTTGTCTTTTCCATTCTTTTTCCTTAAAGAAATTAAATCTTTATTATTCCTTTATCTTTTGGAGCCCTCCAAGTGAGTTCTTGATTCCTGAGTGCCAGGCCCTCTTGCTTCCATAAGAGCCCCTGTGACATTATATTAATTAACTCATAATTTCTTTTCATTCTATTCATTCATTCCTCATCATTTTATTCATTCATTCTTCATCAAAAATTATGACTCTTTAACGCTTTTGAATTTAATGATTCTTTGTCACCTCTCAATTTTCTCTCATTCATTCTTCATTCTGAAAATTGAAAGCTGACCCAATTTTATTTTTGTTATATTTTTCAATCTTAATCTCAATCATCAATCTCATTTTTATCCTTCATTCAGGAGTCTTATCATTTTGATTTTCAAATTGCTCATCAAATTATTCCAACACGTTCTTCATATCAGGATTTAATTTGATTTTTTCTTCAAGAATTTTTATTTTCAGGAAGAATTCACTTGATAATTGATTTGATTGACTGATTTGATATATTTGACATTAACTTCAAGAAAATTGACTGACCTGAAGAATTCTCATTGATTTTTCTGAATTTCCCATCAAGACCTTGACATAAATTGATTTTGACTCAAGAATTCATTTGACTGATTGATTTTTCATTGCAAGATTTGATTTCATTGATTTTGATTGATTGATTTTGTTGAATTCAAGATTTTCATTAATATTGATTTTTGACTTCAAGACTCATTTGATTTTGATTGATTGACGTACCTGAAGATTTTAATTGATTCATTGATTTTTTCCCTCAAGATTTGATTTGATTTGATCCTCAAGACTATTTTGGTTTTGCCTCAAGTCTTTATTCAAGTTTTGATAATGTTAATTTAAGTTTTATTCTTATTCTTATTCAATCATGCCACTCCAACACTCACCTCCTGCAAGACAGACCAGATCTCAGGCTTGAACTCAAGCTGTTCTTACTCCTACTCCAAGAGTTCCTCTTGATGGCACCCCAGCAGTTCCTCAACTGAGGGCCCAATTAGATAGAGGACCCCGCATGGAAGGAGAAGCACCATCCAGGAAGGAAGGAAGAGTGCCAAGAAGATCAAATTCTTTCTTGGGAGTAGTTGGCAGTTTTCAAGGCATTTCAAGGACTAGCTTCAAAGGTCCAGGTGAAGATGATGAAGAGGAGAAGGAGAATTCTGTGGAAGAGGAAGAGTCTGATGGTACTGAAGGTGTTCCTGCTCCGGTGGGGGAATCCCAAAGTACTGGAGGACCAACTCTAGCCCAGTCTGATCAGCCTGTCTCTCATCAATCTGAACCATCTTTATTGGCCATTATGCAGCAGATGACTCAAATTATGGCCAATCTTCAAGCAGCTTCTTCTTCTGATTCATCAAGACCACCAGCCTTCAAGACTCCATCTATGAAGGCACCAGAATGCTTTGATGGGACTCAGCCCTTCAAAGTCAGAAGCTTTATCCAGTCCTGTCAATTAATTTTTCATAATGATCTGGCAAACTTCTCTCAAGACAGGAAGAAGGTTCTTTATTCCACTTCATTTCTTATTGGCAGGGCTGCAAAATGGATTGAGCCTTATCTTTCCAATCTCACCAATCAAGATCCCAAATACCTTCTCAATTCTTGGAATTTATTTGAATCACAACTATTCACTTTGTTTGGGGACCCAAATGAAGTCAGAAAAGCAGAAGCAGAGTTGGATTCCTTAAGAATGAAAGAAGGAGGGCATGTATCATTATACATTGCTGATTTTAGTAGCTTAGTCTCAAGAATCGGGGATTGGGGTGAAAGAGCTCTCATCCATCATTTCAGGAAGGGATTGCCATCCAGGATTCTGGATCAATTGGCCTTCCATCCTTCAAATATTGGTTCTCTTCAAGACTTAATGGACGTTACCCTGGAACTTGATACCAGGTACCATGAGAGGCAAAAGGAGAAGAATCCTCATCAAGAGAATAAGCCTGAAGCCTCAAAGTCAAGTTCTTCTCATCATTGAAATTCTTCTAGCTCAAGCCACAAGCGAAAGAATTTTCATGCTCAAAAGCGGGACAAGCCCCACTCTTCCTTGCTGAATAAGGACTTCAAGTTGAAAGGTTCTGAAAAAGAAAGAAGAATCAAGGAGGGCTTGTGTACCTATTGTGGTGGGAAGCAAAGTCTTGAGTATTGCTTCAAAAGACCTCAAAACAAGCTTACCCAACCATCAGGCCAGTTTCCCAGCCAGGGAAAAGCCTGAGTGGAGACCATATTGTGTTCAATGGTCTCCACAGTTTTCCTTCCAGAGAACAATTGTGCATTCTGAATACTGGTGTCAAAAATTCTCTTAAATTTTTTGTTTTTTCTTCTCTTTCTGATGTTTTTTACAGGATTCTCATTGATTCTGGTGCTACACACTCATTTATTGCAAAGAAGTTTGTTCACAAGTACTCATTGACTATGTCAGAACTTCCAGAGAAGATTCTCCTTATCATTCTTGACTCCTCTACGTCTCCTTCCTTATTTGTGACTCACCATACTAGATATATGGTTGAGCTCCCTTCCTTCCCAAGCTTTGAATGGGACTTTTTAGTCATTTATACTCCCAAGGGAGAAGACCTCATATTGGGCTTTGACTTTCTCAATCATTTTAATCCTGCTATTTATTGGAGGCAAGGGCTGATCACCTTTAATCCTGATCATTTGGACTATTCTGATCCCTCTAAATCTTTCCATAATGACTTTTCTTCTTCCAAATCATGTGCAGCTCTGGTTGGTGATTCTAGAACACCATCATTTCTGTCTTCTGTCCATATTCCTTCCCTTAATTCCCCACAGTCATTACTATCTCCTAGAGATGAAGTCTTCAAAGAGATTCAAGATGTTGGAGAAGATAATTCTGTATCTTCACTTCATCTCTTATTTGGGAATATGGACTTTCCTCCTTCATCTCATCATGACTCCCTGGAGGAGTTGTGGGATGAAGAGGAAGAGCCAGAAGAAGTGGAAACCGTGATGAAGGTTGTTCTTTCTGTCTATCACCAATATTTGGATGTATTCTCCAAGGTGAAAGCAGAAAAACTTCCTCCTCACTGCGCCTGTGATCATCATATTGAGCTGGAGGGGTCTCTACCTCCAGTTGGGGTGATCTACTCTTTATCCAAACAAGAGTCAGATACACTCAGGGCCTACATTTCAGAGAATTTAGAGAAAGGTTTCATCCGGCCAAGCTCCTCTTCAACAGGAGCACCTGTCCTTTTTGTCAAGAAGAAAGATGGTGGCCTCTGTTTGTGTGTTGATTGCTGCAAACTCAATGCTGTTACTAGGAAGAACAAGTATCCTGTTCCTCCTATGAATCAGCTTCTCAATGTTTTTAATGGTTCTTCTATCTTCTCCAAGATTGATTTGCTTGGTGCATATAACCTTCTCAGAATCAAGGAGGGTGATGAACACTTGACTTGTTTTAGAACTAAATATGGCAGTTATGAGTACTTGGGTATGCCATTTGGGCGCACCAATGCTCCTGATTCTTTTCAAAATCTTGTCAATGATATCTTTCAAGATCTTCTCAATGTTTATGTTGTGGCTTATTTGGATGACATTATGGTCTTTTCCAAATCTGAGGAAGAACATGTCACTCATGTGTCCACTGTTCTTTCCAGGCTCAGAGCCAATAACCTTTTTGCCAAGGCGTCCGAATGCCTGTTTCATGTTTCAAATATAGAATATCTTGATTATGTAGTTTCTTCTGAAGGCCTCAAGATGGACCAAGCAAAAGTCCAGCAGATTCTCAATCGGCCGCCTCCAAGAAACCTCAAAGCTCTTCAATCCTTCCTTGGCTTTGCCAATTTCTACCGCCGTTTCATCAAGAATTATTCAAAGAAGATCAGTTCACTCACCAGTTTCCTCAAGAAAGATTCATGTTATCCCCTCAATGAGGAAGCTCTCAGTCAGTTTCACCAACCCAAAGAGGCTTTCACCACCGCTCCAATCCTGTCCCACTTCAATCCTTCTCTGCCCACAATTGTAAAGACCAATGCATCAGATTATGCTTTGGGTGCTGTACTGAGTCAGGTCTCTGACTCAGGAAAACATCCCATTGCATTTGACAGCCGCAAGCTTATCCCAGCAGAGCTCAATTACAAAATTCATGACAAGGAACTCCTTGGTATTGTCTGGGCTCAAGCGCTGGAGGGCTTTCCTTCTTTCACTGTCTTCCCCTTTTGAAGTTCTCACTGATCACTCTTCCCTTCAATACTTCATGAACTCCAAAGTACTCACTCGCCGTCAAGCCCGTTGGGCTGAATTCCTTTCTGATTTTCATTTCTCAATCACTTACCGCCCTGGCCGCCTAGCTACTCTTCCAGATGCCTTATCACGTTGGGACGACGTTTATCAGGAGAGGGGGGATGATTTCATCAGCAAGAATCCAATGAATTTTCAACAACTCATTAAGCAAGATGAAGTTCAACCCTCAAGGTATTTTTCAGTCAAGGTGGAATCCTTTTCAAATTTGATTGACTCAATTCAGAAGCAATTATGGCAAGATCCTCAGTACAGAAGTATCCTTGAAGATTTGGGTAAAGGTAAATCTGTCCAAGATTATTCTCTTGATTCCTCTTCCCAACTTCTTCTCTTCAAAGATTGGGTGGTAGTCCCAAATGACTCCACAATTCTACTTAGTATTCTTCAAAAGCATCATGATTCTCCTCTAGCTGGCCACCCTGGCCCAGAGAAGACTCTCAAACTTGTCAAGCAGGATTTCCACTGGTCCGGCATGACTCAATTTATCAAGGATTATGTTTCATCCTGTCAACAGTGCTCAAGAAACAAGAATATTCACCATAAGAAGTTTGGATTCCTCAAACCTCTTTCAATTCCAAATGGTCCTTGGATTTGTCTTTCGATGGACTTCATCACTCAACTGCTGCTGTCCAATTCCTTTGATTCAATCCTGGTCATAGTGGACAGATTCTCAAAAATGGAGGTTTTTATTCCAACAATGTCTTCAATCACTTCCCTGGATTTGGCCCATTTATTCATCAAGAATATCTTTTCAAAGCATGGCCTTCCATTAAGCATTGTCAGTGATAGAGGTTCACTCTTTGTTTCTTCTTTTTGGACCAATCTTTGTCAGCAGCTCAAGATTTCAAAAGACTTGTCAACTGCTTACCATCCAGAAACTGATGGACAGACAGAGAGGGTAAATCAGATACTAGAACAGTATCTTCGGATGTATGTCAGTTATCATCAAGATTATTGGAACACCTGGATCCCTCTGGCTGAATTTGCCTAAAATAATTCCAATCACTCTTCAACCAAGAAATCCCCGTTTTTCACTGTTTATGGAAGAGATCCACAATTTGATTCAGTTCACATCACTCAAGATACTCCTGCTGGAAAGTTATCAACAAAAATCCAATCAGTACAGCAAGATGTCAAGAGAGAACTTGAAGCTTCCATAAACTGGTTTAAGAGGTATGCAGATAAAGGTAGAGCAAGTCCACCTGTTTTCAATCCTGATGACATGGTATGGCTTTCCTCCAAGAACATCAAATCAACCAGACCCACCAAAAACTATCCAAAATATGGCTGGGTCCTTTTCCAATCTTGAAGAAAGTCAGTTCTCATGCTTACCACCTCAAGCTTCCATCTCAATGGAAATCCATCCACCCAGTCTTCCATATCTTACTCTTGGAACCAGTCAAGACATCAGCAATCCCAAATTGGCATCAAGAGCCTCCTCCTCCAATTATCATTGAAGAAGAAGAGGAATGGGAAGTCTCTCAAATACTTGATTCAAAGCTCAAGAGAGGAAAATTATGGTATGTGGTGGAATGGAAAGGTTTCAGTCAAGACCCAGAAAGATCCACTTGGGAACCAGCCAAAAACCTCAAGAATTGTCCTGAACTTGTCAAAGATTTCCATTCTTTGTATCCTGACAAGCCAGGACCAAATTCTTCAAAAGCTTGATCATTTTATGGTGCTTGGTGGGGAGAGGAATTACCAAAAGTAAGTCCCACTCCTGGTATGCACCTTTAGGGGTATTCTACTCTTCTTTGTTGTAAGCATCACCTTGGCCACTCTGTGAGCACTTTGCAATTTGCATACAGATTTGTTGGCATGGCTTTCAACATCAATTCCAAATCATGGCCATTTTTCACTTGGGCAAATGGACCATTTCACTTTTTATTTTCTTTTCCAAGTTTTCCAATTCAACACATTCCTTTATCAAATTTATATTCTTATTTATGGCACTGGCGGAAGTGGTAACTACTAGAAGTAAGTTCCTCTCCTGGTGTGCACTTCCCTGAGGGGTCTACAATCTTTTCAAAAAATCACCTTGGCCACTCTTTAGCACCTGGCATCAAATTCTTTTATCCAGGTCCCTGGCCACTTTCAAATCAACCATCAGAATCCGTGATGAAGATTGGACTCCCCCTCAAAATTCATTTTTCATTTTTATTTTATTATTCTTTCCCTTTCTTTATATCTGTTTCTTTATCTTTCCTTTCTCTTTTTCTTTAAATTTATTTCATTATAATCTTTATGCCAAAATTCTACGTCAAATTCAATCCTTCAACATTTTCAAAGCCAAATGTCAAGAGAAGACTACGCCAACCTCAATTCATATGCCAACATTATTATCAGTTCAAAATTTTCTTTGCAAGATTCAAGTATCTCTGGAATCCCTCTGTCCAATCCGTCTCAACAGCGTCAACAGGATTCTACCTTATCTTGGTGCTCAGGAGCTCACCATTCAAGGTAGGGGGGTACTGTCACAACCACAAGTTTGACCCTCCTCCTTGATGGTTGCGCCAATCCAACCTGGAGCCAATCGGTCACGTCATATCATTTATGGCCAATTGGCCCCCTTGGGTGTTCTATGGCTCTTATGCCATAACCCATTCCAATGGCCATATCCTGCCGTCATTGGCCTTCTTGGCCAATTTCCACCTCACCAACCCCCAGGCCTTTGTCTTTGATTTTGGGCGTGGGGGGTCCTTTTGTCTTCTAGGGGCTTCCAGGCCCCCTAGCCATCTCCATCCAATCTGGGCACCCCCTTTTAATTAAGGGGGTTTAGGCCTAAATGGCCTTTTTGGGCCATTTAGGCCCCCTACGGCTCCTACGGCCCGTGGGCCGTGATTCACGGTCCACAGTCCGTAGGACACGTACCGCGGTCCGCAGGCCAATTAGGACCCTTTTGGCCTAATCCAATGAGGCCAAAAGGGGCCAAAGGGGGCAACCATCTAGCCCCCAAGGCCAGGTGGGTCCCAAACCACAATTGGACCCACCTGAGCCAAAATTGGCCAAAGACCTGTTGGACACCATTTTGGCCATGGACCATATTTCCAGCCATGGCCTCTGGCAGCCACCAGAGGCCACCAGATCAGCTCAGTCAGCTTTCCTCTCAACTTATGGGGACTTTTTTCCATTCCTTCATACCATCCGTATTTAAGGTTGCAGGTGTGGTGCATATATGGTATTATATACCATTATGCACCATTTTTGCTCAGCAATCCAATGGTGAAGTTTCCAGGACCCTTCTCCATCTTTCCATATCAAGGTCTCAAAATCCAACACCCATTTTGAAGGAGGATTATTCAGCTCATCAGTCTGACAAGTTTTGGTGGCAATAAGAAGACTCTTCAAGGATCCCAACCACCTGTATCTGCAGGAGTTGGGTTGGTACATTATTCAGGATTATTCAAAGGGCAATTCTCAAGAGGTATTACATCAATTCAATCAGCTGTCAAGGCATCAAGTATTTCAATACTCCTTGGACAACTCAATTCACCCGTACAGGCCTCATTCAATAAACCTGTATGGCCTAGGCCCAATTGGGTCATTTCATATTCCACTGTGTGAATTCCATCACACAGTTCAAATTTCAAGATGGCCAGAACTGTATTTCCCAATTTGGACAATACAGTCAATTGATTCACCTTCCAGGATCAGTCTTTCAGTTTTTCACATATACTGGCCACCTTTCAGCACCTGGGGACTTTTTCCCCAGTTAATTAATATATTGGATTTATTTTTATCCTTATTTTCTTTTACCTTATTAAAGTTAATACTGATAATCTTAAGTCAGTCATTATCACCCTTTCTCTGTCCTTCCTCGCCTGTCAGTGGATATTGGTGGTCATATCCTTTACTAATTCCATTCCTTTTTTGGCAGGTTGAAACAGTGAATTGAGGATTCACTTGGTTGGCTTCTTGGCCTTTGGCTTCCTTTATTATCTTTGGCCTTTGGCTTGTTATTCTTTTCTTTTATCTTTGGCATACTTGTCTTTTCCATTCTTCTTCCTTAAAGAAATTAAATATTTATTATTCCTTTTTTTTTTGGAGCCCTCCAAGTGAGTTCTTGATTCCTGAGTACCAGACCCTCTTGCTTCCATAAGAGCCCCTGTGACATGAGCGCTGCTGAAAGCCCTGGGTGCAGTGTAACCAGTTGGTTACTATAATAAGAGCTACAATACTTAAGCTTAAAGTATAACCTGGCTATTTTCCATAAGTATAGCTGTTTTTGACAGTTTTACTATGTAGGAGTTCAACAGCAGGATGAGGAAACCTTTTCTGGCTGTGAAAAGCCCCCTTTTTATCCTAACATGGGTGAAAAGGCTTCTAGACCTTTCCACATAGAGGAAGTGAAGATTTTTCACTCCCAAGTACTGGCTTGTGGTCTTTAAAAGCCTTTATAACCTTTATTGGGCTCAGATGTGGTTTTGAAACCACATCTGGGCAGTTTTCAGCTATACAGGGTGAAATGTTTCATCTGGGGACCACATAGCCTGATTCTGATGTGTATTACGCGTAGAATGCTGTACAGAACCTGTATGGGACTCCAGTATTGAATGAGCTATGAGGTATTGAAGTATAAACATGCTTCTTTGTCTGTTCAAAACCTCATAATCATGGTTATGGGATATTATCCCACTATAAGGCTGTATTGACCAAACTGTGGGATTTTGACCTTTAAACAGCCATACCTTTGTCAGTTTTTGAGATCTCAACCTCAAAACTGGTTCGGTGTGTAGCCCTGGATGTGTTCTACACAATAGCACCTTATTTGGTATGGTTATCATTCAATTTGGCAAAGCTATGCCATGTACACATTTTCTTACACGCATTTATGATTTGTCCCCAAACTGTATGGAGCTTGTTTGCTCCATATCTTTTGTTCTAGATAAGATATTGGAAAATGGATGGCACCATCAGATAGCCCTGATTGTGGTCTTTCCAAAAAAACCCCACTTTAGGTATCTCACCTCAAAACTGTAGAAGTTGGATGTGAGGTGAATATTTTAATCACCCTTGTTTGAACTTATTTTGGTCATAGCTTCTGCAATTATAGTGCTATCTCAGTTTCGCTAGTACCATTGGATAGCCCTGACTTAGAGCTTCATTTTGAATACCCATCTGATGGGTTTAAGAATCTTCCCCTGTATTTCAGATGGGAGGTGACAGTTAAGGTTTATGCTCAGCAACAACTTTGAGCAGGAATAACTCTGTTATTCTGTGTCCTATGATGATGGGACTTGTATATTTGGGAAGTAGTGAGTTTCCTCTTTCTTTTGATACTTTTTTGAGCTGATTTGGCTCAGCTCCATGTGTTTGTGGTGTCCTGGCTATACCATTGAATTATGGTATTTGGCTGTCATGCTTGTGCTCAGGTTTTAAGTCACAGGCTGACATACCCTCCCTCTAAAAAAGGCTCATCACTGATGAGATTGTTAAGTCCTTTTAGAGGCCCTGAATCTCCTTAGATGACGGTTCCCATCTGGTATGGCATCTTCTGCCAACCACTTGTCTTTGTCAGCTGTCTGGTTCTTGAATCTGACTAAGTACTGTCTTTGATCCTAACCATTAAGTCTGATCTTCCTGGCGTTGATGATTTTCTTCACAGGTCCAGGGGTTCCTCCACTTCCACTATTTCTGGCAGGGAATTTGTCCCCCTCTTTCTGGAAGTATGTGTCACAACCACAAATAATCACCCCCTCAATGGGTGTTGCGGAAATTCTAGCCTGGCCGAAGTTAGGGCCAATTGGCCCCCTCTAGGGCTCTATGAACTCTTGGCCATCTCACGTCTTCTCTGGCCATATCCTGCCTTCATTGGCCAACTGTCCACCTCACCAACCCCCAGGCCATCACTCTTTGTTTTGGGCCTGGGGGGTCCTTTGGCACCTTGGCCCAACCCCTTATATCAGTGGGGTTTTGGCCTAAAAGGCCTTTTTGGGCCATTTAAGCCCCCTACGGCCTCTATGGCCCACAGACCATAATCCACGGGCCACGCTCCATACACCACAGTCCATGGTCTGTGGGACCCTTAGGCCCCTTTTGACCTGATTCCAATGAGGCCAAAAGGGGCCATGGGGGCAGTTCATCAGCACCTAAAGCCAGGTGGGTCCCAAAACACAAGTGGTCTTACCTGAGCCAGTTTTGGCCCCAAATCTCAACCAACCAAAAATGGCCTAAAACCACCTCAGGGCCACTATTAAGCCCATGGCCTCTGGCAATCACCAGAGGCCACCAGCTCAGCTCCAAGCAAAGATTCCCCTCAGTTTCAAGGGAAGAATTTTCCTTTCTCAATACACCCCATTCTCAAGGATCCAGGAGTGGTGCATATATGGTATAATATACCATTATGCACCATTTTTGCTCAGAAATCCAATGGTGACCTTTTCAGGACCCAATTACATGATTCCAAATCAAGTACCCAATCCATCACCAATTTTGAAAAAAAGGATCCTTCAGCTATTACAGTCTGGAAATTCCCTGGTGGATACCACAAGACCATTCAAGGATCCCAGACACCTGGCCCTGCAGGAGTTGGGTTGTCAATTCTCATCAAAACTATTCTAGGGGAAATTCTCAGCAGTAATCAATCATTTCAATCATTGTCCAGGCATCAAGTATTCACCATTCCTTTGAAAACTCAACTGGTCCATACAGTTAGTAATCAAGCATCCTGTATGGCCTTGGCCCAACTGGGCCAATTCATATTACAATGTTGGAAATTCAGTCCCACAAGTCAATTCTTAGAATGGCCAGAAATGTATTGGACCAATTCAGACAATACAGCTGGGTGACTCACCTTCCAGGATCAGCCTCTCAACTTTTCACTAATACTGGCCACCTTTCATCACCTGGGGACTTTTTCCCCAGTTAATTAATATATTGCATTTATCTTTATCCTTATTTTATTTTCATTTATTAAAGTAAATACTAATAATCTTAAGTAAGTCATTTTCACCTTTTCTTCTTTGCCTGTCAGTGGATATTGGTGGTCATATCCTTTACTAAATCCATTGTTCTTTCTGGCAGGTTGAAACAGTGAATTGATGATTCATTTGGTTGGCTCTTTGGCTTTTGGCTTTCTTATTCTATTGGCCATTGGCTTCCCTTTTCTTTTTATCTTTGGCATACTTGTCTTTAATTTTATTCTTCCTCAAAGAAATATATTCTTCTTATTTCTTTATTCCTTTGGAGCCATCCAAGTGAGTTCTTTATTCCTGAGTTCCAGACCACTCTTGCTTCTATAAGAGCCCCTGTGACAGTATGGCTTGACTAAACTCACTGGAAAGACTGGGTGTTTCCTGGAAAATTCCTCTGTGAGTTTGACTTCCACTGCATTTATCCCTATCAATTTAATGATAGTGAAGGGCCCTACAAATGAGTCTCTCATCTTCTTAGGTCCTTTGAGTTTATTAAAGTTCAGTGTAGACACTAATACTTGGTCCCCTTCCCTAAAGTCAGGTTCAATGTGTGATTTTTCCCACCTCTGCTTATCATATTTTGTTGCCTCAGCTATGAATTTGCAGCTGTGTCACAAGCCCTCCTCCACATTTCATGGAAATCTTTGGCTGTGAAGTGGATGTTCAGAAGATTTTTCTTCAAGTGATCCACAGGCAATAGGGGATTCCACCCTTTCTCTACCAGTGAAGGTGTTTTTCTGTGGTAGAGTGCTGACTTGTATTATAAGCCAGGAGGACTGCTGGTAGAAGGGTAACCCATTAATGGTTGTAACCTTAATGGTCCTTGTATTCCATGCCATAGGCACAGAATATTATAAGGATGTCCTCCATTGTCTGGATCATCCTTTCAGCTAGTACATCTGTTTGTGGATGGTAAGCTGTGGAAAATGCAAGCTTGGTGCAAAGCATGTCATACAAGTTTGTCCAAAATTCATAGGTGAACTTTGGGTCCCTATCACTAATAATGATTTTTGGGACTCCACAGGTAGATATTATGTTATTACAAAATAACAGAGCAGTATCCATGGCTGTGTCCTCCTTGTGACATGGTAGGCACCTCATACTCTTGCTGAACCTATCAACTATGATCTAGCAGGAATTGAAGTTCTCTTTGCCTCCTGGGACAAGTCCTGTGACCCAGTCCATGTTGATGATTTCCCATGAGTGTTTGGGTTCTACTATGCATTGGAGTAACCCATACTTCTTCCCATGTTTCCTATTTGCCTTCTGGCATCTCTCACAAGTTTTGATGTATTCACTCAACTCCTGCTCCCATTTGGGCCATCAAGCTGTGCTTGCTACCCTTTCCTTGGTCCTGTCTTCACTCATGTGTCCCATATAGAGGCAGTCATGGCATTCTTGTAGGATCAAGGATATATGGTCTCTGTCTATTATTTTTAGTGCACTAGTGTGCTTCTCTCTATGGTAGATCAGGCCCTCTATAAGGAAACATTTGTTGTCCTTATAGTCCCTTAACCAGGGTTCCTCTAACTGAGATTCCAGTTATGGGCTCCTGTACTTTTGTCGAAGGAGTTGCAACAATATGCCACACTGTTTGTGTTTGGCATATGTCTTCATTACTGCATTGAAGAACTCATTATGCAGTTCTGAGGAGCTTATCCCCCATATGGGAGTTTTTGTTACTCCTGAATCAGTGTTTCCACTGTCTGGGGTACCACATTCTGGTGCCCATTCAGAAAATTTGAAGTTTTTCCTCTTATCTATTTCCATGAAATGGATAAGGATCTTGGCTGCTACTTCAGGGCCATAAGCTGTATTGCTTTTGACATTATACAGTGGCCATCTGCATTGGTATGACCTTTACCTTCTTTGTATATGATGGTCATGTTCCCTCTATACTCTTGGATGGCTTTTGCCACCTCAACATGTGTCTATTGGTAGTCTTCATATTTTGTAAAGGCTTCAAGGCTGTGCGGTCTGTGTAGACTTCAAAGACTGCACCCTCCAAATAATAATGGAGTTTCTCCAGAGCCCAGACTGAGAAGAGATATTAAGTCTGGGTGGCCCCATACCTGGCTTCTGAATCTTTCAGTTGCCTAGAGATGTAACATATTACTCCCTATCTTGGTTCACCATCTACAATTTGTCTCTGGTGAAGGGCTGCTCCCAAGCCTTGGCTACATGCTTCATCCATGTATAACTTGAATGGTAGTTCAAAGTCAGGCAAGATGAGCACAGGTGCATTTGTGAGTTCATGTTTGATCTTCTCATATGCATACCTTCTTTCCTTGGTAATCTCAAAAACTACAGCTTTTGAACATAACTTGTATAAGCTAATACTTATGTGGGCAGAATGTTTGATGTGGTTTCTATAGTGGCTAGCAAAACCAAGGAAAGATTGCATCTATTTGATGTTTCTTGGTACTGGCTTTTGAAGTACTGCTGCTACTTTGTTCTGGTCAATTTCCAGACTAGGACCCAAGACTTTATGTCCTAGAGCTAGTAACACTTATTGGCCAAAATTGCACTTTTTAAGTGAAATTTTTAGGTTAATGGGTATGCACTAACTTAGCACTTTGTCTATGTATCGCACATAGTCTTCCCATGTCTCTGAGTATATAATGATGTCATCAATATATACTACCTTCAGCCTTCCAATATTTCTTCTTGAATTAATGTGTCAATCATCCTTCAGAAGTGGGCCGGTGCATTTTTGATACCAAATGGCATCCTGGTATACTCATATATGCCCATTTGGCATATGACTCTGAGTAATTTCATGGAGGTTTGTTTAACTCCATTCTGTTGGAAAGCTTTCATACAATCCATCTTGGTTGTGTATTTGGCTTTTGCCAGTTTGTCTAAGGCATGAGGTATCCTTGGTATTGGGTACCTGTCAGATTTTGTGTAGTTGTTCAGAGCTCTGAAATCTCCACACAGCCTAGATTTTCCATCATTCCAGGTGATTAGGACAGGAGTAGTGATTTCCACCATTTCATTGTGTCCAATCTTTCTGATGACATCCATGTCTAGGAGTTCATTGATGTGTTTTTCAATTTCTTTCCTAGTCTCCAGACTCACTGGGTATGGAGGCCTCTTGAGCATGGGTGGATAAGGTATTTCCACATCCAGATATAGTTCTATATCATATCCTCTAATTTTGACTAGGGGCTCCTCAAAAATGGCCAATGCTGGTCTGTTCTTCCTCAGCATCCTCAGTAAACTTAGTTTCTGTTGACTGGTGAGGGTAGTGCTAAACTGGCCCTCTCTGAATTCATTCAGTAGCTCTTCAAGTGGGTCCTGGGCAGATATTTGGTATATATCAAGTTAAAATTTCTTTTCCTTGTTGGTACCAATGGTAATGAGCCTGTTTTTACTATTGTAAATATCAATACCATACATCCTCTGGTAATCTGTCCCCATTAAGAACCCTTTGATGTGGGCATCATCAAGCACTACAAACTCTGTGTTGAGTCTGATATTACTCTTCTTATGGGGTATAATTATCTCTTGGATAATTGTCCCAATGGAAGTCATCTTCCCTGAATCACTTTTGGAGCTCTTTGCCTTGGTTGGAAAGAGTTGGTTTTCCCAATGTGGGAAGTGGTTTTCCAGATAATTTCTGGCCACTATGGAGAAGTGTGCCCCACTGTCAATGATCAATGGGTGTTGAGCATTGTCAATACAAACAGTAATTTTTGTGGCTGTCCCATGTATGTATGCCATTCCTTTGGTTGGTGTGACCAGGAATTTTTGTGCATCTTGTGTATGTTTGCACAAGTTTTTATTGGCAGTGTCTTTTGTAATGCCTGCTTCCAACTGTATGTCCTGGATTTCTAGTGGGGTTTCTTCTTGGTATTCCACTAGAAACCCTTCTCTTGGGTCTTTCTCTTCATCTGATTTTTCTCTGATGGCATCTCTCATGGAGTCTGATTAAGAATCCTCTGTTGAAGATTCCTCCTCTTGGACTTTCTCAATGGTGTAGACTTTTTTCTTTTCCTTTGGACAGTTGTTGGCATAGTGGTCTGTTTAACCACAATTGTGACAAGATTTCTTCTTCTTGGTCACTTCTTCCACCCTTTCCTTGAGTTCGTCTTTGAACTCCACCTTAAAAGGTTGTTTCTCTTTGAAACCACTGCTTTCATATGGGGTGTTTTTCCCTATATTAGTTCTTTTCCTTACATATTGTAAGGTATTTGCAATGTCATCTAGAGTGGAATTTTGGGTGCATCTGCATTTTGCTGCATGCTCTAGTTCTCCTGGAATTTGTGAGTCCTCATCTGAAATTTCATTTGAGGGTCAATGGCTTTAAGTCTTTTAGACTGTCTAAGACATCATTCATATGGATCTTTGTCCACTGAATACTTGTCATTTTCAAATAACATGGCCTTTTGCCATATCCAAGTACCATTGCTGTAATTTTGGATGATTTGACTCTTCCACCATGGATTTCTTTCATTTCTGTGTACCATACACCAGGGAGAATCTCGCGTCAATTGTCAGCGATTGACTTCACGTCACACGATGGTCAGTATAAAATCTTGCTTCAGTCGCGTTAGTGTCACTTTATAGTCACTGGATTTAGTGGGTCACATCATGTCAGCATCAAGACAATATCAATTGTCACATGTGTCACATGAGAATGTCACTCAAAGCCCAAACCCATTTAAACACTATTTTCAACGTTTGGGTAATTTCACCTCATTGGCTTCCGCCTCCCCAATGCTTAGCATGCTTACGCGCCCGCACCGCCCTCCAGATGAGACTCCAACACTGCCCCCCCATCTCTGTCCTCACCACTCCTTACGCTTTCACACCCCTGCCCTTACCATCCTTACTCTTGTGTGGTGCCCTCCCGACATGCCTTCGACATAGCTTACCATCCTTATGCTTGTGGAGTGCCCTCCCAGCATGCTCCCAACACTGCTTACCATCCTTACACTTGTGTAGTTCCCTCCCAACATGCTCCTGACACCACTTATCCTTACGCTTGTGTAGTGCCCTCCTGACATGCTCCCAACACCACTTATCCTTATGCTTGTGTAGTGCCCTCCCAACATGTTCCAGACACCACTTATCCTTACGCTTGTGTAGTGCCCTCCTGACATGCCTCCGATACAGCTTACCATCCTTGCGGTTGCGGAGTGCCCTCCCAACATGCCTCCAACACAGCTTACCATCCTTACGCTCGCGGAGTGCCCTCCCAACATGCTCTCAACACTGCTTACCATCCTTATGCTTGCAGAGTGCCCTCCCAAAACCACTTATACTTACGCTTCCATATTACATCCATAGTGTACGGTGGCTTGTTGGCCTACACGATGAACGCAATTGCTGAAATATGCTGAGTGGCCTTCTCTGCCAACAGGACCTAAGGGGAAATTGGTCAGTATATTCACAATGTTGTGGTTAGGGTTTAAATCATGAGACTCACAAATTAAAACCTAAGAAGTGGACTACTTAAGACAAGAATTGTGTCTCCGGTTTCCCCGACAAAACCATTTTATTTCATATCATTTAAATGGAACACTTTGCTTAGTCTTTACCTCATGAGCGTTGAATAGTTCAAAAGTTGAATTTAGTAGGTTTCTAACTAGTCAACTTTATTCAATGTCTCACAGGGAAGTGATTTCATTTGAATGAGATGAAATAATTTGCAACACATTGCCTCCTTCATTTTCCCGACAGATTATATTTTGCAAATGCAATACAGTTTCAATAGAAGGTTCCAAGTCTGTTGATGCACGGGTTAATTTTGGTCAGCTTGTGGTTCTAAAATTTATTTTTTCTAGAATATTCAATAACTCTTAAACTGCTTCAAATTGATATTTAACTTCTTTCAAACTTGCCAAAATTCTCCAATATTACCTGAAAAAGAATGAATTATTTTAAACTTATTTTACTTCCACCTTTTTTCTTCAATTTGGATCTTTTTATTCAAATATTTTCAAACAAGTTATCAATAAACTCATCACCATCTATTTGCTTAATAAACTACCTCGGCTATGGCCCAAACCCCAGGAAATTCAACTGAATTCAATGAATGACCAACTTCAGCCCCAGAGAGTGGAAGTGAAATCTCTGATATGGCCAGTAGTCATGAATTAGGCATTGAAGTAGAGAGCCAGTCACATGAAGATAATCAAGACCCACCAGTTCTTCCAGAATGTGAGTATGCATCCATCTTGAATATTTCAAATATCTCAAAACCTGATATTATGTCATAACCTTTATTTCAGGTCAGCCTCTAAGCTCTCAGAAACAAAATTTTAAAAGCTATGAGAAGGAAAAGGCTGTTGAACCTTGTGCACTGACAGAAGATGATGTAATTTTCAGTGGGGAGGTGGAAATTATATCAAAGGAACAATTTGTCTCCAAGATTGCTCAAACAATCCGAAGGCTCGAAAAAATTCAAAATGATAGTAAAATTCCTGATTATGTGTGTCAAAAGATTGCTGAAGCCATGAGCCTCCTCAAAATGGATTTGAACCGTAAGTCCATTACTAATTCAAAACAAAATTGATAAAAATAGCTGCTTACAATATATGGGCAGGTGTGGAGGTGGGAGAATCTCTACCTGAAGGATCTCAAGTGTTAATTTGATTTCCAGGGAAAGGATTAGGAAAAAGACCGAATATACATGTGACCAAAAAAACAAACGAAAAACGCCGTACCTTTGAAGCCGCAAAGGATTCTCAGGATCAAGGTGATGAAATGATAAATGTTGAAGTGGACCATATTGATAATGAACCTCCACATACTGAACCCCCCCATACTTAATGAAACAATTCATGATGAAGCTCCACATACTGAAAGCCCCCCAATACTCAATGAAACAATCCATGATGAAACCCCTGCCGCCTCTCCTCGAAATATTCAAGCCTTTCAAGAAAGGGAGACAATTAAACATAATACAATGGGACAAGATATGAATGATATAATTCCTGACCCTGAGCCCAAGGTGTCATCCTCTGCTCATCTTCAAAGAATATTTTTATCCCGCATTGAAGAGTGTGGATACATTTTGAATTATCATTCCAATATTACTCAACAATCATAGAAAAGGGGGCTTGATAATATCAATAGTATTTACAAAAATTGATGGGAAAATTTACCAACAAAGGAGGCTCATACATTCCTGCCCGTTGGTATTAAGGTGATCAGTAACCAAGAGCTTAAAATGTTGGCCTGGCTGGAGGACCTTGAGATGGCAGGTGAGTTTTATCTTTGTGTATGATAAATGATTATTGGCTGTTGACTGGTGATATAAATTGCAATATACAGGGTTAGATTTTTTTAAGCCAACAGAAACAGAAGCGTTTTTTGATAACAACATTTGGAATCTCAAATTGATGAAGGAATCAGCTAAACCTCCAGATAATCTCCCAAAATCTGAACACTCCTTCTTCAAAATGGTTCAGAGCCTTCTTTACCCCGCCAATCCAGTTAAACATTTTTGGGCAAATGTTATGTTTGAATCAATTAGTTTAGTCTCATACGATATCATTGCACCAACATCAAACTTTACCAATCCTCTTGGACTCAAATGGGGAGAAGTTGAATACCTTCCCTCCTGCTTGAGTAAATTGAAGCAACGTGCAACCCAGCTCAGCATTGAAGGTGGCGGGGCTGACAATGAGATATCCACAAAGCCGCACAAGAACCTGGAGGATCTAATGGAGACAGTTATCCATTTGATGATTGCGTACAACATGGTACGTGCACATACAAAGGTCAAAGTTAACGGCATCAAAGGCAAACTCACGAAATCAAAAAAAATGAGGCCATCAAAGATCTTTTGACCTGTCACAAGAATCTTGGAATAAATCAAATTTGCTATGGTATATTAGCGGAATTCTGTGCGGCGGGGGTTTGTGGTTTGATGGTATGCTCAGATGACTGGAGAACAAGCTCAGTTGATGGGCTTTATCACTCATTGACATTTCTGAAAAACTTTCAGAGGGTAAAAATCTAGTGGAGCCAGTGTGGCTACGTACTAATAAGTATATATGTGATTTACTGAATAAACGTTTCTTCTCATCAGAGTCTTTCAACCCCACTGTACCTCTTAGATTTGAATTTTCACAATGCTTGGTATTAGACTTTGGTGATGCCTGGGTGGCAAAGCACGGTCTTGGTTCAAGTGATGAGGTCACATTGACTGTACCAAGGTCTGCTAAGCTTACAACAAGGATTGACCCGTTTTAGATTAGCTTTGTACTAGATAGATTGTAATTGAATTTTGCGAAGTCATTTATGAGCTTATTAATAGTGAATACCTATCCTACTACTGCCCGGATGCCACAGTAAGAATACCAATAGTAATTTTATGGCGGAATGCCTCCTTACACCATTGAAAATACTCCAACAAGACGCAAGCTGAGTCAGGAAATTGTGCCAGAAAGTAGCACATGCGGGGGAATTGCGGGAAGTTGCTTTTATCACTTCCTGCCAGCCCATAATAGGCCAAATGTTCCTGTGTCTTTCAGGAGGACTAGGATAACTAGGGATCTGCAGCAGGGTGCATAATGCATTCACACATGCTTGCGATATTCCACATGGTTGGAATGGAAAGTAAATGCATGGGAACATCAATATGTCAAATTGAATGATGCACTATCCACTACAATTTTCAGGTTCAGGTATTTGAGATCGCAATTTTGCGAAGGTCAGGTGTGATCTTTATTTTTAGCCACAATTAAAAAAGATTCATCAACCGCAATCCAATTTAGGTGATATTAATAAGTCAGTAATCATTTGGTTTCATTTCATTTTCCGCTGCAAGCATGAAATTCATGAAAAAAGGAAAAGAGCATAAAAGGGAACTCGCAGGAAAGTTTTGGGCTGAGGAAGGAAATTGTGAGTTGCTTGCTTAATCTCAGTGTATATATGCTTCCACCTTTATGTGGCACCCTCATTGGGCCCCACAGAAGAACATTGGCTTTAGTCGGTTCAGATTGTGCCAATGTCATGTGGGCTCCAGCAGGGAAGTCAAAGGATGTGTGCCAAATAAAGCTCCTTGGGCATTGGGCACCATTCTGGACTCAAAACTCCTTAGCTTCAAATGGCAGGAAGCAGTATCTGATATCTTGTCTGGTTCGACACAAAGTGATCCCTTAACCACTTGGGAATAGTGGGAGATCCCAAAAGACAAATGAGCGCAAAATGACCCGAATGAATAGGTTGTTTTCCTCCTCTCTCCCAACAGCACAAATATCAATGCCAGTATCAGCAAATATGACCCCAAGTGAAATTTGGAGGGTTGTGGATGTCAATCAGATCAAACGCATTCACTTTGGCCGTGTGGAAATTTTCTCTTCAACTGGATTACTCATTGCCCTTGTTGAATTCCGATCATTCACAACAATGAGTGAAGTCGAGGTCAATCAATGGGATGAGTTATCAAAATTCTTATTTTGCAAAAAGAGATTCACTGACCTGATTGGAACAAATGAAGCATTACTGGAGGGATTTATGTTTGTGATTGGGTGGCACAAATGCAGCACAAAGAATGAACAATTTGGTCTGTATGGAAGTGTTGGGAAAATTGAAAACGCAAAAGATGAATGGCGGAACCAAGGTGCCAATCTTAGCTCAGTGGGTTTCATTCTAGGTCAATCCTTACAATAGGTTGGGGATAATTTATTCGAGAAGATTCAAAATTGCTACAACTCATTGGGGGTTCCGTCTTTTGATCAAATCAACTATGAAGGCAATATTCCTTCAAATCAGGGTGCATGCAAGTTTGCTTTGGCACTCGATTTCACCATGAATGGATTCAAAAACTCACCTCATCTTGATAAGGATGCATTGCTGTATGCTTTGGGATGGTGGTTTCAAGCTGATAAGCGGACCGGCCAAATTCAAAGAGATGCGTCAAAGCAGTGTACAGGGAGAAAATTGATTTTCCCAAATGAGCATTTTGGGATTGATCTATCCGATTGTCATGGGATAATTCAGGTAGTGTGGGCCAGTAGTACATTTGTTCATTATAGTGATCCAGCACAGGACAATGAAAGCACAACACTAGTGGGTATGTCCGCACAATGCTCAAGGAGGTTGGCAAAAACAATGTGCCAAAAAAGCCATGGCTATTATGAGATTGGCGAGGGAGTGGGCTATCAAATAAGGGATGGTCATAAAATCTCCTGCCAATTCAAAGAATGAGGAGATTTGCATGTGTGTTGGAATTTCAGCGTGATGGGTAAATAATGGTGGGGTAAGGCAGAGGACAATATACACCAGGATTGGATGGTTTCAAGTGCGGGAGATAGGGTGGCTCACATGAAAAAGGGGTGAAGTGGATTATGTACGGTGGCATGCCATTGTACATATGTCCTGGTTTGTTGCTTTTGTTCAGGATGCCAATGCTTCACACGCAAATCCTTATGCTTGTGCAGGTTCTGACAATGCTAAAAGTTCCTTACGCCTGTGCGGGCTGCTGACACTTCTCATGCAAGTCATTACGCTTGTACAAGCTCCCAAAAATTCAAAAAACTCGCTACAGCAGTGCAGGCTCCCGAAGCCATCCACAGAATTCCTTACATTCTGCAGGTTCCCGACAATTTAACAGTTTTCTTACGCCGGTGCAGGCATCCGATAGTTGACACACGAATCATGACGCTTGTGCAGGTTCCTGACAATTCTGAAAATTTCTTACGCCTGTGCAGGCTCCCGAAAATTCACATGCTAATCCTTATGCTTGTGAAGGTACCCCACAATGCTAAAAACTCATTACGCCTGTGCAGGCTTCGGACAATTCACACGCAAATCCTTACACTTGTGAAGGTTCACGACAATGCTGAAAATTTCTTATTCCTGTGCAGGCTCCCAACAATTCACACGCCAATCCTTACGCCTGTGCAGGCTCCCGAAAATTCACACACTAATCCTTATGCATGTGCAGGTTCCCAAAAATGCTAAAACTTCCTTACGCCTGTAGAGGCTTCCGACAATTCACATGCCAATCCTTATGCTTGTGAAAGTTGCCAAAAGTGCTGACAATTTCTTACACCTGTGAATGCTCCCAACAACTCACACGCCAATCCTTACGCTTGTGAAGGTTCCCAGCAATGCTAAAAATTCCTTACGCTTGTGCAGGATTCCGACAATTCACATGCCAATCCTTACACTTGTGAAGGTTCCCGACAATTTAAACAATTCAATACATGACTAAGATTAATAGTGTGTGACCATAGGAAAGGCAATGTCTCATGAATCTGGAGTGGATTGCTCACATGCGGGAACCTCCCGCTTTTTTACAGTTATGATTTGATATGGCTGTCAACCATATCAGAAGAAAATATAGAAGACGGTAATGGTGACTATTGGCGCATTGTTGGCAAAAGAGGTTCACACAAATAAATACTCACTCAAGCTTTTGGTGTGGCACTTAAAAAAATTATTCTCACACAATCAAGGATTTTCTCTAAGGAGGAAATAAATAATTTTTACGTGAACAAAGAATGTAATAGAAATTGAACATAACAATGATTGAGTACAAATAATTTATTTAAAAAAAAGTATTACAAAAGATAGAAAGTGGAAATAATGAGATTTTTTTTGAAATTCTTATTTTTCTAGGAATTTGGAGACTATCCTGGTGATTTCCTCCTTTGGATAAGCCTCCAGTGCCTGGGAAAGGAGGGTGTTTAGTTCCTCCCGGAATTTCCGGTGCATCTGCAAAAGGAATCATGTGGAGCAAGCCGGGATGCTCCAACAAGATTCAGTTGATCGATTTGTGGACAATGGCTCAAGGAATCATCAAAGTTGGTTGAAAGTTGGTAAGTTCCTGGTGAGTGTCATGGTGGGAATGAGAGGGGCTTTGCACCGGGGGGGAGGGAACTGAGGGAAACAGGATGGGAAGGTGGGGATCCAACGGGCATATCGTCAATGATAATTATTGAGCAGGGAGTGGCGGGAGGAGCTGGAGATGGTTGAAGAAAAGGTGAGGAAAAGATGATAGGAGTGAAGAAAGGGAAGTGGTGACTTACCAAAAGTTCCTCTGTGGATTGTGTAGGATCCACCTCAGGTTCTGGCTCACAAGTCGTAATGTCCTCAGGTGGTTGGGAGGATGGACTCGGGCCAGGAATAGGTGGCTCTTTGGTTCGGGAGGGTTGTAAAAAAGGAGTAAGAGTCAGTTAACTCAACTCAAAAGTGAAAGTGAAAATGAAATGGAACTTTGGCTGCTTACCGCAGAATAATTCCTCTTACCATCAGGTGCCACTCAGGCCTGGAGTGGGTTGCCGCAGGGTTTGCTTGCAAGGCAAACTAGGAATGGGAGAGTCTTGTTGGGGGGGATTCGGGGGTTTTGTTCTATGAGTAATGGAAAAAAGTCAGTATTATTGTGTGAAGATAAATGAGATAAGGAGGAGAAAGAGAACTTACTTTGGCATTTGAATCCCATCAGCGACAAGACATGGTGACAATCAGCCTAAGCTCAAATGTTCCCTTGCCATAGCCATCCTTCATTGGCCAGATAATCACTTTGCTCAGGTTGAGGAGTGAAGTGACCATTGGATGGTGGACAAGGCTAATTGTCCGGAATTGTTCCCGTTGGCCTGCTTGGGGTCCCGGTGTCTATTCGCCCTTGGATATGGTTTCATCATTGTTGACCACAAAGGAGTCCTTGCAAGGGCGTCTTGGGTGAGAACTCCTCTGGCCGCCTGGTCGGAAGGGGCAGATAATGAACAAACATTTCTTGTGTGCTTGTCGGCAAGCATCAAAGCATCGATTGTTGTTGAGGAACAAATGCAGGGGATACTCCGCTTGGTGCATAAAGTGAACAACATCTAAAAACAAAACAATTGAGGTTAGTAACTGAATAGAAAGTAAACAATCAAGAAAGAAAATGAAGACGTACGATGAATTATATAAATTTAAAACAGATATGAAAGAAAGACGCTCTAGTATGAAGTTTTTAAAAGCCTTGAAGAGAAGAAAAATAAGTATTAAGATTGGAACATAATGTCAACAAAAGTTTAAAATGGAGGTAACGCACGAGGTGGATAGATGTGGGGTTCTGAAAGTATGAGCAGGAAAAAGGAAGGGGAGTGGGTTTAGTGGAGTGCAAAAGAAAAGAGTGGAAAGGCAGGAAGACCAAGGGGAATATGCACAAGAAGGACAACAGGGGGTGAGCTTGAACAAAGTGGAGCAGGTGAAAAAGAAAGTGAAGGGCTTGTTGGGTGAAGGTGGTCTTTTATACAATGGTGAAGCTGAGACAATCTCAGCAGATGCAGCACCCACAAAAGTCTCAGGTTCAAGGCCTTTGGGCGAAATTGAAGCTCAGTCGCAGCGAATGCTGCAGCTGAGAAAGGAAATGGTGGCATGAGGCAGAAGAACAATGGGGTTCTGGCTGAGTATTGCAATTGATTGAATTGTCAAGCTCAGTCAAATCCCCTTTGTTTCCTTAAATAGCCACCCAATCACCCAGGAGGTTGGTTGTGAGTCCCTCATTGAATGTGCATGGTGGGTGCAATGTACAAGTGCCCCATGCACAAATGCATGTGGTGCATTTGGTCACAAGTGACCACACCGAGATTAGCAGCCGTATGGCCTGGTGATAGTGTTTGAACAAAGGGGGGGGCTGTAAGACAAGTGAATACAGCGTGAGCTTGGCTCGACCCATTGCTCAGGTTTGCTTTTGGGTCATAATTGAAATGCTCAGTAATTGAACTATTGATATAACAATATCAAATGCACCATGCTGAGCAATTGCTAGGTCATTTTTGTAAGCACACAATCTGAGCATTTGGAACAGCATTGGATGACATTTCACATGCTTTGGTGAAGTGCTCCAGACTGAGCCTTCCAATGTAATATTGCAAAAATGGTCCTGACCATGGCTTTACTGAGCACTTCCACACAGTGCTTTTGACCATGACCTGCTCAGCTTGCATGTGCAAATCGGGTGAAACACAATGCTGAGCATGTGGCACATGAGCTATGTATATGCAAACGATTGGAAAGTGGATACCCATTGGCTATATGCATGCAGGCTGAAGTAGTATTCCACCTTCCTAATCTGTACAGCCGACACTGTAGTACGCAGTACACCTTTGTAAATGTATGCTGTGGGGCAGAGCAAAAGCTGTTCAACAATGTAACATGCAATCACATCAAGCCATCGAGTCATATATCCCAACTGCATCCCTTTGATGCACCTTGTTGGTAAGCTCTGCCTAACTATGGCACAGATGCGGGTGTAATCCAAGTTAATGAGAGTGGGTCATAATGGGATGACTTATTATTTGGGCCATACACAAACAGTGGATTAACTCCGGTGCCATTGTCAGGGCAAACTTTGACTGGCCGCACTTGTTCATCACGCATGCTCATTGGTGGGCAGCCACATTCTTTCATACGCACCCCCCAATGGGTCATATGCAGGCAACTTTCACATGCCTGGAAGAAATTTTACTGCCAGTCTTCTGACTGGTGTGGTATTCCATACCATTAGTACCAGTTTCAAGCTTACCAATAAAACAAAAGAAAAAATGATAATAAAAAGAACTACGCAAAACAGATTTACACATTACAACTCCAAGTTTCAAACAGAAATATACAATACACAGCCTCAAGATCTTATCAAAACAGTATAGCATCAAAGGATTTATCCACCTCATTGCATCATCAATAACAAAGTATGCAATTAAAAGCAGTTAATCTAAATAAAGGTATATGAAGACGGACCACAGCATCAGAGCTGTATTTTCCCCACCTTGATTCAATTGAAAGAAGAAATACCTCAAGGCTATGCATAAAATTACAATATATTTTCCAAGAACAAAGGTTTGCTTAGTAATAATGACACAAATCAAAATTGATAGAAATGATGCAATCTCCATATGAAATGATACAATACTAAAATAAAGCACCAGCATAATTTTCTCATATATATCATATGACTAGAAGAAAGTTCAATTGTCAGGAGCTGTATTTTCTCCACTTTATTGGCAAAAAGAAAATCCCACCAGCCAAATTATCTCAAACACATCACATGATTTTGATAAGAAAAAGCACCACCAGCATAATTCTCTCAGAAAATACGTAACAAAGTCACCAAAAATGAAAGTGTCACCAGAAAAATTATCTCAAAGACATCACATGATTTTGATAAGAAACAGAAACACAAGCATAATTTTCTCATATATATCATATGACTAGAAGACAGTTCAATTGTCAGGAGCTGTATTTTCTCCACTTTCTTGGCAAAAAGAAAATCCCACCAGCCAAATTATCTCAAAGACATCACATGATTTTGATAAGAAACAGAAACACCAGCATAATTTTCTCATATATATCATATGACTAGAAGACAGTTCAATTGTCAGGAGCTGTATTTTCTCCACTTTCTTGGCAAAAAAAAATCCCACCGGCCAAATTATCTCAAAGAAATCACATGATTTTGATAAGAAACAGAAACACCAGCATAATCTTCTCATATATATCATATGACTAGAAGAAATTTCAATTGTCAGGAGCTGTATTTTCTCCACTTTCTTGGCAAAAAGGAAAACTCACCAGCAAAATTATCTCAAATAGATCACATGATTTTGATAAGGAAAAGAACCATCAGCATAATTCTCTCATAGCATACGTAAAAATAGAAACAAAAAATACTTTCCCCACCTTCAAGAAAACATCACCAGCCATATTTTCTCAATGACCGCAAATGACTCTGATGAAAATAAAATCTCACCAGCCAAATTATCTCAAATACATCACATGATTTTGATAATAAAAAGCACAACCAGCATAATTCTCTCAGAAAACACGTTGTTACACCAAAACTACACGTCTCACTAGCTAAAACCTCTCAACTATGATTTTTTCTAAGTACCCTATTTTGAGAAGCTCTATGGAGGCCCAAAAGCTATAAATAGAGGTCCTCTCTCCCTCATTTTCCCCATCATCATGGAACAAGTTCCCACTATCCAGGATCACAACCATCCCTGAACTAGCAGGATATCTAGAAAAGTAGTAGTGTTTTAGTAGTGAAAAGCTCAGTAGCCTTGCTCAGTAGCTTAGTATTAGTGAAGAATAGTAGTATAACCGTAGTGAAAAGCTCAGTGGCCTTGCTCAGTAGCTTAGTATTAGTGAAGAATAGTAGTATAACCGTAGTGAAAGCTCAGTAGCTTAGTATTAGTGAATAATAGTAGTATTAACATAGTAAAAAGCTCAGTAGCCTTGCTCAGTGACTTAGTATTATTAAAAAAAAAGTGGTAGTGATATAAAACTCAGTATTAAAAAAGAAAAAAGATTTTAAAAGAATCAAATCCAGTAGTCTTATTATTAGTACTCATATCAAAAAAAAATCATTATAATCAACCTAAAACAAAAAAAAATAATATTCTTATCATTCTTATTAAAAAAAATATTCTTATTAGTTTTATTAAAATAACAGAAACCCAAGGCATATATATATATTATCATCACTTTTATTAAAATAAAGTAAAAAAAATCTTAGTGTTTATTTTACCAGAAATTTTAGATCAGAGTTTTTACTGTAGTGTTATTGATAGGTCTGATTGAGAGACTGCTGATAAGTCTTCTCTATCTGTTAAAGCCACAAATCTTATTTTATTTTGTGATTCTCTGTAGGCTGACTATTCAGTATTATTTAGAGGGGCAGCTAATACACCTTAGCACCCATGGTTATTGGAAAATTCTGAAATTCAAAACAGACTTACCAGTAATTTCCCCCTCAAGGTACTGCCTTATTTCATCCCACACCAAAAGGAGTTCCCACACCAGTTATTTTCTTGGTCGGGCGGTCAGCTTTACTGCAGACGCTCACCCGCTTGTGCATGGAAACCTGAGGTCAATCAGTGTGGATTTGCTTCAGCCTCATCTGCATTAGAATAATCCTGGCCTATGATTGCTGAGGCTGGTTATGTTTGTGTGGGGATCTCACACCGCAGGTCATTTTATGCACGTTCTTACGTGCCCCGCACGAGTTGTGGCACCTGGCTTGCAGCAAAAAAATCCCTTGGGCGGGTGGCCTCTTTTGCCGGAGTTTTGTACACGCGTGAGGAAAAGACCCTGATGCCAATCGTGGTGGATTAGTATCTGCCTCAAACGCAATAGGGGTGAATTTATATGTGACTCACGGCTCACGGCCAGCGCCCCCTTTGATCATGCCACACATTCCCCCCTGGAAGCCCAGTAGGCATCAGTCAGCAAAAACAAGCTCATGTTTGGTGGCGTGCCACCAAACAAATCTCACCCTCCCACACACAAAAATCCCCACAGTGAGATTGCCCTTTAAAACAGCAAAAATTGCCCAGTAGGTCCCTGTGTGACAATTAACCTGGATAAGATATGCTCATTGTTTGCTGTCACACCAGCAAACATGGCTGCATGCCTCTAATATGCCCCTCCACAATAAGTTTCTAGAACCCACCCAATTTTGGATATGCTAATGTCAACCTTGGTCCACCAAAGGTTTCTTAGCTTGCTGCAGATCCAGCAGTCATATCGGTGCACCCACACTTTTGCCACCTTTCCTTGATATATGCCCCAAATTGGATATGAAAATTATGAGCCCAAGAGGCCCATCTTCCTAAACACCATGCACATAACCACAGGCCATCCCTCCTTGAGCCCATTGCTGCCTCTCATATAGGTTCCCCACCTGCCCTTATTCATCTTCATTCCCTTTAGCTAACCCTTCCCAATCATATCATTTCCAACTGTCCCCAAATAATTCATAATAGCCATCATGTAAACCCCTTCACAACCACTTTGCATTGGGATGATTAATATTTGTATTCAAATAAATAGTGATATAACCTTAAATCCTGAGAATTCCCACTTAGCTTCTTGGATTATCCTATGGCAAAATCAACACAACATATTTGTATATCTCCCCAATCACCAGCGTTCTATTGGCTCTCTCCCTGGAACCCTTTCCAAAATGTTGATACCATTATTTGGGGCACCACAAACTTTCATGCACTGTGGTCCTGGTCGGGCATGAATTGAAAATTGCCAATCCAATCCTACTCAAATATTATTTGTTGAGGGAGTATTTATCACTGATGCAAATGATCCCTTGTCATCTCAAAAACCAATCTAGCATTGATGTTCTTCATATGGTGTAAGGTGTGGATATGAAACTTTGATTAAAAATCAAGTACTTTTCCTGTCCTCAAAATTTGTATAAGGTGAAAAATAAATTAAAAACAGTAAGACATATTATTTTTAAGAGAAAACACGCCAATTTTATTGTTTATAGCTTTATTAGTTTAAAACAATAATATTATAAAGATTTATTGTTTTACCAACAATAAACATTTATCCAAAAATACTCTACAAGAGATATTTAAGGCTACAAAAGAAATTTCTTCAAGAGGAATTTCAATTGGAATTAATTGAGCAAAGAACTGCAAGCAATTAATTAAAGAACAAAGTCTTTCAAAAAGAATATTAAAGAGAAAACACGCCCAAAAGTGACCAGAGTGAATTTGGAAACAAAGTGACAAAGTTCACAGTGATGAAAGATGCTTTAATTCACTTTTGGGGTGGTTCAGGGGTAAAACTGATTATAAGAGTTACAAACAATGATTATAATTATTTTTTCACGTGGTTAAAAGGATTAAAATGATTTGATAAAGGTTGTTGGAATCTTTTATTGATTGGTTTAACAATGTTTAAACTAATTATAAAAGGAAAATATTCTAACATGATGAGAAAAGTGGGGCAAAGAAGACATTCTTTTATAGCCATCAATTTTCTTACTCCAAAAGTAAAATTTACTCTTGTCAGTCGTGAAAAACAGTCTGACAACAGAAAAGCAAATTATGGCATCATTGAACCCTGGTTTAGACCAAAAAGGGCTGGTTTAAGCCATTTTTAGCCATTTTTAGCCATTTTAGACCCTTAAATCAGCCATTACTATAGCAATACCAGGCCTCAAGCCTTCAAAACACGTCAGAATGTGTGCCAGAGACGTAGAAACCAGTTAAAACTGTTTTTACTATGATGGTTTTATCTTAAGGGTAGTTTTACCCTCTTGGAAACAGCTAAAACTACCCCAGTTGGTATCAAAACCTCATCATCAATTGAGTCCACAGACCCTGTAACTCAATTCCAGGCCAAAAGTGATGAGCTTTTGAGTGAATTTCGACATCCCACGCCTGTCAGAAAGGATTTTGGGGGTCTAGCTCCCCCTCAGAGCTGGAGTTCCTTTCCCCCCCAAATTTAAAATTTCCAATTTATTTTTCCTTTAATTCCTCATCATGTATTATACTTATAATTTACATATGTAATTCAATTGAATTGTACATGTAAATCAAAGTTCACTTATGTAATACACACGCACATTTTGACATTTCAATTGAATTCAATTGAAAATACTTCAATTCCTCATAGCTTTCAAACTAAACACAACACCTCAATTTTAACACAAAAATTGATGGTTAACACCACATGTGGTGTGAATTAAATTAAAGTTTTGAGGATTTTCAACTTTTGTATTGAAAATACTAAAAACTTAATTTAAGCTTATTTAGAGTTGAGTTACAAGAATTTCACTCAGAGGTGACCCCACCTGATTTTTTATGAGGAATCCAATGGTGAAATAATTTTTATGTGTTTATTTATTGGATAAAAAGTTATAATAATTTTTATTTAACTTTTTTCCAAATTTATTTATTTTTTCACAATTTTGTTAAAATTTCATTTTTACTTAATTTTTTCAAGTATAAATGTAATTTCATAATTCCAAAATTTAATGTATTTTTATTTTTAAATTGTAATTAATTTCTTTATTTTTAATATAATTTTATATTTATATTTTTATTTTTATTTTAATAATATAAATAAATTTATTTTATTTATATTAATATGTTATTTTTGTATTTGTGGTCTTTTGGGTACATGAAATTACCTCTAAGGCTCACAAATAATGTACTACTGGCCCAGACTACCTCAATGAACCCATGAAATCGAGATAGATAAATCCAAAAATTCTCATTTGGGAAAATCAATTTTCCCCCTGTACACCACTTTGACGCATCTCTTTGAGTTCAGCCAGTCCACGTATCAGCTTGAAACCACCATCCCAAAGCATATAACAATGCATCCTTATCCAGATGAGGTGAGTTTTTGAATGCATTTATGGTGAAAGTGAGTGGAGAAGCAAACTCAAATGCACCCTGATTTGCCGAGATATTGGCTTCATAGTTAACTTGATCGAAGGACGGAACCCCCAATGACTTGTAGCAAGTTTGAATATTTTGAAATAATTTATCCCCAACATATCATAAGGATTGAGCTATAATTCAGCCAACCAAGCTGAGAGTTTCCCCTTGGTTCCGCCATTCATCTTTTCCATTTGCAATTTTCCCAAGACTTCCATAAAGACTAAATTGTTCATTCTTTGTGCTGCATTTGTGCCACCCAATGGCAAACATAAATCCCTCCAGTAATGCCCCATTTGTTGCAATGGGGTTGGTGAATTTTCTTTCACAAAATAAGAATTGTGATAATTCATCCCATTGATTGAACTCTACTTCACTCATTGTTGTAAATGGTCTGAATCCAACAAGGGCAATGAGTAATCTGGTTGAAGAGAAAATTTCCACGCGGCCAAAGTGAATGCATTTGATCTGATTGACATCCATAACCCTCTGAATTTCACTTGGGGTCATATTTTCTGATACTGGCATTGATATTTGTGCTTTTGGTTTAGTGGAGGAAAAAAACTTATTCTTTTGGGTGGTTTTGGCCTCATTTGTCTTTTGGGAGGTCCCACTATTCCCAAGTGGGTGAGGGATCACTTTGTGTTGAACCAGACAAGATATCAGATATTTCTTCCTCCCATTTGAACCTAAGGCCTTTTGAGTCCAGAATGGTTCCCAAAGCCCAATTAGCTTTATTCAGCACACATCTTTAACTTCCCTGTTGCAGCCCAAATGGCATTGGCTTGATCCAAACCGACTAAAGCCAATGTTATTCCATGGGGCCCAATGAGGGTGCCACATGAATGCCAACCCATATATATATTTATTTATATATTCTGAGAAGAAGTGATGCACTCACACTTTCCTTCTTCACCCCGACAATTTTCTGCGAGTTCCCTTTTACGCTCCTTTCCTCTTTTTGTGAATGGCATGCTTGCAGCGGAAAATGAAATGAAACCAAATGATTACTGACTGCTGTGTGAAATATTAATTTCAACTAAATTTGATTTTGGTTGATGATTCTTTTTTAATTGCGGCTAAAAATTAAAGATTACATCTGACTTGCACAAATTGGCGATCTCAATTACATGAACCTGAAAAATGCAGTGGATACTGAATTATTCAATTTGATATATTCATATTCCCATTCAATGAGGTTCAAATCTAACTGTGTGGAATATTGCAAGCATGCACTAATGCAATATGCACTCTGCTGCGGATCCCTTATCATCCTAGTTCTCTATGAAAGAACCAGTGCCTTTTGGCCTATTATGAGCTGGCAGGAAGTGATAAAACCCGATTCCCATGATGCCCCTGCATGTGCTAATCGCAGGCACAACTTACTGACTCAGTTTACATCTTGTCAGAGTATTTTCAATAGTGTACAGAGGCATGCCTCCATACAAAGGCAGTTATTATTGGTATTCATACTTTGGCATCAGGGCAGTAGTAGGATAGGCATTAACTATTAATAAATTCATAAATTACTTTGCAAAATTAAATTACAATCTATCTGGTACAAAGCTAATCTAAAACGGGTCAATCCTGGTTGTAAGTTTAGCTGACCTGGGTACAGTCAATGTGACCTCATCACTTTAACCAAGACCCCGCTTCTCCACCCAAGCATCATGCAAATTCAAATCTAAGAGGTACAGTGGGGTTAAAAGACTCTGATTAGAAGAAACTCTTATTTAGTAAATTCCATATATATTTAATAGTACATAGTCACACCGGCTCTAGTAGATTTTTACCCTCTGCAAGTATTTTGGAAATTTGAATGAGTGATAAAGCCCCTTTCACTGAGCTTGTTATCCAGTCATCTGAGCATACCATCAAACCACGAACCCCTGCCACACAGAAAGCCACTAATATACCATAGCAAATCTGATTGATTCCGAGATTCTTGTGACACGTCAAAAGATCTTTGATGGCCTCATTTTTTTTGAGCTCGTGAGTTTGCCTTTGATGCCAGTGCTTCAATCTTTGTATGTGCATGTACCATGTTGTATGCAATTATCAAATGGATAGCTGTATCCATTAGATCCTCTAGGTTCATGTGTGGCTTTGTCAATATCTCATCGTCAGCTTCGCCACCTTCAATGCTAAGTTGTGTTACACATTGCTTTGATTTACTCAAGCAGGAGGAAAGGTATTCAACTTCTCCCCGTTTGAGTCCAAGAGGATCAGTTGAATTTGACATTGGTGCGTCATATGGTTTGGGTGCAATTACATTGTATGAGACTAAACTAATGGATTCAAACATAACATTTGCCCAAAAATGTTTAATTGAATTGGAGGGGTAAAGAAGGCTCTGAACTATTTTGAAGAAGGAGTGTTCAGATTTTGGGAGATTATCTGGAGGTTTAGCTGATACCTTCATTGATTTGAGATTCCAAATGTTGTTATTTAAAACTCTTCTGTTTCTGTTGGCTTAAAAAAATCTAACCCTGTATATTGCAATTTATATCACGAGTTAACAGGCAATAATCATGCATCATGCACAAAGTTAAAACTCACCTACAATCTCAAGCTCCTCAAGCCAGGCCAACATTTTAAGCTATTGTTTACTGATCACCTTAATACAAATGGGAAGGAATGTTACGAACATCATTTGTTGGTAAATTGTCCCATCCATTTTTGTAAATACTATTGATATTATCAAGCCCCCTTTTCCATGATTCTTGAGTAATATTGGAATGATAATCCAAAATGTATCCACACTCTTCAATGCGGGATAAAAATATTCCTCAAAGATTAGCAGAGGATGACACTTTGGGCTCAGGGTCAGGCATTATATCAGTCATATCTTGTCCCATTGTATCATGTTCAATTGTCTCCCTTTCTTGAAAATCTTGAATATTTCAAGGAGAGGTGGGAGGAGTTTCATCATGGATTGTTTCATTGAGTATGGGGGGGCTTTCAGTGTGTGGAGCTTCATTATCAATATGGTCCACTTCAACATTGATCATGTCATCACCTTGATCCCAGGCATCTTTTGTGGCTTCAAAGGTACGGTGTTTTTTGTTGGTTTTTTTGGTTTCATTTATATCTGGTCTTTTTCCTAATCCTTTGCCTGGAGCTCCAATTACCACTTGAGATCTTTCAGGTAGAGATTCTCCTACCTCCACACCTTCCCATATATTGTAAGCAGCCATTTTAACATTTTTGTACTGAATTAGTAATGGACTTACAGTTCAAATCCATTTTTAGGAGGCTCATTGCTTCAGCAATCTTTTGACACACATAATCAGGAATTTTACTATCATTTTGAATTTTTTTGAGCCTTGGGATTGTTTGAGAAATGTTTTAGACAAAATTGTTCTTTGGATATAATTTCAACCTCCCCACTGAAAATTACGTCATCTTGCCCAGCATCTTCTGTCAGTGCACAAGGTTCAACAGTCTTTTCCCTCTCATAGCTTTTATAATTTGTTTTCTGAGAGCTTGAAGATGAGCTGAAATAAAGGCTATGACAAAATTATCAGGTTTGGAGAGACTACAAATATTCAACATAAATCTATGCTTACATTGTGGAAGAAATGGTGGATCTGGATTACTTTTATGTGCCAGGCTCTATACTTCAATGCCTAACTAATGACTACTGACCATATCAGATATTTCACTTCCACTCTCTGGGGCTGAAGTTGTTTGTTCATTGAATTCAGTTGAATTTCCCAGGGTTTGGTGCATAGCAGAGGTAGCTTATTAAGTAAATAGATGGTGAAAAGTTTATTGATAGCCTGATTGAAAATTGTAGAATAAAAAGATCAAAACTGAAGAAAAAAGGTGGCAGTTCTCAAAGTGGTGGAAGTAAAATAAGTCAAGATCACTCATTCTTTGTTAGGTAATATCAATATTGGAAAATTGTGGAAAGTTTGAAAAAAGTTAAATATCAATTTAAATCAGTTCAATAGTTAGTGAATTTTCTAGAAAAAAGACATTTCAGAACCACAAGCTGACCAAAAGAAACCTGCCCATAAACAGCCTTGGAACCTTCCATCAACATCTATTGAACTTTTCATGGATTTGCAAAAGATGATTTGTTGGGAAATTCAAGCAGGTGATGTATTGCAAATTATTCCATCTCATTCAAATGAAATCACTTCCCTGTGAGAAATTGAATAAAGTTGACTAGTGAGAAACCTACTAAAGTCAACTTGTGAACTATTCAACTCTCATGAGGTAAGGACTAAGCAAAGTTATAAGGTGTGGTTATGAAAATTTGATCAAAAATCAAGTACTTTCCCTGTCCTCAAAATTTGTATAAGGTAAAAATCAATTAAAAATAGTAAGAAATATTATTTTTAGGAGAAGAACTTCCAATTTGACTTTTTATTACTCTATTAGTATAAAACAATAATATTATAAAGATTCATTGTTTTACCAACAATAAAAACATATCCAAAAATACTCTACAAGAGATATTTAAGGCTACAAAAGAAATTTCTTCAAGAGCAATCTCAATTGTAATTAATTGAGCAAAGAACTGCAAGCAATTAATTAAAGAACAAATTCTTTAAAAAGAACATTAAAGGGAAAACATGCCCAAAAGTGACCAGAGTGAATTTGGAAACAAAGTGACAAAGTTAACAGTGATGAAAGATGCTTTAATTCACTTTTGGGGTGGTTCAGGGGTAAAAATGATTATAAGAGCTACAAACAATGATTACAATGATTTTTTCACGTGGTTAAAAGATTTAAAATGATTTAAAAAAGGTGGTTGGAATGTTTTATTGATTGGTTTAACAGTGTTTAAACTAAGTATAAAAGGAAAAGGTTCTAACATGAATAGAAAAGTGAGGCAAAGAAATTCTTTTATAGCCATCAATTTTCTTACTCAAAAAATAAACTTTACTCTTTTCATTCATGAAAAAAAGTCTGACACCAGAAAAGCCAATTATGGCATCATTGAACGCTGGTTTAAGCCATTTTTATCCATTTTAGACCCTTAAATCAGCTATTACTATAGCAATACCTGGTCTAGAGCCTTCAAAACACGTCAGAATTTGTGTAAGAGGCGTAGAAACCAGTTCAAACTGTTTTTACTATCATTGTTTTAACTTAAGGGTAGTTTTACCCTCTTGGCAAGAGTTAAAACCACCCTGGTTGGTATCAAAACCTCATCAACCATTGAGTCACAGACCCTGTGACTCAATTCCACGCCAAAAGTGATGAACGTTTGCATGAATTTTGACATCCCACGCCAGTCAGCAAGGATTTTGGGGATCTGGCTCCCCCTTAGACCTAGAGTTCCTTTGCCCCCCCCAATTTTAATCTTTCCAATTTATTTTTTCCTTTAATTCCTCATCATGTATTATACTTGTAATTTAAATATGTAATTCAATTGAATTGTACCGTACAATACATTAATAATTGATACCTCATATTTAAATCAAAGTTCACTTATGTAATACATGCGCACATTTTGACATTTCAATTGAATTCAATTGAAAATACTTCAATTCCTCATAACTTCTAAACCAAACACAACACCTCAATTTTAACACAAAAATTGATGGTTAACACCACATGTAGTGTGAATTAAATTAAAGTTTTGAGGATTTTCAATTTTTGTATTGAAAATACTAAAAACTTAATTTAAGCTTATTTAGAGTTGAGTTACAAAAATTTCACTCAGAGGTGACCCCACCTAATTTTTTATGAGGAATCAAATGGTGAAATAATTTTTATATGTTTATTTATTGGATGAAAAGCTATAATATATTTTATATAAATTTTTACCAAATATATTTTAATCTCACAATTTTTATTAAAAATTCATTTTTACTTAATTTTTACAAGTAAAAATATAATTTCAAAATTTTAAATTTTATTGTAATTTTATTTTTAAATATAAATTTGTATTTATATTTCAATTTTTATTTTTATAATATAAGTAAATTTATTTTATTTATATTTGTGTCTTAATTTATCTTTTGTGGTCTTTTGGGTATATGAGAATACCTCTAAGGCTCACATTCCCTCCCCCTAAAAAAAATATTAGTTTTTAATATTGTTATTTCTAGTGTGTCTGAACCTTCTGAGAATTTTAGTAGCTTCAGGTATGTCTTTTTCTGGAAACCATTCATCTTCACAAGTTGGGTCACTGTACCTAACAAGGTATTCCCTAGCTTTCTTGGTTCTCAACTTTCTTTCTTTGAGAACTTTGGTAATTTTCTTACTTCCAGATGGCTCAACAGGAGGTATAGCTTGGGGACATTTATTCCTCAAGGGAAATGTTTCAGCATCACTAGATTTATATGGCTTTATAAAGCTCACTGGAAATGTACGATGCTTATTGCTAAGTTCTTCAGATAACTCTACTTCAACAGCATTTTCTCCATGGATGGCCATAATAACAAAAGGTCCTGCAAAGGAGTATTTCAGCTTTTTACATCCTTTGATGTTATTGAAGTTAGTGGTGGATACAAGAAGTAAGTCCCCCACTTTGAAATCTGGAGTTGCATGTGATTTATCTCATTTGTCCTTAGCATATGCAAAAGAGTCCTCCATGCACCTTACTGCATTCTTTCTAGCTTTGTCTAGCATTCCTTTGAAGCTAGCAGCTGTGGGATGTATTTCAATTAAATCTTTCCTCAAGGAATCTTGGGGTAATTTGGGGTTCCATCCTTTTTCTAGAATAGCAGGAGTTTGATTGGTACTGGCATGGATTGATGTTTTATATTCTAATTCCAGTGCTGGCAACAGAGTACACCAATCATGGGTAAATTCATCACAATCTTTGAATTCAAGACCATATGCACAAAATCTTCTTACCATGTCCTCTAAGGTTTGGATCATCTTTTCAGCCAAACCATCAGTTTGTGGGTGGTAGGTTGTAGAGAAAGACAGCTTAGTGCCAAATAATTGGTGAAGATTTGTCCATAGTGCTGAAGTGAATTTGGGATCCCTATCACTAATGATATTTGTAAATATTCCAGTCCATGACATATTCCATATAAGAAGAGCTGTATCCATGGCTGTATCATCCTTGTGAAATAGTCAAAAGATTGAAGTTTTACTGAATCTGTCCACAATTACTAGGCAAGCATTATAACTTCTGTCACCTCCTGGTGGTAGTCTGGCTACCCAATCCATATGGACAATTTCCCAAGGTCTGCTTGGTTCTTCGATTTTTATCATATTTCCAAGTCTCTTTCCAGTGGATTCATTTGCCTTTTTCCATCTGTCACAGGTTTTGCAATACTCTGCAACAAATTTCTGCCACATTGGCCACCATATGCAGGTCTTTACTTTCTCTCTTGTTCTGTATTCAGACAGATGTCCTGAGACGCAGCTGTCATGGCATTCTTTCAGTACAAGATTGATTAATGGCCTGTCCACAACTGTCATGACACATGTGTGCTTGGTCCTGTGGTAAATTATACCATCCAGTAGGTGAAATCTTCCTTCATCATAAGATTTTTTCCATACTTCATCCAAGGCATGTATTAGAGAGTTGTCTTCACAGCCTTTGTTAAGTAATTGGCATAAGATGCTACAATTCTTATCTTGAGTGTAACTATTTCTGACTTCTTCAAAGAAGGTTGTGTTCAAGTCTGTAACACTTATTCCTTCTATTGGGATTTGTGGTGAAGCTTCTTCTGACACACAAGCAGGATTATCAATATTATTTGTTAATGGCCATCTGCGTCGTCAATCTGCATTATTATGAATATTCCCATCCTTATGAACAATGGTCATATTGCCTCTGTATTCTTGTATGGCTATTTGCCATCTGAGCATATGTCTGTTGGGTGTTTTCATGTTTAAAAGTGATTTGACAGCTCTACAATCTGTTATCACCTCAAAATCACATCCCTCCAAGAATGAGTTTAATTTTTCCAAGGCCCACACAAGGCATAGACATTTCATTTGACTTGCTCCATAGATGGCTTCAGTTGGTTTGATTTGCCTGGATATGAAACATATGGGTCCTTCTACAGGTTTATCATTTATGATCTGAACTTGGTGAAGTGCAGCACACAGCCCATCCCCTGTTGCATCAATGTACAATTTAAAAGGCAATTTAAAGTCTGGCATCAGTAAGAGTGGACCAGTGGTCAAGGCTTCTCTTAGAGACTCAAAAGCTTTGACTCTGTCAACAGTCATTTCAAATACTGTGTCTTTGTCACACAATTTATAAAGTGGTCTTGCTATGGATGCAAAATATTTAATTTGTTGCCTGTAATATCCTGCAAAACCTAAGAATGACTTAATTTCTTTCTTGTTCTGACGCATGGGTTTTAGCAATACTGCTGCAACTTTGTTTTTGTCAATTCCAAGGGACAAACCAGATACAACATTCCCTAGTGCCTTAAGCTCTTTAAATCCAAAATGGCATTTCTTCAAGGAGATTTTCATGTTTAATGATTGAATTTTTGTCAAAAATCTGGAAAATATGTACATGTGCTCCTCCCAAGTCTTGGAACAGACAGTAATGTCATCAATGTAAATGATTAACCATCCCTCTGAGAGTTCTTCAGGGAAGATTTCATTCATCATTCTTTGGAAGTGTGAAGGTGCATTTTTGATACCAAAGGGCATCCTCAAGTATTCATACACTCCACAATGAACAATAATTCTCAAGTATTTTCGTGCTCTTGGTGTCACCACATTTTGATGGAATCCTTTAAGGGCATCCATAGTGGTTATATACACTGCTTGAGATATTTGAGTCAGGGCAATTTGGATTTTTGGTATTGGGTATCTGTCTGGAACAGTGTAAGTGTTCAGATATCTAAAGTCCCCAACTATTCTAGATTTTCCATTATGCCATGCCACTATGACTGGTGTAGATATCTCTACTTCTTCATTGTGGCCTCCTTTTCTTATTACACCAAGGTCCAGAAGTCCTTTGATATGAATTTCTAGAGCTTCTCTTGATTTTGGACTTTCTGGATATGCAGGTCTTCTTAAGAGTGGTGGATAAGGTCTCTCAATGTTAAGAATGATGTCAACTTCATGACCAATAAGTTCCCCTAGGGGTTCTTTATCTGAAGAAAATGCTTCTTTATGGTTATATAAAAGACTAGAGAGTTCATTTTCTTGTGCATTAGTCAGATGGAGGCTTATTTTAGCCTCATTTAACTGTTCAGACTTGAATATCTCTAACTCTAAGTTGACTGGTAATACTTTGCTCACTGTAACCTTTCTTTTAAATGGTAAAAAGGCAAATTTTTGGCGCTTATTGTCCCCAATAGCAAAGTATCTGTCTTTTTTGTTATGTAAGTCTATCCCATACATGATTAAATAGTCATTTCCCAATACAAAATGGGTACTAGAGCAATTTTCCATAACAACAAATTCAACTGTGATTCTTAAATTCCAATTTATGTGTGGGAATATGATATTGTTCTCAAAGATTCCTAATGCTTTCATTCGATTTGTTGCACTGTTGAATTTTAGACCATCAATTGGTAACAATTGGTCTTCAAAATTTGGTACACAAGTCTTAAGAAAAGAGTTTCCAACACAAGAGCAGAAGGCTCCTGGGTAAAGAAAATGTTTGGTGGGCTTCTTGTCATTCAACACTTCTATTATACAGGATTTACCAGCTGTATAACCTTTCCCTCTGTTTGGTTTGGTTTTCATAAGTTGTGCATATTGAACTTTTGATAAATCAAGTTGGCCATTGCTCAATTGTGGCAAGTGGGAATAATATTCCATGATGTCAAAAGTGGCATTGATATTTTCTATATCTTTTGAAGATCCAGAAAATATGGATGACTTATCATCTGAATTGTCTTCAATTATGTATTCTTTTTCAAAATCAGGTTCCTTTTCAAAATCAGTTTCATTGATTTTGCCCCTTTTTGGACATGTATCGGCTAAATGGGTGGTGCTTTGGAAAATATGGCACTTTCTGACTGTATCTGCAGATTTATACTTATTATTAGAATTTTCTTTGGGGTTTTTGTCCACAGAATCTTTCCAAGGTGTGTTAAACCTTGTTTTGAGATTCACCCTACTAGAACCAATTTTGGTTCTGGTGGTTACTTCTTCCAATATATTGATAATATCCTCTGGTGAAGATTGTTCAGTAGTCCTGCTTTTAACAGCATGCTCTAAGTCACCTCCACATTGTCTCAGAATCTTTCTATGGATCATAAATTCTGACATGTCACGACATAATGCTGTTAATCTGTCTTTTTGTTGGCAAAACCATGGTAAAGATTTGTCTTTATCAGCATTAAATTTTGCAGATTCAAAAGCTGTTTCCACTTTAAACCTCCAAGCATCATTGGCCCATTTGTTGATAATTTAGGTTTTCCACCAAGTCCAACTTTGATGTCCATGTGCTTGTCTCAATTTGATATACCATCTGTGAGCTGATTTGGTAAATAAGGTGTTAAACCTTGCTGTCACAAATCTGTCTGGTAATTCAAAGTCTTCTTTGATCATGCCAATACCTCTGATTAGTTCCATATTGTCATACTCTCCTTCACCACTGAAGTGAGGCCATTCCTTAAGTTTCGGAACTTCTTTCAAGAGTGCTTGGCCCATTGTTGGTTCCAAGTTATGAACAAGTAGGAAATTCATTTTTTAATTGAGAATTTTCAATATACAATACCTTTGGATTGAGAATCCCTGTACCCTCATTTTGATTCAGAGGTGTAGATATTCTTGGTAAGGTGTTTAGTAGTTGTTCAATATCATTCATTTTACTATTGTTACACCTTTGTGAGTTTCTCAATTCATGTTGTAAGCTTTGTATAGAGGTTATTACATTCTTTTTATGATCATCTTCTTTATATGTCAGCTCATTCCATAGCTCTGTTTGTTTAGTATTATCAGATATAACTTCATTTAACTTTATTGCTAATTTTGATATTTCCTCTTTTGAGGTATTAAAACACTTTTTCAAGGAAACTATATGTGTCTTTACTTCAGTAAATGATTTTGAGATATCATCAAGAGCTTTCTTATTATCCTCTTTGATATTATTTATGGCTTATTTCATTCTTGTTTCAATGATGTCATCAATATTAAATTTAGAATATTTGTCTGTCAATTCCTTAATAATGGCAGATTTTTCATTTATCTTATTGCCAAAAGAATTACAATTATTGGAAGTCTTAATTGTTCTTAAAACATTTTCAAAACATTTAAGTGTTCCATTGATTTGGCTCAGACTCAAGTTATGTGTTTTAAGATTGTCACATATTGATGAATTTTTATCAGAAAGATGACTTTTTACATCAGTTATAGCTTCATACAATTCTGGAATAGAATCAAAAATATCATAAATCATTTATGATATTTTAATCTGGCCTCCTCTTTCTTTGTAATTCCATCATTGTTCTGGCCATCTGAAACACATTTTCCATGGAATCCTGTTGGATTTTTTGAATCCTGTAGCCTTGGCTGTAAGGCTTTGGGGCTGGTGCTTTCCCTTTGGCCTTGTTTGGAACTTGTGGCTGCTTCTTCACATTGGAATTGCTGCTGCTGGCCACTGGGGCTGTTTTTGGAACTTTCTTGGGTGGTGGAGGGTTGTTTTTCCTCCATTTTAGTGTCAAGAGCATCATGTTTTTCTTCTCCATCAATGGATTCCATCCATTGAGCAATTTGAAAGTATTGGGATGGCCCAGGAACTTTCTCACAGTCAGGTAGGAATTCATGAAGTTTCTCCACAGATCTACAAAGATCTGGTACTCATTGTACTTCAGGGAATTGTTGTATGCTTTGTGGCTGGCTTTGTATATGTACACTGAGGCTTCTTGTGGTGTTGTCAGCTCTTTATGAAGGTAAAATGGTGTTATCAGCATCAGAATGACCTATTTTAGTTGTTTGGAAGTCATAAACTGACCCTTTTCCTTCTGTTCCTGGTTGTCTTCTGCCATAATGATGTCTATTACCTTTCTTGGAGCTGCTTGAGGGGTTATAGCCAGCTCCCAATATAGTTGAAGGCATATTTTATGATTGAAAAGGCTTAAGAATAGTATTTTTACGTCAAAAACTTACTATCGGCCAAATTCTTAGCTTTCTGAAGGGTATTGCTTATATCCAAGTTAATCAATTCAGAAGATATTGGTTCAGGTTGGTTATTTTGAGTCACAATAGCAGTACTAGTATGGTCTGAATTAACAGTACTGGCAGGAATAATGCTGGTGACTGTTGAGGCTGTTTCAATGTTTTCTTGTCTTACCATGTTGTCAGACACTAAAATTAAGGAAAAAGCCAATTAATTAAGTAAAAAAAAGGTTATTTCAAAAAATAAATAAAAGTATAAGCCTCACTTATAATATCAAAAAAATTATTTTTTATGGGTTTTTTGAATTATAAGTATTTTTTATATGTTTTTAAATTTTTCAATATAAGAAAAAGGTTTAAAAAGAGTAAAAAAATATGTCACAGGTAAAATATCATGGCTGGGCCCTCAAATGTAAGGTGTGGATATGAAACTTTGATCAAAAATCAAGTACTTTTCTTGTCCTCAAAATGTTTATAAGGTAAAAATCAATTAAAAGTAGTAAGAAATATTATTTTTAAGAGAAAACACGCCAATTTTATTGTTTATAAATTCATTAGTATAAAGAAATGATATTATAAAGATTTATTGTTTTACCAACAATAAACATTTATCCAAAAATACTCTACAAGAGATATTTAAGGCTACAAAAGAAATTTCTTCAAGAGAAATTTCAATTGGAATTAATTGAGCAAAGAACTGAAAGCAATTAATTAAAGAACAAAGTCTTTAAAAAGAATATTAAAGAGAAAACACGCCCAAAAGTGACCAGAGGGAATTTGGAAACAAAGTGACAAAGTTAACAATGATGAAAGATGCTTTAATTCACTTTTGGGGTGGTTCAGGGGTAAAAATGATTATAAGAGTTACAAACAATGATTATAATAATTTTTTCACGTGGTTAAAAGGTTTAAAATGATTTAAAAAAGGTGCTTGAAATATTTTATTGATTGGTTTAACAGTGTTTAAACTAATTATAAAAGGAAAAGATTCTAACATGAAGAGAAAAGTGAGGCAAAGAAGAAATTCTTTTATAGCCATCAATTTTCTTACTCCAAAAATGAAATTTACTCTTTTCAGTCGTGAAAAACAGTCTGACAACAGAAACACCAATTATGGCATCATTGAACCCTGGTTTAGACAAAAAAGGGCTGGTTTAAGCCATTTTTAGCCATTTTAGACCCTTAAATCAGCCATTACTATAGCAATACCTGCTCTAGAGCCTTCAAAACACATATGAATGTGTGTAAGAGGCGTAGAAACCAGTTAAAACTGTTTTTACTAACATTGTTACAACTTAAGGGTAGTTTTACCCTCTTGGCAGGAGTTAAAACCACCCTGGTTGGTATCAAAACCTCATCATCAATTGAGTCACAGACCCTGTGACTCAATTCCACGCCAAAAGTGATGAACCTTTGCATGGATTTTGACATCCCACGCCAGTCAGCAGGGATTTTGGGGGTCTACCTCCCCCTTGGAGCTAGAGTTCCCTTTCCCCCCCAATTTTAATCTTTCCAATTTATTTTTTCCTTTAATTCCTCATCATGTATTATACTTGTAATTTACATATGTAATTCAATTGAATTGTACAGTACGATACAGTAATAATTGATATCTCATATGTAAATCAAAGTTCACTTATGTAATACATGCACAAATTTTGACATTTCAATTGAATTCAATTGAAAATACTTCAATTCCTCATAGCTTCTAAACTAAACACAACACCTCAATTTTAACACAAAAATTGATGGTCAACACCACATTTGGTGTGAATTCAATTAAAGTTTTGAGGATTTTCAATTATTTTATTGAAAATACTAAAAACTTAATTTAAGCTTATTTAGAGTTGAGTTACAAAAATTTCACTCAGAGGTGACCCCACCTAATTTTTTATGAGGAATCAAATGGTGAAATAATTTTTATATGTTTATTTATTGGATAAAAAGCTATAACATATTTTATATAACTCTTTACCAAATATATTTTAATTTCACAATTTTTATTAAAAATTCATTTTTACTTAATTTTTACAAGTAAAAATATAATTTCATAATTTTAAATTTTATTGTAATTTTATTTTTAAATTATAATTAAGTTTTGTTTTTTAAATATAAATTTGTATTTATATTTAAATTTTTATATTTATAATATAAGTAATTTTATCTTATTTATATTTGTGTCTTAATTTATCTTTTGTGGTCTTTTGGGTATATGAAAATACCTCTAAGGCTCACAAAAGTGTTCCACTTGTATGATACAAAATAAAATGCTTTTGTTCCAAAAACCGAAGATACAATTTGGGTATTAAATATTCCACTTATTAGGTTTAAATTTGTGAGCCTCATGATTCAAACCCTAACCTCAACATTGTGAATATACCTACCAATTTCCCCCAAGAACCTGTTGACAGAGATGGCCACTCAGCATATCTCCCTGATTGTGTTCATCATGTATGCCAACAAGCCACCATACCCTATGGATCTATTACCTGAGCATAAGGATGGTAAGTGGCGGAGAGAGGATTAGTTGTAAGGGGGGTTGAGGGTGGCGTTGGAGGCATATCTTGAGGGCACCATGGGAGCAAAAGGATGGGAAGCGGGGTGGAATCATAGTCTCATCTTGAGGGGGCTGCAGGAGCATAAGGATCAGTCCAGTGTGGGGGGGCATTGGAGGCATGTTGGGAGGGCACTGCAAGCATCAGAGGCATGTCGGGCGGGCACTATACAAGCGTAAGGATGATAAGCAGTGTCGGAGGCATGTTGGGAAGGCACTCCACAAGCATAAATATGGTAAGTGGGGGGCAGGTTTGGAGTCTTATCTGGAGGGGGGTGTAGGCACATAAGCATGCTAAGCATTGGAGAGGATTAGGAGGGGATGCGGAAGCCAATTCAAGCGTGAGATTAGGCATGGTAAAGGGGTGAAATTACCAGGAGGTGGGGTGGAAGTCTTCTTGTGCCAAATTGCTGGGTAGCACCATGAGTTGTAATTACCCAAACATTGCAAATAGTGTTGAAATGGGTTTGGTCTTTGAGTGACATTCTCATGTGACACATGTGACAATTGACATTGTCTTGATGCAGACATGATGTGACCCACTAAATCCAGTGACTATAAAGTGACACTAACGCGACTGAAGCAAGATTTTATACTGACTGCAGTGCGACGTGAAGTCAATCGCCAATGATTGACACGAGATTCGCCCTGGTGAAAAAGGGATATATTTGCATGTATCAGCTTAGACACTACCATATAATCCACAAGTCATTCCACTTCAAGAATTGTCTCACCTTGGTACTTTCCAGTTCCAATAATTAATATTGCCAACAATATATATTGAGCTGGAACCAAAAATGTCAGCAACAGTGTTATATGTTTTCTGAGGGGAAACTCACAACAATTTGGTATTATTGATAGCATTCTTAAAGTCTCTGATCCATATTGCAAGGTGAACAATAGCTTTCTGATTTTAAAAACTTTGAAGATTGATGTGAATTTCTTACTAGATTGGCCACATCTCAATATTTATAAAGCTGTTGATTTTTATGATGGACATTTGATTATATCTGAAGAAGAAATAGAAGGTCACTGTGGATTTTATGATAGCAAAGTGATGTCATGTGGACTGCTTGTAATGATAAAACCCTAATTTCCCTATATGTAGTATATTCTTTTTTCTCAAAATATAGTGATTCAATAATGCAAATATTTCATTTTCATTAGGAATTTCTCTAGATAAATAACCTCCTCCAGCTTTGGTGACAGTAACATGCCATTTTGAAGAGTAAAACCCATTATTTCACATGGCCACAAATAAATTACTATTTTGACATTGGGTATGGTGTGAATAAGCCAGCATCCATGATCAAATTACCCACACACTCACATATCTCAGGATCTCAAATGACACAACTCCACTTTCATCACATTGGAAGGGGAATAGGCTCATGAACCAAGTGGGCCTCAGCATTACAATCTGTCCATGAAATTTTGGATGTTTTTGAGTCGCATAGGACTGCTTACATGCCCCTAGTGAGTGCTGTGTGCATGTAGGTTTCAAAAAACTACCCCGGCACATGATTTCCCCTTTGTGTACATGTGTCACACTCATTTGCCTGCACCCAAACATGCTGTTTTGGGCTCCACATGTATCACCCGCAAATCTTTAATTCTGCTTGACATTAGGCCCTCACATGCTTTGTCCCTTGTGTGCATGTGTCACACTCATTCACCCACACTATACCTGCTGCACTCTGCAGTGGGCTCCACCCATTTCAATCCTGCTCATGCTGAGATTATTCATAGCTACACAAAACTTGGCCTTTGTGTCTGTGTCACACTTATGCACCCACACCCCCAGAATTGTGCGGCAGGATCCACCTGTGTCACATTCACATTTTTGATCCCACTAATGGGGAGCTGATTTGTAGCTGACCTTGGGAAGTCCCACACCCCTCCTCTACATCAAGACTGGCTGAAGGACCTCTTTGATGTGTGCATGTGGAAACAGGTAGGTCTTATGTTATTTTTACCAACCTTTGGATTCTTGAAAGAGGATCAGGAGGTGAGTAATCTCAGTTGAAGGCACATGGGAACCAATATTGGTGTATGTCTCAGGATTTTGTGTAAGAACAGAGTGTTACATGTGCTCAACATTTTCTTGCTTTTTGCTTGAAATGAAGTCAATCACCAATGATTGATGCAACATCTTCCCTGCTGAATAATAATGTCTATATCCTTTTTGTGAGCTTCTTAAGAGGGTCTATCTGGCTCTCAACAATTATAAGTAAAATAGCTTGAAAAGTAGTATTTTTATGTCAAAAACTTACTGTTGTACAAATTCTTTGCTTTTGGATGGTATTACTAATATTCAAATTGATTAATTAAGAAGAAATGGGCTCTTTATTACTTTGGGGTATATCAACTGCACTATTGTGGTCAGAATTTATGGTATGGGCTGGAATAGTGCTCATTGCTGTTGATGCTCTTTCAATTTTTTGGAAGCTAAAATAAATGAAAAAAGCAATTATTTAAGTAAAAAAAATGATCTTTCAAAAGAGAAATGAAAAATAAAGCCTCAATTATAATATGAAGAGGGATATTTTAATGAGTTTTGTGAAATTATAAGTATTTTTTTATAGATTTTTGAGCTTTCCATTATAAGAAAAAAGATGAAAAAAAGTTAAGAAAGATGTCACAGGTGAAATATCACAGCTGGATGCCCAAATGTAAGGTATGGATCTGAAACTTTGATCATAATTCAAGTATTTTTCCTGTCCTCAAAATTTGTATAAGGTAAAATTTGATTGAAAATATTCCATTTTAAGAGTTTCAAAAAAAGAACACCAAAATTAAATTTTTTGGCTTCAATAATTTAAAGCAACAATATTATAAAGATTTTCTGTTTTACCAAAAATAAAAACTTTTCAAAAAATACTCTACAACAGATATTTAAGGCTACAAAAGAAACTTCTGCAAGTTCAATTTCAATTGGAATTAACTGAGCAAAGAAATGCATGAGATTATTATGAGAACTGATTCTCTACAAACAATATTAAAGAGAAAATACACACAAAAGTGACCAGAGTTAATTTGGATACAAAGTGACGAAGTTAACAGTGATGAAAGATGCTTCAATTCACTTTTGAGGCCATTCAAGAGTAAAAATGATTATACTGATTTTTTAACATGTTTAAAGGGTTTAAACTGATTTAAAAAGTGTCTTTGGAATATTTTATTGATTGTTTTAACGGTTTTTAAACGAATTATGAAAGGAAAAATTAAAAATGAGGAGAAAGGTGGAGCAAGGAAGAAATTCTTTTATAGCCATTGATTTTCTTACTCCAAAAGTAAAATTTACTCTCATCAGTCCTGAGAAACACTTTGACGACAGAAAATTCAATTATGGAATCATTGAACCCTGTTTTGGACCAAAAAAGGGCTTGTTTTATCCATTTGAGTACCTTGAATCAGCCATTGCTATAGTAATACTTGGTTTCATGCCTTCAAAATGCAGCAGAATGTTTTTAAAAGACCTCAAAACTAGTTAAATCTTTTTGCACTAAGATTGTTCAAACTTGAGAGTGGGTTTTCCCTCTTGGCAACAGTTAAAACTGCCCTGTTTGTATAAAAACCTCATCATCAATTGTGTCACAGACCCTGTGACTCAATTCCAGGCCAAAATTGATTAACTTTTGCATGAATTTTGAAATCTCACACCTATCAGCAAGGAAATTGCAGCAGTTTGGCACCTTTGGAGCCAAGATTCCTTTTCCCCCAAAAAATTAACCTTTCCAATTTATTTTCTCTTTAGTTCCTCATCATGTATTATACAAGAATTTTACATATGTAATTCAATTGAAATTTTACAGTACTCAACTGTAATTATTGATTCCACATATTTAAATTCAAGGTCACTTATGTAATACAGGCACATATTTTGACAATTCAATTGCAAATACTTCAAATCCTCATAGCTTCTAAGCTACACACCACACATCAACTTTAACACAAATTGATGGTTAAAACCACATTTGATGTGAATGAAATTAAAGTTTTGAGGTTTTTTCATATTTTCATACAGAAATTAATAAAAACTCAATTTAAGCTTATTTGAAGTTGAGTTACAGAATTTTCACTCAGAGGTTACCCCACCTGATTTTTTATGAGGAATACAATGGTGAAATACTTTCCATAATATTACTCATTGGAAAAGATTTATGCTAATTTGTATGGACGTTTGGTCCAAAAATGTTTTAATATTAATATTTTTGGTGAAAATTTATTTTTGCTTCATTTTTCCAATTAAAAATGAATTTTCACATTTCTAAATTCTAATGTAATTTTAATTTCAAATCATAATAACAATTTTAATTCTGTATTTAAATTTTATATTTATATTTTGTTTTTTTGTTTTTATAATAAGAAACAATTTATTTATTTATAATTATAACTTCATTTTGTCATTTTTGGTCTTTTCATTATATGAAAATACTTCTAAGGCTCACGGGAATGATAAAGATCTAACCATGAACTTTCTTTGTCAGTAAACTCACCAAATTAATCAAGATTTACTTTTTCCAAAAATGAGGTGTTTTTTTCTGGAAAAAATGTTAGAATAATAAAATACAATTCTAATCTTGAGGTTGGATTCAGCTGAAGAAAAAATACAAGTATTATTACCTTGTTACAAAAATTATACAATGAACATATCTCTTGGTTCTCCCATTTCTCTTAATATAACAAGTTATCAGTCATGTAATGAGAAATAGAGAATTGATTTTGAAATTGACTTTTTGCACAAACTTTCCTGAAGAGACTTGTGAGTTTTTTTCATTAATATATGAATATATGAATTGGATTTACAAATAATTAATATTATCAAACTGCTAACATAGTAATTCATTGTCACATCAGGAAATTTTGATAGTTTTTCACTGGGACTCAATGACTTGATTTTTGAATTAAAAAAAATTCCTTTCATACCTTCTTAATTTATTTTTGAATTTTGAAAAATTAAAGCCCTCCAAATAATTTAGAGATTATTCCAAAGAAATAAGTTTTTATAAAATAATATCTCACATAATTATTTGTTAGTTGAATGAAGTACTTATGAGACTTACTGGAAAGTTAAATTATAGCTTTAGGCTCCTTGGAAATACTGTTAGTGAGAAAGGTATGTTAAAATCAAAAAATAAAATAAGATTCTACTAATTATTACTTTTTTTGATTTGGAAGGATCTGATCTATATTTTCAACTCTGTTCTCAGATTATTTCTGGAATTATTTCTTATTATATAAGCTGAAATTCACAGGCTTTCTGATATAAATTTAATTTTAAAATCACAGGAATTGAGCTTTTTTTAGTCATTCCATTCCTCAAATAAATTCATATTTAATCATATATATGATTCCTGAATCTTTAACAGGGTATTTGAAAATAACAAATCCCTTGTGTATCTCCCATTTTTCAAACTTAAGAGTGAATTAAGATAAATTGTTTGAATATTCCTTTCCCCAATTTTGTGAAGAAATTAATTAATATCTTTGGTAAGAATTTTTATTAAAAATGAGAGTGTGGGATAATCAAAAAAGGTTTCTGAGTCAAATTGATTATTGTTCATACTCTATAGTGTAGGTTCAAAGCCCCTGAACTCCAGGTTTAGTAGTACGTATTAGTTATATCTTCATTTTCAATTATGATCATATTATGCTAAGCTAAGTAGTATTCATAAACTTTATTCAGTGAGTAAGGGTCATACTTTAAGAAGGATCCATATAGTTCAAATGAATTTCTAAACATATTGAGCTGAAAAGTGAGAGAGATAGGATTCATTTCAAAATATGAATGTGTTTTCAATTATAAAATTCAGATCAATTTGGAATATTATTTGAAAAATTTCAACCAATTTTTTATATGATAGGTTTTTGCATTTGATTTATGTAGTTTTCATGTGCTATAAACAGCATACCTTGAGCTTTGAAATATTCCAGTTTGTATTCACTCAACTGGAATAATGCACAAAGTAAACCAAAAAAATTATCTGCATAAACCAATCCATGTTGGTAGTCATATTGGATTTATTTTCATTTCAGGTTGAGACTATGTTTGACCTGCAGAACCTGGGCCCAGAGTCTGCATCTTTTTCAAGGTGATTGGATTTCCTTTCATAAGGAACATTTTGTTCTCCCAAATATTTCTTTGAGCTCTTAAACCCCCAGGATTCATCTGAAATAGTTAAACTTCCCTTTTGAAATTATATTCTTAATCTTCTTCATTGAGCCAAAACCATTTATTCAATGGATTCCTGACCTTTATAGCACAGCCATAGAATAAATTAACAATTTTCATTTCCAATCTGGATTGGAAAATTAATGATGAAAAAATTATCTCAGGGCTAACTCAGAGGTATAATATTCAGTTAAAATCCATTACATAACTCATTTCTGTTGACATGACTTCATGTGAGAATAAGGACCAATGCAGGAAATAATTAATGACACAGCTATTGTTCAAAATACTTGAGATAAGGCATGCTCGTTGAAGTTCATACTGTGATATATCATGACAATATCAATTCCTTTCTAATCTTAAGTAGTTTGAATAAGGGTCTCAAAGTATCCAATGAGAATTATTTATCAAAAGATTTATCTAATAGAATGAGTTATTTTACAGTGTTACCTCATACCCCTTTTAGCAAATAAGAGCTATAAGACTATTTTTTTATAGAAACATAAACTCAAGTGAGAACCATTAAATAAATTAAATAAAAGACAGGCTATCCTGTTTTTCTAACTGTACACTATCAAAACATACCTTAAAATTAAATTTTTAAATTTCAGAGAAATGGGGATATTGATTTATGTGGTCACACAGTTTTTAAAATGAGTCTTGATTATCAGTTGTAAATTGATTCCTTTTTGAGAATTAACCCTTTGAAAGGCTTTAAATCTACTTCCCCCCCAAAACTAAATACTCTATACACCATTTCATTTTGAATCAAAAGAAACAATAGCTGATTTTAAGCACTAATAATTCTTTAAAATAGAATTATTTCTAATCAAAAAGGAGCTTGTATATCTCACAGGGACTAAAGGTTTTGATATTGATGAATTTTCCTTTAAATTCAAATTCTTATCCCATAACATGAATTTAAAAATTTGAACATACCATCTCCACTGTGGGAAACGGATACTTCATTTAGAAATAATTATATTATTGAAATTCACCCATTAATTGACATCTTCAGTAATAAATAAGCTTTCATTTCAAAGCTCTGTGATATTCAAACTTTTTTGAGCTAACGTTTGCTATCTGGAATCAGTAAAAACATAAATCTTTAATCTTGCAAGAGTTACAGTGATAATTCCATGAATTCCAAAAAACTAAAGTAATCTAAATAAGGATATTAACATAAAATACCTGTTGGGTGTCATTTTGAAATCAAAATTCTTTCATACTGAAGCCATTTTTGAACTTCAGAACCTGCCCCCAGGGTCTTTCTCAGCCTGTGACTCACAACCAGTGTCAGGTTGAGTCTATGTTGAAGCAGTAATTAGGCTATTTAAAACTAGAACTATGACTGTGACACGTAGAAAAATTATTTAAAATATGAGTTTTTAACTGAAGATGATGGTTTATAATATAATAAAAGGGTTCTACTATTGAAGAATAGTGGTGGTGAGCGCTATTGAGAACCCAGGGTGCAGTCTTACCAGTTGGATTACTATAATAAGAGCTACAATAATTAAAGTTATAATTATACCTGATTATTACCCAGGAGTAAAACTGTTTTTCACAGTTTACTACATAGAGTATTCAAGAGCAGGATGAGGAAACAATTGTGGCTGTGAAAAGCCTCCTTTTTATCCTGAAATGGGGTGGAAAGGGTGCTAGACCTTTCAACGTAGAGGAAGTGAAGATTTTTTCACTCTGTGAGACGGCTTGTGGTTTGCAAAGACCTGTATCAACCTGTATTGGGCTCAGATGTGGTTTTGAAACCACATCTGGGCAGGATTCACCAATACAGGGTGAAACATTTCATCTGGGGACCTCACAGCCTGATTCTGACGTGTATGATGCGTAGAATGCTGTACAGAAACTGTATGGGACCCCAGTATTGACTGAAATATGAGGTGTTGAAGTAAAAACAAGCTTCTTTGTGTATTTAACACCCCATATTCATGATTATGGGACATTATCCCATGGTGAAGCTGTATTGGTCAGAATGTGGGATTTTGACCTTAAAACAGCTGTAACTTTGTCAGTTCTTGAGATATCAACCTCAACCCTAAATCAGTGTTCAGCCCCGCATGTGTTCTACACAATGGTACCTTATTTGATATGGTTGTTAATAGATATGGCAAATCTATGCCATGTACAAGATTTTTGTACATATGCGTGGTTTAGGCAAAAAGCTGTATTGGGCTTATTTTCCCCATAATTTCTGCTATAGTTGAGATATGAGGAAATGGATGTCACCATCAGATATCCCTGATTGTGCTCTTTCCAAAAAGACCCCACTTTAGGTATCTCATACTAAAACTGCAAACGTTAGATGAGAGGTGAATGTTTTGTTCACCCTTATTTGGCCTGAATTTGGCCATAACTCAAGTGATACTGGTGCTAGATCAGTTTGTCTAGTCCCATTGGATAGCCCTGGCTTAGAGCTTCATTTTGAGTACCCATTTGATGGGGTTAGGCCTCTCCTTCTGGATTTTAGATGAGAGGTGAAAATTAAGGTTTATGCTCAGCAACAACTTTGAGCAGGAATAACTGTTATTTCTTGTCCTATTGTGATGAGACTTATATATTCAGAAAGGGGTGAGTTTCCTCTTTCTTTTGATACCTTTTGAGCTAATTTGGCTCAGCTCCATGTTTTGGTGGTATCTTGGCTATACCATTGGTTTATGGTATTTTGGCTGTCATGCTTGTGCTCTGGTTTGGAGTCACAGGCTGAAATACCCTCCCTCTAAAAAAGGCTCATCATTGATGAGACTGTTAATGTCAGCCTGTGACTCAAAACCAGAGCACAAGCATGACAGCTAAAATACCATAAACCAATGGTATAGCCAAAATACCACCAAAACATGGAGCTAAGCCAAATTAGCTCAAAAGGTATCAAAAGAAAGAGGAAACTCACCTCTTTCTGAAAATATAAGTCCCATCACCATAGGACAAGAAATAATAAAGTTATTCCTGCTCAAAGTTATTGCTGAGCATAAACCTTAATTTTCACCTCTCATCTAAAATCTAGAAGGAGAGGCTTAACCCCATCAAATGGGTATTCAAAGTGAAGCTCTAAGCCAGGGCTATCTAATGGTGCTAGCCAAACTGATCTAGCACCAGTATTACTTGAGTTATGGTCAAATTCAGACCAAATAAGGGTGAACAAAACATTCACCTCTCATCTAACTTTTAGAGTTTTAGTGTGAGATACCTAAAGTGGGGTCTTTTTGGAAAGAGCACAATCAGGGATATCTGATGGTGCCATCCATTTCCTCATAGCTCAACTACAACAGAAGTTATTGGCCAAACAAGCTTAATACAGCTTTTGCCCAGACCACGCCAATGTACAAAAATACTTGTACATGGGATAACTTTGTCATCTTTAATGATAACCATGTCAAGCTGGGTACCATCGTGTAGAGCCTATACAGAGCTATTCAATGAACCAACTTTGAGCTTGATATCTCAAAAACTGACAGATTTATGACCATTTTAAGGTCAAAATCCCACCTGCTGTCAGATACAGCCTTACCATGGGATAATATCCCATAACCATGAATATGAGGTGTCAAATAGACGGAGAAGCATGTTTTTACTTCAATACCTCATATGTCAGTCAATACTGGGGTCTCATACAGTTTCTGTACAGCATTCTACGTGTCATACACGTCAGAATCAGGCTGTGAGGTCCCCAGATGAAAATTTTCACCCTGTATTGGTGAATCCTGCCCAGATGTGGTTTCAAAACCACATCTGAGCCCAATACAGAGTATACAGGCTGTTTTCAAACCACAAGCCTGTCATAGAGAGTGAAAAATCTTCACTTCCTCTACGTGGAAAGGTCTAGCAGCCTTCCCACCTCAATTTCAGGATAAAAGGAGGGCTTTTCACCGCCAAAACCCTTTCCTCATCCTGCTCTTGAATAACCTACGTAGTAAACTGTCAAAAACAGTTTTACTCTTGGTTAATAATCAGGTATAATTATAAACTTAATTATTGTAGTCTTTATTATTGTAACCCAACAGATAAAACTGCACCCAGGGCTTTCAGCAGCGCTCACCACCACTATATTTCCATAGTAAAGCCCTTAAAATCTCAATTCAATCATCTTTTATCAACCTTTTATCTTTAAAAATCTATTTTTTACCGTGTCACAGTCATAGTTTTAGTTGTAAATAGCCTTATTACCTCTTCAACATAGACTCAGCCTGACAGTTAAGTCCTCCTAGAGGCTATGAATCTCCTTATATAAAGGTTCCCATCTGGTATTGCATCTTCTGCCAACCACTTGTCTTTATCAGCTGTTTGGTTCTTGAATCTGACTAAGTACTGTCTTTGATCATTCCCATTAAGTCTGATCTTCCTGGCCCTGATGATTTTACTCACAGGGCCTAGGGAGTCCTCCACTTCCACTATCTCTGGTGGTGTGAGGATCTTCTTCCTGGAGGGGAATTTACCCTCTTCTGTTTGGAAGTATGGCTTGACCAAACTCACTGGAAAGACTGGGTGTTTCCTGGAAAACTCCTCTGTGAGCTCGACTTCCACTGCATTCCTGCCTACCAACTTAATGATATTGAAAGGCCCTACAAATGAGTCTCTCATCTTCTTGGTCCTTTAAGATTGTTGAAGTTCATTGTAGACACTAACACCTGGTCCCCTTCCTTAAAGTCAGGCTCCATGTGTGTCTTGTCCCACCTCTGCTTATTATAATCTTTTGCCTCAGCTATGCATTTAGCAGCTGTGTCACAAGCTCTCTTCCACATATCATGGAAGTCTTTGGCTGTGGGGTGGATGGTCAGAAGATTCTTATTCAAGTGATTCACAGGAAACAAGGGATACCACCCTTTCTCTACCAGTGCAGGTGTTTTTCCTGTGGTAGAGTGCTGACTTGTATTATAAGCCAGTTGGACAGCTGGTAGAAGGGTAACCCAGTCATGGGTATATCCGTCATGGCTCTGATATTCCATGCCATAGGCACAGAACCTCCTAAGGATGTCCTCCATTGTTTGGATCATCCTCTCTGCTAGGCCATCTGTTTGTGGATGGTAAGCTGTGGAAAAAGCAAGCTTGGTGCCAAGCATGTCATACAAGTTGGTCCAAAATTCAGATGTGAATTTTGGGTTCCTATCACTAATGATGATCTTAGGGACTCCACAGGTAGATATGATGTTGTTCCAAAATAACAGAGCAGGATCCATGGCTGTGTCCTCCTTGTGGAATGGTAGACACCTCATGCTCTTGCTGAACCTATCAACTATGATTAAGCAGTCATTGTAGTTTTATTTGCCTCCTGGGACAAGTACTGTAACCCAGTCCATGTTGATGGTTTCCCATGGGTTTTTGGGTTCTTCTATATGTTGAAGTAACCCATACTTCTGCCCATGTTTCCTATTTGCCTTTTGGCATCTATAACAAGTGTTGATGTATTCACTCAACTCTTGTTCCCACTTGGGCCACCAAGATGTGCTTGCTACCATCTCCTTGGTCCTGTCTTCACTCATGTGTCCCATATAGGGGTAGTCATGGCATTCCTGCAGGATCAGGGAGATGTGGTCTCTGTCTACCAGTGTGAGTGCATTTGTGTGTTTTTCTCTGTGGTAGAGCAGGCCATCTATAAGGAAGAACTTGTTATCCTTATAGGCCCTCAACCAGGGTTCTTCCAGCTGGGATTCCAGTTCTGGACTCCTGTACTTTTGTTGAAGGAGTTGTAGTAATATGCCACACTGTTTTCGTTTGGCATAAGACTTCAGTACTGCACTGAAGAATTCATTGTGTAGTTCTGAGGAACTGATTCCCAGTATGGGAGTTTCTGTTTCTTCTCAATCAGTGTTCCCACTGTCAAGGGTACCACTTCTTGGTGCCCATTCAGAGAGTCTGAAGTTTCTCCTCCTATCTATTTCCATTAAATGGATGGGGATCTTGGCTGAAACTTCAGGGTCATAAGCTGGATTGCTGTTGACATTAACCAGTGGCCAGCTGCTAAGGCCATGTGCATTGGTATGACTTTTACCTTCCTTGTGTATCATGGTCATGTTCCCTCTATACTCCTGTATGGCTATTTGCCATCTCAGCATGTGTCTATTTGTAGTCTTCATGTTCAGTAGTGACTTCAAGGCTGTGCAGTCTGTGTAGACTTCAAACACTGCACCCTCCAAATAATAATGAAGTTTCTCCAGAGCCCAGACTACACATAGACATTCAGTCTGGGTGGCCCCATACCTGGCTTCTGAATCTTTCAGTTGCCTTGATATGTAGCAAATTACTCCTTCTCTTGGTTCACCATCCACAATTTGTATTTTGTGAAGGGCTGCTTCTAGGCCTTGAGTACATGCTGCATCTATGTATAACTTGAATGGTAGTTCAAAGTCAGGCAAGATGAGTACAGGTGCATTTGTGAGTTCATATTTGATCCTCTCATATGCATCCCTCCTTTCCTTGGTGATTTCAAAAACTACATCTTTTGAACACAACTTGTATAAACTACTAGTTATGTGGGAAAAATTCTTGTTGTGGTTTCTATAGTAGCTAGCAAATCCAAGGAAAGATTGCATCTCTTTGATGCTCTTTGGTACTGGCTTTTGCAGTACTGCTTCTACGTTATTCTGGTCAATTTCCAGACTAAGACCTCAGACTTTATGTCCTAGAGCCAGCAGCTCTTGTTGGCCAAAATTACACTTTTTCAGTGAAATTTTCAGATTAATGGGTGTACATTTGCTTAGCACTCTGTCTATGTAATGTACATGGTCTTCCCATGTCTCTGAGTATATAATGATATCATAAATATATACCACCATCCAGCCTTCCAATATTTCTTCTTGAAATATTGTGTCCATCATCCTTTGAAAGTGGGCTGGTGCATTTTTGATGCCAAATGGCATCCTGGTATACTGATATATGCCCATATGAGCATATTATTCTGAGTAATTTCATGGAGTTTGGTTTAACACCATTTTTGTGGAAGCCTTTCATACAATCCATTTTGGTTATGTATTTGGCTTTTGCCAGTTTATCCAAGGCATGAGGTATCCTGGGTATAGGGTACCTGTCTGCTTTTGTGTAGTTATTCAGAGCTCTGAAGTCTCCACACAGTCTAGACTTTCCATCATGCCAGGTGAATAGGACAGGGGTGGTGATTTCCACTATTTCATTATGTCCAATCTTCCTGATGACATCCATGTCCAAGAGGTCATTGATATGTTTCTCAATTTCTTTCCTGGTTGCCAGGCTTTCTGGATAAGGAAGTCTCCTAAGCATGGGTGGATAAGGTCTTTCCACATCCAGATATAGTTCTATATCATGGCCTTTGATCTTGCCTAATGGTTCTTCACCAATGACAAATGCTGGTCCGTTATTTCTCAGCATCTTCAGTAAACTTAGTTTTTGTTTACTGGTGAGGGTAGTGCTAAACTGTCCCTCTCTGAATTCATTCAGAAGTTCTTCTAGTGGATCATGAGAAGATATATGGTATATATCAAGTGAAAATTTCTTTTCCTTGTTGGTACCAATGGTAAGGTGCCTATTTTTACTGTTATAAATATCTATGCCATGCACCCTCTGGTAGTCTGTTCCCAGTAAGAACCCTTGGATGTGGGAATCATTAAGCACTACAAACTCTGGGTTGAGTCTGATATTACCCTTCCTGTGGGGTATAATTATCTCTTTGATAATTGTACCAATGGAAGTCATCTTCCCTGAGGCACTTATAAAGTTCTTTGCCTTGGGGGGCAAGAGCTGTTTTTCCAATGTGTGAAGTTGTTTTCCAGATATTCTCTGGCCACTATGGAGCAGTGTGCTCCACTGTCAATGATCAGTGGATTCTTAGAATTGTCAATACAGAAAGTCATCTTTGTGTCTGTTCCATGTATATATGCCATCCCTTTGGTCGGTGTAACCAGGAATGTTTGTGCATCTTGTGTGTGTTTGCACAAGTTCTTATTGGCAGTATCCTGTGGCATACCTGCTTCCAACTGTATGTCCTGAATTTCTAGTGGGGTTTCCTCTTGGTATTCTACTAGAAATTCCTCCTTTGGGCCTTGGTCATCATCAGATAGGTCTCTGATGGCATCACCCATAGAGTCTGATTCAGAATCCTCTGTTGTGGATTCCTCCTCTGGGACTTTCTCAATGGCATAGCCTTTTTTCTTTTCCTTTGGATAGTTGTTGGCATAGTGGTCTGTTGAACCACAATTGTTACAAGAGTTTCTCTTCTTTTCCACTTCTGCCACTCTTTCTTTGGGTTTGTCTTTAAACTCTACCCTGAAAGGTTGTTTCTCTTTGAAGCCACTGCTCTTATTTGGGGTTAATTTCCCTATATTAATCCTTTTCCTTATGTCTTGTAAGGTATTAGCAATTTCATCTAGAGTGCAATTTTGGTTGCCTCTGCATTTTACTGCATGCTCTAGATCTCCTGGAAGTTGTGTAAGAAGCTTGTGATTCCTCATTTGGATTTTCATCTGAGGATCAATGGCTTTAAGTATTTTAGACTGTCTAAGACACCACTCATATGGATCTTTGTCCACAGAGTATTTGTCATTGTGAAATGACATTGTCTTTTGCCATATCCAAGTTCCATTGCTGTACTTTTGGATGATTTGACTCTTCCACTGTGGGAACTCCTCTTGTGTGGGATTAAAATGAGGCAGTACCTGGAGGGGGAGGTCACAGGTAACTAGTTTCGAATTGCTAATAACTCCTGGAACCAAGGGTGGCAAGGGTGCATTGCCTGCCCCTCCTAAAAAACTGAACAAAATCTTCCTTGGAGCTCACAAACCAAAATTAAATTAGTTAGTGGCTTTACAACTGCAGAAGACAAAATTCAGCAGTCTCAGATCAGACCTATTCAATAAATAATATGAAAAATAATGTCAGTAATTTTGGTAAGTTGAGATTTTAAGGAAATACTTGTCTGTTTAATTTTAATATTTTCTTTTGGTTAAATTGAGGTGAGTGGTTTCTTCTTGGTGATAAATCCTTGGTAAGATGGGTTATTTAAGGTTTTCTGGAAAATTTGTTTGGTGTTGATAAAGGTAATTTTGTTAAGGTAAAGTTATAATATAGTAAAATAATTTTTAAAGGTTTGTTAGTTTTTTTTAAGAGTGGTTAATAATAAGATAAAATATCACTTGTTAAGCTTAAGAGGTAAGATTCTTTGATATTTGATTTTAAATGGGTAAGTTAGTTTTAAATCTTGTTAAACGAAGTTAATTTTACTAGTTAAAATATTTTAATAGAGTTGTAACCCTAATCTTGGGTACTGGGTAATTTTTATTTTTATTTTAATAATAATAAGATTCCACTGAGCTTAGCTACTGGGTAATCTTCAACACTATACTTCCACTGAGCTTAGCTACTGGGAAAGTAAATTTACTATAGTTTTCTGGACTACCTCCCAGGTGAGGGATGAATTATTCCTATGCTTGCAATGTGCAGGGGATATAATGTGCATGGGGGGGGAATTTGAAATTTGGGGGGAGATATCCCCTCTATTTATACCTTTTGGGAGCCCAGGGGCCCTCCATGGGAGCTGTCTTTTTACACTTTAATTTCTCTTGATTTCATCATGTGACTCCATTTTTGACGAGGGCCTTTCTTGCATGGGTCAGGGATTTAAGGTTTGGTAATAATTTTCTCTCTGCACAGCCTCCATTTATCACATGATGGTCTTTTGGTGAACTAATTATGATGTGATATTCTTGAATTTTCCTTGCATACATGAGGTGATTCAATTTTGGCTGGGTATTTTTGTTGTGCACAGCCTCTTTCCTGTCACATGATATTCTGTTGGTGGATGCAGTATCACATGATGACCTTGTAATTCCTTTGCATATGTCCTATTTTAGGTTTGGTAGAAGTGGCTGTGTAATTTATGCAGGTGTCATGGTTGTTTTTCTTCTTTTTGAACTTCAAAATGAAGTCAGGTGATAATTTCTTGCACTGGTGAATTTACTGTTTTTATGAGATGATGTGATTTTTTATTTTGACACATCCTGTGCATAGTCATGTGGTTGAGATTTAATTGAAGATGTGTACTGCATGCAGCTTGTTGTAACTAGCTTTGGTTTGCATGAGGGGATGAGTGGTGTAAATAAATTTGATTCTGTTTGAAGGTTTCAAGTGGGGTTACCTTGGATATAAGATGAGGTACTCCTGTGGCTGTTTGTAAATGAATTTCAGGAATGCCACGGGGTTTAGCTTTGCATCATGTGACGTTTCTATGTTGAGTGATAGGTTGCTGTGTAATTCATGCAGGTGTCCTTTTCTTGCTGCATGAGTCCTGTGGCTATAAGGGGGTGTAAAGCTGGGTGGGGTGTGTCATTTGAAGGGTGGTACCTTATTTGTTGTAACTAGTTTACTATATGTAACTTGATTTTTACATATGCATAATGAAATTCAATAATTTATCTAAACACATACACTGCCATTTGGTGCCTGCGCCATGGTTTTATGAGTTAAATCTGGCTTCTTGCTGTACAATTGACCTTTTGGTGTAAAATTTGAGTGTAACTCTGCCTGCAGGCTGTATTTACTGCTGTTTTGGGGTACTATGAGCTTGAGCCTGGTGAAAAAATGGTATGGAATACCACACCACCATGGCCAGTTCCTTCTGCCATGGATTTCTTTCATTTCTGTGTACTTTCATTTCTGTGTACCATATACTAGCATGACCTTTGAATGCAGTATTTAATCTAGCAGTAATCCAGTAGTCTGGTATGCTTGGTACATCAATGGAGAGTCCATCAATATAATCTACGAGTTCCATATTATCATATTCTCCTGTTCCAGAGAATTTGGGCCAGCTTGAGGCCTCAAGAAGCTGTTTCAAGGCTTCCTTCTCTGAATAGGACATGCCATCTCCATCTTGGTATTGTGATGGAGATCTTGCCTTATTCATCAACATGCCATCTGGTTTGATGTCATCTGGTTGATATGGATTTTCCATAACTTGGCCTGGTGGTTGGGGCTTCAAGTTATGGTAGACATTAAACAATTTGTTTTTTTCTTGGTCCAGGCAATCCCTGTCCCTTTTGCTGTGGTGTTGTTCTTCAAAGACTAGATTCAGTCTTTTGTTAGTTTATTCAGAGGCTTTGCTCAATTGAGCATGTCCTTCTTGAAGATTTTTAACTATTTTTTCCATGGAGGCTTGTAATTTTTTCATCCTCTCATGGCTGGCTTCAAGTTCTGCAAACTGCTTTGCAGATTGCTCAGCATATTGGGACATTTGTAACAACAGTGTATCACTGTTGATGTTACTCTCAGATGTGACAATGTTATGTTCAGTCTGAGTGGGGGTAATGTTTCTATTACTAGGACTACTGATTCTAGAGTGGTTTACAACTACTTCTGGTTCTTGTGCACTTCTTTGACCCAATCCTACAGCTTCTGAATCATATGGTCTGACTCTTTCCTCCTCTGGTTGAAGGAGGCTTTGTTCTTGCCCTTGTTCCCTTGTCTTCTCCTGGAAACCTCCTGGAATTGTGAAGAATGGTGACTTTTGGCCGCTGATCTGCTGGTTTCTGAATGGTGTGAAGGCACTGGAGAGCTGATTTGGCCTACTCCTGGTGAGCCTGAAACAATCTGAGTAGGCCCTGTCTGGGTTAACTGTTCTTCTATAGCTTGGATAGTGGCTTTATTCTCCCTTATCCTCTGTGCCCTTGCCTCCAGGAGTCTGAACTGCCTGGTAGGATTCCAACCTTTGGTGATTACCATAAGGTATTTGAAGTCTATCTCTTTTAGACAGATCTTCTGGCAACTTGCTCGAAGTTCTTCCCAGTGAGATTCCTGGTTGAACCTCTTGTTGTCCATGTCCCATTGGAATAACTCCTTGAGGAGCTGGTGGATCTGAAGCACTTGATCCATGTCTTTCTGGTCCTCTGGTTTGAGGTCTCCATTGAATTGGAGTGTGAATGAAAGGGTTGATATTATCTCCCTCATTGTTTTGCCATCCACTACTGTGTCCAGGGTGTCCTCTTTCAGGTCTTCTGGTTCTGGACAAGTCTTCCCTGTCCTCTGGCTGGTTCCTTGGGAAGCCAAGATCTCTGAGGTGTACAGGTGACATGTTAGTGTTTGCAAGAAGTCAAAAACTTTATTTTCTTAGGGTATTTACCTTTGACTGTGCCTTGTACAAATTTGTTGTCTGCTGATTTGGGCAATTTACCTTTAGAGGTTACAACTGGGTTAATCATGGTAATTCTCCCTGTACAAGTTATTAAGGTTGGTTTACCTTGTATTGATGCAGAGCTTTGTGGTTTTCTACTTCTCTGGGTTGCTATTGGTGTCCACTTCTTTGCTTTAATCAGGCCTTCACTGTGCCTCTTTCCTTTTCCCTTGCTGCCCTCTGGTTCTGAGGGTGTCACTGGTGTGTTGGCCTGTGACTGGGTCTCTAATGGGATGTAATTTTCTTCCACTGAATCAAGGTAGGAAAAAGAGGGCTTGTGTCAGTTAAGACTTCTCAAAATGCTGGTTTTGCACATCTAAGAATGTCCTCTGGGCTTGAATGTTACTGCAATATGCCCTATATAATGACAGTGTAATTGAATCAACAATTCCACTTCAGAATTACAGCTTTTGGTACCCTGTCACACTGTTTGTGTGCCAGGATCCCACAGATTCACTTGTGGGCTTCAAGTTTAATCTGTACAAGTGGCTCTATATAAGTGTAATTGAGCTAACAATACGCTTAACCACGCCTCAACTGTTGGTTTTACAGTCAGAGGTGTCCTTATTCAATCAAGAATACAGGACTTATTTATGGCCTATGTGTTTTTATATGTAAAACACGCCAAAAATAAAGGTTGCTGTGGGTATTGACCACATGGGAAGTACTCTTATGATATGAGTAAAAACGTGGTATATATACCAAAAAAGGGAAAAATATATATAATATATATTTTTGCAGAAAATTTATGCCTAAAAAGAATAAAGCAATTGTCATAAATTGAGAAATAAGAGAAAAAACTCACTTATAAAGGTCAAAAAAATCTTAAAACACGGCAAGGCCCCCAAAATGTCAGGTTGAGTCTATGTCAAAGCAGTAATTAGGCTATTTACAACTAGAATTATGACTGTGTCACGTAGAAAAATGATTTAAAATAAGATTTTTTAATTTAAGATGATGGTTTATAATATAATAAAAGGGTTCTACTATTGAAGAATAGTGGTGGTGAGTGCTATTGAGAACCCAGGGTGTGGTCTTACCAGTTGGATTAATATAATAAGAGCTACAGGAATTAAAGTTATAATTATACCTGATTATTACCCAGGAGTAAAACTGTTTTTGACAGTTTACTACATAGGGTATTCAAGAGCAGGATGAGGAAACAATTCTGGCTGTGAAAAGCCTCCTTTTAATCCTGAAATGGGGTGGAAAGGGTGCTAGACCTTTCCATGTAAAGGAAGTGAAGATTTTTTCACTCTCTGAGACAGGGTTGTGGTTTGCAAAGACCTGTATTAACCTGTATTGGGCTCAGATGTGGTTTTGAAACCACATCTGGGCAGTTTTCACCAATACAGGGTGAAACATTTCATCTGGGGACCTCACAGCTTGATTCTGACATGTATGATGCGTAGAATGCTGTACAGAAACTGTTAAGGACCCCAGTATTGACTGACATATGAGGTATTGAAGTAAAAACAAGCTTCTTTGTCTATTTGCACCTCATATTCATGATTATGGACATTATCCCATGGTAAAGCTGTATTGGTCAGAATGTGGGTTTTTGACCTTAAAACACCTGTAACTTTTTCAGTTCTTGAGATATCAACCTCAAAGCTGAATCGGTGTGTAGCCCTGTATGTGTTCTACACAATGGTACTTTATTTGATATGTTTATCATTAAATATGGCAAAGTTATGCCATGTACAAAATGTTTGTATATATGCATGGTTTAGGCAAAAAGCTGTATTGGGCTTGTTTGCCCCATAACTTCTGCTATAGTTGAGATATGAGGAAATGAATGTCACCATCATATATCCCTGATTTTTCTCTTTCCAAAAAGACCCCGCTTAAGGTATCTCACACTAATACTGCAAAAGCTAGATGAGAGGTGAATGTTTTGTTCACCCTTATTTGGCCTGAATTTGGCCATAACTCAAGTAATACTGGTGATAGCTCTGTTTGGCCAGTATCATTCGATAGCCATGACTTAGAGCTTCATTTTGAGTACCCATTTGATGGGGTTAGGCCTCTCCTTCTGGATTTTAGATGAGAGGTGAAAATTAAGGTTTATGCTCAGCAACAACTTTGAGCAGGAATAACTTTGTTATTTCTTGTCCTATGGTGATGCGACTTATATATTCAGAAATTGGTGAGTTTCCTCTTTCTTTTGATACCTTTTGAGCTAATTTGTCTCAGCTCCATGTTTTGGTGGTATCTTTGCTATACCATTGGTTTATGGTATTTTGGCTGTCATGCTTGTGCTCTGGTTTGGAGTCACAGGCTGACAACCAGAGCATAAGCATGACAGCCAAATACCATAAATCAATGGTATAGCCAAGATACCACCAAAACATGGAGCTGAGCCAAATCATCTCAAAAGGGTATCAAAATAAAGAGGAAACTCACCCCTTTCCAAATATACAAGTCCCATTATCATAGGGCAAAGAATAACAAAGTTATTCCTGCTCAAAGTTGTTGCTCAGCATAAACCTTAATTTTCACCTCCCATCTGAAATTCAGAGGAAGAGGCTTAACCCCATAAAATGGGTATTCAAAATGAAGCTCTAAGTCAGGGTTATCCAATGGTACTAGCAAAACTGAGCTAGCACTATAATGGCAGAAGCTATGAACAAAATAAGGTCAAATAAGGGTGATTAAAATATTCACCTCACATCTGACTTCTACAGTTTTACTGTGAGATACCTAAAGTGGGGTCTTTTTGGAAGGGGCACAATCAGGGCTATCTGATGGTGCCATCCATTTCCCCATATTGCATCTAGAACAAATGATCTGGAGCAAACAAGCTCCATACAGTTTTTGGACAAATCACAAATGTGTATAAGAAAATGTGCACATGGCATAAATTTGCCATATTTCATGATATCCATACCAAATGAGGTACCATTGTGTAGAACACATACAGGGATACACACAGAACCAATTTTGAAGTTGATATCTCAAAGTCTGACAAAGGTATGTCTGTTTAAAGGTCAAAAGCCCACAGTTTGGTCAATACAGCCTTATAGTGGGATAATATCCCATAAACATGATTATGAGGTGTCAAACAGACAAAGAAGCATGTTTATACTTCAATAACTCATATTTCATTCAATAATGGGGTCCCATACAGGTTCTGTACAGCATTCTACATGTAATACACGTCAGAATCGGGTTATGTGGTCCCCAGATGAAACCGTTCACCCTGTATTGGTGAAAACTGCCCAGATGTGGTTTCAAAACCACATCTGAGCCCAATACAGGCTATACAGGCTTTTTAAAAACCACAAGCCAGTACTTGGGAGTGAAAAATATTCACTTCCTCTAAGTGGAAAGGTCTAGAAGCCTTTTCACCCAATTTTAGGATAAAAAGGGACCTTTTCACAGCCAGCAAAGGTTTCCTTATCCTTCTTTTCAATTCCTATGTAGCACAAATGTCAAAAACAGTTATACTCTTAGAAAAGAACCAGTTTATACCTTAAACTTAATTATTGTAGCTCTTATTATAGTAACCCAACTGGTAAGACTGCACCCAGGGCTTTCAACAGGGCTCACGCCCACTATTATACAATAGTAAAGCCCTTTTTATCATCATTAGAACCTTTTATTATCATAAATGAAACCCTTTTTAACCTATTTCCACCGTGTCACAGTCATATTTAAAGCTTGTAGATACTATTATACACCTTTATCATAGACTCAGCTTGACATTTTGGGGGCCTGGCTGTGTTCTTTGACTTTTGTGGACCTTACAAGTGAGTCTTTCACTTATTTTCTTATATTATGACATATTGTTTTATCTTTTTAGGCATAATTTCTTAGAAAATATAAAGAACATATCTTATATATATATTTTTTTCTGGTATATGTTATACACCACCATCTTTTATCTTTTTTTAATTATATTCTTGCATGGTTGGTTATAGTTTAATCACCACAATAACCCTCATTTTTGGCATTTTTTACATGTAAAAACACTTTAAGCCACTAATAAATTCCTTTTTTTGATTTAATAAGGACACCTCTTACGGTGAAACCAACAGTTGATGCATCGTTGGGTGTATTGTTAATTAAATTGCCCTCTTGCATATCACATTTTTTCAAATTATACTTGCTAATTACAAGTTTACCTGTGAGATATTGGCATACAAACATTCTATGAGATATCTATAAGCTGTACTTCTGACATGGAATTGTTAATTCAATTACATTTTCATTATACAAGGGCATAATATAGAAATATATAAGCCCAGAGGCCATTCTTAGACGTGTAAACAGCATATTAAGAGGTCTGAACTGACATTAAGCCCTCTTTTCCTGTTTTATTTCAGTGGAAGAAGACTACATCCCACTAGAGACCAAGTTACAGGCCAACATACCAGTGACACACTCAGAACCAGAGGGCAGCAAGGGCAAAGGAAAGAGATACAGTGAAGGCCTCATAACAGAAAAAAATTGGACACCCATTCCCACTCAGAGGAATAGATAACCACAAAACTCTGCTTCAATACAAGGTAAACCAACCTTAACAACTTGTACAGGGAAAATTACTATAATTAACCCAGTTGTAACCCCTAAAGGAAAATTGCCAAAAGAAGCAGACAACAAGTTTGTACAAGGCACAGTCAAAGGTAAATACCCTAAGAACATAAATTTTTTGACATCTTGCAAACACTGATATGTCACCTGTACACCTCAAAGACCTTGGCTTTCAAAGGAACCAGCCAGAGGACAGAGAAGGCTTGTCCAGAACCAGAATACCTGGAAGAGGACACCTTGGACACAGTTATGGATGGCAAGACACTGAGGGAAATCATACCCACACTGACATTCACTTTCCAATTCAACAGGAACCTTAAACCAGAGGACTGAAAAGATATGGATCAAGTTCTTCAGCTCCACCAACTATTCAAAGATTTACTTAAATGGAGAATGGACAACAAGAGGTTAAACATGGAATCCCTCTGGGCAGAACTTGGAGCAAGTTGCCAGAAGATATGTCTCAAAGAGATAGACTTCAAAGACCTTATGGTAATCACCAAAGGTTTCAATCCTACCAGGAAGTTCAGACTTCTGGAGGTGATGGCAAACAGGATAAGGGAGAATCAAGCCACTATCCAAGCTATAGAAGAACAGCTGACCCAGACAGGGAATACTCAGATTCCTTTGGGCTCACAAGGAGCAGGCCAAATCAGCTCTCCAGTGGCTTCATACCATTCAGAAACCAACAGATTGGCGGGCAAGAGTCACCATTCTTAACAATCCCAGGAAGTTTCCAGGAGAAGACAAGGATACAAGGGCAAAAACAAGACCACCTTCAACCAAAGGAAAGGAGTGTCAGATCCAATGCTCCAGAAGCTGTTGGATTTGGTGAAAGAAGTGCACAAGAGCTAGAGGTAGCTGTACATAACTCTTGAATAAGTAGTCCCCTTAATAGAACTATTACCCCCACTCAGATTGAACACAATGTTATCAAACCTGAGAGTAACCTAAACGGTGATGCACTGTGATTACAAATGTCCCAATTCAGAATGTGAAGCAAGCCTTGAGAGGATGAAAAAATTAACAGCCTCCATGGACAAAATTGTTAAAATCCTTCAAGAAGGACATGCTCAATTGAGAAAAGCCTCTGAAGAAACAAACAAAAGACTTAATCTAGTCTTTGAGGAACAACACCACAGCAAAAGGGACAGGGATTGTCTGGATCAACACATAAAAAAACTGTTTAATGTCTACCATAACTTGAAGCCCCAACCACAAGGCCATGTTATGGATAATCCATATCACCAAGATGAAATCAAACCAGATGCAATGTTGATGAATAAGGAAAGATCTCCATCACAATACCAGGATGGAGATAATATTTTTTATTCAGAGAAGTAAGCCTTGAAACCACTTCCTGAGTCCTCAAGCCAGTCCAAATTCTCTGGAACAGGAGAATATGATCATATGGAGCTCATAGATTATATTAATGGACTCTTCATTGATGTAGCAAGCATACCAGACTACTAGATCACTGCTAGACTTAATACAGCATTCAAAGGACATGCTAGTATATCACCAGGGCTAATCTTGTGTCAATTGTCCGCCATTGACTTCACGTCAAGCAAACGTCAAGCAGGATAAAAGTTGAGCACACGTCACACTCTTGTCTTACACCAAATCCTGTGACATCCACCAATGTTGGTTCCCCTGTGCCTTCAACTCAGATTCCTCACCACCTGATCATCCCACAACCATCCGATGGTTGGTAAAATTACACAAGACCCTCCTGTTTGCACAAACACACACCAAAGAGGTCCTTCAGACAGTCTCGATGTAGGGGGGGGGTTGACTTCACCAGGTCATCCATGAAAGGACTCCACCTGATTGGGATTTTTGTTTTGCAGATGACACTGGTAGAGCCTGCCGCACAATACCGTGGGTGCTGGTGTGTGTGTGATGGGCATACCATGGCCAAATGATGTGTTGTCCTAAGTTTGTGTAGCCATGAATCAGCTAGCTCAGCAGGAGGGTGTGACATGGTTAGAGCCTGCTGCACAATGCGGTGGGTGCATGGGTGACACATGCACACAAAGGCAATACATGTGAGGGCCTAATGTCAGGTGGCATTGAGCATTTGTGGGTGATACATGAAACCACCCTTGGTGGGTGCGGGTGCGGGTGCGTTTGCGTGTGCATTGGTGTGTGCGGGTGTGCAAGGGCCGGTTCCCCTTCCAACATGATGATGGCGCAGTTAGAAATTTTGTATTCTGTGAAAGGTGACTGTGTGGGTCATTTGATCATTGAAATTGGCTTATTCACACTTTACCCAATATAAAAATAGTAATTCCTTTGTGGCAATGTGAAATAATGGCCTTTGCTTGTCACAATGGCATGTCTCTGTAACTAAATTTTGAGGCAGTTATTTCACTAGCAAAATTGCTAATGAATCTGAGAGATTTGCATTTTTGTAGACTAAATATCATGAAATAACAGCTTTATTGTTACAAGCAGTCCACATGACAGAGCTTTGTTATCATACAATCCACAGTTACCTTCTATTTCTTCTTCAGATATAATCAAGTGTCCATCATCAAAACCAACAGCTTTATAAATATTGAGATGCGGTCAATCTGGTAAGAAATTCACATCAATCTTCAAAGTTTCTAAGATCAGAAAGTTATTCACAAGGCGAATCTCGTGTCAATCGTCGGAGATTGACTTCATGTCAAGCAAACGTCAAGCAGGATAAAAGTCGAGCTCACGTCAAGCGAAAATCAAGCAAACGTCGAGCACACGTCCTACTCTTGTCTTACACCAAATCCTATGACATCCACCAATATTGGTTCCCCTGTGCCTTCAATGCAGATTCCTCACCACCTGATCATCCCGCAACCGTCCAATGGTTGGTAAAAATTAAACAAGACCCGCCTGTTTGCACAAACACACATCAAAGAGGTCCTTCAGCCAGTCTTGATGTAGGCAGGGGGTTTGACTTCACCAGGTCATCCATAAAAGGACTCCGCCTGAGCGGGATTGTCGTTTTGCAGGTGAAACTGGTAGAGCCCGCCGCACAATACCGCGTGTGCGGGTGCATTGGCGTGTGCGGGTGCGGATGCGCTTGCGTGTGCGGGTGCGTGTGCATTGGCCGTGTGGTATTCCATACCAGTTCTTCCAAGGTTCAAATCCACAATTTCAAAGCTAAAAATTTTGATCAATAATAATAATATATATATATATATATATAAAGAAAATAAGGATAAAAAGTGAAAGATAAAATTGAAAAAAAATGCAAGAAAAAGCAAGAGAATTATATTAAAATAACAAAAACAAGTATTCCACTGGAATATACATCAAATTTTAGCTATATTCACATATTGCCTCAACCCCATAATGTCAATAATTCTCTAGATATCATGGATTAAAGAAGAGAAATGATACTATACACTCTATACTAGGTACAAGAATATGCTTAAAGATAATGCAGCTTGTCTAAATATTCAATATGAATGAACATGTGTAATATTACATAAGTGACACCATTACTCTTACAAGATCATGTGTTACATGTCTTGACATAATAAAAAAACACTTACATATAAGCTAACATAGTGTTACATTACTCAATCCCCACTTAAACTCCCATAACCAAACACACAGGTATTATTTACAAATTAAATTTTACATAGAGAAATACTCAACTGAATACAGATCAAGGCTGTGAAGAAGAAAAATAAAGTTAGTAGAGATAAGAATACAGTTTTAAAAAAATGGTGCAATCAACCAAACATATGGTGCAATATCTGTATCAAATGACACCATTCCAAATTCAACCACCAGCAAAAATGTCTCAAGGCTGTGAAGAAGAAAAATAAGGTTAGTAGAGATAAGAATACAGTTTTAAAAAAAATGGTGCAATCAACCAAACATATGGTGCAATATCTGTATCAAATTACACCATTCCAAATTTAACCACCAGAAAAAATGTCTCAAGGCTGTGAAGAAGAAAAATAAGGTTAGTAGAGATAAGAATACAGTTTTAAAAAAATGGTGCAATCAACCAAAAATATGGTGCAATATCTGTATCAAATGACACCATTCCAAATTTAACCAACAGCAAAAATGTCTCAAGGCTGTGAAGAGGAAAAATAAGGTTAGTAGAGATAAGAATACAGTTTTTTAAAATCGTGCAATCAACCAAACATATGGTGCAGTATCTGTATCAAATGACACCATTCCAAATTTAACCACTAGCAAAAATTTCTCAAGGCTGTGCATAATAAGAATAAAGTTTAGTTAAAATATAAGTATAATTCAAAAAGTATGGTGCAATCAACCAAACATATGGTGCAATATCCTGAACGAATGAAACCATTCCAAATTTAACCACTAGCAAAAATGTCTCAAGGCTGTGCACTGACAATAATAAGGTTCAGAATGGTGCAATCAACCAAACATATGGTGCAATATCTTGATCAAATGACACCATTTTTAATTTACCCACCAGCAAAAATGTCTCAAGGTGGAATTTTTTCTAAGTCCCTTGTTTTTGGAAGGCTCTATGGAGGGCCCAAAAGGTATAAATAAAGGGCCTCTCTCCCTGTTTTTCCCCCCATGCTTCTGATTCAGACAATAATCTTGAGGATCAATCCATCCCTTCTCTAGTAGGATAATATAGTATTTATATTGAAAACGATCAGTAGCAAGGCTCAGTATCTTATAGTATTATTGATGATTAATTAATGAAAGATATTTATAATATTAATGAAAGAGTTTAATGTTATTTAAATAGTCTTACCATTATAGTAGTAGTGTTGAAGTAGGGTTGGAAGATATTATCAATAGTGATCTTATCTAATTTATCAATAACCCTTATTTATAGAAGGGATATCATCTTACCCTTATACCTTATATCATAAGCCTTTTTAGGTATATTGGATTATATTTATATTGATCCTAATAGTATTATATTACTATTATATCATTTATATCTTACCTTTATATTAAACAAAACCACCATTAAAGAATTATCTTACCCTTAAATTATTATAGCTATATTGATAGTATTATTGAATCAACTTTAAAAGTATTAGCTAGCTATCAAGATTATTATTAATATTAATAGTGATCTTAAAAATATTCTTTAAATATCTCAGGTATTGAAAGAAGGAATACTAGAAGAATTAATTAAAAAGAATTATAATCAATAACAAGAAAGTTAAGCAACCCTAAATTATTAAAAAGAAATATTGACTATTACCATTATTATCATAGTGATCTTTTATTGACAGACTGATAGAGACTGCTGAAGAAAATTCTCTAATTGAAAAGCCACACAACTAAATAATTGATTTGTGATCTCATCAAAAAGGGTATCTTTTTCAGTATATTTAGAGGGGCAGCTAATACACCTTAGCACCCATGGTTATTGGCTCATTCTGAAATTCAAAACAGACTCACCAATAATTTCCCCCTCAAGGTACTGCCTATTATTTATCCCACAACAAAAGGAGTTCCCACAGCGGGTGTGGGTGCGGGTGCATTGGCGTGTGTGGGTGCGGGTGCTCTTGCGTGTGCATTGGCGTGTGCGCATGCGGGTGCATAAGGGCCGCTTCCCCTTCCAACATGATGATGGCGCAGTTAGAAATTTTGGCTGCTGTGAAAGGTGAGTGTGTGGGTCATTTGATCATTGAACTTGGCTTATTCACACTGTACCCAATGTCAAAATAGTAAGTTCTTTGTGGCAATGTGAAATAATGGCCTTTGCTTGTCACAATGGCATGTCTCTGTCACTAAATTTTGAGGCAGTTATTTCACCAGCAAAATTTCTAATGAATCTGAGAGATTTGCATTTCTGTAGACTAAATTTCATGAAATAACGGCTTTATCATTACAAGCAGTCCACATGACAGAACTTTGTCTCATACAATCCACAGTTACCTTCTATTTCTTCTTCAGATATAATCAAGATGCAGCCAATCTGGTAAGAAATTCACATCAATCTTCAAAGTTTTTAAGATCAGAAAGTTATTGTTCAGTATGCTAGATGGCTCAGAGACTTTAAAAATGCTATTAATAATACCAAATCGGCGTGAGTTGCCCCTCAGAAAACATATCACACTGTTGCTGACATTTTTGGATTCAGTTGAAAATATATTGTTCCCAATATTAATGTTTGAAACTGGAAAATACCAAGGTGAGACAATCCTTGAAGTGGGAGGACTTGTGGATTGCACGGTAGTGTCTAAGCTGATCCAATCAACTATTTCCATTGTTGCATGAAAATTCTGTAAGTACTCAACCAGGAAATCATAATTTTCTTGGTCATGGCAGGATGGTTTGTTATATTTATGGTCATTGAACAGGGCAGGTGACTGTGATTCGAAAAGCCATTTTATTTCACATGGCACGGATGGGGATTTCAGGAGAACGGAAAGGTTGGAACATCGACAGATATGTTGAAGTAAGGTTTTATCTATATCATCTATTCAGAGTTTCAAGAAGTTAATCTTATTCAGTTCAGGTGTTTAATCAATGTGAATATATTGATCTTATTAATTGATGTACATATTTTGTTATTTTTTGGAATTTTTGCAAATACTCCAATCAAGTGCTCATAACCCCATGTGGCTGAGGCTTGTGCTGGGCCCCAACGTTGGAAGAGTTTGGGAATATGATCAGCAAAATGATCATTTGGTTTACTTTTCTGTTTTGGGAACAGGAGTTGATTGGAAAGGCGGAATTTTTCCAATGTTCAGCAAATGCAGTCGCATCATCTATTGAAACAGTCCAATGTGTGGCAATGTTGATAGCACTAATCAAATGGAATGTATTCTTGGTTAGTTCATTTGCAAGTTCTTCTGACTGACCCATTTCTCTTTGAATGTTCGCGGATTGGTGTACATCTAATGACATCTGTTGACTGAGAATTAAAAATGGAATATAGACCTTATATAAGAGAGCCCATTCAGCGGCTTTTAAGCTACCATGAGAGGGGGAACCCATGCTGCGAGGTACTCTTGTCCATGATGAGGGAATTATCATCTCAGATATGATTTGTTGGAGATGCTCCAGAGCCTCACCCTTGATCTGGTGATCACTCAGTGCAGTGATATCCAATTCAGAGGGGATTTCAGAAGTGGGGATGTAATCGGCATCAAATGAAGGAATCTCCGCAGAACCACTAGATGGATGTTCTGTGTGAGGGGTGGGCATTGGGAAGTAGTTTTTTTGGGTGGAAGTAGTGGGGAGTGGCTCATTTATTATTTTTGCTGCGTCTCTTCTCAGGGAGCGGGACTCTCTCAATGTGATTTTATCAAGAGAGCTGTTGAAGGTCATGGAATCTGAGTCTGAACTGTTGGTGTCATTGGATTTCCTGCGGGACCTGAGGTAAATTTTCGATTTGGACTCTGGAATGCACAATTTGAAAGCTGCATGATCCTTCAAAATTCCAAGTATTAAATTATGCATTATGTCAAGATTAACCATTCTGGTTGCATCCCAATACCGAAGGTCTTCTAAAATTGAATATCACACTCCATACTGAGAGAAAATTGCTTGTCTTTGTTGTGGGGTTGCCCGAAGCCATTTGGCAATGGTTGATTTATGATTTTGATATGAGCGTGTGTAGTGAAATTGAGGACCAATTTCTTCAATTTGAGCTTTGTGAATGGTGCAAAAATTACAAAAGTGGTTGCCTCAATGGGAAATAAATCCAGTAAGCTTGTGCATGGCAGCCACATCCGCAATGGCTGTGAGAATGGCAACACGGATAAAGGATCCTGAAGGACCTGTTGAGGTGGGTGAAAAATGGTAACCTTGCCATAGCTCTTTGAGCTCGTTGATGAGTGGAATTAATAAATAATTCAATTGAAGGGAAGTTGGCTCCTTCGGACCAGGGATGATTCCTGCAACATAGACATTCTCTGGCTTCAATCTTTCACTTGGGGGGAGATTAAGACAAATAAGCAGGATAGGTCCAATGCTGGCCAACCGGGTGGACTTTCCATGTGCATTAAACCAATCCACATAAATGGAGAAGGCCAATGCACCAGGAATGGACATGAATGGGGGGTCATGGATATTTCTAGTGCCAGTGAAGCGTCTCCAGACCAATTCATCCCAGACGTCACGTTTTGGGGAATCTTTGGGAGTTTGGGATTGTTGATGTTGATGCAGAATGTCCATAATTCCAGCCCGCTGGAGAAATCTGGCAAGCCAATTTTTGAATGGTTGATAAATGAAATGTTTTGTTGGTATAAAGTTTTGCTTCATGTTGGTTGTGTTTTGGGTGTGGGCTTCAAATGAATAGATGAATTTGCCTAATGATTGTGTGCAAGGGGGATCATGATCATTTGGGTCATTATGGCTTTGACAGTGGGGTTGGTCAGTTGTGACTGATTCAATAAGGCCATTAAGAGAGAAACATTGAGGACAACATATATAGTTTTGAATCACTGGCTCCAATTGGAGATGTTCAAATATGGTACTCAGATCTTGAGGTATATGCAATGCAGGAATGGGGGGACCACCGGAGCTTGAGATGCTGGACTTGATCAGCAGGTTTAGGGCGGGGTTGAGAATGCATGAAGCCCTGCAGGGTATATTATACCTTAATGATAGAATGGCAGATATTATCATTCCAAGGTCTTGTGGAGGAAGGGTTTGACTGCTGCTGTATGGTTTCTGTGCAATTGAATTGAGCCCCGGTGTTGTGGAGAAGGAGCTTTGGGTCAATGGTGAATAATCAGCTGGAAATATTTGATCCAATAGAAGTTGTGGGCACTCAGATCCTGAGGCAGATGTAGGGATGTTTGGAAGAGATTTAGGTGCAATGGTTGATTTGAGCTTTTTAATGTGCTGTTTATATTGGAAAGGTGTGAAGGCAACTCCAGGCCTATCACCCTCAGGGGAAGAGTGTGTTTGAGTTGAGCAGTGTTGACACATGCATATACGCATTGAGGAATAGCGGCGGGTTGTCATTGTTGCAGGAATTGGGAGTACGGTTGGTTTGTGTATAAATATCTATGGCTGATGTGAAAGTGTTTAGGAGTGTTATTAATTGGAAAAAAAATTGAGTGATTATTTATGAAGGGGGAGATGATTTGAGCCATCTGAGAATTTTATCCCATTTGTAATGGTGCGTGAGCTTCAGCTGATGGAGTGTAACATGTCTCATCTGGATGGCGGAATTGGTTAGGAGTTTAATTGGGTAAAATGCCATGCTGCTCAATGCTCATACATATTCTATTTTATTTACACATGGCGATACTGCGGTTTTGACCCTTGAGGGGTGTTCCAATAGGGATGTGTCAACATTGATTTGAGGGGATTGACATTCAAACCATGTACGCTGGCACACCATCGTACATGGCTTAAACCTTATTACAGACATAACAATATAACTCTATTACATAAGGGGTTGGAGTGCAGCTAAAGTCTTGGTATTTGGTTTGAGTGCAGCAGGCTTTTAATCGGTTGGAATGTGATTTGGATTGTCTCTCCTTTCTTGAAAAGGTGATGTCTCTTTTGTGGGTAAATCCTTCATGAATATACCCCTTTACAGATGTACAATGCTGTGGAAGTTTAATGCATATATTGGCAGTTTGGATAATTCACAAAATGTGACAATGGGGAGGCAGAAATGTTACCAAATATGATTACCTATGGATGATGGGTCCCCTTTGAGATCAAGGAAATATTATATTATATGGTGGTAGGCCGTGCCGGGTGGTTTCCGATAAAAGCGGAGGAGCTCAAGAGGAGGCAGGGAGGATACTCCTAAAAAGAGGCTTATTGGACTTCCACGCAACACTTAGTTCCAACTATTCATAGAACTTCTCTATTCTAAATTTGAAAAGATTTCATCTCATATCACTCTATTTTATCATAATACTGAGTTGTTTTATCTAGTTAAAAATATTAGTGTACTTTTTTGGCCCTTATGTCATCTTCCAAGTCACATAAATCCCGTTCAGGTTCTGTTCATGACTCAGATAGTGAATCTAGCATAGAATATGTTCAAACACAGTCACCATTGAGTCCCAACATTCCTCTCACAACCCCTATCGCATCCTCAATGAATGTATCAGGTCTTAACAATGATGTGGGCAATCCAAAGGCTCCAACTTTAAGCACTTGGTCGATCCCAAATATTTCCGTCACTCCAATTCCCCCAAATCCCACTAATACACAAATGCATGTGTCTCAGGGGCCAGAAGGCACACCTCAAATCTCATCACATGCTAATCCCCAATCAAAATTTCCATGTGAGTTCCTCCTTAATCCCGGTCCGAATCCAGTCGCATCCCAGGATCCCTTTGGCCAAAGTAAACAGCCAACCCTCAATATTCCATCAGGATCTCAGGTTCATGTGGGGGATGAAAGGCGCGTGGATGGGGGGAAACAAAAAAGACCATTGGAGAATGTAACTTGGAGTGGTCTGTCGGAGGGAAATCCAGGATTGACGCTTCATCAAAGTAAGTCATTTTAATTTCGGAGTATAACATTTTTCACAATTTGATATTTTTGTTTCATGGGTTAGATATGGCACCTAAAGGCAAGTCAGTCCGATCTCAGGAGCCAATTGAAGATTGTGAGTATGACCAGTCTTCATTAATTTTTTGATGTGTTAACTGAGGATGTGCATGGCAGGTGATGAAATTTATGCATCTTCACCTCTGGTGCATAAAGAGAAAGTCACTGGATGTCATCATCCATATGCCTCCAAGCCAAGAACAGCTCATGCCAGTTCATCAAGAGAAAAATGGTGGATGATGAGGTTGAGAACATGTCTCCGACTCAAATGGAAACAAATGATGAATCAAGGAGGGACAATTTCACAGCGCATGAGCATGGCACTCAGTCAAATAATGAGTTCACCCATCCTCAAATGGGCCTTGCCCAGAGTATGCTTGAACAATCCGAGGTCAGCAAAGGACCCAGGCTCGTAAAGCTCACAATGTGGCAAAACGTGCAAGCCAGAAGGAGCAACAAAAATGGCTGAAAGCAGAACTTCCAGAGAATTTCCATGGAATGAGATCAGCAGTACATGCCCATTGCCTGTTCCTACTCAAAGTTAGCGATAAGGATTTTTCCTCACTACCAGCACCACCCAACACAGAAGAGCATGAAATTGCAATTCAAGTGGCTGGTCATCTCGGATATGTCCCCAAGGATGTTTTCAATGAGCCATCAACACAGGTTCAGTCTCAGGGTTTCCAAAGGTACTGCGAAAATGAGCTCCACAAGCTAGGACTAAAGCGATTCACTCGGGACTGGGAGAGCTCATGGCAACATCCGTTCAATGAGCTGATGTCTATGGTGTTTTACCGTACATTCCGTCTTGCACTGGTCAGCACCGAGTATCATCATTACTGTTGGAACAAGGATCATAATAACTATGGGGTTGTGGCGGCTTTAATGGAGCGATATTTCACTTATTTGAAAAGAGAATGGAAGTCTATTCAAAAGAATGCCGAGTATTTGGTTAAAAAGAAGGAGAATCAAAAGCTCGCAAAGATTCGTCAAAGGGTTAGTTAATGTATCTCTTCTTCATTGTGAGCAAAGACTGATGATGATCTACTTGATTATGTGCAGACCTGTAAGTGCTGTCGTGAATGGTGTGATACGGCTAATTTTCCCATTCTAGCATCACAATTCAATGACCCTTGAGTATGTTCAGATACTGGGAGGTACTGGAAAATGGCCGTCAAGTTTACCGCAAAGTGGAATTATGCTGGCGCTCCCAGTTATTTAATGAATTGGTATTAAAAATGGATCGAGACATAGAGTTTTGTAATCGCATTAAAAAAAAGGGTAAAAAAACTATTGATAGATTGCCAGAATTATGATCAACAGATGATGGTGATATTCCGGAAGGCTTATCATTTCAGGTATTTGATCAAGATTGGCTCAAAGGCTGTAGTAAGATGCAGACTAGCGCCCTCAAGATACTTGACATGCCAGTTATTAGGCCGAATGGTGATGCTCTGCAATAAATTAGTAAGATAAATGTATAGCACTGTTACAAATTAACATTTTGTGAATTATCTGTGCAGGTGTAATACAATCTAATTATTATTTCTTAAAGATGCAACAACTTGCTAAATATGTCAGAATATAGACAATATGAATTGGAATGTATCACCGTCTCCCTTAGAAATAAGACTCTATTGCTCATTTTCATTGAGGAAATATTGAAGGAGTTCGATCCAACTCATGGTGTTCATAATTGTGGACCTATGCCAGGTTGAACAAGAGTTATCAACTTGGTAAATCACAAATTATATAATATCAGTAAGGCTCACACAGTTAATGATTTTTTCTTTTCTTGGACCTATTGGTGTTTGGAAAATGGCATTTCCATAAGGAAGGATTTTAGAATAGCAATACAATTAGGGTCAAAGATGATCTTGAAAGGTACCTTCCGCATTTTGACCTCAACTGAATGAGGAATGATATAGTGGATGACCTTTACAGGTTGTTGTTGGCCAATACGATGGAGTCGATCAACAGCCTGAGCCTCAATGGCTGGGTTCCAATTGGGCTCCTGGAAATGTGGATGTCAGGGGCCGCAAATCAGGGCAGAATTTTGGGGGTCCCCTCACCATTAAATAGACTGTATTAGCACAAGTTATATTGAGGCCAGTTCCAGCTGCGGCAATGGATGCAATCAGTACTTCACATTCAGGATTATTGAAGAAATTCTCCAGTGCCTTCTCCTGTGCTCGTGCTGTAATTGTTCCATCAATTCGTGCTGAAAGGATAGAGTTATGGGCAAGTGCAATACCAATTCTACAATATGAAAAATTCAGATGGATTCAATTGGTAATGGATGCATATTAGAATTAACGCACAAATGTAGAAATTGGGTCCATTGGGTATAAACCACCGATTTGGTTGGACCACACCTTGTTTGTTTGCTCTTCATTAAGCTTCGTAGGAGGTGTGCAATTTTACTACTCATCATGCATGTTTCCACATCCACAATAGTTCGTGTGATTGTTGGCGAGTTATCCTGAGTGCTCCTGCCCTCGGGGTCTTCCAAATCCGCCTCGGCAATTGTGTTAAGCATGATGTGATGGTTAAAACATATTCGCAGCTTATTAATATTTCTGAAAAATTCTCCTGGTCCTTTGCTTTTGGATGATAGGAATTCTTCATATAATATGGAATATTCTTGCTGCATGGTCGGGTTGAGTGGGAGCAGCTCATAATGATGGCTAATAGTGGGGAGGGATTCGAGATGTGTGGTTTTGGTGCGGCGCAAAGTTAAATGCCGCAATGCCAAATGCAAGATATCATTGCAACCTTTAGAAGGACTACTCAGGATGAATGGTGACCAGTTATCTTGATTGGCACTATGGGGTTGAGTGATGAATGATATTATGCCCAAAAGGTCATAAATGGTGTTGTGAACAGGTGTGCCCGTTAAACATATTCGACGGGATGAAAGGAGGCTATTAATAGCACGGTGAGTGGCAGTGTATTGAGAGCGAATATAGCTATAAGATGGGGCAAGGGTTATTGGATATAAAAGGTAATTTGAATCATTTAAGATCAGACACTCACTGTGCTTCATCCAAAATTATACGATGCCAATTGATTTGAAAAATGAATGATGTAGAGGTATTGGTTTGCTTAAATTCTTGGGTGATAGTATTGTAAGAAGTGATGATGATATCATATTTTAAGATGTCGTCTTTGGATAATGAGTGACGAGTGGGACCATGGTAGATTTTGGAATGCAGCGCTCCAGCCTGAGCATGCTTGGATATTTCTGATTGCCAGTTGGTAATTAAGCGAGGGGGCAGATGATCATGGTGGGCGTGGAGCGATGGGGGTTTGCAATCATCCTCTCCTTGGAGGTACCAATTAGAGCATTGGCCTGAATGGTTTTACCTAATCCCATATCATCCGCGAGCAGTCCTCCAAGAGGGGTATTGGTTGAAAGGGATTGAAATGAGCTAACGACCTTGTTTGTAATGATGTGCCTGGCATTGAAAGTGGATCCTGGGGATGAGGTGGCCCAAAGGTTACGGGCTGATTGGCCATCGGGGATTTCTCAATCCCAGAGAAAAGCTAGTCCGGTCTTTTGATGAGGGAGGAGGGGGGTTTGAATAATGGCATGGGGCGGGGTCATCATGGGGAGGTCTGATCCACTGGGTAATTGTATCAGTTTTTGCTTGGAAATCAATGATGAAACAGCAGGATATGAAACTGGTGTCGAGTTTGAAGCGGGAAATGTCAGAGTAAAAAGTTGACATTGACTATGAGTATTACAGTCATATTCTTTGGGAATTTTAAGCTTGAAATCTTGTGTTCAAAAGCTTTCCATTATGAATAAAATGTTTGGATACCATGTGAAGAACATCAATGCTAGATTGGTTTTCTGAGATGAGGAGGGATCATTTGCATCAGTCATAAATACTCCCTCAACAAATAATATTTGAGAAGGATTGGATTGGCAATTTTCAATCCATGCCCCACCAGGACCACAGTGCATGAAAACTTTTGGTGCCCCAAGGAATGGTATCAACGTTTTGGAAAGGGTTCCAGGTAGAGATCCAATAGCATGCTGGTGATTGGGGAGATAAACCAATATGTGGTGTGTATTGTGCCATATGATAAGCCAAGAAGCTAAGTGGGAATCCTCAGGATTTAAGGCTATATCACTATTTATTTGAATACAAATATTAATCATCCCAATGCAAAGTGGTTGTGAAGGGGTTGACATGATGGCTATTTTAAATTATTTGGGGCAGTTGGAAATTATATGATTGGGAGGGGTTAGCTAAACGGAATGAAGACAAATAGGCGCAGGTGGGGAACTTATATGAGAGGCAGCAATGGGGTCAAGGGGGGATGGCCTGTGGTTACGTGCATGGTCTTGATGGGGGTGGGCCTCTTGGGCTCATAATTTTCATATCCAATTTGGGGCATATATCAAGGAAAGGTGGCCAAAATGTGGGTGCACCGATATGACTTCTGGATCTGCAGCAAGGTACAAAACCTTTGGTGGAACAAGGTTGACATTAGCATATCCGAAATTGGGTGGGTTGTAGCAACTTATTGTGGAGGGCATATTAGAGGCATGCAGTCATGTTCGCTGGTGTGACAACAAACAATGAGCGTATCCTCCCCAGGTTAATTGTTCACAGGGATCTACTGGGCAATGTTCGCGGTTTAAAAGGGCAATCTCACTGTGGGGATGTTTGTGTGTGGGCGGGTGGGATATGTTTGGTGGCATGCCACCGAACATGACTTTGGTTTTGCGTGAGGTTTTTTTCTGACTGATGCCTACTGGGCTTCCAGGGGGGAATGTGTGGGATGATCAAAGGGGGCGCCAGCCGTGAGCCGTGATCCACATATACATTCACCCCTATTGCATTTGAGGCGATTACTAATCCACCGAGATTGGCATCCGGGTCTTTGCCTCACACGCGCACAAAACTCCGGCAAAAGAGGCCACCCACCCAAGGGAATTTTTGGCTGCAAGCCAGGTGCCACAACTTGCGCAGGGCGTGTGAGAACGTGAAGAAAATGACCTGCGGTGGGAGATACCCATGCAAACATAGGCTGGGATTCTTCTAATGTGGATGAGGCTCAAGCAAATCCACACTGATTGGCCTCAGGTTTCCACGCGCAAGCAGGTGAGCGTCTGCAGTCAAGCTGACCACCCGACCAAGAAACTAGCCGGTCGGAACACTGGCAGTAAAATGTCTTCCAGGCGTGTGAAAGTTGCCTGTGTATGACCCGTTGGGGGGTGTGTATGAAAGCATGTGGCTTCCCGACAATGAGCACGCGCAATGGACAAGCAGGGCCAGTCATTGTTTTCCCCGACAATGGCACCAGATGGAAACCACTGTTTGTGTATGACCCAAATAAACAGTCATCCCACTATGACCCACTTACATTAACTTGGATTACATGCGCATCTGTGTCATAGTTAGGCAGAGCTGTCCAACAAGGTGCATCAAAGGGATGCAGGTGAGAGATATGACTCGATGGCTTGACATGATTGCATGTTACATTGTTGAAAAGCTTTTGCTCTGCCCCGTAGAATACATTTACAAAGGTGTACTGTGTACTACAGTGTTGTCTGTACAGATTAGGAAGGTGTAATACTACTTGAGCCTGCATGCATATAGCAAATGTGCATGCACCTTCCGATCGTTTTCATATACGTAGCTCATGTGCCACATGCTCAGAATTGTGTTTCACCTGATTTGCACATGCAAGCTGAGCATGTCATGGTCAAATGCACCGTGTGGAAGTGCTCAGTAAAGCCATGGAATGAACTTTTTTTGCAATAGTTCATTGGAAGGCTCAGTTTGGAGCACTTCACCAAAGCATGTGAAATGCTGCACCTGGCTGAAATGTCGTCCGATGCTGTGCCAAATGCTCAGATTGTGAGCATACAAAAACGACTGAGCAATGGCTCAGCACGGCGCATTTGATATTGTTATATCAATTGTTCAATTAATGTGCAATTAAAATGTTCAACCACTGAGCATTTCAATTATGACCCGAAAGCAAACCTGAGCAATGGGTTGAGGCAAGCTCACGCTGTATTCACTTGTCTTACAGCCCCCCCCTTTGTTCAAACAATATGACCAGGCCATACGGCCGGCAATCTCCCGGCGGTCACTTGTGACCAAATGCACCGGGTGGATTTCTGCATGGGTCACTTGTGCATTGCACCCACAATGCACATTCAACAAGGGCCTGACGACCACCCTCCTGGGTGATCGGGTGGCTATTAAAGGAAACAAAGGGGATTTGACTCAGCTTGACAATTCAATAAATTACAATACTCAGCCAGACCCCCATTGTTCTTCTGCCTCACACGAGCATTTTACTTCTCAGTTGCAGCATTCGCTGAGACTCAGCTTCAATTTTGCCCACACCCCTTGAAGCTGAGCCTTTTGCGAGTGCTGCAACTGCTGAGATCGTCTCAGCTTCACCATGGTATAAAAGACCATCTTCACACGACACGCCCTTCACTTTCTTTCTCACCCGCTCCACTTTGTTCAACCTCACCCGCGTTTGTCCTTCTTGTGCGTATTCCCCTTGGTCTTCCTGCCTTTCTACTTTTGTCTTTTGCACTCCACTAAACCCACTCCCCTTCCTTTTGACTGTTTGTTTCTTCTGCTGATCCTTTCAGAACCTCCCTTCTATCCACCTCATTTGTTACCTCTTTTTTTAACTTTTGTCAACATTATGTACCAATATTAATACTTATTTTTCTTCACAACTCTTTTCCAGACTTTTAAAAACTTCGGACTAGAGCCTTCTTATTTTGTTTCCGTTTTAAATTTATAATTCATCGTACGTCTTCATTTTCTCTCTTGATTGTTTACTTTGTATGCAGTTACTAACCTCAATTGTTTTGTTTTTAGATGTCGTGCACTTTATGCACCAAGCGGGGTATCCCCTGCATTCATTCCTTGGCGACGAACGACGCTTGTGATGCTAGCCGACAAGCACACAAGAAATGTTTGTTTGTTGTCAGCCCCTTCCGACCACGAGGCCAGAGGAGTTCCCACCCAAGACGCCCTTGCGAGGACTCCCTTGTGGTCAACGATGATGAAACCATTTCCAAGAGTGAATGGATTCCGGGCCCCCAAACAGGGAAATGGGAACGATTCCGGACGATTAGCCCTGTCCACTCCCCCTCCTAGGCCACCATCCGATGGTCACTTCACTCCTCGACCGGAGCAAAGTGATTATCCGGCCGATGAAGGATGGCGATGGCGAGAGGACATTTGAGCTTGGGCTGATCATCACCATGTCTTGTTACCAATGGGATTCAAACGCCAAAGTAAGTTTTCTTTCTCCTCCTTATCTCATTTCTCTTCACACAATAATACTGACTTTTTTCCATTACTCATAGAACAAAACCCCCCAAATCCCCCCCGACATGACTCTCCCGTTCCTAGTTTGCCTCGCAAGCAAACCCCCCGGCAACCCACTCCAGGCCCGAGTGGCACCCGATGGTCTGACGAATTATTCCGCGGTAAGCAGCCAAAGTTTCATTTCATTTTCACTTTCACTTTTGAGTTGAGTGAACTGACTCTTACTCCTTTTTTAGAACCCTCCCGAACCAAAGAGCCACCTATTCCTGGCCCAAGTCCATCGTCCCAACCACCTGAGGACGATACGACTCGTGAGCCAGAACCTGAGGTGGCTCCTACGCAATCCACTGAGGAACCTTTTGGTAAGTCACCCCTTCTTTCTCTTTGATCCATATCCACTTTTCCTCATTTTTTCTTCGACCGTCCCCAGATTGTCCCGCCACTCCTCGCTCAATAATCATCATCGACGATACGCCCGTCGGATCCCAACATCCCCCTCCCCCTCCCCCTTCTTCTTCACCGACTCCACCATCTTCCCCTCCTGTTCCCCCTCCCTCTACTCCTACCCCGGTTCCTTCCCAGGATCTCCCTCCCATTGCCCCCGAGAACCCAAGCTCCTCTCATTCCCACGAGGATGCTCGCAAGGAATTCACCGACCTGCGACCAACCCTAATGATTCCTCGAGCCATCGTCCACGAATCAATCAACCGAATCTTGTTGGAGCATTGCCGCTTGCTCCACATGATTCCTTTCATGGATGCAACTCATCGAAATGAGATGCACCAGGAATTCAGGGAGGAACTAAACTCCCTCCTTGCCCAGGCACTGGAGGCTTATCCAAAGGAGGACATCACTGGGACAGTCTCGAAATTCTTAGAAAAATAAAAATTTAAAAAAATGTCATTATTTCCTCTTTTTATTATTTGTAATACTTTCTTTTGAATAAATTATTTGTCTTCAATTATTGTTATGTTCAATTTCTATTACATTCTTTGTTCACATAAAAATTATTTATTTCCTCCTTAGAGAAAAACCCTGATTGCATGAGAATTATTTTTGTAAGTGCCCCACCAAGAGTTTGAGTGAGTATTTGTTTTTGTGAACCTCTTTTTCCCAAAATGCGCCAATAGTTGCCGTTACTGTCTCCTATATTTTCTTCTTCCATGGTTTAGAGCCATATCCATTCTTAACTGTAAAAAAGCAGGAGCTTCCCGCATGTGAGCAATCCACTCCAGATTTGTGAAACATGGCCTTTCCTATGGTCACACGCTATTAATCTTACTCATGTATTGAATTGTTTAAATTGTCTGGAACCTTCACAAGCGTAAGGATTGGCGTGTGACTTGTCGGGAGGCTGCACAGGTGTAAGGATTGGCGTGTGAATTGTTGGGAGCCTGCACAGGCATAAGGATTGGCGTGTGAATTGTCGGGAGCCTGCACAGGCGTAAGAATTTGTCAGCATTGTTGGCAACCTTCCCAAGCGTAAGGATTGGCGTGTGAATCGTCGGAAGCCTGTACAGGCATAAGGAATTTTTAGCATTTTTGGGACCCTTCACAAGCATAAGGATTGGCGTATGAATTGTTGGGAGCCTGCACAGGTGTAAGACCTGGCGTGTGAATTCTCGGGATCCTGCACAGGCCAAGAAATTTTCAGCATTGTGGGCAACCTTCACAATCGTAAGGATTGGCGTGTGAATCGTTGGAAGCCTGTACAGGCGTAAGGAATTTTTAGCATTTTTGGGAACCTTCACAAGCATCAGGATTAGTGTGTAAATTTTTGGGAGCCTGCAAAGGCGTAAGGATTGGCGTGTGTAGCGTCGGCACCCCGCATAGGCGCAAGGAACTCTTAGCATTGTCGGAACCTGCACAAGCATAAGGATTCGCGTGTGAAGCATTGGCATCCTGGACAATAGCAACAAACCAGGACAGATGTACGATGGCATGCCACCGTACATAATCCACTTCACCCCTTTTTCATGTGAGACACCCCATCTCCCACACTCGACTCCATCCAATCCTGGTGTATATTGTCCTCTGCCTTACCCAACACACATGCAAATCTCCTCATTCTTTGAATCAGCATGAGATTGTATTACCATCCCTGATTTGATAGCCCGCTCTCTCACCAATCTCATAATAGCCATGGCTTTTTTGCTGCATTGTTTTTGCTAACCTGCTTGAGCATTGTGCGGAAATACCCACTAGTGTCGTGCTTTCGTTGTCCTGTGCTGGATCAGTATAATGAACAAATGTACTACTGGCCCACACTACCTGAATGAGCTCATGACATGCGGATAGATCAATCCAAAAATGCTCATTTGGGAAAATCAATTTTCCCCCTGTACACCGCTTTGAAGCATCTCTCTGAATTTGGCCGGTCCGCTTATCAGCTTGAAACCACCATCCCAAAGCATACAGCAATGCATCCTTATCAACATGAGGTGCGTTTTTGAATCCATTCATGGTGAAAGTGAGTGCGGAAGCGAACTCGAAGGCACCCTGATTTGCCGGAATATTGCCTTCATAGTTGACTTTATCAAAAGACGGAACCCCCTATGAATTGTAGAAATTTTGAATCTTCTCAAATAAATTATCCCCAACATATTGTAAGGATTGACCTAGAATGCAACCCACCAAGCTAAGATTGGCACCTTGGTTCTGCCATTCATCTTTTGCGTTTTCAATTTTCCCGACACTTCCATACAGACCAAATTGTTCATTCTTGGTGCTGCATTTGCGCAACCAAATCGCAAACATAAGTCCCTCCAGTAATGCTCCATTGGTTGCAATCGGGTCGGTGAATCTCTTTTCGCGAAATAAGAATTGTGATAATTCATCCCATTGATTGACCTTGACTTCCCTCATTGTTGTGAATGGTCGGAATTGGACAAGGGCAATGAGTAATCCGGTTGAAGAGAAAATTGCCACACGGCCAAAGTGAATGCGTTTGATCTGATTGACATCCACAACCCTCCAAATTTCACTTGGGGTGATATTTGCTGATACTGGCATTGATATTTGTGCTGTTGGGCGAGAGGAGGAAAACAACCTATTCATTTGGGTTGTTTTGCGCTCATTTGTCTTTCGGGATCTGCTACTATTCCCGAGTGGTTGAGGGATCACTATGTGTTGAAGCACACAAGATATCAGATACTGCCAAGGAGCTTTCTTCGGCACACATCCTTTGACTTCCCTGTTGGAGCCCACATGACATTGGCACAATCTGAACCGACTAAAGCCAATGTTCTTCTGTGGGGCCCAATGAGGGTGCCACATAAATGTGGAAGCATATATACACTGAGATTAAGCGAGCAACTCACAATTTCCTTCCTCAGCCCGACGCTTTCTCGCGAGTTCCCTTTTACGCTCTTTTCCTTTTTTTGTGAATTGTATGCTTTCAGCAGAAAATGAAATGAAACTGAATGATTACTGATTTATTAATATCACCTAAATTGAATTGCGGTTGATGAATCTTTTTTGATTGCGGCTAAAAAGAAAGATCACACCTGACCTTGGCAAATTCGCAATCTCAAATACCTGAACCTGAAAATTGCAGTGGATAGTGCATTATTCAATTTTACACATTGATGTTCCCATGCAGTCACTTTCCAATCCAACCATTTGGAATATTGCAAGCACACGCAAATGCAATATGCATCCTGCTGCTGATCCCTAGCTATCCTAGTCCTCTTGAAAGACACAGGAACATTTGGCCTATTATGGGCTGGCGGGAAATGATAAACGCGACTTCCCGCAATGCCCCCGCGTGTGCTGCTCGCAGGCACAACACCTGACTCAGCTTGCATCTTGTCGGAGTCTCTGAAATGATGTACGGAGGCATGCCGCCATACAATTACTATTGGTACTCAGACTGTGGCATCCGGGCAGTAGTACGATAGGAAGTCATGATTATTAAATTCATAAATCACTTTGCAAAATTAAATTACAATCTATCTAGTACAAAGCTAATCTAAAACGGGTCAATCCTGGTTGTGAGTTTAGCTGACCTGGGTACCGTCAAGGTGACCTCATCACTTGAACCAAGACCGCGTTTCTCCACCCAGGCATCACCAAAGTCTAATACTAAGCATTGTGCAAATTCAAATCTAAGAGGTACAGTGGGGTTAAAAGACTCTGATAAGAAACTTTTATTCAGTAAATTACATATATACTTATTAGTACGTAGCCACACTGGCTCCACTAGATTTTTACCCTCTGAAAGTTTTGCGGAAATGTCAATTAGTGATAAAGCCCCTTTAACTGAGCTTGTTCTCCAGTCATATGAGCATACCATCAAACCACGAACCCCCGCCGCAAAGACTGCCGCTAATATACCATAGCAAATTCGATTTATTCCAAGATTCTTGTGACACGCCAAAAGATCTTTGATGGCCTCATTTTTTTTTGAGTTCGTGAGTTTGCCTTTGATGCCATTAACTTTGACCTTTGTATGTGCATGTACCATGTTGTACGCAATCATCAAATGGATAACTGTATCAATTAGATCCTCCAGGTTCTTGTGCGGCTTTGTAGATATCTCATTGTCAGCCCCGCCACCTTCAATGCTGAGTTGGGTTTCACATTGCTTTGATTTACTCAAGCAGGAGGCAAGGTATTCAACTGCTCCCTGTTCGAGTCCAAGAGGATCGGTCGAATTTGATGTTGGTGCAACATATGGTTTGGGTGCAACCACATCGTATGAGACTAAACTAATGGATTAAAACATAACATTTGCCCAAAAATGTTTAGCTGGATTGGCAGGGTAAAGAAGGCTCTGAACCATTTTGAAGAAGGAGTGTTCAGATTTTGGGAGATTCTCTGGAGGTTTAGCTGATTCCTTCATCAATTTGAGATTCCAAATGTTGTGATCAAAAAAGGCTTCTGTTTTGGTTGGCTTAAAACAATCTAACCCTGTATATTGCAATTTATATCACCAGTCAAAAGCCAATAAACATGTATCATGCACAAAGATAAAACTCACCTGCCATCTCAAGGTCCTCCAGCCAGGCCAACATTTTAAGCTCTCGGTTACTGATCACCTTAATACCAACAGGCAGGAATGTATGAGCATCTTTTGTTGGTAAATTGTCCCATCGATTTTTGTAAATACTATTGATATTATCAAGCCCCCTTTTCCATGATTGTTGAGTAATATTGGAATGATAATTCAAAATGCCTGCAAACTCTTCCATGCAGGATAAAAATATTCCTTGAAAAGTAGCAGACAATGACACTTCGGGCTCAGGGTCAGGAACTATATCAGTCATATCTCGTCCCATTGTATCATGTTTAATTGTTTCCCTTTCTTGAAAGGCTTGAATATTCCGAGAGGCGGGAGGGGTTGAATCATGCATTTTTTCATTCGGTATTGGGGGGCTTTCAGTATGTGGAGCTTCATCATGGATTGTTTCATTGAGTATTGGTGGGGGTTCAGTATGCGGAGGTTGATTATCAATATGGTCCCCTTCAACATTGATAATTTCATGACCTTGATCGCGAGAATCATTTGCGGCTTCAAAGGTACGGCGTTTTTTGTTTGTTTTTTTGGTCGCATGTATATTTGGTCTTTTTCCTAATCCTTTGCCTGGAAATCCAATGACGACTCGAGATCCTTCAGGTAGAGATTCTTCCACCTCCACACCTGCCCATATATTGTAAGCAGCTATTTTTATCAACTTTGTTTTGAATTAGTAATGGACTTACGGTTCAAATCCATTTTGAGCAGGCTCATGGCTTCAGCAATCTTTTGACGCACATAATCAGGAATTTTACTATCATTTTGGATTTTTTCGAGCCTTGGGATTGTTTGAGCAATGTTGGAGACAAATTGTTCCTTTCATATAATTTCCACCTCCCCACTGAAAATTACATCATCTTGCCCATCATCTTCTGTCGGTGCACAAGGTTCAACAGTATTTTCCTTCTCATAAATTTTAAAATTCGGTTTCTGAGAGCTTGGAGGCTGACCTGAAATAAAGGCTATGACACAATATCAGGTTTTGGGAGATTAGAAATATTCAAGATGGATGCATACTCACATTCTGGAAGAACTGGTGGATCTTGATTATCTTCATGAGACTGGCTCTCTACTTCAATGCCTGATTCACGACTACTGGCGATATCAGAGATTTCACTTCCACTCTCTGGGGCTGAAGTTGGTCGTTCATTGAATTCATGTGAATTTCCCAGGGTTTGGGCCATAGTGGAGGTAGTTTATTAAGCAAATAGATTGTGACGAGTTGATTGATAACTTGTTTGAAGATTTTTGAATAAGAAGATCCAAATTGAAGGAAAAAGGTGCAAGTAAAATAATTGCATTTGCAAAACGTGATTTGTCGGGAAATTGAAGGAGGAAATGTTTTGCAAATTATTTCATATCATGCAAATGAAATCACTTCCCTGTGAGACATTGAATAAAGTTGACTAGTGAGAAACCTACTAAAGTCAACTTTTGAACTATTCAATGCTCATGAGGTAAGGACTAAGCAAAGTGTTCCATTTGAATGATATGAAATAAAATGGTTTTGTTGGCGAAACAGGAGACACAATTCTTGTCTTAAATAGTCCACTTATTAGGTTTTAATTTGTGAGTCTCATGATTTAAACCCTAACCACAACATTGTGAGTATACTGACCAATTTCCCCTTAGGTCCTGTTGGCAGAGAAGGCCACTCAGCATATTTTGGCGATTGCGTTCATCGTGTACACCAACAAGCCACCGTACACTATGGCTGTAGGACGGAAGCGTAAGGATAAGTCGTGTCGGGAGCATGTTGAGAGGCACTCCGCGAGCGTAAGGATAAGTGGTGTCGGGAGCATGTCGGGAGGGCACCACACAAGTGTAAGGATAAGTGGTGTCGGGAGGGCACTACACAAGCGTAAGGATAAGTGGTGTCGGGAGGGCACTACACAAGCGTAAGGATAAGTGGTGTCAGGAGCATGTCGGGAGTGCACTCCGCGAGCCTAATGATCGTAAGCAGTGTCAGGAGCATATTGGGAGGGCACTTGAGCGAGCGTAAGGATAAGTGATGCCGGGAGCATGTCGGGAGTGCACCATGTGAGCATAAAGATGGTATGGGCGGGGGTGTGAAAGTGTAAGGAGTGGTGAGGACGGAGATGGGGGGGCAGTGTCCGAGTCTCATCTGGAGGGCGGTACGGGCTCGTAAGCATGCAAAGCATCGGGGCGGATTAGGTGGGGATGCAGAAGCCAATGAGGTGAAATTACCCAAACATTGTGAATAGTGTTGAAATGGGTTTGGGCTTTGAGTGACATTCTCATGTGACACATGTGACGATTGACGTTGTCTTGACGCTGACGTGACGTGACCCACCAAATCCAGTGACTATAAAGTGACACTAACACGACTAGAGCAAGATTTTATACTGACAGCGGTGCGATGTGAAGTCAATCGCCAACGATTGATGCGAGATTTGCCCTGGTGATTGGTCAGTATGCTAGATGGCTCAGAGACTTTAAAAATGCTATTAATAATACCAAATTGTCGTGAGTTTCCCCTCAGGAAACATATCACACTGTTGCTGACATTTTTGGATTCAGTTGAAAATATATTGCTCCCAATATTAATGTTTGAAACTGGAAAATAACAAGGTGAGGCAGTCCTTGAAGTGGGATGACTTGTGGATTGCACGGTAGTGTCTAAGCTGATCCAATCAACTATTTCCCTTGTTGCATGAAAATTCTGTAAGTACTCAACCAGGCAATCATAATTTTCTTGGTCATGGCAGGATGGTTTGTTATATTTAGGGTGATTGAACAGGGAAGGTTGCTGTGATTCGAAAAGATGTTTTATTTCACATGGCACGGATGGGGATTTCAGGAGAACGGAAAGGTTGGAACATCGACAGATATGTTGAAGTGAGTTTTTATCTATATCATCTATCCAGAGTTGCAAGAAGTTAGTCTTATTCAGTTCAGGTGTTTAATCAATGTCAATATATTGATCTTATTAATTGACGTACAGATTTTGTTATTTGTTAGCATCTTTGCAAATAATTCAATCAAGCGCTCATAACCCTATGTGGCTGAGGCTTGTGCTGGGCCCCAATGTTGGAAGAGTTTGGGAATATGATAAGAAAAATGATGATTTGGTTTACTTTTCTGTTTTGGGAACAGGTGTTGATTGGAAAGGCAGAATGTTTTCCAATGTTCAGCAAATGCAGTTGCATCATCCTTTGAAACATTTCAACTTGTGGCAATGTCAATAGCACCAATCAAATGGAATGTATTCTTGGTTGGTTCATCTGAAAGTTATTCTGACTGACCCATTTTTCTTTGAGTGTTGGCGGATTGGTGTGCATCTAATGACATCTGTTGACTGAGCATTAAAAATGGAATATAGACCTTATATAAAAGAGCCCATTCAGTGGCTTTTAAGCTACCATGAGAGGGGGAACCCATGTTCCAAGGTACTCTTGTCCATGATGAGGGAATTATTGTCTCAGATATGATTTTTCGGAGATGCTCCAGAGCCTCACCCTTGATCTGGTGATCACTCAGTGCAGTGATATCCAATTCAGAGGGGATTTCAGAAGTGTGGATGTAATCCGCATCAAATGAAGGAATCTCTACAGAACCACTAGATGGATGTTCTGTGTGAGGGGTGGGCATTGGGAAGTGGTTTTTTTCAGGTGGAAGTAGTGGGGACTGGCTCATTTATTATTTTTTCTGTGTCTCTTCTCAGGGAGCGGGCCTCTCTCAATGTGATTTTATCAAGAGAGCTGTTGCAGGTCATGGAATCTGAGTCTGAACTGTTGGTGTCATTGGATTTCCTGCGGGACCTGAGGTAAATTTTTGATTTGGACTCTGCAATGCACAATTTGAAAGTTGCATGATCCTTCAAAATTCCAAGTATTAAATTATGCATTATGTCAAGATTAACCATTCTGGTTGCATCCCAATACGGAAGGTCTTCAAAAATTGAATATCACACTCCATACTCACAGAAAATTGCTTGTCTTTGTTGTGGGGTTGCCCTGTGTAGTGAAATTGAGGACCAATTTCTTCAATTTGAGCTTTGTGAATGGTTCAAAAATTACAAAAGTGGTTTTCTGAATGGGAAATAAATCCAGTAAGCTTGTGCATGGCAACCACATCCACAATGGCTGTGAGGATGGCAAAACACATAAAGGATCCTGAAGGACCTGTTGAGGTGGGTGGAAAATGGTAACCTTGCCATAGCTCTTTGAGCTCGTTGATGAGTGGAATTAATAAATAATTCAATTGAAGGGAAGTTGGCTCCTTCGGACCAGGGATGATTCCTGCAACATAGACATTCTCTGGCTTCAATCTTTCACTTGGGGGGAGATTAAGACAAATAAGCAGGATAGGTCCAATGCTGGCCAACCGGGTTGACTTTCCATGTGCATTAAATGAATCCACATAAATGGAGAAGGCCAATGCACCAGGAATGGACATGAATGGGGGGTTGTTGATATTTCTAGTGCCAGTGAAGTGTCTCCAGACCAATCCATCCCAGACATCACATTTTGGGGAACCTACGGGAGTTTGGGATTGTAGATGTTGATGAAGAATTTCCATAATTCCAGCCTGCTGGAGAAATCTGGCAAGCCAATTTTTGAATGGTTGATAAATGAAATGTTTTGTTGGTATAAAGTTTTGCTTCATGTTGGTTGTGTTTTGGGTGTGGGCTTCAAATGAATAGATGAATTTGCCTAATGATTGTGTGCAAGGGGGATCATGATCATTTGGGTCATTATGGCATTGACAGTGGGGTTGGTCAGTTGAGACTGATTCAGTAAGGTCATTAAGAGAGAAACATTGAGGACAACATATATAGTTTTGAATCACTGGTTCCAATTGGAGATGTTCAAATATGGTACTCAGATCTTGAGGTATATGGAATTCAGGAGTGGGGGGACCACCGGAGCTTGAGATGCTGGACTTGATCAGCAGTTTTAGGGTGGGGTTGAGAATGCGTGAAGCCCTGCAGGGTATATTATACCTTAATGATAGAATGGCAGATATTATCATTCCAAGGTCTTGTGGGGGAAGGGTTTGACTGCTGCTGTATGGTCTCTGTGCAGTTGAATTGAGACCTGGTGCTGTGGAGAAGGTGCCCTGGGTCAATTGTGAATAATCAGCTGGAAATATTTGATCCAATAGAAGTTGTGGGGACTCGGATCCTGATGCAGAAGTAGGTATGTTTGGAAGAGATTTGGGTGCAATGGTTGATTTGAGCTTTTTAATGTGCTGTTTATATTGGAAAGGTGTGAAGGCAACTCCCTGCCTATCACCCTCAGGGGAAGAGTGTGTTTGAGTTGAGCAGTGTTGAAACATGCATATATGCATTGAGGAATAGCGGCGGTTTGTCATTGTTGCAGGAATTGGGAGTATGGTTGGTTTGTGTATAAATATCTATGGCTGATGTGAAAGTATTTAGGAGTGTTATTAATTGGAAAAAGAATTGAGTGATTATTTATGAAGGGGGAGATGATTTGAGCCATCTGATAATCTTATCCCATTTGTAATGGTGCCTGAGCTGCAGCTGATAAGGTGGAACATGTCTCATCTGGATGGCAGAATTGGTTAGGAGTTTAATTGGGTAAAATGCCATGCTGCTCAATGCTCATACATTTTGTCTTTTATTTACACATGGTGATACTGCGGTTTTGACCCTTGAGGGCCATTCCAATAGGGATGTGTCAACATTGAATTGAGGGTATTGACATTCAAGCCATGTATGCTGGCACGCCATTGTACATGGCTTAAACCTTATCACAGACATAACAATATAACTCTATTACATAAGGGGTTGGAGTGCAGCTAAAGTCTTGGTATTTGATTTGAGTGCAGCAGGCTTTTAATTGGTTGGAATGTTATTTGGATTGTCTCTCCTTTCTTGAAAAGGTGATGTCTCTTTTATGGGTAAATCCTCCATGAATATACCCCTTTACAGATGTACAATGCTGTGGAATGTCAATGCATATATTTGCAGTTTGCATAATTCACAAAATGTGACAATGGGGAGGCAGAAATGTTACCAAATATAATTACTTATGTATGATGGGTCCCCTTTGAGATCAAGGGAATATTAAATTATATGGTGGTAGGCTGTACAGGGTGGTTGCCAAAAAAAGCGGAGGAGCTCAAAAGGAGACAGGGAGGATTCTCCTAAAAAGAGGCTCATTGGACTTCCAATAAGACTGTTTTTAGAAATATTCATAGAATATCTCTATTCTAAATTTGAAAATATTTCATCTCATATCACTCTATTTTATCATAATACTGAGGTGTTTTGTCTAGTTAAAAATATTACTTTACTTTTTCAGCCCTTATGTCATCTTCCAAGTCACATAGATCCCGTTCAGGTTCTGTTAGTGACTCGGATAGTGAATATAGCATAGAATATGTTCAGACACAGTCACCATTGAGTCCCGAAATTCCTCCCACAACCCCTATTGCATCCTCAATGAATGTATCAGGTCTTAACATTGATTTGGGAAATCTGAAGGCTCCAACTTCAAGCACTTGGTTGATCCCAAATATTTGTGTCAGTCCAATTCTGCCAAATCCCACTAATACACAAATGCATGTGTCTCAGGGGCCACAAGGAACACCTCAAATCTCATCAAAAGCTAATCCCCAATCAAAATTTCCATGTTAATTCCTCCTTAATCCTGGATGGAAGCCAGTCGCATCCCAGGATCCCTTTGGATGAAGTAAAAAGCCAACCCTCAATATTCCATCATGATCTCAGGTTCATGTGGGCAATGAAATGCACATGGATGGGGGGTGACGAAAAAGACCATTGGAAAATGTACCTTGGAGTGGTCTGTCAGAGGGAAATCCAGGATTTACGCTTCATCATAGTGAGTCATTTTAATTTCAGAGTATAACCTTTTTCACAATTTGATATTTTTGTTTCATGGGTTAGATATGGCACCTAAAGGCAAGTCAGTCCGATCTCAGGAGCCAATTAAAGATTGTGAGTATGACCAGTCTTTATTAATTTTTTGATGTATTAACGGATGATGTGCATGGCAGGTGATGAACTTTATGCATCTTCACCTCTGGTCCATAAATAGAAAATCACTGGACGTCATCATCCATATGCCTCCAAACCAAGAACAGCTCATGCCAGTTCATCAAGAGAAAAAATGGTGGATGATGAGGATGAGAACATGTCTCCAACTCAAATGGAAACAAATGTCAAACCACGGAGGGACAATTTCACGGCGCATGAGCATGGCACTCAGTCAAATAGTGAGTTCACCCATCCTCAAATGCCCCTTGCCCAGAGTATGCTTGAACAATCCGAGGTCAGACAGCAAAGGAACCAGGCTCGTAAAGCTCACAATGTGGAGAAACATGCAATTCAGAAGGAGTAAAAAAATGGCTGAAAGCAGAACTTCCAGAGAATTTCCATGGAATGAGATCAGCAGTACACGCCCATTGCCTGTTCCTACTCAAAGTTAGCGATAAGGATTTTTCCTCACTACCAGCACCACCCAACACAGAAGAGCATGAAATTGCAATTCAAGTGGCTGGTCATCTCGGATATGTCCCTGATGATGTTTTCAATGAGCCATCAACACAGGTTCAGTCTCAGGGTTTCCAAAGCTACTGCAAAAATGAGCTCCACAAGCTAGGACTAAAGCGATTCACTCGGGACTGGGAGAGCTCATGGCAACATCCGTTCAAAGAGTTGATGTCTATGGTGTTTTACTGTACATTCCGTCTTGCACTTGTCAGAACCGAGTATCATCATTACTGTTGGAACAAGGATAATAATAACTATGGGGTTGTGGCGGCTTTAATGGAGCAATATTTCACTTATCACAAAGATTTGTCAAAGGGTTAGTTACTGTATCTCTTCTTCATTGTGAGCAAAGACTTATGATGATCTACTTGATTATGTGCAGACCTAGGAGTGCTGTCGTGAATGGTGTGATATGGCTAAATTTCCCATTCTAGAATCACAATTCAATGACCCTTGAGTATGCTCAGATACTGAGGAGGTACTGGAAAATGGCCGTCAAGTTTACCACAAAGTGGGATTATGTTGGTGCTCCCAGCTATTTAATGAATTGGTATTAAAAATGGATTGGGACATAAAGTTTCGTAATTGCATTGAAAAAAAGGGTAAAAAAAATTATTGATAGATTGCAAGAATTACAATTGACAGATGATGGTGATATTCCAGAAGGCCTATCATTTCAGTTATTTGATCAAGATTGGCTCAAGAGCTGTAGTATGTTGCAGACTAGCACCCTCAAAATACTTGACATGCCAGTTATTAGGCCGAATGGTGATGCTCTGCAATAACTTAGTAAGATAAATGTATAGCACTGTTACAAATGAACATTTTGTGAATTATCTGTGCAGGTGTAATACAATCTAATTATTATTTCTTAAAGATGCAACAACTTGCTAAATATGTCAGAATATAGACAATATGAATTGGAATGTACCAACGTCTCCCTTGAAGATAATACTCTATTGCTCATTTTCATTGAGGAAATATTGAAGGAGTTCAATCCAGCTCATGGTGTTCATAATTGCGGACCTGTGCCAGGGTGAGCAGATTTTATCAACTTGGTCAAACACAAATTATATAATATCAGTAAGGCTCACGCAGTTAATGATTTTTTCTTTTCTTGGACCTATTGGTGATTGGAATATGGCATTCCCATAAGGAAGGATTTTAGAATAGCCATACAATCAGGGTCAAAGATGAGCTTGAAAGCTAGCTTCCACATGTTGACCTCAACTGAATGAGGAGTGATATAGTGGATGACCTTTACAGGTTGCTGTTGGCCAATACGATGGAGTTGATCAACAGCCTGAGCCTCAATGGCTGGGTTCCAATTTGGCTCCTGGAAATGTGGATGTCAGGGGCCGAAAATCAGGGTATAATTTTGGGGTTCCCCTCACCATTCCATAGACAATATTAGCACAATTTATATTGAGGCCAGTTCCAGCTGCGGCAATGGATGCAATCAGTAGTTCAAATTCATGATTATTGAAGAAATTCTCCAGTGCCTTCTCCTGCACTCGTGCTGTAATTGTTCCATCAATTCGTGCTGAAAGGATAGAGTGATGGGCAAGTTCAATACCAATTTTACAATAAAAAACAGTCATATGGATTCAATTGGTAATGGATGCATATCAGAATTAACTCACAAATCAAGAAATTGGGTCCATTGGGTATAAACCACCGATTTGGTTGGACCACACCTTGTTTGTTTGTTCTTCATTAAGCTTTGTAGGAGGTGTGCAATTTTACTACTCATCATGCATGTTTCCACATCCACAATAGTTTGTTTGATTGTTGGGGAGTTATCCTGAGTGCTCCTGCCCTCGTGGTCTTCCAAATCGGCCTCCACAATTGTGTTAAGCATGATGTGATGGTTACAACATATTTGCAGCTTATGAATATTTCCGAAAAATTCTCCTGGTCCTTTGCTTTTGGATGATAGGAATTCTTTGTATAATGTGGAATATTCTTGCTGCATGGTTGGGTTGAGTGGGAGCAGCTCATAATGATGGCTAATAGTGGGGGGGATTCGAGATGTGTGGTTTTGGTGCGGCGCAAACTTAAATGCCTCTATGCCAAATGCAAAATATCATTTCTACCCTTGGCAACACTACTCAGGATGAATGGTGACCAGTTATCTTGATCTGAGCTCTGGGGTTGGGTGATGAATGATATTATGCCCAAAAGGTCATAAATGGTGTTGTGAATAGGTGTGCCCATTAAACATATTCAACGGGATGAAAGGAGACTATTAATGGCATGGTGAGTGGCAGTGTATTGAAAGCAAATGTATCTATAAGATGGGGGAAGGGTTATTGGATATAAAAGGTAATTTGAATCATTTAAGCTCAGAAACTCACTGTACTTCATCCAAAATTATACAATGCCAATTGATGTTAAAAATCAATGATGTAGAGGTATTGGTTTGCTTAAATTCTTGGGTGATAGTATTGTAAGAAGTGATAATGATATCATATTTTAAGATTTTGGCCTTGGATAATGAGTGACAAGTGGGACCATGGTAGATTTTGGCATGCTGCGCTCCAGCCTAAGCATGCTTGGATATTTCTGATTGCCAGTTGGTAATCAAGCGAGGGGGGCAGACGATCATGGTGGGCATGGAGCAATGGGGGTTTGCAATCATCTGCTCCTTGGAGGTACCAGTTGGAGCAATGGCCTGAATGGTTTTACCTAATCCCATATCATCCGCAAGCAGTCCTCCAAGAGGGTTATTTGTCGAAAGGGATTCAAATGAGCTAACAACCTTGTTTGTAATGATGTGGCTGACATTAAAAGTGGATCCTGGGGGTGAGGTGCCTCAAAGGTTACGGGCTGATTGGCCATTGGGGATTTCTCGATCCCCGAGAAAAGCTAGTCCAGTCTTTTGATGAGGGAGGAGGGGGGTTTGAATAATGGAATGGGGCGTGGCCATCATGGGGAGGTCTGATCCACTTGGTAATTGTATCAGTTTTTGCTTGGAAATCAATGATGAAACAGCAGGATATGAAGCTGCTGTTGAGTTTGAAGCGGTAAATGTCGGAGTAAAGGGTTGACATTGACTATGGGTATTACAGTCATATTCTTTGAGCATTTTAAGCTTGAAATCTTGTGGTCAAAAGCTTTCAATTATGAATAGAATGTTTGGATACCATGTGTGAGCCTTAGAGGTAATTTCATATACCCAAAAGACCACAAATACACAATTAACATATAAATATAAATAAAATAAATTTATTTATATTATTAAAATAAAAATATAAATATAAAATTATATTCAAAATAAAAAATTCAATTACAATTTAAAAATAAAATTAAATTACATTTTGGAATTATAAAAGTACATTTATATTTGAAAAAATTAAGTAAAAATGAAATTTTAACAAAATTGAAAAAAAAAAAATAAATTTGGCAAAAAGCTAAATAAAAATTATTATAACTTTTTATCCAATAAATAAACATATGAAAATTGTTTCACCATTGGATTCCTCATAAAAAGTCAGGTGGGGTCACCTCTGAGTGAAATTCTTGTAACTCAACTCTAAATAAGCTTAAATTAAGTTTTTAGTATTTTCAATACAAAAGTTGAAAATCCTCAAAACTTTAATTTAATTCACACCACATGTGGTGTGAACCATCAATTTTTGTGTTAAAATTGAGGTGTTGTGTTTAGTTTAGAAGTTATGAGGAATTGAAGTATTTTCAATTGAATTCAATTGAAATGTCAAAATGTGCGCGTGTATTACATAAGTGAACTTTGATTTACATATGAGGTATCAATCATTACTGTATTGTACTGTACAATTCAATTGAATTACATATGTAAATTATAAGTATAATACATGATGAGGAATTAAAGGAAAAATAAATTGGAAAGATTAAATTTGGCGGGGAAAAGGAACTCTAGCTCTAAGAGGGAGCTAGACCCCCAAACTCCTTGCTGACAGGGGTGAGATGTCAAAATACATGCAAAGGTTCATCACTTTTGGCCTGGAATTGAGTTACAGGGTCTGTGGACTCAATTGATGATGAGGTTTTGATACCAACTGTGGTAGTTTTAGCTGTTGCCAAGAGGGTAAAACTACCCTTAAGATAAAACAATCATAGTAAAAACAGTTTTAACTGCTTTCTACGCGTCTTACACACATTCTGACGTGTTTTGAAGGCTCTAGGCCAGGTATTGCTATAGTAATGGCTGATTTAAGGGCCTAAAATGGCTAAAAATGGCTTAAACCAGCCCTTTTTGGTCTAAACCAGGGTTGAATGATGTCATAATTGGCTTTTCTGTTGTCAGACTGTTTTTCACGACTGACACGAGTAAAATTTACTTTTGGAGTAAGAGAATTGATGGCTATAAAAGAATGTCTTCTTTGCCCCACTTTTCTCTTCATGTTAGAATCTTTTCCTTTTATTAATTAGTTTAAACACTGCTAAACCAATCAATAAAGGATTCCAAAAATCTTTTTTAAATAATTTTGAGCCTTTTAACCACTTGAAAATTCATTATTAATCATTGTTCGTAACTTTTATAATCATTTTTACCCCTGAACCACCCAAAAGTGAATTAAAGCATCTTTCATCACTGTAAACTTTGTCACTTTGTTTCCAAATTCACTCTGGTGACTTTTGGGCATTTTTTCCCTTTAATATTCTTTTTAAAGACTTTGTTCTTTAATTAATTTCTTGCAGTTCTTTGCTCAATTAATTCCAATTGAAATTGCTCTTGAAGAAATTTCCTTTGTAGCCTTAAATATCTCTTGTATAGTATTTTTGGATAACTTTTTATTGTTGGTAAAACAATAAATCTTTATAATATTATTGTTTTATACTAATAAAGTTATAAACAATGAAATTGGCGTGTTTTCTCTTAAAAATAATATTTCTTACTATTTTTAATTGATTTTTACCTTATACAAATTTTGAGGACAGGAAAAGTACTTGATTTTTAATCAAAGTTTCATATCCACACCTTACATTTGGGGGCCCAGCCGTGATATTTTACCTTTGAAATATTTTTCACCCTTTTTAAATCCTTTTTCTTATATTGAAAAATTTAAAAAACATATAAAAAATACCTATAGTTCAAAAAATCCATAAAAAATAATTTTTTTAATATTATAAGTGAGGCTTATATTATAATTTCTTTTTTTGAAATATCCTTTTTTTACTTAATTAATTTGTTTTTTCATTGATTTTAGTGTCTGACAACGTGTTAAGACAAGAAAACATTGAAACAGCCTCAACAGTAACCAGCATTATTCCTGCCAGTACTGTTAATTCTGATCATAATAGTACTATTATTGTGACTCAGAATATTCAACCAGAGCCATTTTCTTCCGAATTAGTCAACTTGGAAATAAGTAATACTATTCAGAAAGCTAAAGATTTGGCAATAGTAAGTTTTTTGACGTGAAATTACTATTTTAAGCCTTTTTAACCATAATTATTCCTTCAACCAGCTCAGGAGTCAGCTATAGCCCCTCAAGCAGCTCCCAGAAAGATAATAGACATGATTATGGAAGAGGCCAATCATGTACAGAAGGAAAAGAGTCAGTTGATGACTTCCAAACAACTAAAATGGGGCATTCTGAAGCTGATAATACCATTTTACCTTCAAAAAGAGCTGACACCGCCACAACAACCCTCTGTAGACATATACAAAGCCAGCCACAGTGCATACAACAATGCACTCCAGTTCAAGGAGTACCAGATCCTTGCAGACCTGTGGAAGAATTGCATGAATTCTTACCTGACAGTGAAAAAATTCCTGGGCCATCCCAATACTTGCAAATTGCCCAATGGATGGAATCTATTGATGGAGAAGAAAAACATGATGCTTTTGACACTAGAATGGAGGCAAAACAACTCTCCACCACCCAAACCAGTGCCAAAAACAGCCCCAGTGGCCAGCAGCAGAAATTCCAACGTGAAAAAGCAGCCACAAGCTCCAAACAAGGGCAAAGGGAAGGCACCAGCCCCAAAACCTTACAGCCAGGGCTACAGAATCCCAAATATTCAACAGGATGCCATGGAAAATGTATTTCATATGGCCAGAACCATGATGGAATTACAAAAGAAGGAGGACGCAAAATTAAAATATCAAAAATGATTTCTGCTACTTTTGATTGTATTCCAGAGTTGTATAAAGCCATTTCTGACGTAAAAAGTCATCTTTCTGATAAAAATACATCAATTTGTGACAATCTTAAAACAAATAACTTGAGTCTGAGTCAAATAAATGATACACTTAAATGCTTTGAAACAGTTTTAAGAACAATGAAAACTTCCAATAATGATAATTCTTTTAGTATTAAGATAAATGAACAATCTGCCATTATTAAAGAATTAACAGACAAATATTCTAAATTCAATATTGATGACATAATTGAAACAAGAATAAAACAAGCCATCAACACTATCAAAGAAGATAATAAAAAAGCCCTTGATGATATTTCAAAATCATTTGCAGAAGTAAAGACAAATACGATTGCCTTGAAAAAGCATTTTGATACCTCAAGAGAGGAATTATCAAAAATAACAATAAAGTTAAATGAAGTTATATCTGATGATACTAAACAAACAGAATTATGGAATGAGCTTACATATAAAGAGGATGATCCTATAAAGAATGTCATAGACTCTAAACAAAGCTTACAACATGAATTAAGAAATTCACAAAGGTGCAACAACAGTAAAATGAATGATATTGAACAACTGCTAAACACCTTTCCAAGAATGTCTACACCTCTGAACCAAAATGAGGGAGCAAGAATTCCTAATCCACAAGTATTATATTGAAATTTCACAGTTAAAAGATGAATTTTCTACTTCTTTTCATAACTTGGAACCATCAATGGGCCAAGCACTCTTGAAAGAAGTTCCAAAACTAGAAGAATGGCCTCACTTCAGTGGTGAAGGAGAATATTATCATATGGAATTCATTAGAGGTATTGACATGATCAAAGAGGATTTTGAATTACCAGACAGATTGGTAACAGCCAGATTTAACACCTTGTTTACCAGATCAGCTCACAGATGGTACATAAAAATAAGACAAGCACATGGACACCAGAGTTGGACTTGGTGGAAAACCCAAATCATTAACAAATGGGCAAATGATGCTTGGAGGTTTAAAGTTGAAACAGCCTTTGAATCTGCCAAATTTAATGCTGATAAAGACAAAGCTTTACCATGGTTTTGCCAACAAAAAGACAGATTAACAGCATTATATCCTGATATGTCAGAATTTATGATCCATAGAAAATTCTGAGACAATGTGGAGGTAACTTAAAGCATGTGATCAAAAGCAGGACTACTGAACAATCTTCACCAGAGGATATTATCAATATATTGGAAGAAGTAACCACCAGAACCAAAATTGACTCTAGTAGGGTGAATCTCAAAACAAGGTTTAATACACCTTGGAAAGATTCTGTGGACAAAAACCCCAAATAAAATTCTAATAATATGAAGTATAAATCTGCTGATACAGTCAGAAAATGCCATATTTGTCGAAGCACCACCCATTTAGCCAATGAATGTCAAAAGAAGGGAAAAATCAATGAAATTGATATTGAAAAGGAACCTGATGTTGAAAAGGATGACATAGTTGAAGACAATTCAGATGATAAGTCATCAATATTTTCTGAATCTTCAAAAGATATAGAAAATATCAATGCAACTTTTGACATCATGGAATCTTATTCCCACTTGCCACAATTGAGCAATGGTCAACTTGATTTATCAAAAGTTCAAGATGCACAACTTATGAAAACAAAACCAAACAGGGGAAAAGGTTATACAGCTGGTAACTCCTGTATAACAGAAGTGGTGATTTACAACAAATGCACCAAACTTTTTCTTGACCCAGGAGCCTTCTGCTCTTGTGTTGGAAAATCTTTTCTTAAGACTTGTGTACCAAATTTTGAAGACCAATTGTTACCAATTGATGGTATAAAATTCAACAGTGCAAGAAATACAATGAAAGCATTAGGAATCTTTGAGAACAATGTCATATTCCCACACATAAATGGGAATTTGAGAATCACAGTTGAATTTGTTGTTATGGAAAATTGCTCTAGTACCCATTTTATATTGGTAAATGACTATTTAATCATGTATGGGATAGATTTGCATAATAAAAAAGACAGATACTTTACTATTGGAGACAATAAGCGCCAAAAATTTGCCTTTTTACCACTTAAAAGACAAATTGCAGTAAATAAAGTATCACCAGTCAACTTACAGTTGGAGAAATTCAAGTCTGAGAAGTTAAATGAAGATGAAATAAGCCTTCATCTGACTGATAAACAGGAAAATGAACGTTCTTCCCTTTTGTATGACCACAGAGGAGCATTTGCTTCAGACAAAGAACCTCTAGGAGCAATTATTGGTCATGAAGTTGACATAATTCTTAATATTGAGAGACCTTATCCACCACTCTTAAGAAGACCTGCATATCCAGCAAGTCCAAACTCAAGAGAAGCTCTAGAAATTCATATCAAAGAACTTCTGGACCTTGGTGTAATAAGAAAACTAGGCCACAATGAAGAAGTAGAAATAACTACACCAATCATAGTGGCATGGAATAATGCAAAATCCAGAATGGTTGGGGACTTTAGAGCTCTGAACACTTACACTGTTCCAGACAGATACCCAATACCAAAAATCCAAATTGCCCTTACTCAAACATCTCAAGCAGTGTATATAACCACTATGGATGCCCTTAAAGGATTGCATCAAAATGTGGTGACACCAAGAGCAAGAAAATACTTGAGAATTATTGTTCATTGTGGAGTGTATGAATAATTGAGGATGCCCTTTGGTATAAAAAATGCACCTTCACACTTCCAAAGAATGATGAATGAAATCTTCCCTGAAGAACTCTCAGAGGGATGGTTAATCATTTACATTGATGACATTATTGTCTGTTCCAAGACTTGGGAGGAGCACATGCACAGATTGTCCAGAGTTTTGACAAAAATTCAATAAGTCAACATGAAAATCTCCTTGAAGAAATGCCATTTTGGATTTAAAGAACTTAAGGCACTAGGACATGTTGTATCTGCTTTATCCCTTGGAATTGACAAAAACAAAGTTGCAGCAGTATTGCTAAAAGCCATGCCTCAGAACAAGAAAGAAATTCAGTCATTCTTAGGTTTTGCAGGATATTACAGGCAACACATTAAAGATTTTTCATCCATAGCAAGACCACATTATAAATTGTGTGACAAAGACACAGTATTTGAAATGACTGTTGACAGAGTCAAAGCTTTTAAGTCTCTAAGAGAAGCATTGACCACTGCTCCACTCTTACTGATGCCAGACTTTAAATTGACTTTCAAGCTGTATATTGATGCCTCAGGGGATGGGCTAGGTGCTGCACTTCACCAAGTTCAGATCATAAATGATAAGCCTGTAGAAGGACCAATATGTTTCATATCCAGGCAAATCAAACCAACTGAAGCCAGATATGGAGCAAGTCAGATGGAATGTCTATGCCTTTTCTGGGCCTTGGAAAATTAAACTACTTCTTAGAGGGATGTGTTTTTGAGGTGATAACAGATTGTATAGCTGTCAAATCACTTTTAAACATGAAAACACCCAACAGACATATGCTCAGATGGCAAATAGCCATACAAGAATACAGAGGCAATATGACTATTGTTCATAAGGATGGGAATATTCATAAGAATTCAGATGGACTAAGCAGATGGCCATTACCAAATAATATTGATAATCCTGCTTATGTGCCAGAAGAAGCTTCACCACAAGTTCCAATAGAAGGAATAAGTGTTACAGACTTGAACACCACCTTCTTTGAAGAAGTCAGAAGTAGTTATACTTCAGACAAGAATTGTAGCATCTTATGCCAATTACTTAACAAAGACTGTAAAGAAACCTCTCTAATACATGCATTGGATGAAGTATGGGGAAGATCTTATGATGAAGGAAGATTTCACCTACTGGATGGTATAATTTACCACAGAACCAAGCACACATGTGTCATGACAGTTGTAGACAGGTCATTAATCAATCTTGTACTGAAAGAATGCCATGATAGTCCCTTTTCAGGACATCAGTCTGAAGACAGAACAAGAGAGAAAGTAAAGACCTGCATATGGTGGCCAATGTGGCAGAAAGATGTTGCAGAGTATTGCAAAACTTGTGACATATGCCAAAAGGCAAATAAATCCACTGGCAAGAGACTTGGAAATATGATAAAAATCCAAGAACCAAGCAGACCTTGGGAAATTGGCCATATGGATTGGGTAACTGGCCCACCACCAGGAGGTGACAAAAGCTATAATGCTTGCCTGGTAATTGTGGACAGATTCAGTAAAACTCCAATCTTTTTACCATGCCATAAAGATGATACAGAAATGGATACAGCTCTTCTGATATGGAATAGAGTAGTGTCATGGACTGGGATATTTACAAATATCATTAGTGATAGGGATCCCAAATTCACTTCAGCACTATGGACAAATCTTCACCAATTATTTGGCACTAAACTGTCTTTCTCTACAGCCTACCACCCACAACCTGATGGCCTGGCTGAAAGGATGATCCAAACCTTAGAGGACAGGGTGAGAAGACTTTGTGCATATGGCCTTGAATTCAAAGATTGTGATGGATTTACCCATGACTGATTTACTCTGTTGCCAGCACTGGAATTAGCATACAAAACATCAATCCATGCCAGTACCAATCAGACTCCTGCTATTGTAGAAAAAGGATGGAACCCCAATTGACCCCAAGATTCCTTGAGGAAAGACTTAATTGAAATACATCCCACAGCTACTAGCTTCAAAGGAATGCTATACAAAGCAAGAAAGAATGCAGTAAGGTGCATGGAGGACTCTTTTGCATATTCTAAAGACAAATGGGATAAATCACATGCAACTCCAGATTTCAAAGTGGGGGACCTAGTTCTTGTATCCACCACTAACTTCAATAACATCAAAGGATGTAGAACGTTGAAAAACTACTTTGCAGGACCCTTTGTGATTATAACCCTCCATGGAGAAAATGCTGTTGAAGTAGAGTTATCTGAAGAACTTAGCAATAAGCATCGTACATTTCCAGTGAGCTTGATAAAGCCATATAAGTCTAGTGATGCTGAGAAATTTCCCTTGAGGAATAAGATTACCCAAGTTATACCTACTATTGAGACATCTGGTACTAAGAAAATTACCAAAGTTCTTAAGGAAAGGAAATTAAGAACCAAGAAAGTAAGGGAATACCTTGTTAGGTACAGTGACCCAACTTGTGAAGATGAATGGTTAGAAGAAAAAGATATACCAGAAGCTACCAAACTCCTCAGGAGATTTAGAAACACTAGAAACACCAATATTACAAAGTAATATTCTTTTTTAGGGGGAGGAAATGTGAGCCTTAGAGGTAATTTCATATACCCAAAAGACCACAAATACAAAAATAACATATTAATATAAATAAAATAAATTTATTTATATTATTAAAATAAAAATCAAAATATAAATATAAAATTATATTAAAAATAAAAAATTTAATTAAAATTTAAAAACAAAAATACATTAAATTTTGGAATTATAAAATTACATTTATACTTGAAAAAATTAAGTAAAAATGAAATTTTAACAAAATTGTGAAAAAATAAATAAATTTGGAAAAAAGTCAAATAAAAATAATTATAACTTTTGATTCAATAAATAAACACATAAAAATTATTTCACCATTGGATTCCTCATAAAAAATCAGGTGGGGTCACCTCTGAGTGAAATTCTTGTAACTCAACTCTAAATAAGCTTAAATTAAGTTTTTAGTATTTTCAATACAAAAGTTGAAAATCCTCAAAACTTTAATTTAATTCACACCCCATGTGGTGTTAACCATCAATTTTTGTGTAAAAATTGAGGTGTTGTGTTTAGTTTAGAAGTTATGAGGAATTGAAGTATTTTCAATTGAATTCAATTGAAATGTCAAAATGTGCGCGTGTATTACATAAGTGAACTTTGATTTACATATGAGATATCAATTATTACTGTATTTTACTGTTCAATTCAATTGAATTACATGTGTAAATTATAAGTATAATACATGATGAGGAATTAAAGGAAAAATAAATTTGGGGGGAAAAGGAACTCTAGCTCTAAGAGGGAGCTAGACCCCCAAACTCCTTGCTGACCGGGGTGAGATGTCAAAATAAATGCAAAGGTTCATCACTTTTGGCCTGGAATTGAGTTACAGGGTCTGTGGACTCAATTGATGATGAGGTTTTGATACCAACTGGGGTAGTTTTAGCTGTTTCCAAGAGGGTAAAACTACCCTCAAGTTAAACCATCATAGTAAAAAAAGTTTTAACTGGTTTCTACGTCTCTGACACAAATTATGACGTGTTTTGAAGGCTCAAGGCCTGGTATTGCTATAGTAATGGCTGATTTAAGGGTCTAAAATGGCTAAAAATGGCTAAAAATGGCTTAAACCAGCCCTTTTTGGTCTAAACCAGGGTTCAATGATGCCATAATTGGCTTTTCTGTTGTCAGACTGTTTTTCACGACTGACAAGAGTAAATTTTACTTTTGGAGTAAGAAAATTGATGGCTATAAAAGAATGTCTACTTTGCCCCACTTTTCTCTTCATGTTAGAATATTTTCCTTTTATAATTAGTTTAAACATTGTTAAACCAATTAATAAAAGATTCCCACCACCTTCATCAAATCATTTTAATCCTTTTAACCACGTGAAAAAATAATTATAATGATTGTTTGTAACTCTTATAATCATTTTTACCCCTGAAATACCCCAAAAGTGAATTAAAGCATCTTTCATCATGGTACACTTTGTCACTTTGTTTCCAAATTCACTCTGGTCCCTTTTGGGCATGTTTTCTCTTTAATATTCCTTTTAAAGACTTTGTTCTTTAATTAATTGCTTGCAGTTCTTTGCTCAATTAATTTCAATTGAAATTGCTCTTGAAGAAATTTCTTTTGTAGCCTTAAAATATCTCTTGTAGAATATTTTTTGGATAAATGTTTATTGTTGGTAAAACAATAAATCTTTATAATATTATTGCTTTATACTCATAAAGCTATAAACAATAAAATTGGCGTGTTTTCTCTTAAAAATAATATTTCTTACTATTTTTAATGGATTTTTACCTTATACAAATTTTGAGGACAGGAAAATACTTGATTTTTAATCAAAGTTTCATATCCACACCTTACATTATTTCACTATACTGATCCAGCACAGGAAAATGAAAGCACAACACTGGTGGGCATGTCTGCACAATGCTCAAGGAGGTTAGCAAAAAAATGTGGCAGAAAAGCCACAGCTATTATGAGATTGGTGAGGGGGCAGGCTATCACATCAGGGATGGTAATACAATCTCACCCCATTTAGAAAAATGAGGGAGTGTGGATGCATCTGGGAGCTAGAGGGTCATTGGAGAATAGGGGTGTGGTAATGCGCAGTAGAGCATACACCTGGTTTTGATGGGTTGGAATTGGGGTTATATGGTGGATCACATGAAAAAGAGGTGAAATGGCTCATGTCCGGTGGCATGCCACCATACACCTTTCCAGGATCCCAATGCATCCCAGGCAATTTCTTATGCCTGTCCAGGATCCCAAAGTGTTACACACCAAACCTTGCGCTATAAATCCTTACACCGGGGAAGCCTTCCAACAATGCCAACAATTCCTTACGCCTGTCCAGGCTCCTGACGCTTCACACGCAAAATCCTTATGCCTTTACAGGCTCCCAAAAATTCAAATAATTGCCTACTCCAGGGCAGCCTTGCGACAGCTCCAACACTTTCTTATGCAGGTGCAGGCACCCGACAATTCACACTCAAATCCTTACACTTGTGCAGGTTTCCAACAATTCAAAAAATTTCTTACACCAGGGCAGGCTTCCAACAATTCAAGCGCAAATCTTTATGCCTGTACAGGTTCCTGACGCTTCCCACACGCATCCTTACCCTTGTACAGGTTACCAACATTTCATACCATTCCTTACGCCTGGGCAGTCTCCTGACAATTATAAAAATTCCTTGCACGACTAAGATTAATAGCGTGTGACCATAGGGAAAGCCATGACTCATCAAACTCCTGTGGATTGCTCAAATGTGGGGAACCCACACATCTTTACAGTTTAGAACCATGGAAGTAGAAAATATAGGAGGCAGTAATAGTGACTATTTGCGCATTTTCTGTGAACGAGGTTCACACAAAGAAATACTAACTCAAAGATTTGGTGGGGCACTTGCAAAAATTATTCTCACACAATAGGATATTTAAACCATTGAGGTGAATATGATTTCACCTCAACAAAGAATGTAATATAAATAGAACATAACAATCATTAAATACAAATAATTTATTTAAAAGAAAGTATTACAAAAGATAAAAAGAGGAAAGAATGCAATTTTTTTTCTAAGTACTTGGAGACTATCCTGGTGATGTCCTCCTTTGGATAAGCCTCCAGTGCCTGGGCAAGGAGGGAGTTTATTTCCTCCTGGAATTCCTGGTGCATCCAAAAAGGGAATCATGTGGAGCAATTGGCAATGCTCCAAAAAGATTTACTTGATGGATTTGTGAACAATGGCTTGAGGAATCATCAAGGTCAGTCGTAAGCCAGCGAATTCCTGGCAAGCGTCATCGTGGGGATGAGGGGAGGAGGAGGTGGGGTTTTCAGGGGCACTGGGAGGGAGGGGGATCCGACGGGTGTATTGTTAATGGTGATGACGGAGGGGGGTGGAGTGGGATGAGCTGGAGATGGTTGAAGGAAAGGTGAGGAAAAGTTGGCAAGAGTAAAAAAAGTGAAGTTGGGACTTACCAAAAGGTTTCTCCATTGATTGTGTCAGAGCCACCTCAGGTTCAGGCTCACAAGTCGGAATGTCCTCATGTGGTTTGGAGGATGGACTCAGGCCAGGAATAGGTGGCTCATCCGTTTGGGAGGGTTCTACAAAAGGAGGAACAGGAAGTTCACTTGAGTCAAAAGTGGAAATTAAATGAAACTTTGGCTGCTTACTGCGGAATAAGTCCTCCAACCATTGGGTGCCACTCGGGCCTGGGGTTGGTTGCCACAGAGTTTGCCTGTGAGGCAAACTAGGAATGGGAGAGTCTTGTTGTGGGGGATTTGGTTGGTTTTGTTCCATGCATGATGGAAAAAGGTCAGTATGATTGCGTGAAGAGAAATGAGTTAAGGAGGAGAGATAAAACTTACTTTGGCATTTGAATCCCATGGGTGAAAAGACATGGTGATGATTGGCCCAAGCTCAAATGTCCTCTCTGGTTGAGGAGTGATGTGACCATTGGATGGTGGCCTAAGAGGGGGGGTGGACAAATCAATACTTGAGGGGACTGGGATAATCATCCAGAATCATTCCTGTCTGCCTGTTTGGGGTCCTGGTGCCCATTCCCGCTCATAAATGCTTTCATCATTGCCAACCACAAAGGAGTCCTTGCAAGTGCGTCTTGGTAGGGCACTCCTCTGGCTGCGTGGTTGGAAGGGTTGGACAACAAACAAGCATTTCTTGTGTGCTTGTCGGCAAGCATCACAAGTGTTGGTTGTTGTCAAGGAGCGGATGCAGGGGATAGCCTTCTTAGTGCATAAGCTGCATGACATCTAAAACCAAAACAATTTAGGTTATTACTTAATAGAAAGGATTAGTTCCAGAAAAGAGGAAGACATACAATGAATTATAAATTTAAAATGTAATTAAAACAGAGATGCTCTATATGGAAGTTTTTAAAAGTCTGAAAGAAAGTCAATAATAAGATTTAGGATTAATATTGGAACATAATGTTGATGAGAGTTTTAAATTGAGGAGACTCACAAGGTGGATAGAAGGGGGGTTCTGGATGTATAAGGGGGAAAAACAGACAGAAAAAAGGAAGGGGAGTGAGGTTAGTGGAGTGCAATAGAAAGCAGTGGAAAGGCAGGAAGACAAAGCTGAAGACGCAAAGGAATGAGAAGAGTAGGTGAACTGGGAAAAAGTAAAGGAGGTGAGAAAAAAAGTGGAGGGTGTTTCAGGAGAAGATTGTCTTTTATACAATGGTGAAGCTGAGACAATTGCGGCAGTCACAGCACCCACCAAAGTCTCAGCTTCAAGGCATGTCGGGAAAATTGAAGCTTAGTCACAGCATTGGCTGCGACTGAGAAGGGAAATTCCCGTGTGAGGCAGAGGAACAAAGGGGTTCTGGCTAAGTATTGCAGTTGATTGAATTGTCAGATTCTGTCAAATCCCCTTTGTTGCATTAATTAGCCACCCAATTGCCCGGGAGGGCTTTTGTGAGGGCATTGTTGAATGTGCATGGTGGGTGCAATCCACAAATGCCCCATGCAGAAAAGAAAGTGGCGCGCTTGGTCACAGGCAACCACAGCAAGAATACCAGCCTTATGGCCGGGTGATAGTGTTTGAACAAAGGGTTGGGTTGCTGTATGACAAGTGAATACAGCATGAGCTTGGGTTGACACATTGCTCAGGTCTGCTTTGGGGTCATAATTGCAATGCTCAGTGGCTGAACATTTGAGTTGCACATTTATTGAGCTATTAATATAACAATATCAAGTGCACCATGCTGAGCAATTGCTAGGTCATTTTTGTAAGCACACAATCTGAGCATTTGGCACAGCATCGGATGACATTTCAGCCAGGCGCAGCATATCACAGGCTTTGGTGAAGTGCTCCGAACTCAGTGTTCTAATGATCTATTGCAAAAACTATTCCAACCCTGGCTCTACCAAAAACTTTTACATGGAGCCTTTGACCATGATATGCGCAGATTTTGTGTGCAAATTGGGTGAATCACAATTCTGAGCATGTGGCACATGAGCTATATGTATGCCAACATAAGGAAGGTGGATCCCAATTGGTAATATGCATGGAAGTGGAAGTAGTATTACACCATCCTAATTTGTACTGTACAGCCAGCATTGTAGTACATACACCTTTGTACATGTATGCTGGGGGGAAGAGGAAAATCTGTACAAGAATGTAACATGCAATCACGCCAAGCCATTGAGTCAAATTTCTCAAATGCATCCCTTTGATACACCTTTTTGGAGAGCTCCGGCTAACTACCACACAAATGCTAGTGTAATCCAAGTTAATGTAAGGGGTACATAATTGGATTACTAATGATTTGGGCCATACGCAAACAGTGGATTCACTCCGGTGCCAAGGTCGGGGAAAAAAATGACTGGCCCCACTTGTTTTTCGCACCCACACATTTTCAGGCCACCCCATGGGTCATACGCAGGGAAACTTTCACATGCCTGGTGGACCTTTTACGTGCCTGTCTTACAACCAGCTATTTGCTTGTGTGGGTGTCCCGCTTAACTGCAGACGCTCACCCGCTTGCACATGGAAACCTGAGGCCAATCAGCATGGATTTGCTTAAGCCTCATACACATTAGCATAACCCCCGCCTATGATCACTGAGGCTGGTTATTTATGTGTGGGGATCCGCCACCACAGGTCATATGCCGCACAATCTCACACACCTGTGGAAATTTTGGCACCTGGCTTGCAGCAAAAAAATACCTTGGGTGGGTGGCCTATTCCTCTGAAGTTTCTCACACGTGTGAGGGAAATATGCTGATGCCAATCTGAGTGGATTAGTAACAGCCTCAAATGCGAGAGGGTTGAATGTGTAAGTGGATCATGGTTCATGGCCAGTGCCCCCTTTGATCAAGCAACACATTCACCGCTGGAATTCCAGTAGGCATCAGTCCACAAGAATTTTTGGGCAAAAGCAAACTCATTTTTGGTGCCACGCCACCAAACATACCTGACCTGCCCACACCAAAAGATCCCCACAGTGAGGTTTTCCTATCCACTGCCATCATTGCCCAGTATGTCACTGTATGACAATGAACATGCTGTCACACCAGAAAACATGGCTGCATGCCTCTGATATGCCACTGAACAATACATTTCTACCACACACCCAATTTTTGATATGCTAATGTCAACCTTGGTCCACCCTCCTTGCGTAATATGCTGCAGATCCAGCAGTCATATTGGTGCACCCACATTCTTGCCACCTTGCCTTGATATATGCCCTAAATCAGATATGAATATTATGAGGCCAAGAGGCCCATCTTCCTAACAGCCATGCATGTAACCACAGGCCATCCCCCTTTGAGCCCACTGCTGCCTCTCATATATGTTCCCCACCTGTGCTTATGGGTCTTCATTCCCTTTAGCTACCCCTTCCTGATCATATAATTTCCAACTGTCCCCAAATAATTAATAATAGCCATCATGTCAACCCCTTCACAACCACTTTGCATTTGAATGATTAATATTTGCATTCAAATAAATGGTGATATAACCTTAAATCCTGATAATTCCGACTTGGTTTCTTGGATTATCCTATGGCAAAATCAACACAACATATTTGTATAGCTCCCCAATCACCAGAACACTATTGGCTCTCTGGCTGGCACCCTTTCCAAGACGTTGATACCATTCCTTGGGGCACCACAAACTTTCATGCACTGTGGTCTTGGTGGGGCATGGATTGAAAATTGCCAATCCAATCCTACTTGAACATCATTTGTTGAGGGAGTATCTATGACTGATCCAAATGGACCTTCCTAATTTCAGAAACCCAATCTAGTATTGATTTTCTTCACATGGTATCTGAACATTCTATTCATAATTGAAAGTTTTAGAAAATAAGACTTAAAGCTTCAAATGCCTAAAGAATATGACTTTCATTCTCATACTTGATGTCCACTCTTTACTCCCACATTTCCCGCTTCAAACTCCATTCCACCCTCATATCCTGCTCTCTTTTCATTGACTTCCCAGAAACAACTGATACACATACCCAGTGGATCAGACCTCCCCATGATGACCCCGGCCCAATCCATTATTCAAACTGCCCTCCTCCCTCATCAAAAGACCAGACTAGCTTTTATTTGGGATCAAGAAATCCTCAATGGACAATCAGCCTGTAACCTATGGGCCACCTCACCCCCTGGATCCACTTTTAATTCCAGGCACATAATTACAGACAAGGTTGTCAGCTCATCCAAATCCCTTTTGACCAATACCCCTCTGGGAGGACTGCTTGCAGTTCATATGGGATTAGGTAAGACCATTCAGGCCATTGCTCTAACTGGTACCTGCAAGGAGTGGCTAATTACAAACCCCCAATGCTCCACGCCCACCTCGCTTAATTACCAACTGGCAATCTGAAATATCCAAGCATGCTCAGGCTGGAGCGCTGAAAGCAGAAATCTACCATGGTCCTACTCGTCACTCATTATCTGAGGCCAAAATCTCAAAATGTGATATCATCATCACTTCTTACAATACTATCACCCAAGAATTTAAACAAACCAATAGCTCTACATCATTCATTTTAAAATCAATTGGCATTGTATAAATTTGGATGAAGCACAGTGAGTGTCTGATCTTTAAATGATTCAAATTACCTGTTATATCCAATAACCCTTCCCCCATGTTTTAGCTACATTTGCTCTCAATACACTGCCACTCACCGAGCCATTAATAGCCTCCTATCATCCCATTGAATATGTTTAATGGGCACGCCTATTCACAACACCATTTGTGAGCTTTTGGGCATAATATCATTCATCACCCAACCCCAGAGCTCAGATCAAGATAACTGGTCACCTTTCATCCTGATTAGTCTTCCCAAAGGTAGCAATGATATTTTGAATTTGAAATTGCGGCATTTAAGTTTGCGCCGCACCAAAATGACACAACTCAGATACCTCCCCACTATTAGCCATCATTATGAACTGCTCCCACTTAACCCAGCAATGCAGCAAGAATATTCCACATTATAAAAAGAATTACTATCATCCAAAAGCAGAGGACCAGGAGCATTTTTCAGAAATATTAATAAGCTGAAAATATGTTGTAACAATCACATCATGCTTAACACAATTAGAGATGCGGATTTGGAAGACCACGAGGGCAAGAGCACTCAGAATAACTCCTCAACAATCACATGAGCTATTGTGGATGTGGAAACGTGCATGATGAGTAGTAAGATTTCCCACCTTCTAAACAGCTTACTGAAGAACAAACAATCAAAGTGTGGTCCAAGCAAATCTGTGGTTTATACCCAATGGACCCAATTTCTCGATTTATCAGCTAATTCTAATATGCATCAATTACCAATTGAATACATCTGACCTTTTTTTACGGTAGAATTGGTATTTCACTTTCCCATCACTCTATCCTTTCAGCACAAATTGATGGAACAATTACAGCATGAGCGCAGGAGAAGGCCCTGGAGGATTTTTTCAATAATCCTGAATGTGAAGTACTCATTGCATCCATTGCCGGAGCTGGAGCTGGCCTCAATATAACTTGCTCTAATATGGTCTATTTAATGGTGAGGGGACCGCCAAAATTCTACTGTGATTTTTGGACACTGGCATCCACACTTCCAGGAGCCCAATTGGAACCCAGCCATTGAAGCTCAGGCTGTTGATCGACTCCATTGTATTGGCCAACAATGAACTGTGAAGGTCATTCACTATATCACTCCTCATTCAGTTGAGGTCAACATGTGGAAGGGACTTTTCAAGCTCATCTTTTTCCCTGTTTGTATTACTATTCTGAAATCTTTCTTTATGGGAATGCCATATTCAAATCACCAATAGGTCCAAGAGAAGAAAAACTCATTAAATGCGTGAGCCTTCCTGATATTATCTGATTTGTGTTTGACAAATTTGATAATTCCTTTTCACCCTGTAACAGGTCCACAATAATGAACACCATGAGCTGGATAGAGCTTCTTCAATATTTCCTCAATGAAAATGAGCAATAGAGTATTATTTCTAAGGGAGACAGTGATACATTCCAATTCATATTGTTTATATTCTAACATATTTAGCAAGTTGTTGCATCTTTAAGAAATAATAATCAGATTGTATTACACCTGCAAAAGTAATTCACAAAATGTTAATCTGTAATTGTGCTATACATTTATTTTCCTAACTTATTGCAGAGCATCGCCATTTGTGCTAAGAACTGGCATTTCAAGTATTTTGAGGGCAATAGTCTGAATCTTACTACAACTTTTGAGCTAATCTTGATCAAATACCTGAAAAGATAGCCCTTCAGAAATATCACCATCATCTGTCAATAGTATTTCTGGCAGTCTATTAATAGTTTTTTTACTCTCTTTCTAATCCAATTGCAAAACTCTATGTCTCAATCAGTTTTTAATACCAGCTCATTAAATAGGCCTGAGCGCCCGCATAAGCCCACTTTGCGGTAAACTTGATGGCCATTTTCCACTACCTCCTCAGTATCTGAGAATACTCAAGGGTCATTTAATTGTGATGCTAGCATTGAGAATTTAGCTGTATCACACCATTCACGATGGCACTCACAGGTCTGCACATCATCAGATTTATGTCACAATGAAGAAGAGATACAGTAACTAACCCTTTGACAAATCTTTGCAAGCTTTTTATTCTCCTTCTTTTTTACCGCATATTCCACATACTTTTGAATAGACTTCCATTCTCTTTTCAAATAAGTGAAATATCACTCCATTAAAGCTGCCACAACCCTGTAGTTATTATGATCCTTGTTCCAACAGTATTGATGATACTTGGTTCTGACAAGTGCAAGACGGAATGTGCAGTAAAACACCATAGACATCAACTCGTTGATGTTGCTCCTTCTGGCTTGCACATTTTGCAACATTGTGAGCTTTGCGAGCCTTGTTCCTTCACTGTCTCATCTTGGATTGATCAAGAATACTCTGGGAAAGGGGCATTTGAGGATGGGTGAACTCACTATTTTACTGAGTGCCTTGCTCATGTGCCGTGAAATTGTCCCTCCTTGGTTCATCATTTGTTTCACTTTGAGTCAGAGACATTTTCTCATCCTCATCATCCACAATTTTTTGTCTTGATGAACTGGCAGGAGCTGTTCTTGGTGTGGAGGCATATGGATGATGATATCCAGTGACTTTCTCTTTATGGACCAGAGGTGAAGATGCATAAAGTTCATCACCTGCCATGCAAATCATCAGTTAACACATCAAAAAATTAATAAAGACTGGTCATACTCTTGATCTTCAATTGGCTCCTGAGATTGGACTGACTTGCCTTTAGGTGCCATATCTAACCCATTAAACAAACATATCAAATTGTGAAATAGTTTATACTCTGACATCAAAATGACTTACTTTGATGAAGGGTCAATCCTGGATTTCCCTCCGAGTAACATTTTCCAATGGTCTTTTTTGTCGCCCGCCATCAACCCGCTTTTCATTGCCCACATGAGCCTGAGATCCTGATGGAATATTGAGGGTTGGCTGTTTACTTTGTCCAAAGGGATCCTGGGATGTGACTGGATTCTGACAAGGATTAAGGAGGAGCTCACATGGAAATTTTGATTGGGGATTAGCCTTTGATGAAATTTGAGGTGTGCTTTCTGGACCCTCAGACACATGCATTTGTGTATTAGTGGGATTCGGGGGAATTGGAGTGACCAAAATATTAGGAATGGACCAAGTGCTTGAAGTTTGAGAATTCACATTTCCCACATCAATGTTAAGACCTGATACATTCAGGGAGGATGCGATAGGGGTTGTGAGAGGAATTTTTGGACTCAATGGTGACTGCGTTTGAACATATTCTATGCTAGATTCACTATCTGAGTCATTAAAAGAACCTTAACGGGATTTACATGGCTTGGAAGATGACATAAGGTCTAAAAAAGTACAGTAATTTTTTTTACTTGATAAAACAGCTGAGTATTATGATAAAATAGAGTGATATAAGATGAACTTTTTGCAAATTTACACTAGAGAAATTCTATGAATAGTCGGAACCAAGTGTCTCACGGAAGTCTAATAAGACACTTTTTAGGATAATTCTCCCTGCCTCCTCTTGAGCTCCTCCGCTTTTGTTGAAACTCACCCTGCATGGCCTACCATCATATAATGTGATATTTCCTTGATCTCAAAGGGGACCCATAATCCATAAGTAATCAGATTCGACAAACATTTCCCCCTCCCCATTGTCACATTTTGTGAATTATCCAAACTGTCAATATATGCATCAAAATTACACAGCATTGTACATCTGTAAAGGGTATATTCATGAAGGATTTACCCACAAAAGAGGAATCACCTTTTCAACAAAGGCAAGACAATCCAAATCACATTTCAACTGATCAAAAGCCCACTGCACTCAAAACAAATAACAAGACTTTAGCTCCACTCCAAACACTTATGTAATAGAGTTATATTGTTATGTCTTTAATAAGGTTTAAACCATGTACAATGGCGTGCCAGCGTACATGGTTTGAATGTTAATCCCCTCAATTCAATGTTGGCACATCCCTAATGGAACACCCCTCAAGGGTCAAAACCGCAGTATAAGCATGTGTAAATAAAATAAAATATGTATGAGCATTGAGAAGCATGGCATTTTACCCAGTTAAACTCCTAACCAGTTCCGCCATCCAGATGAGACATGTTACACATTATCCCCTGCAGCTCAGCCACCATTACAAATGGGTTAAAATCCTCAGATGGCTCAAATCATCTCCCCCTTTATAAATAATCACTCAATTTCCTTCACAATTAATTAAAATCTTAAGCAGTTTCACATCAACCATAAATATTTATACACAAACAAACCTTACTAACAATTCCTGCAACAATGTAAACCTGCCCCTATTCCTCAATGCATTTATGCATGTGTCAACACTTCTCAACCCAAACACATTCTTCTGCCGAACATGATAGGCAGGGAGTTGCTTTCACACCTTTCCAATATAAAAAGCACATTAAAAAGCTCAAATCAACCATTGCACCCAAATCTCTTCCAAATATCCCTACTTCTGCATCAGGATCTAAGTGCCCGCAAATTATATTGGATCAAATCTTCCCAGCTGATTATTCACAATTGACCCAAAGAACTTTCTCCGCTCCAGAAGGTCTCAATTCAACTGCACAGAAACCATACAGTGGCATTCAAAACCTTCCCCCACAAACCCTTGGAATGATAATATTGCCATTCTATCATTAAGGTATGATATACCCCACAGGGCTTCACACATTCTCAACCCCTCCCTGAACCTGCTGATCAAGTACAGTATCTCAAGCTCAGGTGGTCCCCCCACTCCTGCATTCCATATACCTCAGAATGTCAGTACCATATTTGAACATCTCCAATTGGAGCCAGTGATTCAAAACTATATATGTTGTCCTCAATTTTTATTTCTTAATGGCCTTACTGAATAAGTCACAACTGACCAACCCCACTGTCAACGCCATAATGGTCCAAATGATCATGGTCCCCCTTGCACACAATCATTAGGCAAATTCATCTATTCATTTGAGCTTATACCAACAAAAAATTTCATTTATCAACCATTCAAAAATTGGCTTGCTAGATTTCTCCCGCGGGCTGGAATTATGGAAATTCTGCATCAACATCAACAATCCCAAAATTACAAAGGTTCCCCCAAATGTGACATCTGGGATGGATTGGTCTGGAGATGCTTCACTGGAACTAGAAATATTCATGACCATTCCTGGTGCATTGGCCTTCTCCATTTATGTGGAGTGGTTTAATGCACATGGAAAGTCAACCCTGTTGGCCAGCATTGGACCTATCATTCTCATTTGTCTTAATCTCCCCCCAAGTGAGAGATTGAAGCCAGAGAATGTCTATGTTGCAGGAATCATCCCTGGTCCGAAGGAGCCAACTGCCCTTCAATTGAATTACCTATCAATGCCACTCATCAAGGAATTCAAAGAGCTATGGCAAGGTTACCATTTTTCACCTACCTCAACAGGTCCTTCAGCATCCTTTCTCCGTGTTGCCATCCTCACCTCTATTGCAGATGTGGTTGCCATACGCAAGCTTACTGGATTTATTTCTCATTCAGGAAACCACTTTCGTAACTTTTGCACTATCCACAAAGCTCAAATTGAAGAGATTGGTCCTCAATTTCACTACATGCGCTCATACCAAAATCATAAATCAACCATTGCCAAATGGCTTTGGGCAACCCCAAAGCAACAACAAGCAATTTTCTCTGAGCATGGAGTGCAATATTCAATTTTGGAAGACCTTCTGTATTGGGATGCAACCAGAATGGTTAATTTTGACATAATGCATAATTTAATACTTGGAATTTTGAAGGATCATGCAACTTTCAAATTGACTCAGATTCCATGACCTCAAACAGCTCTCTTGATAAAGTCACATTGAGAGAGGCCCGTTCCCTGAGAAGAGATGCAGAAAAAATAATAAATGAATAACTCCCCACTACTTCCACCCAAAAAAACTACCTCCCAATGCCCACCCCGCACACGCAACATCCATCTAGTGTTTCTGTGGAGATTCCTTCATTTGATGTGGATTACATCCCATCTGAATTGGATATCACTGCACTGAATGATCACCAGATCAAGGGTGAGGCTCTGGAGCATCTCCAACAAATCCTATCTGATACCATAATTCCCTCATCATGGACAAGAGTAACCCGCAAGATGGGTTTCCCCTCTCATGGTAGTTTAAAAGCCACTTAATGGGCTCTCTTATAAAAGGTATATATTTCATTTTTAATTCTCCGTCAACCAATGTCGTTAGATGAACACCAATCTGCCAACACACAAAGAAACATGGGTCAATCACAAGAAATTGCAAATGAACTAACCAAGAACACATTCCATTTGATTAGTGCTATCAACATTCCCACAAGCTGTACTGTTTCAATGGATGATGTGACTTCATTTGCTGAACATTGGAAAAAATTCCGCCTTTCCAATCAACACCTGTTCCCAAAAACAGAAAAGTAAACCAACTCATCATTTTTCAGATCATATTCCCAAACCCTTCCAAAGTTGGGGCCCAGCACAAGCCTCAGCCACATGGGGTTATGAGCACTTGATTGGAATATTTGCAAAGATGCCAACAGATAAAAAAATATGTACGTCAATTAATAACATCAATATATTCACATTGATTAAACACATGAACTGAATAGAACTAACTTCTTGAAACTCTGAATAGATGATATAGATAAAAACTCACTTCAACTTATCTGTCTATGTTCCAACTTTTCTGTTCTCCTGAAATCCCCATCCGTCCCATGTGAAATAAAACAAATTTTTGAATCACAGCCGCCTGCCCCATTCAATCACAAAAAATATAACAAACCATCCTTCCATGAACAACAAAATTATGTTTGCCTGGTTGAGTACTTACAGAATTTTCATGCAACAAGGGAAATAGTTGATTGGATCAGCTTAGACACTACCGTGCAATCCACAAGTCCTCCCATTTCAAGGATTGTCTCACCTTGGTATTTTCCAGTTTCGAACATTAATATTGGGAACAATATATTTTCAACTGAATCCAAAAATGTCAGCAGCAGTGTGATATGTTTTCTGAGGGGCAATGCATGACATTTTGGTGTTATTAGTAGCATTTTTAAAGTCTCTGAGCCATCTTGCATGGTGAACAATAACTTTCTAATATCACAAACTTTGGAGATTGATGTGAATTTCTTACCAGATTGGCCGCACCTGAATATTTATAAAGCTGTTGGTTTTTATGATGGACAATTGATTATATCTGAAGAAGAAATAGAAGGTAACTGTGAATTGTATGATAACAAAGTTATGTCATGTGGACTGCTTGTAATGATAAAGCCGTTATGTCATGATATTTAGTCTACAAAAATACAAATATCTCAGATTCATTAGCAATTTCACTAGTGAAATAACTGCCTCAAAATTTGGTGACAGAGACATGCAATTGTGACAAGCAAAGCCCATTATTTCACATTGCCACAAAGGAATTACTATTTTTATATTGGGTAAAGTGTGAATAAGCCAATTTCAATGATCAAATGACCCACACACTCACCTATCACAGCATCCAAAATGTCCAACTGCACCATCATCACATTGGAAGGGGAATTGGCCTTTATGCACCCACACCCACACCGGCACATGCTCACATTCCCGCACCCACACATGCACCCGCTCACGCACCTGCACCCATGGTATTGTGCGGCAGGCTCCACCAGTGTCACCTGAAAAATGTCAATCCCACTAAGGTGGGGTCCTTTCATGAATGACCTGAGAAGTCACACACCCCTTCTCTACATCAAGACTGGCTGAAGGACCTCTTTGATGTGTGCGTGTGGAAACAGGCAGGTCTTGTGTAATTTTTACCCATTTTCGGATGGTTGAGGGAGGATCCGGTGGTGAGGATTCGCAGTTGAAGGCACAGGGGAACCAATATTGGTGGATTTCACAGGATTTGGTGTAAGATCAGAGTGTAACATGTGCTCAATGTTTGCTTTATTTTTGCTTGACGTGAGCTTGACTTTTATCCTGCTTGGCGTTTGCTTGACGTTGTGGGAACTCCTTTTGTTGTGGGATAAATAATAGGCAGTACCTTGAGGGGGAAATTATTGGTGAGTCTGTTTTGAATTTCAGAATTAACCAATAACCATGGGTGCTAAGGTGTATTAGCTTCCCCTCTAAATATACTGAAAAAGACACCCTTTTTGATGAGATCACAAATCAATTATTTAGTTTTGTGGCTTTTCAATTAGAGAATTTTCTTCAGCAGTCTCTATCAGTCTGTCAATAAAAGATCACTATGATAATAATGGTAATAGTTAATATTTCTTTTTAATAATTTAGGTTTGCTTAACTTTCTTGTTATTGATTATAATTCTTTTTAATTAATTCTTCTAGTATTCCTTCTTTCAATACTTGAGATATTTAAAGAATATTTTTAAGATCACTATTAATACTAATAATAATCTTGATAGCTAGCTAATAATTTTAAAGTTGATTCAACAATACTATCAATATAGCTATAATAATTTAAGGGTAAGATAATTTTTTTAAGGGTGGTTTTTTTTAATATAAAGGTAAGATATAAATGATATAATAGTAATATAATACTATTAGGATCAATATAAATATAATCCAATATACCTAAAAAAGCTTATTATATAAGGTATAAGGGTAAGATGATATCCCTTCTATAAATAAGGGTTATTGATAAATTAGATAAGATCACTATTGATAATATCTTCCAACACTACTTCAACACTACTACTATAATGGTAAGACTATTTAAATAAAATTAAACTCTTTCATTAATATTATAAATATGTTTCATTAATTAATCATCAATAATACTATAAGATACTGAGCCTTGCTACTGATCTTTTCAATATAAATACTAGATTATCCTACTAGAGAAGTGATGGATTGATCCTCAAGATTATTGTCTGAATCAGAAGCATGTGGGGAAAAACAGGGAGAGAGGCCCTTTATTTATACCTTTTGGGCCCTCCATAGAGCCATCCAAAAACAAGGGACTTAGAAAAAATTCCACCTTGAGACATTTTTGCTGGTGGGTAAATTAAAAATGGTGTCATTTGATCAAGATATTGCACCATATGTTTGGTTGATTGCACCATTCTGAACCTTATTATTGTCAGTGCACAGCCTTGAGACATTTTTGCTAGTGGTTAAATTTGGAATGGTGTCATTTGTTCAGGATATTGCACCATATGTTTGGTTGATTGCACCATACTTTTTGAATTATACTTATATTTTAACTAAACTTTATTCTTATTATGCACAGCCTTGAGACATTTTTGCTAGTGGTTAAATTTGGAATGGTGTCATTTGATACAGATATTGCACCATATGTTTGGTTGATCGCACCATTTTAAATAACTGTATTCTTATCTCTACTAACCTTATTTTTCTTCTTCACAGCCTTGAGACATTTTTGCTGGTGATTAAATTTGGAATGGTGTCATTTGATACAGATATTGCACCATATTTTTGGTTGATTGCACCATTTTAAAAAACTGTATTCTTATCTCTACTAACCTTATTTTTCTTCTTCACAGCCTTGAGACATTTTTGCTGGTGGTTAAATTTGGAATGGTGTCATTTGATACAGATATTGCACCATATGTTTGGTTGATTGCACCAATTTAAAAAACTGTATTCTTATCTCTACTAACCTTATTTTTCTTCTTCACAGCCTTGAGACATTTTTGCTGGTGGTTAAATTTGGAATGGTGTCATTTGATACAGATATTGCACCATATGTTTGGTTGATTGCACCATTTTTTTAAAACTGTATTCTTATTTCTACTAACTTTATTTTTCTTCTTCACAGCCTTGATCCGTATTCAGTTGAGTATTTCTCTATGTAAAATTTAATTTGTAAATAATACCTGTAATGTTTGGTTATGGGAGTTTAAGTGGGGATTGAGTAATGTAAAACTATGTTAACTTATATGTAAGTGTTTTTTTTATGTCAAGACATGTAACACATGATGTTGTAAGAGTAATGGTATCACTTATGTAATATTACACATGTTTATTCATATTGAATATTTAGACAAGCTGCATTATCTTTAAGCATATTCTTGTACCTAGTATAGAGTGTATATTATCATTTCTCTTCTTTAATCCATGATATCTAGAAAATTATTGACATTATGGGGTTGAGGCAATATGTGACTATAGGTAAAATTTGATGTAGATTCCAGTGGAGTACTTATTTTTGTTATTTTAAAATAATTATCTTCCTTTTTCTTGATTTTTTTTTTTTACTTTTATCTTTCACTTTTTATTTTTATTTTCTTTATATATATATATATATTATTATTATTGATCAAAGTTTTAGCTTTGAAATTGTGGATTTGAACCTTGGAAGAACTGGTATGGAATACCACATCCCCCTCTCCATTTAATGCTGTCCCCAGCATTCAAGGTGATAATCCACTTACTTTTTTTTAAAAAAAAACAATCAAACACTTCCCCCCTTTTTTTGAATAAAAGGATTTTTATTCATCAAAGTCCTCTTCATCTTCAAATTGAGATTCATCTTCAACTTCCTCTTCTCCTTCTTCCTCTTCTTCCTCTGAGTCCAACTCTTTTCCTCTTGGATAGACATTTTTTATTTGACTTGCTGCAAACCTTCTTGCTAGCTTTGTACCATCTAATTCTTCCAGCTCATATGGACCATTGTTTATCTGTCTCACAACTCTATAAGGTCCATCCCATCTATTCTTGAACAATAATCCCCATTGTGACTCTAATGCTTTATTGTATACAAGAACAATTTCACCTGGATGAATTGGCTTTCTTATTTGATGTGCTAATTTCCTGTCCCAATATTTTACTGAATCCTCCCTGGCCTTTTTTAATTTCTCTTTTGTCCTTTTTCTTATTTCTTCTTTTCCTGATAGCTGTTCAGCTCTTGCTTCCAATAAATCTTCTGTTGATTGGACTTTGTGCCATTCAATTGATAAGTATGTTTTTGCTTCAATGTCTATTGGTAGTACTGCCTTTTGACCAAATTGAAGCTCAAATGGGGAGTAACCTGTTGCTCTTTTGGTTGATATTCTGTCAGCCAATGTAACCAAAGGTAAGTATTCTTTCCATTTTGAACCATTTTCACCACACATCTTCACCAATGCATCCTTCAATTGTTTATGCCCCCTTTCTATCATTCCTTGTGACTCAGGGTAGTAGGGTGTTGTTACCCTTATCTTTGAACCTGCTTTCTTTACTGCATCTTGTAATTCCTTTCCAAACTCAGGCCCTCCATCTACTGTGACCTCTTTTGGGGCTCCATACCTGCAAATCCATTCAGAAGTAAACCATTCTGATACTGACTTTGCTGTAAGCTTTACTAAACCAATCGTCTCTGGCCATCCTGAGAAATCATCCCTGGCCACTACTAAATACTTCCATCTTCCTGCTTTTAAATGTACTGCATCTATACTGACTCTTTCAAATAATGTTGAGGTGAATGAGATTCTTCCTTCCTCTTTTTCGTGATATTGACTTCTCTTTTGACAAGCTTTACAAGATTTGACCCATTTTTTGACTATTTTCTTCATTCCTTCCCACCAAAATCTTTCTTTAACTCTTCTGTATGTTTCATTTTCTCCTCTGTGTCCCATTTCTTCATGTAATGATTTTAATATTCTTCTTTGAGAAATCTGACTTGACACAACTACTTGTGGATTTGGTATATTTCTTATTTTGAGTTGGCCTTCCTCCAGAAAGAAATTTGATGACTTCCTTTTAATTCTTTTGAAGTCATCCTCTTTACTACCAAAGGGCCTTTTGAATGTATTTAAGTATTCTACGATTCTTTTCGAAAATTCTTCTTGCTTTGATGGTAGATTTATTCCTGCCAATTTCATTATATTATTATGTTTTACTCCAAACCCTGGGTGTGGTTTTATCCATTCTTCTTCTTCATCAAAATCAGATTTTTCTTTTTCTTCATCTTCTGACTGAGGTCTTCTTGACAGCCCATCTGGCATTGTGAAGGTCTTCCCTGGCTTATGAACCAAGTCAAAAGAAAACAATTGAATAAATGCAACCCATCTGGTCATTGGGGCATTTGGAAAACAGGGTGAGTTTATCATTTCAATTAAGGCTTTTGCATCTACTTGTAGCTCAAAATGTTGTCCCCAAAGTACTGTTTGGAGTTTCTTGAGCATTTTCGCCACTCCACATAGCTCCAGCTTTGGCTGTGAGTATTTTGATTCCAATCTTGAAAATGTTATTGATTCATAAAGAACTGGTCTGTCCTTTCCTTCTTTGTCTTCTTGAGTAAGTATTGCTCCTGCAGCTATATAGTTGAGTCTACTGCTAATTTAATCTTCCCTGCTCCCTTTTCATAATCCAAATTTTTTAATGTTATTTCCTCCCCTACAATTTTTCTTAACTTTTCAAATGCTTCATCACATTTAGTATTCCATTCCCATTCTTCATCATCTCTTGTTAATCTTCTTAGTGGTGATGCAATCTGAGAGAAATTTTGAATGAACATTCTAACATATGCACAAAGTCCCAAAAAGCCTCTTACTTCCTTCTTATTGAGGGGCTTTGGCCATCTTTGTATTTTATTAATCTTCTGCTTTGAAATTTTTCTTCAATTCAAAGAAACTACATGCCCTACTATGTCCAATTCTGGCACACAACATGCAAATTTGATACCTGATATGGTAAGTCCTACCTCTTCAATTCTGAATAATATTCTCTCTAATGTAACTGCATATTCCCAAATGAATCTTCTTATCAAATCATTTTCTTGTAAAGCCTCATTATTATATGTTGATCTTGGACCTTTTATCCCTCCATCATCAATAAAAATTCCTACATTCTCTGGTATTTCTTCTTGAAGTATTCAAGTCATTTGGGCTTGATAAACTGCAACAGAATTGGTTGCTCCTTGTGGTAATCTTGTGAGTTTTAGCCTTCCAAGTGGTGTTTCAAATGTAGTTAAGGGTCTTGTAGAAATGTCTAATTCTCTTTCATCATACCCTCCCATTATGTCACCAAGTCCATAACAAGCTCTTCCTGAAAAGGCATCTACAAATTCTTCAATATGTGGTGGTAATCCTGCATCTTTAATTGTTACCTTATTAAGGACCTGTAAGTCATGGACAATTCTAAGTTTTCCATTTGACTTTGCAACACAAACTACTGGACTTGTATAGCTGGAGGTAGACTGCTCATACAAGCCTGTTCTAATCCTTTCCCTTACCAACTCAATAAACTGGGGTATTATGGGCTTTGGTATTGGTATTGGCTTCTTTTGCCAAGGTGTATGTGGTATTACTGGTATTTTGTAGGGTTTTCCATATGAATGTTTTAGTAAACCCCTTCCTCTGCACTGAATGCAATTGCTTTTTCTCTTAAAACTATGACACTCATCAGAAGACTCCTTTCTTCTTCTGAAAGCCATCCAGGTGGTCCAAAATTTATCAATTCAAACCTTTCTTGTGTTATTTTTGATGTGACCATAAATTTAGGTGGTTTTGGTGATAGTGGTGTATTATAAGGGTCTCTTGATAATGGTGGCCTTCCTAAAGGAGGATTTATGTCTTGTGGCATAGGCTCATTAACTGGTTTGACCTTCTTGAGTACTGATTTGTATTTTGCTGCACTATTTTGGTAATCCATTTTGTAATATCACTGAAATGATTCTGTTTTTTTTCTTTGATATTTCTGTTTTTTTTTATATATTTTTTCTTTTTAAAACTGGTTAAGTTGAAATCAATATAGTATCCATTCTTCTATTTTATTTATTTCTTCTCCTTCTTTTAATAATTTATTAAATTAAATAAATCTTCACTTCTGTTATCTTTTTTCTGTCCATACATTTGAGGTTGCAGTTTAAGGTCATACAGGACCCTACAACTCAGGTGTGCAGACCCTGTATATTAGGTATACAAACTCCTGCCTTTTTATATGATACAAGGACAATAAGACCCCTTGTCCATTTCTTCACAAGGGAGCAGTTTCATGTCATGCTGAGGCCCTCCTGGTCTTCAATTTGACTTTATCCAAGGGCAGTTTATTTTTATTTTTATTTTTATTTATTTTTATTTTTCTTGTTAAGTTGAAAGATTCCTTGTACTAATATCAACTTAAGCTACCTTGAGGCTTAATAATTCATAAAATGTTGAGTTTGATAGATATTTCTTGCTTCTTTTCAGTCATTACCAATCTCCTTGCATATTTTAATTCCACATTTTTGTCCTTCTTTCTTCAATATTTTATTCTTTGGCCAATTTATCACATATATTTGAGGATTTTATTTGAACCATTTCAAATCTGACCTCTTCTTTCTTCACATTATTTCTTTAATACCACTACTCCTTTCATGGACTAAAATAAAGAAATAGATTATAAGCCCTCAGGTGTGCTACCCCTGTAGTTTTAAGTCATACAAGGACTTAACATTCCACTACTCCCTTCATGGATTCATTAAATTGCCAATTTTATATATTGAAAGAAACTCTCATAATTTATAGTTGAATATGCCTTCAGGATGTTTTTGATCATGAGCTTAAAAGAAAACCAGTCTATATTTATCATCTTCCAAAAACTTCATCATGTCATGATTGAGCTTTCAAGTTACTATTAAGGGATATTTTTTTTCTTTCTTCTTTCTTTCTGTAACATTAATCTACAGGTTTGGGATAAGAACCCCTCTCCATTTAAATTTATTTAGTTGGTTTTTCTACTTTATTTGTATTTTGTCTTTGATTCTTGTAATATTTTCCTGCCAAATTTTGAATTTTCAGCTTAATTATTATTATTATTTTGAGTCTTATTCATACTAAGAAGAGGGTTTTAATTTTCGTGGTGGCCTGACACTATATAGTGGCAGTCTACAAGGCTATAACTCTAATCAACTCAGAGACATTTCCCCTCATCAGACCAGGTCTGACCTTGGCTGCTCAGTGTATATGTATTTTTTATGTACATATAGACCAGTTGTCTAAGTGCCACCTAGAGCAGGAAGACCATTAAAGCCTCTCTTTTCTGAATGAGATTTTCCTAATAATAATATTAATTATAAACATAGTATTTCTAATCTTTAAGTGATTGATAATTCTTATGATTTCTTCTTCTTCTTTTTTTTTGAGTATATATATATTTATATTTATTTATATATATATACTTGAATTTTTCATATATAATCTTATATAATATTGAGATTTTAATATTTACAGTTTAAGGTCATGGTGGACCTATTTCTTTAAGGTCCTACTATAATCAATCTTATAGCTTATGTGATAATGAATATTTATATATAGTATCATATTATTTTTATTAGAAATTAAGTATCAATTAAGATAGATAATAAGTAGAGGAATTATTTTCCAGTTTTAGGTCATGGTGGACCTTTTTTTTTAAACAAAACTAATATGGAAGATAAATAATGATAAGTATTCAATCAATTGAGAAGTCATCTATTAAACTCAGTGTGAATATATATATTGAGATATTTATCAAGCTGGTCACTAAATAAATCTTAAAAAATATAATAGATTGATTAATGATAATTCAATATATGAAATAAGTCCAGTTTAAGGTCATAGAGGACCTGAAAGAAAAAAAGCTTATGTTATAATTTTGCCAATTAATCCAGTTTTAGGTCATAGTGGACCCAAATGATACTAATGAATTTTCTTTTTTTTTAAAAAAAAAAATAAAAAATAAAAATAAAAAAATGAATTAGAAAAAAATAACAATGATAGAGAATAATAATTATTCCTTTTCATTTTTTCATTTTTTTTTTATGGAAAGCAAGTCTTTTTTAGGGCACTTTTATTGTTTTTGAATTATTAAAATTTCTATCTTACTATTTTTTCTAGGACTGAGTGTAAATCACAATACAGCACATAATGGTAATTTTTCTAATTTTTTAATTTTTTTTTTTTTTTTTTTTTTTTTTTTTTTTTAATTCCAATAAAAAAAATTAATTTTGTTTTCATTCTTATTGTATTTAATTTATTTAATACAGTCTATTAGTTTTAAAATACTGTGCTGGACTTATTTTTTTTTATCGCGTTTTTTTTTTTTTTTTTTATATAATTTTTTTTAGTTATAAGATTATAATGATAAGTTTTTTTTTTTTAATTGCTCATGTGGTTTTTTTTTTTTGATTATCTTTTTTTTAGTAGAGTGTACTGTACAGTACTGTACAACAGTAGAATATGTACTGTACAGTACAGTATCATACTGCACTAGTGCACTGTAAGTACTTTTGTTTTTAATCGCGTCTATTTTTTTTTATTAATTTTTTTTTAATACTTTGATCGCTTGAGCGATCTTTGCTTTTTTTATAAAAAAAAAGACTATAGGTTTTTTTTTTTTAAATAATTTTTAATAAATGTTTTTTTTTTAAATTAATTTTTTTACTAATGTTTTAATTTGAATCGCGTGGAGAGTTTTTTTTTTTTTTTTTTTTTGTATGATGATGATTTTTTTTTAGTACAGTACAGTAATGCCCTGTACTCTGTTTCTTTTCTAATCACTTCTAGTCTCTTTTTTTATTAATTTGTTTTATATTTGATTGCTTGAGCGATCTTGTTTTTTTTTTTTATTATTTTATTTAATTTTATTTTTTTTAAAAAAAAACAAACTACTTCTAAGTAAAATTTGTTTTCATTTTATTATAGAATTAGTTTTTATTTTTTTATTTTTATCGTTACTGTTTCTTTTTTTTTTGATTGTTTAATAGTTGTATTTCAATTTATTGATGGTTGTTTTTTATTTGTTTTCATTTATTTATTTATTTGATTTAATTTTTATTTAATTTTATATATATTTAGATTTAGATTTATTTATATTTATACATTTATATTTATATTTATTTATTTATATTTATAATTGTATATGTTCTTATATGTATTTTTTATATTTAGCTTGTATTTATTTGTACTGTACTTAATTATATTTAGTTATATTTGTATTTATATATATTTATATATATTTATTTATATTTATATTTATTTATTTAATTGAAATTTTATTCATATTTATTTATGTGTATTAATATTTATTTATATAAATTTACATTTATTTATATTTATTTGTATTTATATATATTTATTTATATTTATATATATTTATTTGTATCCATATATATTAATTTATATTTATTGATATTTATCTATATTTATTTATATTTATTTATATTTAATTTGTATATATTTATTTATATATATTAATCTATTTGTATTTGTTTATATTTATTTATATTTATATTTATATATATTTATATTAATTTATATTTATATTTGTATATATTTATTTATATATATTAATCTATTTGTATTTGTTTATATTTATATATATTTATTTATATTTATATTAATTTATATTTATATTTGTATATATTTATTTATATTGATTTGTATTTATATTTATTAATTTAGTTATATATATTTGTATTTAATTAAAATCTATTTATAGTTATCTAATTGTATCTATATATATTGATATTTATTTATATTTGTTTCTTTATGTTTGTTTATATTTATATATACATATTAGTTTATGTATATTTATATATATTTTTGTATATACTTATATATATTTATTTTTGTTTAGGAAAAAATTAAGTAAAGATCAATTAAACTTTCAAATTAATTAAATTATAAAATAAACTAAAAACTTTCATAGAACCAACAAGTTTATTTTATTTCTATTGTTATGATGGTTGAGTTGTGGGTGAGCAAAAAGCCTTCTCTTCAATATAAAAGGAGCTAAATTTACAAGCTACTCCCCCATGCTTTTCATACTTATTTTTTTCAAAGTAAATTTTTATTTATATATTTAGAGCAAAATATTTTAAATTTTTGTTATGCTTTAAACCAAGTGAGGTTAAAAAAAATAAATTATGTAGGGTCAACCTGGCCAGTTGCCTCTGTATATTTATCTTTTGAATAACCTTGATAATATTTATCATTATATATATTTTAAGGTCAAAATTATATGCTAAATATTATAATGTTAAATTAATGGGATTACTTTTATTTATTCATCATTCAGGGTTATATACATCTTACTATTGCTGTTTTTTTATTTATTGAATTTAAAATTATAGTATTATAATATTATTTCTATGTTAGTATTATTTTATTTTCAATATTATAATTTTATGATAGTGATATTTTAATATTATCTTATTCAATATAGCTTTATATTTATTTTCTACATTGCTTCCACCTTCCTCATGATTTGGTTTTATTTTGTTTATTTCTTTTAATTTCTTTTTAAAGCAAGGGAGGGGGGTGGCCAGTTTTTTTTTATTAATTTTTTTTTAAAAAAAAAAAAAAATTAAAAAATTAAAAAAATTAAAAAAATTAAAAAATTGAAAAAAGAGAAAAATTAAATTAAAAAAACTGGTCATCCCTCCTTGGGACTTGGATTCTTTGTATGTGCTATGTGTGTATGCATGCTGTGTGTATGTGTGTAGCATGTATGTGTTTTGAGTAGTTCAGCTCAATAATTTCCATTTTGGCTTCCTGATTGATTCAGTTCTAGAATGTTAAGATAAGTTTCTTTATAATTTCTCTTGAGGATTGATACTATACATAACTGATAAGTGGCTTTTTTCTTTCTTGTAAAATATATTGTCTTTTTGTAGTGAAAAAATCTTGAAGAATTTTTTTTTTTCATTCAGCATTTCATATTTTTTTTTTCTGTAAAAAATGGAGAAATTCTGTGCTGTATATTTGAGATCTTCAATATTGATTTGAGCTCTACTCTTGTATTGGTAAGTTAATGAAACTTCTTTTCATTTTTTTTTTCAATTTCAACATAATACTGATCAAACCTTCCTTGTTTACAGATTATTTTGTTGAATTATATTTTGAAATTATTTTCTTTTGAAATTGAAACTTGAATTTTTCTTTTAACAAACAATGATCTTCTTTTGAAGAAGTGCAATGATAAGTGTTTTTTTTGACCATATGAAAGGTAATTATTCATGAAATTGAGAATTCAAGAAATATCTAAGTACTTTATTAATGGAAAATAAGCTTAAATAAATTATAATTTAATATGTGAATTCTTTCAAGACAATTAATTCAATTGATTTTGATTGATTAAATTTATAAACTGATGCTTCATTATTAAAGCCCCACTTTCCTCAAAAACTTATAGCCACTTGTGCTTTGGGTGGTATAAGAAATAGCTAACCACCCCTATTTTTTAAATGTGGAAAAAAACTAATATTATTACAGAATAACCAACTAAAAAAAGTCTATCTAGATGAAATTGATAACCAGTTCCTTTTCTTTTTTTTTTACTTTAACTTTTTTTTCTTCTTTTTTTTTTATACTAATTGAAATATCTTTACCACAACTATCACTTCTGAACTACATATAGATTATTAATTTTTATTGTTTTATTAGTTATATATAAATTATTTTGATTGATTTATTGATTATGAATAGATTTTTTTTTGATTTTCTTTTATATATTTTCATTTTTTTTTGATACTATTACAGAAAGGTCATAAAATTAATTTGCATTTTAAGGCCATGCTGGGCCATCATGTATCATTGGTACTTGCATGTGTTAATATATTCTTTTTTTTTTTGATGAACTGACTTAAAATAGAGTAAGAGAAACAGTAACCAAATAGTTGAATTGCAGCTTAAGGCCATGCTGGGCCTTTAATTTTCTGTAGAATGATTTTCTTAAAATAATCTTGATTCTTCTTCATTTTCATTTCAATCTTGCTTCTGAAAATTTCTTTCCATAACTTATTCCATTCTTCTTGCTTCAAACAAAACTTGTGATTCTTCATTATAATTATTAACTGTAAGACTTTATCCTCTAAATAAAAATCCAATCCCTTTTCAATAATATAGCAATCCCCTCCATTTAATACTTCTACCCTCAATTTGATATTCTTCAAGACAAAACCATCTCTGAGCTTGTATTGTTCCCCAGTAAAGACTACTCCTTATATATGAATCCATATAGAAAATTTCATTCCAATAGTCATTATTGATATTTCCTTTAATTCCATCATAATTAAGTATATCCATAAATTCTAGTTTTGAAAGGTTTGATCCAGGAAGCTGGCTTAAATAGGCTTCTGCAGGGGTTTCTTGAGTAATATTTTCATTTCCAAATAAATCTTCAAATTCAATAAAGGGGATAGTTTGAATAATTGGTATCTTGAAGGATTCAATAATTGGTAAGCCCCATCTTTGGTCTTCATTGTTAAGTCCTTGAAAATTTGATTGATCCAGAGGTCTTGGCTTTCTTCATTTGTTTCTGAGTTTGGCCAATAGATCCAGATGGTATTGTCTTCTTCATCAGTTTCAGACATGATGATTATAAAATATAAATTATGATAAAAAAATTTCTAATGTTTTCTTGATGTTAAAAAATATAAATAACTATAATAGCTTCTTGGTAAAGGTGGTTGAAATAAATAATCTAAGTAAAATATTTCTTAAATAATTAATCCTCTATGATAAGGCAGGAAGTTACTGCCAAAATCTTGAATCAATTGAAGTTTTAAGTAATAAGGTGAGAAATATCTGGGTCCTCTTTGATAAGGCAGGAAGTCACTGCCAAAAATACTGGACTTGATTATTTAAATTGAATTTTACTGATTTTCTTCTCTTCTTTGTTTTTGAACTATGTAAGCTGGAGGTTTTCAGAATTGGCTTCAGCTGTACTTTGCTCATTGATGGTAAGTAATTTCTATAATAAGCTGATTTTTCATTGAAAACTCTAAGTTCCTCCAATAACAACGTTATTTCTTCCAATTTTTCCTTTTCTTCTCTTGATTGGTGACTTGATGACTGACATTCTTGAAATTCATCTTCATACTCAAAAATGGATTCTTCATATTGCTTCTTCAATTGCCTTTGATCCAAACTCTCTTCATCCTTCAACAATTCATCCCCATAACATCCAAGCTTTGGCATCTTGATTTTCTGTTAATTTTATTGAAGATTATAATGTTATCAATTTTCTTTCTGTTTTTAAAAGTCTTGAAATTAATGATATTGATATTCAAATTGAATAGAAATTGATATTGAAATTCCCAAGGATTTCATTCCAAAAAACTTAAACCATTAGAGGTGGAATAAGAAACAGACACCCACCCCCTATTTTTTTTAATTTCAACATAGCCTTATAATACTTTTACAGTTAAAACTCTTGCATACCCCCAAATCATCATTCATAAATTTATTTTTTAATTTTTTAATTTTTTTTTTTTTTAAGTTTATATTTTTTTTAATTTTAATAATTTTTTTTAAGTTTTTTTTTTAAGTTTTTTTAAGTTTTTTTTTTTTTTTTTTTGTACATGTGCAGAAAAATATATTCAATTCATGAAAGCCATTTTACTTTTTCTTTTTTTCTGAAGAATTCTATTCACACATATAGCCTTGGCTATTTCTCCCAGTATTTTCCTTCCTTTCTTCCTTTCTTCTAGGGTATTACCTTTCCAATTTCTTATGAATCCTTCTTCTTTGTGTATAAAGAGGTATCCATACTCTTCCCAGAAAAGATTTCCACCAAGAAGATCCATATTATGCAAATTGAAGTCTTCTTGTGGCCAAATTCTACAATGATAAAGAGCCTTCCTTGTTTGTTCATCAAAGGAAAATACTTCCTCCCAATACTGGTTTTCCAAATTACCCTTAATTCCTTCCTCATTCAAGAGTTCCATGAAGTCTAATTTTGACAGGTCATATCCTGGAAGATTCTTCAACCATTTTCCTCCTTTTACTCTTCATGGACCCTCAAAGTATATATCTTTGAATTCAATGTAGGGAAGAATTATGAAATCTGGCTCTTCTTCAGGTGTTGGAAGTTGCCAGTAAGACATTTCATCATAATACTTGAAGAAACTTTCTTTATCCAAGTCCATTTCCTTGTCTTTATCAATTCTCCATGGGCTTTTTGGGTTTAAATCATATGACAGAATAGTGTTCATGAGATCCTTTTGCAATGGTGAGACTTCAACTTCTATCAAATTTGCTTCTGGCTTTGAATATGAAGATAATCTTGGTTTAATTTCTTTTAAAGAGTCATGATTATTGTAGGCCTCCCAAAGATTTTCATAAGCATGAGAGTGCTTTATTTTCTTCTTTGGAGGATCTTGAGAAATTTCATGTATTTGGAATTCATCAGTTTGATTAGATTCTTCTTTATTGTATTCCTTCATAAATTCTTCATCTTTGAAACAGTCAATAATCTTATTTCTAAGATCTTCCAATGAGTCTTCACAGTATTGATCACTGTTAATTTCTATCTTCATTTCAATTTCCATATCTTGTGGGTATTTTTGCTTGGAAAATATGTCAAACAGATTCTTTCTACTATGTATTGGTGGTCCTTCTATTATTTCTGAGCCATTAACCAAAACCTGATATAACATACCATTGGTGTCAATTTGTTTATAAATAATTTTATTTTCGTTTTTCTCTGCTTCATTAAATTCTTCCATATACCAATTTGATTTTTCATCTTGTTTCCATATGAAACTTTTGTTGTTTTCAGGTTCATTATCAATTTTCCAGAAGTCAGGGCATGGGCTTAAGCTTAGGTTGTTTACTTGAGGGTTTTCATTTTTAACATAATCTTCATATTCACTTGAAGGTGGTAGATTTCTGTTAATCCATTCCTCCCACTTTTTGGGATCAAATGTAGCCCATTCCTTGTTTTCTTTTATTGCCTTGTCTAAATACCAGGCTAATGACTTTGTTTCTTCTGATTTTATTTGGTTTGATAGTGCTTCTGCTGATGGTCCCTGTTCTGGCTCTTGTGTTTCTACCTGTTGGTCTCCTTCCACCTCCTCCTGAGGTTCATTCTCTATTCCCCTATCCATTATGGATAATCTTTCATCTAAATTACATTCCATAGACTTTATCTTTTGATAATCTTTGTTTTTTGTTGATTTGAAAATACTTTTTATTTTTGCTTTAGATTTATCTTCAGCTTCTTTTAATTTTACTTTGCTAAACCAATCCTTTATTTTTCCCATTGAACAAAGCTCCATTCCTCTTGGTGGTCCTGTTTGCCATCCTAACATATGGGGTTTGCATATTGGCATACATAATCTTCTACCATCTGCTTCTTGATAGCTAAATATTTCACCTTGTTTCTGTGAAAAGTCCAATCTAATGTTATTGTCTGCCAAGAAGGGCCTTCCAAGGACTGTATGTACTGCTCCCTTGGCAATGAAGAAATGAATTTCTTTTTCTTCTCCAGAAGGCAAAAGTACTTGTGTGAATTCAGCCAATCCAATTAATGATGTTGTATGTCCTCCAATTCCTCTTAAATTCATGTTGAGCTTTCTGTTTGGAAGAGAGGCTTTTATTGCTGCATCTTCAGTGATTATGTTGAGCTCTGAGCCTGTATCTACAAGTGCCATTACTGGATATTCTTCTTTTCCAACAAATACTTGCATAAACCCAAGTGGACAGGCATAATGAAGTCTTGGTTTTTCAAAGTCTTTAATTTTTATAGAACTAATATCTTCTTTAATGTCCAAAGTGTTAACTGATTTGATAGCTTCCTTTTCTTCAAGAGAAATCGCTTGAAGCCTGTGAATGAAGGTTGGTGAAACTGATAATATTTCTTCCAAGGTTAAGTTAATTTTCTGTTCCAATATTTTCTTTATCACATTTTCAATTGCTAATTTTGGTTTTAATTCTTTCTTATCCTTTATGAATTCTTTCTTTTCAGTTTGGTGGTGAACCATCCTTTTATTTAACTTCTCACCTTCCTCTTCAACATTCTCTTTTTCTTTATGTTCAGTTCCTTCAAATTTTTCATCTCTTTTAGTATGTTTATCTTTATATCTGGTTGGAACAATAATCTTCATCTCTTCTTCAGCCTCATCCTCATGATAGGTTCCTGGTAGTATAGGTTTTTTACTTTCAGAATCTTCTCTATTTTGGCTTTCTTGCTTAGCCAATCTTTGCTTTGTCTGTCTGAGAGCTGCATGTGTTTCCAACATCTCAGTGGGTGAAGATACTGTTGGTGGTTCCCAATTACCCCAGTCTTCTACTTGAACAATTGAAACTTCTTTTTCTTCCTTTTTCAGCTCAACTATCTTTTGATCTTCTGGTCTTGATAGAGGCTTTTCCTTTTCAATTATCTTGTTTGAAATTTCTTTTTGTTCCTTATCAAATTCCCTGACTAAATCCTTTGGAGATTTGGTTCCTTCTGAGGGTACTCTTTGGAAATTAGGGTAAAGGAAATTTAATCCTTGCCTACTAACAATTCTTTTTTCCATATCTTCTGCCAGGTAGCTGCATCTTGTCAATGAATGACCATTTTCAAAACAGTAATAACACTTTAAGGGTGGTCTTGGATACAGTTGTGCTGGAACATAAGGTTGATAATTTGCAGGTAAAGGTGCCAGGGTATTTCTTGGTCTGAATGGTTGTGCATTTGGTGCTAAGCCTGATCCTTGTGTATTTGGTTTATCCTTCCAGACCTTCTTTGATGGATTAACAGCCTCTGATAGTTCTTTCAGCTGGTCCAACACATCCTTCATTGGGTTGACTTCTTTTGGTGCTTCATTAACATGAGCCTCTTGAGCTGGTGGATTCTTTATTTTCTTTGTAATATCTTTCATTTGTTTGATAACCTCCTCCCAGCTTTCATATTCAAATCTGGTTTTATTTTTGTTTTTGATTTCATCTGACTTTGATAATTGTGATTTCCCTTTAATAACTACTGCTGCCTCCAATTCTGCCTCAATATAATTTCTGAGGATATCCATCTCAGGTAAGATGTATCCTCCATCTCTTGCTTGAACCATGGTCCTGTCTTTGATCATTTCTTTAGTAACACTACTTCTAATTTCTGGTGATAAAGAATCAAAGACATCTTCATGATAATCATTTTCCTTTTTGATATACCCATAATTCAGCAGATATTTTGAAATTATGTCATATTCCCCAATAAACTTTCTGTATTGGGACAAACTTTTGACTCCTCCTTCCTGTTGAGTTTGATTAAATAGTCTTGTTAATGAATCTTTCCTGTGTCTTCTTTCTGGTTCCACCTTTCCCCATTTACTGATCATTTCCTTTTTCAATTGATCGCAATCCTCCATTTCATATCCTGGCATTACTTCAATTTCATATCTGATATCCTTATCTTCACTCCAGAATGCTATTTGCATGGCCAAATCCCTTTCATTGGCTCCTTCAATTGATGCTATTCTTTCAGCTCTCTTGATAAAATCCTCAACATCACTTCCATCAAAGTTGAGGTTATAATCTTTTGCCTTTATTTTAACAATCTTTCTTGTAGGTATTGTAACTCTTTCAGGTTTCTGAGTTGGTGTTGTAATATGTACCCTTTTTGCAAATCTTGCAGCTCTTGGCAATGTTCCTGGTGTGGATGTTGCAAATGTCTTTGGGGTTGGTGATGGTGATGGTTGCTGGGGTCTGAGCATTCTTTCAATAGTTGCATCTCCAGTAGTTTCAGGTGAGAATTGACTTGATTTTGTCTTCTTTCCATGTCTTCTTGCAGCTCTTTCCATAGCCTTCTGTAATTCTAACCTTTTCTTCTGAAATTCTTCATCATTTTCTAAGTAAGAAAAATCCTCTTCTTCACTTTCTTCCTGACCTAATTCTTCAATTCTGGACTGCTCTTTTTCCAATTCTTCCTCCAAGGTTAGAGCCTTCTTTGATGATGATGATTCCTCCATGATAATTGTGATCTAAAGCAATGATTTAATTTTGAATTTTATTTTTGATTGATTCTTTTTGATTTTTTTGATTTTTTATGATTTTTAAGATTGATAATGTGATCTTATTAATGATACTTGAGATTTGAAGGCCGCTGTTGGGACACCAGATGTGGGAACTCCTTTTGTTGTGGGATAAATAATAGGCAGTACCTTGAGGGGGAAATTATTGGTGAGTCTGTTTTGAATTTCAGAATTAACCAATAACCATGGGTGCTAAGGTGTATTAGCTGTCACTCTAAATATACTGAAAAAGACACCCTTTTTGATGAGATCACAAATCAATTATTTAGTTTTTTGGCTTTTCAATTAGAGAATTTTCTTCAGCAGTCTCTATCAGTCTGTCAATAAAAGATCACTATGATAATAATGGTAATAGTTAATATTTCTTTTTAATAATTTAGGTTTGCTTAACTTTCTTGTTATTGATTATAATTCTTTTTAATTAATTCTTCTAGTATTCCTTCTTTCAATACCTGAGATATTTAAAGAATATTTTTAAGATCACTATTAATATTAATAATAATCTTGATAGCTAGCTAATACTTTTAAAGTTGATTCAATAATACTATCAATATAGCTATAATAATTTCAGGGTAAGATAATTTTTTTAAGGGTGGTTTTGTTTAATATAAAGGTAAGATATAAATGATATAATAGTAATATAATACTATTAGGATCAATATAAATATAATCCAATATACCTAAAAAAGCTTATTATATAAGGTATAAGGGTAAGATGATATCCCTTCTATAAATAAGGGTTATTGATAAATTAGATAAGATCACTATTGATAATATCTTCCAACACTACTTCAACACTACTACTATAATGGTAAGACTATTTAAATAACATTAAACTCTTTCATTAATATTATAAATATCTTTCATTAATTAATCATCAATAATACTATAAGATACTGAGCCTTGCTACTGATCTTTTTCAATATAAATACTAGATTATCCTACTAGAGAAGGGATGGATTGATCCTCAAGATTATTGTCTGAATGAGAAGCATGTGGGGAAAAACAGGGAGAGAGGCCCTTTATTTATACCTTTTGGGCCCTCCATAGAGCCATCCAAAAACAAGGGACTTAGAAAAAATTCCACCTTGAGACATTTTTGCTGGTGGATAAATTAAAAATGGTGTCATTTGATCAAGATATTGCACCATATGTTTGGCTGATTGCACCATTCTGAACCTTATTATTGTCAGTGCACAGCCTTGAGACATTTTTGCTAGTGGTTAAATTTGGCATGGTGTCATTTGTTCAGGATATTGCACCATATATTTGGTTGATTGCACCATACTTTTTGAATTATACTTATATTTTAACTACACTTTATTCTTATTATGCACAGCCTTGAGACATTTTTGCTAGTGGTTAAATTTGGAATGGTGTCATTTGATACAGATATTGCACCATATGTTTGGTTGATTGCACCATTTTAAATAACTGTATTCTTATCTCTACTAACCTTATTTTTCTTCTTCACAGCCTTGAGACATTTTTGCTGGTGGTTAAATTTGGAATGGTGTCATTTGATACAGATATTGCACCATATGTTTGGTCGATTGCACCATTTTAAAAAACTGTAATCTTATCTCTACTAACCTTATTTTTCCTCTTCACAGCCTTGAGACATTTTTGCTGGTGGTTAAATTTGGAATGGTGTCATTTGATACAGATATTGCACCATATGTTTGGTTGATTGCACCATTTTTTTAAAACTGTATTCTTATCTCTACTAACCTTATTTTTCCTCTTCACAGCCTTGAGACATTTTTGCTGGTGGTTAAATTTGGAATGGTGTCATTTGATACAGATATTGCACCATATGTTTGGTTGATTGCACCATTTGTTTAAAACTGTATTCTTATCTCTACTAACCTTATTTTTCTTCTTCACAGCCTTGAGACATTTTTGTTGGTGGTTAAATTTGGAATGGTGTCATTTGATACAGATATTGCACCATATGATTGGTTGATTGCACCATTTTTTTAAAACTGTATTCTTATTTCTACTAACTTTATTTTTCTTCTTCACAGCCTTGATCTGTATTCAGTTGAGTATTTCTCTATGTAAAATTTAATTTGTAAATAATACCTGTAATGTTTGGTTATGGGAGTTTAAGTGGGGATTGAGTAATTTAACACTATGTTAACTTATATGTAAGTGTTTTTTTTATGTCAAGACATGTAACACATGATGTTGTAAGAGTAATGGTATCACTTATGTAATATTACACATGTTTATTCATATTGAATATTTAGACAAGCTGCATTATCTTTAAGCATATTCTTGTACCTAGTATAGAGTGTATATTATCATTTCTCTTCTTTAATCCATGATATCTAGAAAATTATTGACATTATGGGGTTGTGGCAATATGTGACTATAGGTAAAATTTGATGTAGATTCCAGTGGAGTACTTATTTTTGTTATTTTAATATAATTATCTTCCTTTTTCTTGATTTTTTTTTTTTTTTTTTTTACTTTTATCTTTCACTTTTTATTTTGATTTTCTTTATATATATATATATATTATTATTATTGATCAAAGTTTTAGCTTTGAAATTGTGGATTTGAACCTTGGAAGAACTGGTATGGAATACCACAACGTGAATTCAATTGCTGAAAATCGACAGGAGATTTGCCCTGGGGTTTGAATGAAAGTCCTGTGAGTAATAAACCAGGGAATCATAATTTTGTTAGTAATGGTGCAGTTTTTTATCATATTTATGGCAATTAAACAGGGAAGGAGGCTGTGAGTCCAAAAGTTGTTTTTTTTCACATGGGGTTGATGGGGATTTCAGGAGAACAGAAAGGTTGGAACATCAACAGATATGTTGATGTAAGGTTTCATCCATATCATCTATTCAGAGTTACAAGAAGTTAGTCTTATTCAGTTCATGTGTATAATCAATATGAAAACCCTTCTCTTATTGATTAACATACATATTTTGTTTTTTGTTGGGATCTTTGCAAATATTACAATCAAGTGCTGATAACTCCATGTGGCTGAGGCTTGTGCTGGGCCCCAACATTGGAAGAGTTCTGGAATATAATCAGCAAAATGATGTTTTGGTTTAATTCTCTTTTTTGGGAACAGGTTTGGATCGGAAAGGTGGAATTTTTCCCAATGTTAAGCAAATCACATTGCATCATTCATTGAAACAGTCCAGCTCGTGGCAATGTTGATAACATCAATAAAATGGAATGTATTGTTGGTTAGTTCATTGTAAAGATCTTCTTATTTACCCGGTTTTCTTTTCATATTGGAGGAATTGGGTTCATCTAATGACATCTGTTTACTGAGCATAAAAAATGAAATACAGACCTTATAGAAGAGAGCCTATTAAGTGGCTTTTAAACCACCATGAGAGGGGGAACCCATTTTGAGGGGTACTCTTGTCCATGATGATGGAATTATGGTATCAGATATGATTTGTCAGAGATGTTCCAGAGCCTCAACCTTGATCTGATTATTAATCAGTGAACTGAGATCCAAATCAGAGGGGATACCAGAAGTGGGGATGCAATCCCCATCAAATGAGGAAGTCTGTGTAGAACCACTAGATGGATGTTGCATGTGAGTGGTAGGCATTGGGAAGTAATTTTGATGGGTTGAAGTAGTTGGGAGTGACTCATTTATTATTTTTGCTGCATCTATTCTCAGGGAGAAGGTCTCTCTCAATGTGATTTGATCAAGAGAGCTGTTGGAGGTCATGGAATCTGAGTCTGAACTGTTGGTGTCATTGGATTTCCTGTGGGACCTGATGTTTATTTTTGATCTGGCCTCTGGAATGCACAATTTGAAAGTTGCATGATCAATTGAAATTCCAAATATTAAATTATGCATTATGTCAAGATGAACAATTTCTTTTTCATCCAAATACAGAAGGTCTTCCAAAATTGAATATCACACTACATACTCAGAGAAAATTGCTTGTTGCTTTGGGGTTACCCAAAGCCATTTTGCAATGGTTAATCCATGAGTTTGGTATGAGTGTGTGTAGCAAAATTGAGGACCAATCTCTTCAATTTGAGCCTTGTGAATAGTGAAAAAATTGAAAAAGTGGTTTCCTGAATGAGAAATAAATCCAGTAAGCTTGCGCATGGAAACCACATCTGCAATGGCTGTGATGATGGAAACACAGAAAAAGGAGCCTGAAGCGCCTGTTGAGGTGGGTAAAGATGGTAACCTTGCCAAAGTTCTTTGAGCTCCTTGATGAGGGGTCTTAACTGGTAATTCGATTGAAGGGCTGTTTGCCCCTTTGAACAAGGGATGATTCCTGAAACATAGACATTCTCTGGCTTCAATCTTTCACTTGGGGGGAGATTAAGACAAATTAGCATGATAGGTCCAATGCTGGCCAAGCAGCTTGACTTTCCATGCACATTAAACCAGTCCACATAAATCAAAAAGGCCAATGCACCAGGAATGGACATGAATGGGGGGTCATTGATATTTCTGGTGCCAGTGAAGCATCCCCAGACCAATCCATCCCAGATTTCACATTTGGGGGAACATTCAGGTTTTTGGGATTAATGATGTTGATGCCAAATTTACATAATGCCAGCCTGCTGGAGAAATCTTGCAACCCAATTTCTGAATGGTTGATATATGAAATGTTTTGTTGGAATAATTTTTTTGATGTTGGTTGTGTTTTGGGTGTGGGGTTCAACTAAATTGATGAATTTGCCTGATTATTGTGTGCAAGGGGTTCATGATCATTTGGTTCATTATGGCATTGACACTGGGGTTGGTCAGTTGTTAAAGATTCAGTAAGGCCATTAAGAATGAAAAAGTGAGGACAAAATATACAGTTTTCAATCAGTGGCTCCAATTCACCATGAGCAAATTGGCTACACCTTACAGAAGGTGTTGCATTTGGAACTTGACATGGGAGATAGATTGGATTCAGGTTGGAGATAGCACAGAAGTTGAATTTATAAATAGAAGTTTTGGAAGAAATTCAAGCCACATATGCAAGCCACAAAGTATCAATTAAGTTGACTCAATAGAATGTCTTGGTTGTGATTGTCAAATTTCAATAATTCAACAATACATGATTAAAAAACTTATGTCAATTTCCCCTTTGATCTTATCTTCTTTATTACTTTTTATCATTAAATTTAAAGGGAATTCAACCTTTGGGGGTCTTTCTTATAGATTTTGAAATGTGTATTTTAGTTTCAACATCAATTCTATTTCAAGACCACTTATGAAATCCCATGTATGAATTATATTTACTTAAAAACGTACAAGTGTTAAAAAAACTTCTCATTAATGATAAAATTACTTTCAGAATTTTGGAATTTCTTCACATATAAATATTGTAAAAAATATACCCTATCATTAAACTGTTTACAATCAATCAAAGAGATTACTTTGTGAAAAATCATATTCATTTCTCTCTCCTATGTTTAAAGTAATATCTAAGCTAAAATGAAAACAATATTTGAAGATTTATGGGACAGAGTATTTTGAAGGATGGGACCACAAAATTGTGCTATTTATTGAAAATCCATACCCTTATTTCAGCCAATCAATTTCTTTAGAGGAGGGGTTTACACTTTTAAATACATAATAAAATTATTAAAACTGGAATATTTGGTTTCAGTCCTAGAATTAGCCACCTTTTCATTATACAATCTCATGGTTTAACTAACAAAAATTTAATAAAAGAATTTAAAATTATAAGAAAATATGCACTTCTTTATTTTTTGAATAATTAAACATTGTTCTCTATTTATACCAACTGAGATTCACCTTTCATATTATTCTGAAGAAATTACCAATTATGAATTAACCATCTTTATCTATTGTACTTTAATATGTGAAAACCAAGATCATTGTCATTTTTCTTTGGAGGAAATTAGGGTAATGTCTTTATCAAGAAATGAAATAAACCTAGAATTCTGTTTAATGAATTTTTGGATCATGTTGGATGTATTGTATATTTTTTCTGTATTTTCAATAAAATTTCCTTCATACTAACCCCATTTTATAACTATTAGTATTTATGGAGATCTCTCAATGCACCAGAAAATTAAAGATTTCATCTGAACTTGGTTGGTTTATAGCTTCAAGCATCTAAAAACAGATTTTTACTTTCTCAATACTAAAAAATAAAAGACTAATATTATGAAAACTGATATAAAAAATAATTTTCTCATTTCTCTACAATAATATTTCCTTAAATGTATCAGGGAACACTTTATATAGATCTATGAATAATTACATTTAAACTAATATAAGTTCTCAACAGCCATTTAATATAGTTGAGAACTTCATATCTACAAATAAATAAAACAATTCAATTTCCTATTTTTAAATAATGGTGATTCCATATTAAATGAAGGCAAAACAACTGGTAGAAATTGTTTACTTCAAAAAATGTATTTCTCAAAGAATATTTATAAAGATTGTGGTAGGCTTGTGAGATTAAGGTTAATTTTATATATTTTACAGCCTCAAGAAATGATAAATCAACAATGCACAGCTGTTTTTAAGATTCAGTTAAGAAAAGCATGTATTCAGCTCTTTCAAATGTTTTCAAAAGGTGATACAGTAACAGTTATTGTTTTTATTTAGTATTTACGCTCAATGAAGACACTAAGGAATATATATAAGTAGAACTCAATAGAGGAAGGCCTCATAAGTAAGCTAGACCTTGTTGTGAATTAAGATTAAAGTGTGACAAAGATCACTTCTGAGCCATGTCCACTGATAATCACAATATGGTCTTAATAATGTCTTAATTATTCAATTGTATTTTTGAATAATTTAGAAGGGAATTGACACCATTAAGATTACATTTTGATGGAAATATATGAAAGGCTTTTATCCAAAAACTCTTGAACCCATTGGTAATTTTTCTTTACAAAAAACAAATTAATTATCACAATAAAGCATTAGTTTTATTCTTTTCATCAATGAGACTTTCATAAAAATTTGCAAATATATGTATTCAAAGATTAGAGAAAATTCTGTTGAAAATTTCAAAACAAGAAAAATATGATTAATTTTAATATTAGGGAATTTTGAACAGGATTGAAGGAAAATAAAGCCTTTTGCTATTTTTTGAAATGAAAATATTCTTTATGGGAAGAGAGCTCTTAGAGATTGAGTGAAGTGGTCCTTATTCCTTGGAATAAGAAAACTTGAATTTATGATTAATATTATTGGAATTATATTAAATTAAGTATATACTCCTATTGGTATTTCTAAATTTATTTCTAAAAATAAATATCATTTAAACTTATATTTGAAAAAGATCACAGTAACAAAAAAGCTATAAATGATATTTAAAAGGTTTTTCTTTATAGAAAATAATCAATGCAAAAGGATATATTTACCTCGAAGATATCAAATATAAGAACATTCATAAGATTCACATTGTGTTGACCTTTATTACTTAAATAACACTCATATTATATTTTTTGGAGAAAGGCAGTATAAAGAACTTCCTTTCTGCCACTATAAGACAGCTTTCTTTATCTTTTTAATAATTTTCTTTGACATTTTTATCCATATTTTATGGTAATATTTTATTTTTCTTTTTTTATGTTTTTATTGAGTTTTCCTGGGTTTGGCTTTTATATTCAGAAACTGATGTTGATTTACTTTTATATCTTTTTTTTCAATCAAAATTCAAGTAATGGGCCTTAAAAACGATTGTTACTATAAGAAGTGTCAAAAATATATCAATTTTATTACAGTACAGAAACTTTAATTCCTGCTTATGTAATATTTTAGATGATTTTCAACAATTTTACAGTAGCTGCCATTATAGGATTTCTACTGTAATTTCATTTAAAAATTAATGCCTTCCTGGAGTAGCAGGGGCTTTTGTGCATAAAGCCCACTACTGCTATTTTGAGCTGAAAAATCAAAACTTTAAACAGGACATATTAATGGACTGTCTCAATAAAAAATATAAATGTTTGTGCTTATAGGAGAAATTTATTAAATTTATTGATGATAAAAAGGAATCAGGAAATGAAAGAAATAGGAAATAATTTCTAGTAATTCTAATCAATAAAGAAAACAATATATATAAATTTTTGTATCTTAGGGGAATTAATTTTATTTAAGAAAGAACTGGAATCTTCTAAATGGAAAATAGGTGTTGAGATGAAATTTTCATCTTGAAAAATATTAATATGAAGATAAAAATATAAATTGAAATAGTTTTGACATACTATTTTCTCTAGTTACTCCATCCAGTTGAAAAAAGAGGAAAATATGGGAAACTCTGTAACATTTCAGTGGCTTGGAAGAACTGGGAATACTAACAAACATTTAAATTATGGCTCCAACATATTTCACAGGAAGGGTCCAAGCTCACTCCAAATGGAACACCTTCTCTCAGGTGTAGCAAATTTGCTCATGGGGATTGGAGATGTTCAAATATGGTACTGAGATCTTGAGTACATGGAATGTGGGAGTGGGGTGACCACTTGAGCTTTGAATACTTGACTTGATAAGAAGGTTCACGGTGGTGTTGAGAATGTGTGAACCACTGCAGGGCATATGATACTTTATGGATAAAATTTCAGATATTATCATTCAAAGGTCTTGTGAGGGAAGGTTTTGACTCCTTCTGTAAGGTTTCTGTGCAGTAGAATTGAGACCCATTGGAGTGGAGATCGTGCTTTGAGTCAATTGAGAATAATCTTTTGGGAAAATTTTATCCCATAAAATTTGCAGGCACTCAGATCCTGATTCTGAAATAGGAACTTCTGGGATAGTTTTGGGTTCAATGGCTGATTTGAGATTTTTAATGTGCTGTTTATGTTGGAAAGGTGTGAAGGCAACTCCCTGATTATCACCCTCAGGGGAAGAGTGTGTTTGAGTTGGGAAGTGTTGACACATGCATATACACATTGAGGAATAGCAGGAGATTGACATTGTTGCAGGAATAATGAAGAAGGTTGGATATTTTTTAAATATCTATGGTTGATTTGCAATTGTTTAGGAGAGTGATTTATTGGGAAAAAGTTGAGTGATTATTCATGAAGGGGGATATGATTTGAGCCAGTGGATGATTTTATCCATTTGTAATTGTGGATCAGCTTCAGGGGATAAAGTGTAAAGTGTCAGATATTTATGAGTGAATTTGTTAGGAGTTTTTTTGGGTGAAATGCCTTGTGGCTCAATTCTCGTACATATTCTAATTTATTTACACATGTAAATACAGTGGATTTTGAGGGAGGCTTCATTGGTGATGTGTCACCATTGAACTGAGGGAAGTATCATTTAAACCATGTACTGTACACTGGCATGGCATTGTACATGGCTTAAAAATTATTCCAGGAATAATTATATACCTCTATTACATAATGGTTGGCAGATGAGCTAAGGTCTTGGTATTTGTATTGAGTGCATGAGGGCTTTCAATCAGTTAGAATGTGATTTGGAATTTATTTCCTTTCTTTAAAAGGTAAGGTATCTTTTTTGGGTAAATCCTTCACAAATATACCATTCTACAGATATATAATGCCTGGGAATCTTGAAGTGTTTAATGGCAGTTTCCATAATCCACAAAATGTGACCATGGATAGGGGGCATGAAAGAATTTTGGAAATGATTATTGAATCTGATTACCTATGAATAATAAGTTGCCTTTGAGATAAAGGAAATATCACATTATATGCTGGTGGGCTGTGCAGTGTGGTTCCAAACAAATGCAGAGGAGCTCAAGATTAGGACAGGCGACCTCTCATAAAAAGATTCATATTAGACTTCCACAAGAGACTTGGTTCCAACTGTTAATTGAGTTTCTCTAATATACGTTTGAGAGAAATTGATGTGATATCACTCTATTTTATCTTTTCAAAATATTACTGCAGTTTTTTACACCTTATGTCATCTTCCAACCCACTTAAATACCGTTCAGGATCTGTTCATGACTTGTACAGTGAATGTAGCATGGAATATGTTTGAACACAGTCACCAATGAGTCCCAACATTCCACTAACAATTGCTATTGCATCCTAAATGAATTTATCAGGTCCCAAAATTCATGTGGGCAATGTAAAGTCTCAAAATTAAAGCACTTGGTCAATCCCAAATATTTCTGTCACTCCAATTCCCCCAAATCCCACTAATACACAAATGAATGTGTCTGAGGGACCAGGAAGCACACCAGAAATGTAATCAAAGGCTAATCTGCAATCCAAATTTCTACATGACTTCCTCCTTGATCCTGTGGAGTCCCAGGAACCCTTTGAGAGAAGATATAGACATTGCTCAATATTCCCTCAGGATCTCAGGCTCATGTGAGCCATGGAAAATGGGTTTATGGTGGGAAACAAAAAAGACCATTGAAAAATTTTACTCAGAGTTGTTTTTTGGAGGGGAATCCTGGATTTATTCTTCATCAAAGTAAGTAATTTCAATTTTGGAGTAGAACCTTTTTTCACAATATGATATGTTTGTTTGATTGGTAAAATATGGCACCTAAAGGCAAGACAGTCCAATCTCAGGAGCCAATTGAGGATTGTGAGTATGTTCATTCTTCATGTTTTTTTATTTGTTAACTGATTATTTGCATGGAAGGTGACGAGATTTATGCATCTTTTCCTCTGGTCCATAAAGAAAACTTCCCTGGACATCATCATCCATATGGCCCCAAACCAAGAACAGGTCCTGCCAGTTTATCAAGAGAAGAAATGGTGGATGATGAGGATGAGAACATATCTCTGACTCCAAGAAAAACAAATGATGAACCAACAAAGGAAAATTTCACAGCAAATGAGGAGGGAACTCAGGCAAATAGTGAGTTCACCTACCCTCAAATGCCCCTTTCCCAGAGTATGCTCAATCAATCCAAGATGAGACAGCAAAGGAACCAGGCTTGAAAATCTCACAATGTGGCAAAAGAAGAGCATGAAATTGTGATTCAAGTTGCTAGTCCCCAAAGATGTTGTGAATGAGCCATCACGACAAGTGCATTCTCAGGGCTTCCAAAGCTGATGCAAAAATGAGCTCCACAAGATAGGACTGATACAGTTCACATGGGACTGGGAGAGCTCATGGAAACATCTGTTCAATAAGTTGATGTCCTTGGTGTTTTACCATACCTTCAGAATTTCACTTGTCAGCACTTGGTATCATCATTATTTTTGGAACAAGGATGATAATAAATATGGGGTTGTTGCAGCTTTAATGGAGAATTACTCTCTTATGTGAAAGGAGAATGGAATTAAATTGAAAAGGATGCAGAATATTTGATAAAGAAGAAGGAGAATCAAAGGGTGAGTCATATTATATCTTTCATTGTTGTGAAATAAATTTGATTATAATCTAATTGATTATGTGCAGACCTGTGAGTGGCGTCTTGAATGGTGTGATATTGCTAAATTTTCCATTGTAGAATCAGAATTAATTGACCCTTTGGTATGTTCAGATACTGAGGAGGTAGTGGAAAATGGTTGTCAAGTTTACCAGAAAGTGGGCCTATGCTGGTGCTCACACTTATTTAATGAGATAGTATTAAAAATTTATAGAGACATAGAGTCTTGTAATTGGATTAAAAAAGTGGTAAAATAATATTGATAGATTAGCAGAAATACAATTGATAGATGATGGTGATATTCCTGAAGTGATATCTTTTCAGGTATTTAATCAAGATTTGCTCAAATTTTGTAGTAAGATGGATACTCTTGCCCTCAAGATACTTGAAATTCTGGCTATTAGCATGAATGGGGACTCTCTGCAATAAGTTAGGAAGATAAATATATATTACAGCTACATACTAAGGCTTTTTGAATAATTTGTGCAAGTGTAATACCATCTGATTGTTATTTCTTAAATCCAACAAGCTGATAAATAAATTAGAATATAAACAATATGATTTTGAATGTACTGTACTATGGTGTCCCTTATCAATATCTGTTTATTGCTCATGTTCATTGAGGAAATATTGAAGAAGTTCAATCCAGCTCATGGTTTACATAATCATGGACATGTGATGGGGTGAAAAGGAGTTATTAGCTTTGTCAAAAAGAATTCAGATAATATCAGGAAGGCTCACATAGTTAATGATGGTTTATTTTCTTGGACTTATTTGTAAATCAAATTTGGGATTCCCATGGGGGAAAATTTCAGAATAGTAATATGATCAGTGAGACAGATGAGCTTGAAAGGTACCTTTCCACATTTTGACCTCAACTGAATGCAGAGTCATATAGTGAGTAGCATTCATGGGTCATTGTTGGCCAATACAATGGTGTTGATCAATAGCCCAAGGCTCAATGGCTTGGTTTTAATTGGGCTCCTGGAAAGGTGATGTCAGTTTTAGAAAATTTGGGTGGAATTTTGGGGGTCCCCTCAACATTAAATAGACAATATTAGTGCAAGTGATGTTGAGGCCTTCTCCAGATGCCTCAATGGATGAAACGAGTACTTCAAATCCAGGAGTATTGAAATATTTCTACAGGGCCTTCTTCTGGCCTCTTGATGTAATTGTCCCATCAGTTTGTGCTGAAAGGATAGAGTGGTGGGCAAGTATAATACCAATTCTAGAAGAAACATATTGTCATAATAATTTCATTGGGAATGGATTAATATTATAATTTACTCAAAAATCCAGAGATTTGGTCCATTGTGAGTAAACAGCTGACTTTGATGGAAATCAGTTTGACTATTTTTTCTGCAGTAGGCTTTAGAGGAGATTTCCAATTTTATTACTCATCATGCATTTTTCCACATCAAAAATTGTTTGAGTCATTGTTGAGTTATTTGAAGTGTGCCCCCCTCATGGTCTTACAAAGCCATATTGGCCATTTTTCTAAGTATTATATTATGGTTACAACATATCTGGAGCTTATTAATACTTCTGAAAAATTCCCCTGGTACCTTTGTTTTTGATGATAGGAATTCTTTGTATAATGGATAATGTTATTTCTGCATTGTTTGTGTGAGTGGGAGAAATTAATATTGATGGCAAATAGTGTTCAGGTATTTTTGATGTGCAGTTTTGGTCCAGAAAAAGCTCAAATGGCACAATGCAAATGCAAACTATCATTGCTAGCTTTGGAAAGAATATTCTGGATGAAAGGCGACCAATTATCTTGATCTTAGCTCTGGGGTTTGGTGATGAACGATATTATGCAAAAAAGGTCATAAATGATGTGGTGAATGGGGGTGTCTGTTGAACATGTTAGAAAGTATAAATGGAGGCTATTAATGGCATGGTCAGTGGCAGTGTATTGAGAGCAGATATAGCTATAAGATTTGAGAAAGGCTTTTGGATATAATAGCTAATTTTATACATTACAATATCAGGCAGTCAATTTTCTTCATCCAAAATTACATGATGACAATAGATTTGACAGTATTGGTTTGTTTAAATTGTTGTGTGATAGTATTGTAAGAAGCAATGATGATATAACATTTTAAGATCCTTGGATCATGAGTGACAAGTGGGGCCATGCTGTATTTTGGCTTGCAGGTCTTCAGGCTTAGAATTCTTGGATATTTCTGATTCCCACTTGATTATTAAGTGATGTGGCCAGATGTTAATGGTGGGTGTGGAGCGTTGGGGGTTGGTAATTAGCCACTCCTTGGAGGTACCAAGTAGTGCAATGCCCTGAATGGGCTTACCTAATCCCATATCACCCACAAGCAGTCCACCAAGAGGGGTATTTCCCAAAAGGAATTCAAATGGGCTGACCATGTTGTTTGTAATTATGTGCTTGGCGTTGAAAGTGGATCCAGTGGGTGAGGTGGCCAAACGGTTACAGGAAGATTCTCCATTAGGGATTTCTGAATCCCAGAGAAAAGATAGTCCAGTCTTTTGATGAGGGAGGAGGGTGGTTTTAATCTTGGGAAGGTCTGATTCACTGGGTAATTGTATCAGTTTTTGCTTTAATGACCAAGAAAAGACAGCTGGATATAAGGGTGGAGTTGAGCTTGAAGCAGGAGATGTGGTAGTAAATATTTGACATTTACTATGAGAATTACCATCATATTCTCTAGGAATTTTAAGCTTGATGTCAGGTTGAGTCTATGATAAAAGTAATATAATTGTATTTACAACTTTTAACTATGACTGTGATGCGGTAAAAAGGATTTAAAATAGATTTATGAGGTTTAAAGATGGTTTAATTCAAGAATAAAAGGGCTTTACTACATTAAATATGGTGGTGATGGGCACTGTTGAAAGCCCTGGGTGCAGCTTTACCTGTTGGATTACAATCATAAAGACTACAATACTTCTGAATTAAGAGTATACCGGATTATGTTCCAAGATTATAACTGTTTTTGACATTTGTACTACTTAGGAATTCAAGAGCAGGATGATGAAAATAATTCTGGCTGTGAAAAGCCTCCTTTTTATCATGAAATGGGGTGGAAAGGGTGCTAGACCTTTCCACATAGAGGAAGTAAAGATTTTTCACTCTCTGAGACAGGCTTGTTGTTTGCAAAGACCTGTATTAACCTGTATTGGGCTCAGATGTGGTTTTAAAACCACATCTGGGCAGTTTTCACCAATACAGGGTGAAATTTTCATCTAGGGACTTCACAGCCTGATTCTGATGTGTATGACGCGTAGAATGCTGTACAGAAATTGTATGGGACCCCAGTATTGACTGAAATATGAGGTATTGAAGTAAAAACAAGCTCCTTTGTCTACTTGACACCTCATATTCATGATTATGGGATATTATCCCATGGTAAGGCTGTATATGACAGCAGGTGGGAATCTGACCTTAAAACATCCATACCTTTGTCAATTCTTGAGATATCAACCTCAAAATTGGCTCGGTGTTTAGCCCTGAATGTGCTCTACACAATGGTACCTTATTTGATATGGGTATCATTCAATATGGCAAAGTTATCCCATGTACAAGATTTTTGTACATTTGCGTGGTCTAGGAAAAAAGCTGTATTGAGCTTATTTGCCCCATAACCTGTGTTCTAGTTGAGCTATGGGGAAATGGATGACACCATCAGATAGCCCTGATTGTTCACTTTCCAAAAAGACCCCACTTTAGGTATCTCATCCTAAAACTGCAAAAGTTAGTTCAGAGGGGAATGTTTTGTTCACCCTTGTTTGGCATGTATTTGGCCATAACTCAAGTGATACTGGTGCTAGCTCAGTTTGGCTAGTATCATTGGATAGCCCTGGCTTAGAGATTCATTTTGAAAACCCATTTGATGGGTTTAAGCCTCTCCTTCTGGATTTTAGATGTGAGGTGAAAATCAAGGTTTATGCTCAGCAATAACTTTGTTATTCTTTGTCCTATGGTGATGGGACTTATATTTTAAAAAAGGAATGAGGTTCCTCTTTTGTTTGATACCTTTTGAGCTGATTTGGGTCAGCTCCATGTTTTGGTGGTATCTTGGATATACCATTGGTTTATGGTATTTTTGATGTCATGCTTGTGCTCTGGTTTTGAGTCACAGGCTGACATACCCTCCCTCTAAAAAAGGCTCATCATTTATGAGACTGTTCACTCCTTCTAGAGGCCCTGAATCTTCTTAAATGAAGTTTCCCATCTGGTATGGCATCTTCTGCCAACCATTTGTCTTTATCAGCTGTTTGGTTCCTGAATCTGACCAAATATTGTCTTTGATCCTTCCCATTAAGTCTGATCTTCCTGGCCCTGATGTTCTCACTCACAGGTCCTGGAGAGTCCTCTACTTCCACTATGTCTGGTGGTGTCAGGCTCTTCTTCCTGGAGTGGAATTTACCCTCTTCTGTTTGGAAGTATGGCTTGACCAAGCCCACTGGAAAGACTGGGTGTTTCCTGGAAAACTCCTCTGTGAGCTTGACTTCCACTGCATTCTTGCTTACCAACTTAATGATAGTGAAGAGCCCTACAAATGAGTCTCTCATCTTCTTGGGTCCTTTAAGATTGTTGAAGTTCAGTGTAGACACTAACACCTGGTCGCCTTCCTTAAAGTCAGGTTCCATGTGTGTCTTGTCCCACCTCTGCTTATTATAATCTTTTGCCTCAGCTATGCATTTAGCAGCTGAGTCACAAGCTCTCTTCCACATATCATGGAAGTCTTTGGCTGTGGGGTGGATGGTCAGAAGATTCTTCTTCAAGTGATCCACTGGCCACAAGGTATTCCACCCTTTCTCTACCAGTGCAGGTGTTTTTCCTGTGGTTGAGTGCTGACTTGAATTATAAGCCAGTTGGACAGCTGGTAGAAGGGTAACCCAGTCATGGGTATATCCCTCATGGTCCTTGTATTCCATGCCATAGGCACAGAACCTCCTAAGGATGTCCTCCATTGTTTGGATCATCCTCTCTGCTAGGCCATTTGTTTGTGGTAGGTAAGATGTGGAAAAAGCAAGCTTGGTGCCAAGCATGTCATACAAGTTGGTCCAAAGTTCAGATGTTAATTTTGGGTCCCTATCACTAATGATGATCTTAGGGACTCCATTGGTAGATATGATGTTATTCCAAAATAACAGAGCAGTATCCATGGCTGTGTCCTCCTTGTGGCATGGTAGACACCGCATGCTCTTACTGAACCTATCAACTATGATCAAGCAGGCATTGTAGTTTTCTTTGCCTCCTGGGACAAGTCCTGTAACCCAGTCCATGTTGATGGTTTCCCATGGGTGTTTGGGTTCTTCTATATGTTGAAGTAACCCATACTTCTTCCCATGTTTCCTATTTGCCTTTTGGCATCTTTGACAAGTTTTGATGTGTTCACTAAACTCTTGTTCCCACTTGGGCCACCAAGCTGTGCTTGCTACCCTCTCCTTGGTCCTGTATTCACTCATGTGTCCCATATAGGGGCAGTCATGGCATTCCTGCAGGATCAGAGATATGTGGTCCCTGTCTACCACTGTGAGTGCACTTGTGTGTTTTTCTCTGTGGTAGAGCAGGCCATCTATAAGGAAGAGCTTGTTATCCTTATAGGCTATCAACCAGGGTTCTTCCAGCTGGGATTCCAGTTCTGGACTCCTGTACTTTTGTTGAAGGAGTTTTACTAATATGCTACACTGTTTGTGTTTGGCATAAGACTTCAGTACTGCACTAAAAAATTCATTTTGCAGTTCTGAGGAACTTATTCCCAATATTGGAGTTTCTGTTTCCTCTGAATCAGTGTTTCCACTGTCAAGGGTACCACTTCCTGGTGCCCATTCAGAAAATCTGAAGTTCTTCCTCCTATCTATTTCCATGCAATGGATAGGGATCTTGGCTGCAACTTCAGGGGAATAAGCTGGATTGCTCTTGAAATTATCCAGTGGCCATCTGCTAAGGCCATCTGAATTGGTATGACTTTTACCTTCTTTGTATATGATGGTCATGTTCCTTCTATAATCTTTGATGGCTATTTGCCATCTCAGCATGTATCTATTTGTAATCTTCATGTTCAGTAAAGACTTCAAGGCTGTGCAGTCTGTGTAGACTTCAAAGACTGCACCCTCCAGATAATAATGGAGTTTCTCTAGAGCCCAGACTAGACATAGAAATTCAGTCTGGGTGGCCCCATACCTGGCTTCTGAAAATTTCAGTTGCCTAGAAATGTAACATATTACTCCCTCTCTTGATTCACCATCCAGTATTTGTCTTTGGTGAAGAGCTGCTCCTACGCCTTGGCTACATGCTGCATTTATATATAACTTGAATGGTAGTTCAAAGTCAGGAAAGATGAGTACAGGTGCATTTGTGAGGTCATGTTTGATCCTCTCATATGCATCCCTTCTTTCCTTGGTAATTTCAAAAACTACATCTTTTGAACACAACTTGTATAAGCTACTAGTTATGTGGGCAAAATTCTTGATGTGGTTTCTATAGTAGCTAGCAAACCCAAGGAAAGATAGCATCTCTTTGATAATCTTTGGTACTGGCTTCTGCAGTACTGCTGGAACTTTGTTCTGGTCAATTGCCAGACTAAGACCTGAGACTTTATGTCCTAGAGCTAGTAGCTCTTGTTGGCCAAAATTACACTTTTTTAGTGAAATCTTCAGATTGATGGGTGTACATTTACTTAGCACTCTGTCTATGTACTGTACATGGTCTTCCCATGTCTCTGAGTATATAATGATATCATCAATATATACCCCCATCCAGCCTTCCAATATCTTTGCTTCAAATATTGGGTCCATCATCCTTTGAAAGTGGGCTGGTGCGTTTTTGATGCCAAATGGCATCCTGGTGTACTCATATATGCCCATATCACATATTATTCTGAGTAATTTTATGGAGTTTGGTTTAACTCCATTTTGGTTGAAGCCTTTCATACAGTTCATCTTTGTTATGTTTTTGGCTTTTGCCAGTTTATCCAAGGCATGAGGTATCCTTGGTATAGGGTACCTGTCTGCTTTAGTGTAGTTAATCAGAGCTCTGAAGTCTCCACACAGTCTAGAATTGCCATCATGCCAGGTTATTAGGACAGGAGTAGTTAGTTCCACTATTTCATTATGTCCAATCTTCCTGATGACGTCCATGTCCAAGAGCTCATTGATACGTTTCTCAATTTCTTTCCTGGTTTCCAGGCTTTCTGGATAAGGAGGTCTCCTAAGCATGGGTGGATAAGGTCTTTCCACATCCAGATATAGTTCTATATCATGGCCTTTGATCTTGCCTAATGGTTCTTCACCAATGGCAAATGCTGGTCTGTTCTTTCTCAGAATCTTCAGTAAACTTAGTTTTTGTTTATTGGTGAGGGTAGGCCTAAACTGTCCCTCTCTGATTTCATTCAGAAGTTCTTCCAGTGGATCTTGAGAAGATATATGGTATATATCAAGTGAAATTTTCTTTTCCTTGTTGGTACCAATGGTAATGTGCCTATTTTTACTGTTGTAAATATCTATGCCATTCCTCCTCTGGTAGTCTGTTCCCAGTAAGATCCCTTGGATGTGGGCATCATCAAGCACTACAAAATCTGGATTGAGTCTAATATTACCCTTCCTGTGGGGTATAATTATCTCTTTGATAATTGTACCAATGGAGGTCGTCTACCCTGAGGCAATTTAAAGTTCTTTGCCTTGGTGGGCAAGAGCTGCTTTTCCCAATTTGGGAAATGGTTATCCAGATAATTTTGGGCCACTATGGAGCAGTGTGCCCCACTATCAATGATCAATGGATGTTGAGCATTGTCAATCCAGACAGTCATTTTGGTGGCTGTTCCATGTATGTATGCCATCCCTTTGGTTGGTGTAACAAGGAATGTTTGTTCATCTTGTGTGTGTTTGCACAAGTTTTTATTGGAAGTATCCTGTGGCATGCCTGCTTCCAACTGTATATCCTGAATTTCTAATGGGGTTTCCTCTTGGTATTCTACTAGAAATTCTTCTTTTGGGTCTTGGTCATCATCAGATAGTTCTCTGATGGCATTACCCATAGAGTCTGATTCAGAATCTTCTGTTGGGGATTCCTCCTCTGGGACTTTCGCAATGGCATAGACTTTTTTCTTTTCCTTTGGGCAGTTGTTGGCATAGTGGTCTGTTGAACCACAATTATGACAAGAATTTTTCTTCTTTTTCACCTCTGCCACTCTTTCTTTGGGTTTGTCTTTAAACTCTACCCTGAAAGGTTGTTTCTCTCTGAAACCACTTCTCTTATATGGGGTGAATTTCCCTATATTAGTTCTCTTTCTTATGTCTTGTAAGGTATTAGCAATGTCATCTAGAGTGCAATTTTGGTTGCATCTGCATTTTACTGCTTGCTCTAGTTCTCCTGGAAGTTGTGTCAGAAGTTTGTGATTCCTCATTTGGATGTTCATCTGAGGGTCAATGGCATTAAGTCTTTCAGAATGCCTAAGACACCACTCATATGGATCTTTGTCCACAGAGTATTTGTCATTGTCAAATGACATGGTCCTTTGCCATATAGAAGTTCCATTACTGTACTTTTGAATGATTTGACTCTTCCACCATGGCCAGTTTCTTCTGCCATGGATTTCTTTCATTTCTGTGTACCATATACTAGCGTGAACTTTGAATTCTGTATTTAATCTAGCAGTAATCCAGTAATCTGGTATGCTAGGTACATCAATGAAGAGTCCATCAATATAATATATGAGTTCCATATGATCATATTTTCCTGTTCCAGAGAATTTGGGCCAGCTTGAGGCCTCAGGAAGCTGTTTTAAGGCTTCCTTCTCTGAATAAGACATGCCATATCCATCCTGGTATTGTGATGGAGATCTTGCCTTATTCATCAACATGGCATCTGGTTTGATTCCATCTGGTTGATATGGATTTTCCATAACTTGGCCTTGTGGTCGGGGCTTCAAGTTATGGTTGACATTAAACAGTTTTTTTATGTCTTGGTCCAGAAAATACCAGTCCCTTCCGCTGTGGTGTTGGTCTTCAAAGACTAGATTCAGTCTTTTGTTGGTTTTTTCATAGGCTTTGCTCAATTAAGCATGTCCTTCTTGAAGATTTTTAATTATTAAATCCATGGAGGCTGTTAATTTCTTCATCCTCTCATGGCTTGCTTCAAGTTCTGAAAACAGCTTTGCAGATTGCTCAGCATATTGGGACATTTGTACCCACAGTGTATCACTGTTGATGTTACTCTCAGAGGTGATATTGTTATGTTCAGTCTGAGTGGGGGTAATGTTTCTATTACTAGGACTACTGATTCTAGAGTGGTTTACAACTACCCTGGTGCTTGTGCACTTCTTTCACCAAATCCAATAGTTTCTGGATCATGGGGTCTCATTTTTTCTGCCTTTGGCTGAAAGAGGTTTTGTTTTTCCCATTGTATCCTTTTCTTCTCCTGCAAACCTCCTGGAATTGTGAAGAGTGGTGACTCTTGGTCATTGATCTGTTGGTGTCTGAGTGGTGTGAAGCCACTGGAGAGCTGATTTGGCCTGCTCCTTGTGAGCCTGAAGGAATCTGAGTAGGCCCTGTCTGGGTTAACTTTTCTTCCATATCTAGGATAGTGGCTTGATTCTCCCTTATTCTCTGTGCCCTTGCCTCCAGGAGTCTGAACTGCCTGGTAGGATTCCAAATTTTGGTGATTATCATAAGGTCTTTGAAGTCTATCTCTTTGAGAGAGATCTTCTGGCAACTTGCTCCAAGTTCTGCCCAGTGAGATGCCAGGTTGAACCTCTTGATGTCCATGCTCCATTGGAATAGGTCCTTGAGGAGTTGGTGGATCTGAAGAACTGGATCCATGTCTTTCCAGTCCTCTGGTTTGAGGTCTTCATTGAATTGGAGTGTTAATAGCAGGGTTGATATTATCTCCCTTGTAAGGTTTGACTATGAAACAATAAGTAAAAATTACTAATATTTTACTTATTGTACTATGAATGTCCTTATGAATGAAATAAATAAGATAAAAAATCATTATAATAATAAAGAATTATTATAATTATGGCGTAAAATTAATTATATTATTAATAAAATATAATAATATAATTTATATTATAAAATATAATATAATAAAATAAATATATTAATATAAAATAATTAATATATTTAAAAGCACTTTATTATTGTTACGAACAAATAATAAAGGCGTAAAAAATTGTCTTTAATTAATAAAAAACAACTAATAACAATAATATTACCAATATTAAAGCTATAAATTAATATAAATACTATTTATATTAATTGAAGAATTATTAAAATAATAATAAAGAGAAAATTATTATAATAAGAGAAAATAACCTACTTTTAACACTTAATGTAATAATTTTGAAATATTTTACGCCAAAAAATATAAATACAACCTTTTCAAATTGTATTTACAATAAAAATAAAGAAAAATTACTAATATTCTTGATTTTTATGTGGAAATGAGTTTTTAGAGAGATTTTTAGCAAAAACAATTAAATAAATGATTCAATCACGTCAAAATAGATGATTATAACAAGGTGGTCTTTGGTCTTTAATAATATAATGGTTTTATATATAAAGGATAAAGAAATTACCTTTGATTTAATTGATTTAATGTTTTTGATGCGTCTGAGGGGAAAATAGAGTAAAAAGAGCTCTATTTATAGTAAATACCTCCCTCCTAGAGTCCATCAGGCTTCTAGTAGACGTGTACTGATCATATCCACTGGAATTGATCAATATTTTAAGGCTTGGAGATGATTACATCATGATCAAACCATATTGCATCATTATTACACCATTATGTAGAGTTATCACTATAACTCTAAAGTTGATGACATCAGAGGCTTGGCAGAACCCCAAATTTCGTGGATTTTATTAGTTTTAATCATAAACTAATAGTATTAACCAATTTTATCACTCATATGACTGTTAAACTTAATTTAAGGTTACAGTAGGTGATCATAACTGCTCAATTTAAGCTCAAACTTTGATCTTTAATAACTTTTAGGTTTTACACACTACAGAAATTCAGAAAGTGAATTCTGATAGCCTGACATAACCTTATTATTCTGCCAAGAGCTTTTCATTACATCATCAAAACTCCAATTTTGATGATTTTTCTTGTAACTCATCTTTTCTGTCAAAATTCAATATTTCAAACTTCAAACCATGATTTCAGGGGGTTATACCCTGAATTTAATAATAGAAATTACGTCATTCTTCACGAATGAACTAGTAGAATCCAACTGTGTACTTTTTTTAAGTTTGGACCACTTTCACAACAAAGTGGTCAACAGCTCTGTTGATTTTTATCAATATTTAATCATAGGTTTTAACCTTGATTATGATTTGTAAAATAAATTTTATATCTGTGCTCTTACAGTAATTACGTGGTAACTTTATTTTTGGTTCATCACTCTATCTTGTATAGTTTAAGAGATATTAACTATGATCCTTGAATATATGCATTGACCAAAAAAGTGCATATATTCAGGTTAATTCCTTAAGTATTAACTTTGGAAATTAGCTCATTAATTGTTTTATGTGTGAATATTAATGGGGAATCCAATTGTACAATTTATTTCACATGTTGTTCCATTGGTTCTTGAAATAAATAAGGATTTATGGTTTTTATAAGGTATTATTCCTTAGAACTCATTAAATATTGACTTTACAGATATGCCATAAAAATGGTATATGTGTATTTTACCATGGGGAATCCAATGGTATGATGTATTTCACATGTTGATTCATTGGTTTTTAAGTTAAACCAATTTTTGTACCAATTTATGGTATTTTTGTATTTTTGAAGTAATTATTTTTAATGTATAATTATCTTAAAGTTATAATTATTCTGAGTCTTTCTTGTGACCTTATTGGGTATGTGGTCATATCTCAAAGGCTCACATTCCCTACCAGAAAAAAAGATTGTACCACAATCTGATATGGGTAATTAGGGTATCATCCACTGTCCTACCTCTTCAATAGACTTTGTTAGTCTTGAAGCTCAATAATGCTTAACTTTCCTATTTTTCAGGATTTCTTTCATTTCTGAACCTTCTTAGTAGTTTATCAGAATTTGTTATATCTTTCTCAAGTAGCCATTCATCTTCTTGAGTTGAATTTCTATACCTTACAAGGTATTCCCTTTCTTTTTTGTTTCTTGTCCTTCTTTCTTTAAGGACTTTTACTATTTTCTTTTCCTCTCCTTCTTCCAAGGGGGGAATTTTAAGTGGGGGTTTATTTCTTAGTGGAAATAACTCCTTGTTACTTGAGCTGTAAGGTTTTATTAGACTTACAGGGAAAGTTGGGTGTTTGTTCATTAGTTCACCTGTGAGTTCCAATTGCACAGCATTGGGTCCACGAAGTGCTTTTACCATAAATGGTCCTGAAAAGAAATCTTTCAATTTCTTTGGGCCTTTTATGTTGTTGAAATTAAGGGTTGATACTAGAACCAAGTCTCCTATTTTGAAATCAGGTGGCTTATGACTTTTATCCCATCTTTCTTTTGCATATTTGAAAGAATCTTGCATACATCTGTTTGCATGGTGTCTTGCCTTTTCAAGCATTATTTTAAAGCTGCTTGCTGTTGGATGTATATCCACAAAGTCCTTTTTGAGGGTATCATAAGGAAGTCTTGGATTCCAACCTTTTTCTAGCATTGCTGGTGTTTTTCCAGTAGAAGAATGGATTGATGTCTTATATGCCAGTTCAAGTGCTGGTATTAGTGTACACCAATCATGGGTAAAGCCATCAGAATCTTTGAATTCTATCCCATAAGCACAGAATCTTCTGATCATGTCCTCTAAGGTCTGTATCATTCTTTCTGCTAAACCATCAGTTTGAGGATGGTAAGCTGTTGAGAATGATAACTTTGTCCCAAACAAGTTATGGAGATTTTTCCATAATGCTGAAGTGAACTTTGGGTCTCTGTCACTTATAATGTTTTGGAATAAGCCTGTGTGGCTAATGACTTTATTCCATATCATTATGGCTGTATCCATAGCTGTGTCATCTTTGTGACATGGTAAGAACATGGGAGTTTTACTGTACCTGTCAACTAACACTAGGCATGCATTATAACTCCTGTCTCCTCCTGGAGGTAATGCTGTTACCCAATCCATATGAACTATTTCCCATGGGGATTTTGGTTCTTGGATTTGGATCATCACTCCAAATTTCTTTCCTGTGGCTCTGTTGGCTTTTTGGAATCTGTCACAGGTTTGGCAGTACTCTGAAACATCTTTCTTCCAATTTGGCCACCAAGAGCAGGTTTTCACCCTCTCTAGTGTCCTATCTTCTGAAAGATGTCCAGATGCAACACTATCATGGCACTCATGTAAAATAGTGTTTATTAGTGTTCTATCTGTTAAGGCCATAACACATGTGTGTTTTGTTCTATGGTAGAGGATTCCATCAAGGAGGTGGAATCTTCCTTCATCATATGCCTTTTTCCATGTTTCATCTAGTTTTGATGAAAGTGATGGGTCTTTGCAGTCTTTCATTAGAAGTTGGCTTAAGATATGGCAATTTTTGTCTGTCTTATAGCTTTCTTTAACTTGGTTAAAGAATTATGTGCCAATGTCTGTAATACATATTCCTTCTATATGGTGTTCTTCTTGTGGTACCCATGCTGGATTGTCAGGGGTATTTGCTAAAGCCCATCTGCTAAGACCATCTGCATTTTTATGAATATTTCCAGATTTATGCACAATAGTCATATTTACTCTATATTCTTGGATAGCAATTTGCCATCTCAGCATATCTCTATTTGGGGTTTTCATGTTTAATAGAGATTTTACAGCATTACAGTGTGTGATCACTTCAAATACTGTTCCATCCAAATAGTAATGTAATTTTTCTAGAGCCCACACTAAGCAGAGGCATTCCATTTGGCTTGCTCCATACCTTGCTTCTGTTGGCTTTATCTGCCTTGAAATGAAACAAATTGGTCCTTCCACTGGTTCATCATTGATAATTTGTGTTTGGTGAAGTGCAGCACCTAGTCCTTCTCCACAAGCATCAATGTAAAGTTCAAGAGGTAGTTTCCACTCTGGCATTAGAAGAAATGGGGCATTTGCTAAGGAATTTTTCAATTCTTCATATGCCTTGACTCTTTCTTCTGTCATTTCATAGACTGTTTGTTGGTCACATAGCTTATACAAGGATTTAGCAATTTTTGCAAAGTCCTTTATATGCTGTCTATAGTAACCAGCAAATCCTAGAAATGATTGCATTTCTTTTTTGGTTTGAGGCATTGGTTTAAGTAGTACTGCTGCTACTTTATTTTTGTCTATGCCTAGACTTAGTCCAGATACCACATGTCCTAGTGCTTTCAATTCACTATATGCAAAATGACATTTCTTCAAGGAAATTTTCATATTCACTTGGACTATTTTCTGTAGTACCCTTTCTAGTCTTGTAAGGTGATTTTCCCAAGTTTCTGAGCAAACTATAATATCATCAATATAGATAATTAACCATCCTTCTGATAATTCTTCAGGAAATATGGTATTCATCATTCTTTGATAATGGGAAGGTGCATTTTTTATTCCAAATGGCATTCTTAAGTATTCAAAAATCCCACAATGGACTATTATTATTAGTAGTTTCTTGGCTTTGTCTGTTAAGACATTTTGATGAAAACCCTTAAGAGCATCCATAGCTGTAATGAACTTAGCTTGTGACAATTGGGTCAATGTCTCATGGATTCTGGGTATTGGATATCTGTCTGGAATTGTATAGGTATTCAGGGCTCTGAAATCTCCTACCATCCTTGATTTTCCATTATGCCTATACTTGATTTTCCAGCTGTATATCCCATTCCTCTTGCAGGTTTGGTTCTATACATTTTGGCATCTTGTATGTTTGTCAGGTTTGTGTCAGATGTTCCAACTTGTGGTAAGTTTGAATTAACATCCAGTACTTCATAAATTAAGTCAATATTATTAATTTGTGCATTAATTATATTGATTTCATCACTTTCAGAGCTTTCTGACTCTTCTTTCTCTTTTTCAGAGTCAGATTCCTCTTCTTTGTCATTGTGGTTTTCTGTTTCCACAATTTCATTGATTTTTGCCTTTTTTAGGCAATTATTGGCTAAGTGTCTAATACCTCCACATTTATGGCATTTCCTTTGCTCATTATTATTGGATGTACTGGGCTTGAAGGATTCTTTTGATTTATCTTTTTTGGTAAATGGTTTATTTGGGCTTTTAATGTCCAATTTCTTCCAAGTCCTGCCAATTTTTGTTCTTGTCACTATGTCTTCCAGTGCATTAATGTACTCTTCTGTGGAGCATGGTTCTATACACCTGCTTCTTAGGGAATGTTCTAGCTCTCCTCCACATTTCTTGAGTATTTTCATATGAACCATTTTTTGTGACATTTCTGGGTACAATGCATTAAGTCTTTCAACTTGTTTTAAGAACCAAGTTGAAGGTTTATCTTTCTCTGGGTCAAAGAAGGAATTTTCAAATGCATTTTGTATCTTATACCTCCAGGCATCATTTGCCCACTTGGTGATTATTTCTTGTTTCCACCAAGACCAGGTATTTTTACCATTTGTTTGTCTTATGCCATAATACCATCTTTTTGCATATTTTTCAAACAATGAATGTAATCTTGCAGTGATTAATTCATCTGGTATGGCGTAGTCTTCTTGTAACATGTCAATTGTTTTAATAAATGACATGTGGTCATATTCACCTTCTGCTGTGAATGTTGGCCATTCTTTTAATTGAGGTACTTCCTTCATTAAGACTTGGTTATTGTCTTGGTGACTCAAGTCTGTTATGAAAGGATTTGTCAATTCCTCTTTTGTTTTAACAGGGCTTCTTATATGAGAAAATGGAGTTGATAACTTTGGCATATTTAAATTAGCCTCATTCATTTTATCCATTTTTTCAGTAATAAGCCTTATTTCACTTTGAATATCATCTTTTAGATGCATTCTTGCTTCATCACTTTTCTCCACATGGTCCAAAAGTAATTTTTGGTGTGATGAAGTCTTTTCTTCAAATCTTTCTACAGAAATACTTAATTTGTTTAATTTTTCTGTAAGATTGTCAATACTCACATCATAATTGATTGTCAAAGTTTTCTCTTTGATATCACTTATGTATTTGTAAAATTCTTGTTGTCCTTGTATTAATTTCTGAGTATTGTCAATTAATACTTTTGGTTTATTATTTTCAATCATAAATTTTATGTTATCAATTTCTTTCTTATTTTGTACAACAAGTTTGGTTAAAGATGATAAGCTATTATTTATTTCTTGGAAAGATAATAAATTATTTTTAATGTCTTTAAGAGGTAAAATATTATTTTTGAGCTCTGTTAAAGTATTTACAACATCAGGAGACAAGCTTATTTCTTTGGGAAATGGGGTTGTCTCATTCTTTGTTCCTCTTTGTCTTTGAATTCCATCAAAGTTCTGGCCATGTTGAAAACATTGTCCATGGCATCCTTTTGGATTTTTGGGATCCTGTAGCTTGGGGAATATGGTTTCCTCCAATTCTTTTTCTTGTTCTTCTTCCCTTCTTGGGGAAGTGGGTTGGCTTGGGGCTTGCTGGTAGAAGCTACTGGGGCTTCTTCCTTGGTTGCCTCCCTCTTTTTGGTGTGGTAATCCTTGATTTTTTTGATTTGAGGTTTGGATGACAGTGGATTCCATCCATTGGAGTATTTCACTATCTCCTCCTCTTTGAGGAACTTTTTCAGGATGTGCCAGGAGTTCATCACTCCTTGGTGTATTTGAGGCAGCATTTCCCAATCTTTGTCCTTGTACACTCACCAGGGCGAATCTCGTGTCAATCGTCGGCGATTGACTTCACGTCAAGCAAACGTCAAGCAGGATAAAAGTCAAGCTCACGTCAAGCAAAAATCAAGCAAACTTCGAGCACACGTCCTACCCTTGTCTTACACCAAATCCTGTGATATCCACCAATATTGGTTCCCCTGTGCCTTCAACTCAGATTCCTCACCACCTGATAATCCCGCAACCATCCAATGGTTGGTAAAAATTACACAAGACCCGCCTGTTTTGACAAACACACATCAAAGAGGTCCTTCAGCCAGTCTTGATGTAGGCGGGGGGTTTGACTTCACCAGGTCATCCATAAAAGGACTCCGCCTGAGCGGGATTGTCGTTTTGCAGGTGACACTGGTAGAGCCCGCCGCACAATACCGCGTGTGCGTGTGCGCTTGCGTGTGCATTGGCGTGTGCGGGTGCGGGTGCGCAAGGGCCGCTTCCCCTTCCAACATGATGATGGCGCAGTTAGAAATTTTGGATGCTGTGAAAGGTGAGTGTGTGGGTCATTTGATCATTGAACTTGGCTTATTCACACTGTACCCAATGTCAAAATAGTAAGTTCTTTGTGGCAATGTGAAATAATGGGCTTTGCTTGTCACAATGGCATGTCTCTTTCACTAAAGTTTGAGGCAGTTATTTCACTAGCAAAATTGCTAATGAATCTGAGAGATTTGCATTTCTGTAGACTAAATTTCATGAAATAACGGCTTTATCATTACAAGCAGTCCACATGACAGAACTTTGTTATCATACAATCCACAGTTACCTTCTATCTCTTCTTCAGATATAATCAAGTGTCCATCATCAAAACCAACAGCTTTATAAATATTGAGATGCGGCCAATCTGGTAAGAAATTCACATCAATCTTCAAATTTTTTAAGATCAGAAAGTTATTTTTCAGTATGCTAGATGGCTCAGAGACTTTAAAAATGCTATGAATAATACCAAATCGTCGTGAGTTGCACCTCAGAAAACATATCACACTGTTGCTGACATTTTTGGATTCAGTTGAAAATATATTGTTCCCAATATTAATGTTTGAAACTGGAAAATACCAAGGTGAGACAATCCTTGAAATGGGAGGACTTGTGGATTGCACGGTAGTGTCTAAGCTGATCCAATCAACTATTTCCCTTGTTGCATGAAAATTCTGTAAGTACTCAACCAGGCAATCATAATTTTCTTGGTCATGGCGGGATGGTTTGTTATATTTATGGTCATTGAACAGGGCAGGGGGCTGTGATTTGAAAAGCTGTTTTATTTTACATGGCACGGATGGGGATTTCAGGAGAACGGAAAGGTTGGAACATCAACAGATATGTTGAAGTAAGGTTTTATCTATATCATCTATTCAGAGTTGCAAGAAGTTAATCTTATTCAGTTCAGGTGTTTAATCAATGTGAATATATTGATCTTATTAATTGACGTACATATTTTGTTATTTGTTGGCATTTTTGCAAATACTCCAATCAAGCGCTCATAACCCCATGTGGCTGAGGCTTGGGCTGGGCCCCAACGTTGGAAGAGTTCGGGAATATGATCAGCAAAATGATGATTTGGTTTACTTTTCTGTTTTGGGAACAGGAGTTGATTGGAAAGGCGGAATTTTTTCCAATGTTCAGCAAATGCAGTCGCATCTCCTATTGAAACAGTCCAACTTGTGGCAATGTTGATAGCACTAATCAAATGGAATGTATTCTTGGTTAGTTCATTTGCAAGTTCTTCTGACTGACCCATTTTTCTTTGAATGTTCATGGATTGGTGTACATGTAATGACATCTGTTGACTGAGCATTAAAAATGGAATATAGTCCTTATATACAAGAGCCCATTCAGCGGCGTTTAAGCTAGCATGAGAGGGGGAACCCATGTTGCAAGGTACTCTTGTCCATGATGAGGGAATTATCGTCTCAGATATGATTTGACGGAGATGCTCCAGAGCCTCACCCTTGATCTGGTGATCACTCAGTGCAGTGATATCCAATTCAGAGGGGATTTCAGAAGTGGGGATGTAATCAGCATCAAATGAAGGAATCTCCGCAGAACCACTAGATGGATGTTCCGTGTGAGGGGTGGGCATTGGGGAGTAGTTTTTTTGGGTGGAAGTAGTGGGGAGTGGCTCATTTATTATTTTTGCTGCGTCTCTTCTCAGGGAGCGGGCCTCTCTCAATGTTATTTTATCAAGAGAGCTGCTGGAGGTCATGGAATCTGAGTCTGAACTGTTGGTGTCATTGGATTTCCTGCGGGACCTGAGGTAAATTTTTGATTTGGACTCTGGAATGCACAATTTGAAAGTTGCATGATCCTTCAAAATTCCCAGTATTAAATTATGCATTATGTCAAGATTAACCATTCTGGTTGCATGCCAATACGGAAGGTCTTATAAAATTGAATATCGCACTCCATACTCAGAGAAAATTGCTTGTCTTTGTTGTGGGGTTGCCCGAAGCCATTTGGCAATGGTTGATTTATGATTTTGATATGAGCGTGTGTAGTGAAATTGAGGACCAATTTCTTCAATTTGAGCTTTGTGAATGGTTCAAAAATTACAAAAGTGGTTGCCTGAATGGGAAATAAATCCAGTAAGCTTGCGCATGGCAACCACATCCGCAATGGCTGTGAGAATGGAAACACGGATAAAGGATCCTGAAGGAGCTGTTGAGGTGGGTGAAAAATGGTAACCTTGCCATAGCTCTTTGAGCTCTTTGATGAGTGGCATTAATAAAAAATTAAATTGAAGGGAAGTTGGCTTCTTAGGACCAGGGATGATTCCTGCAACATAGACATTCTCTGGCTTCAATCCTTCACTTGGGGGGAGATTAAGACAAATATGCATGATACGTCCAATGCTGGCCAACCGGGTGGAATTTCCATGTGCATTAAACCAGTCCACATAAATGGAGAGGGCCAATGCACCAGGAATGGGGGGTCATGGATATTTCTAGTGCCAGTGAAGCATCTCCAGACCAATCCATCCCAGACGTCACATTTTGGGGAATCTTCGGGAGTTTGGGATTGTTGATGTTGATGCAGAATGTCTATAATTCCAGCCCTCTGGAGAAATCTGGCAAGCCAATTTTTGAATGGTTGATAAATGAAATGTTTTGTTGGTATAAATTTTTGCTTCATGTTGGTGGTGTTTTGGGTGTGGGCTTCAAATGAATAGATGAATTTGCCTAATGATTGTGTGCAAGGGGGATCATGATCATTTGGGTCATTATGGCGTTGACAGTGGGGTTGGTCAGTTGTGACTGATTCAGTAAGGCCATTAAGAGAGAAACATTGAGGACAACATATATAGTTTTGAATCACTGGATCCAATTGGAGATGTTTAAATATGGTACTCAGATCTTGAGGTATATGGAATGCAGGAATGGGGGGACCACCGGAGCTTGAGATTCTGGACTTGATCAGCAGGTTTACGGTGGGGTTGAGAATGCGTGAAGCCGTGCGGGGTATATTATACCTTAATGATAGAATGGCAGATATTATGATTCCAAGGTCTTGTGGAGGAAGGGTTTGACTGCTGCTGTATGGTTTCTGTGCAATTGAATTGAGCCCCAGTGCTGTGGAGAAGGTGCTTTGGGTCAATGGTGAAGAATCAGCTGGGAATATTTGATCCAATAGAAGTTGTGGGCACTCCGATCCTGATGTAGAAGTAGGGATGTTTGGAAGAGATTTGGGTGCAATGGTTGATTTGAGCTTTTTAATGTGCTGTTTATATTGGAAAGGTGTGAAGGCAACTCCAGGCCTATCTCCCTCAGGGGAAGAGTGTGTTTGAGTTGAGCAGTGTTGACAAATGCATATAAGCATTGAGGAATAGCGGCGGGTTGTCATTGTTGCAGGAATTGGGAGTACGGTTGGTTTGTGTATAAATATCTATGGCTGATGTGAAAGTTTTTAGGAGTGTTATTAATTGGCAAAAAAATTGAGTGATTATTTATGAAGGGGGAGATGATTTGAGCCATCTAAGAATTTTATCCCATTTGTAATGGTGCGTGAGCTGCAGCTGATGGAGTGTAACATGTCTCATCTGGATGGCGGAATTGGTTAGGAGTTTAATTGGGTAAAATGCCATGCTGCTCAATGCTCATACATATTCTATTTTATTTACACATGGAGATACTGCGGTTTTGACCCTTGAGGGGTGTTCCAATAGGGATGTGTCAACATTGATTTGAGGGGATTGACATTCAAACCATGTACGCTGGCACGCCATCGTACATGGCTTAAACCTTATTACAGAAATAACAATATAACTCTATTACATAAGGGGTTGGAGTGCAGCTAGAGTCTTGGTATTTGGTTTGAGTGCAGCAGGCTTTTAATGTGTTGGAATGTGATTTGGATTGTCTCGCCTTTCTTGAAAAGGTGATGTCTCTTTTGTGGGTAAATCCTTCATGGATATACCCCTTTACAGATGTACAATGCTGTGGAATTTCAATGCATATATTGGCAGTTTGGATAATTCACAAAATGTGACAATGGGGAGGCGGAAATGTTACCAAATATGATTACTTATGGATGATGCATCCCCTTTGAGATCAAGGGAATATTACATTATATGGTGGTAGGCCGTGCCTGGTGGTTTCCGACAAAAGCGGAGGAGCTCAAGAGGAGGCAGGGAGGATTCTCCTAAAAAGAGTCTTATTGGACTTCCACGCGAAACTTGGTTCCAACTATTCATAGAATTTCTCTATTCTAAATTTGAAAAGATTTCATCTCATATCACTCTATTTTATCATAATACTGAGGTGTTTTATCTAGTTAAAAATATTACTGTACTTTTTCGGCCCTTATGTCATCTTTCAAGTCACATAAATCCCGTTCAGGTTCTGTTCACGACTCAAATAGTGAATCTAGCATAGAATATGTTCAAACACAGTCACCATTGAGTCCCAACATTCCTCTCACAACCCCTATTGCATCCTCAATGAATGTATCAGGTCTTAACATTGATGTGGGCAATCCAAAGGCTCCAACTTCAAGCACTTGGTTGATCCCAAATATTTCCGTCACTCCAATTCCCCCAAATCCCACTAATACACAATTGCATGTGTCTCAGGGGCCAGAAGGCACACCTCAAATCTCATCACATGCTAATCCCCAATCAAAATTTCCACGTGAGTTCCTCCTTAATCCCAGTTGGAATCCAGTCGCATCCCAGGATCCCTTTGGCCAAGTTAACAGCCAACCCTCAATATTCCATCAGGATCTCAGGTTCATGTGGGCGATGAAAGGCGCATGGATGGGGGGAGACGAAAAAGACCATTGGAGAATGTAACTTGGAGTGGATTGTCGGAGGGAAATCCAGGATTGATGCTTCATCAAAGTAAGTCATTTTAATTTCGGAGTATAACCTTTTTCACAATTTGATATTTTTGTTTCATGGGTTAGATATCGCACCTAAAGGCAAGTCAGTCCGATCTCAGGAGCCAATTGAAGATTGTGAGTATGACCAGTCCTCATTAATTTTTTTATGTGTTAACTGATGATGTGCATGGCAGGTGATGAACTTTATGCATCTTCACCTCTGGTCCATAAAGAGAAAGTCATTGGACGTCATCATCCATATGCCACCAAACCAAGAACAGCTCATGCCAGTTCATCAAGAGAAAAAATTGTGGATGATGAGGATGAGAACATGTCTCCGACTCAAATGGCAACAAATGATGAATCAAGGAGGGACAATTTCACGGCGCATGAGCATGGCACTCAGTCAAATAATGAGTTCACCCATTCTCAAATGGGCCTTGCCCAGAGTATGCTTGAACAATCCGAGGTCAGACAGCAAAGGAACCAGGCTCGTAAAGCTCACAATGTGGCGAAACGTGCAAGCCAGAAGGAGCAACAATAATGGCTGAAAGCAGAACTTCCAGAGAATGTCCATGGAATGAGATCAGCAGTACATGCACATTGCCTGTTCCTACTCAAAGTTAGGGATAAGGATTTTTCCTCACTACCAGCACCACCCAGCACAGAAGAGCGTGAAGTTGCAATTCAAATGGCTGGTCATCTTGGTTATGTCCCCGAGCATGTTTTCAATGAGCCATCAACACAGGTTCAGTCTCAGGGTTTCCAAAGCTACTGCGAAAATGAGCTCCACAAGCTAGGACTAAAGCGATTCACTTGGGACTGGGAGAGCTGATGGCAACATCCGTTCAATGAGCTGATGTCTATGGTGTTTTACCGTACATTCCGTCTTGCACTGGTCAGCACCAAATATCATCATTACTGTTGGAACAAGTATCATAATAACTATGGGGTCGTGGCGGCTTTAATGGAGCAATATTTCACTTATTTGAAAAGAGAATGGAAGTCTATTCAAAAGGATGCCGAGTATTTGGTTAAAAAGAAGGAGAATCAAAAGCTCACAAAGATTTGTCAGAGGGTTAGTTCATGTATCTCTTCTTCATTGTGAGCAAAGACTGATGATGATCTAGTTGATTATGTGCAGACCTGTGAGCGGCGTCATGAATGGTGTGATACGGCTAAATTTCCCATTCTAGCATCACAATTCAATGACCCTCGAGTATGTTCAGATACTGAGGAGGTACTGGAAAATGGCCGTCAAGTTTACCGCAAAGTGGGATTACGCTGGCTCTCCCAGTTATTTAATGAATTGGTATTAAAAATGGATTGAGACATAGAGTTTTGTAATCGCATTAAAAAAAGGGTAAAAAAACTATTGATAGATTGCCAGAATTACAATCGACAGATGATGGTGATATTCCGGAAGGCTTATCATTTCAGGTATTTGATCAAGATTGGCTCAAAGGCTGTAGTAAGATGCAGACTAGCGCCCTCAAAATACTTGACATGCCAGTTATTAGGTCAAATGGTGATGCTCTGCAATAACTTAGTAATATAAATGTATAGCACCATAACAAATTAACATTTTGTGAATTATTTGTGCAGGTGTAATACAATCTGAGTATTATGTCTTAAAGATGCAACAACTTGCTAAATATGTCAGAATATAGACAATATGAGTTGGACTGTATCACCGTCTCCCTTAGAAATAATACTCTATTGCTCATTTTCATTGAGGAAATATTGAAGGAGTTCGATCCAACTTATGGTGTTCATAATTGTGGACCTATGCCAGGGTGAACAAGAGTTATCAACTTGGTCAAACACAAATTATATAATATCAGTAAGGCTCACGCAGTTAATGATTTTTTCTTTTCTTGGACCTATTGGTGTTTGGAAAATGGCATTTCCATAAGGCAGGATTTTAGAATAGCAATACAATTAGGGTCAAAGATGAGCTTGAAAGGTACCTTCCGCATGTTGACCTCAACTGAATGCGGAGATATATAGTGGATGACCTTTACAGGTTGTTGTTGGCCAATACAATGGAGCCGATCAACAGCCTGAGCCTGAATGGCTGGGTTCCAATTGGGCTCCTGGAAATGTGGATGTCAGGGGCCGCAAATAAGGGCAGAATTTTGGGGGTCCCCTCACCATTAAATAGACTGTATTAGCACAAGTTATATTGAGGCCAGTTCCAGCTGCGGCAATGGATGCAATCAGTACTTCACATTCAGGATTATTGAAGAAATTCTCCAGTGCCTTCTCCTGTGCTCGTGCTGTAATTGTTCCATCAATTCGTGCTGAAAGGATAGAGTGATGGGTAAGTGCAATACCAATTCTACAATATGAAAAAGTCAGATGGATTCAATTGGTAATGGATGAATATTAGAATTAATGCACAAATGTAGAAATTGGGTCCATTGGGTATAAACCACCGATTTGGTTGGACCACACCTTGTTTGTTTGTTCTTCATTAAGCTTTGTAGGAGGTGTGCAATTTTACTACTCATCATGCATGTTTCCACATCCACAATAGTTCGTGTGATTGTTGGCGAATTATCCTGAGTGCTCCTGCCCTCCGGGTCTCCCAAATCCGCCTCTGCAATTGTGTTAAGCATGATGTGATGGTTACAACATATTTGAAGCTTATTAATATTTCTGAAAAATTCTCCTGGTCCTTTGCTTTTGGATGATAGGAATTCTTCATATAATATGGAATATTCTTGCTGCATGGTCGGGTTGAGTGGGAGCAGCTCATAATGATGGCTAATAGTGGGGAGGGATTCAAGATGTGTGGTTTTGGTGCAGCGCAAAATTAAATGCCGCAATGCCAAATGCAAGATATCATTGCAACCTTTGGAAAGACTACTCAGGATGAATGGTAACCAGTTATCACCAGGGCCAATCTTGTGTCAATCGTTGGCGATTGACTTCATGTCAATCAAACGTCAAGCAGGATAAAAGTTGAGCTCACGTCAAGCAAAAATCAAGCGAACGTTGAGAACACGTCACACTCTGGTCTTACACGAAATCCTGTGACATACAATAATATTGGTTCCCCTGTGCCTTCAACTCAGATTCCTCACCACCTGATCATCCCACAACCGTCCGATGATTGGTAAAAATTACACCAGACCCGCCTGTTTGCACACACACACATCAAAGATGTCCTTCAGCCAGTCTTGATGTAGGCGGGGGGTTTGACTTCACCAGGTCATCCATGAAGTGTGCGGGTGGGTGGGCGTGTGCATTGGCGCATGCAGGTGGGTTTGCGTGTGGGTGGGCATGTGCGGGTGCGTGGGCGTGTGCATTGGCGCGTGCGGGTGCACATGCGGGTGTGGGTACGCAAAAGCCAATTCAGCTTCCAACATGATGATGGCGCAGTTAGAAATTTTGGATGCTGTGAAAGGTGAGTGTGTGGGTCATTTGATCATTGGACTTGGCTTATTAACACTGTACCCAATGTCAAAAAAGTAAGTTCTTTGTGGCAATGTGAAATAATGGGCTTTGCTTGTCACAATGGCATGTCTCTGTCACTAAATTTTGAGGCAGTTATTTCACTAGCACAATTGCTAATGAATCTGAGAGATTTGCATTTTTGTAGACTAAATATTATGAAATAACGGCTTTATCATTACAAGCAGTCCACATGACAGAGCTTTGTTATCATACAATCCACAGTTACCTTCTATTTCTTCTTCTGATATAATCAAGTGTCCATCATCAAAACCAACACCTTTATAAATATTGAGATACGGCCAATCTGGTAGGAAATTCACATCAATCTTCAAAGTTTTTAAAATCAGAAAGTTATTGTTCAGTATTCTAGATGGCTCAGAGACTTTGAAAATGCTATCAATAATACCAAATTGTCGTGAGTTGCCCCTTTGAAAACATATCACACTGTTGCTGACATTTTTGGATTCAGTTGAAAATATATTGTTCCCCATATTAATGTTTGAAACTGGAAAATACCAAGGTGAGACAATCCTTGAAGTGGGATGACTTGTGGATTGCACGGGATTGTCTAAGCTGATCCAATCAACCATTTCCCTTGTTGCATGAAAAGTCTGTAAGTACTCAACCAGGCAATCATAATTTTGTTGGTCATGGCGGGATGGCTTGTTATATTTATGGTGATTGAACACGGCAGGTGGCTGTGATTCGAAAAGCTGTTTTATTTCCCATGCACAGATGGGGATCTCAGGAGAACGGAAAGGTTGGAACATCGACAGATATGTTGAAGTAAGGTTTTATCTATATCATCTATTCAGAGTTGCAAAAAGTTAGTCTTATTCAGTTCAGGTGTTTAATCAATGTGAATATATTGATCTTATTAATTGACGTACATATCATGTTATTTGTTGGCATCTTTGCAAATACTCCAATCAAGCGCTCATAACCCCATGTGGCTGAGGCTTGTTCTGGGCCCCAACGTTGGAAGAGTTTGGGAATATGATGAGCAAAATGATGATTTTGTTTACTTTTCTGTTTTGGGAACAGGTGTTGATTGGAAAGGCAGAATTTTTTCCAATGTTCAGCAAATGCAGTCACATCATCTATTGAAACAGTCCAGCTTGTGGCAATGTTGATAGCACTAATCAAATGGAATGTATTCTTGGCTAGTTCATTTGCAAGCTCTTCTGACTGACCCATTTTTCTTTGAGTGTTGGCAGATTGGTGTGCATCTAATGACATCTGTTGACTGAGCATTAGAAATGGAATATAGACCTTATATAAGAGAGCCCATTCAGCGGCTTTTAAGCTACCATGAGAGGGGAACTCTTGTCCAAGATGAGGGAATTATGGTCTCAGATATGATTTGACGGAGATGCTCTAGAGCCTCACCCTTGATCTGGTGATCACTCAGTGCAGTGATATCCAATTCACAGGGTATTTCAGAAGTGGGGATGTAATCGGCATCAAATGAAGGAATCTCCGCAGAACCACTAGATGGATGTTCTGTGTTAGGGGTGGGCATTGGGAAGGAGTTTATTTGGGTGGAAGTAGTGGGGAGTGGCTGATTTATTATTTGTGCTGCGTCTCTTCTCAGGGAGCAGGCCCCTCTCAATGTGATTTTATCAAGAGAGCTGTTGGAGGTCTTGGAATCTGAGTCTGAACTGTTGGTGTCATTGGATTTCCTGCGGGACCTGAAGTAAATGTTTGATTTTGCCTCTGGAATGCACAATTTGAAAGTTGCATGATCCTTCAAAATTCCAAGTATTAAATTATGCATTATGTCAAGATTAACCATTCTGGTTGCATCCCAATACGGAAGGTCTTCCAAAATTGAATATCGCACTCTATACTCAGAGAAAATTGCTTGTCTTTGTTGTGGGGTTGCCCAAAGCCATTTGGCAATGGTTGATTTATGACTTTGGTATGAGCGCGTGTAGTGAAATTGAGGACCAATTTCTTCAATTTGAGCTTTGTGAATGGTGCAAAAATTACAAAAGTGGTTTCCTGAATGGGAAATAAATCCAGTAAGCTTGCGCATGGCAACCACATCCGCAATGGCTGTGAGAATGGAAACACGGATAAAGGATCCTGATGGACCTGTTGAGGTGGGTGCAAAATCGTAACCTTGCCATAGCTCTTTGAGCTCGTTGATGAGTGGCATTAATAGATGATTCAATTGAAGCGCAGTTGGCTCCTTTGGACCAGGGATGATTCCTGCAACATAATCGATCTTGGGCTTCAATCTTTCACTTGGGGGGAGATTAAGACAAATAAGCATGATAGGTCCAATGCTAGCCAACCAGGTTGACTTTCCATGTGCATTAAACCAGTCCACATATATGGAGAAGGCCAATGCACCAGGAATGGACATGAATGGGGGGTCATGGATATTTCTAGTTCCAGTGAAGCGTCTCCAGACCAATCCATCCCAGACGTCACATTTGGGGGTACCTTCAGGGGTTTGGGATTGTTGATTTTGATGCAGAATTTCCATAATTACACCCCGCTGGAGGAATCTGGCAAGCCAATTTTTGAATGGTTGATAAATGAAATGTTTTGTTGGTATAAATTTTTGCTTCATGTTGGTTGTGTTTTGGGTGTGGGGTTCAGATGAATAGAAGAATTTGCCTAATGATTGTGTGCAAGGGGGATCATGATCATTTGGGTCATTATGGCGTTGACAGTGGGGTTGGTCAGTTGTGACTGATTCAGTAAGGCCATTAAGAGAGAAACATTGAGGACAACATATATTGTTTTGAATCACTGGCTCCAATTGGAGATGTTTAAATATGGTACTCAGATCTTGAGGTATATGGAATGCAGGAATGGGGGGACCACCGGAGCTTGAGATTCTGGACTTGATCAGCAGGTTTACGGTGGGGTTGAGAATGCGTGAAGCCCTGTGGGGTATATTATACCTTAATGATAGAATGGCGGATATTATGATTCCAAGGTCTTGTGGAGGAAGGGTTTGACTGCTGCTGTATGGTTTCTGTGCAATTGAATTGAGACCCGCTGGAGTTGAGAAAGTGCTTTGGGTCGAACGTGAATAATCAGCTGGGAAGATTTGATCCAATAGAGTTTGTGGGCACCCAGATCCTGATGCAGAAGTAGGGATGTTTGGAAGAGATTTGGGTGCAATGGTTGATTTGAGCTTTTTAATGTGCTGTTTATATTGGAAAGGTGTGAAGGCAACTCCATGCCTATCACCCTCAGGGGAAGAGTGTGTTTGAGTTGAGCAGTGTTGACACATGCATATACGCATTGAGGAATAGGGCCGGGTTGTCATTGTTGCAGGAATTGGGAGTACGGTTGGTTTGTGTATAAATATCTATGGTTGATGTGAAAGTGTTTAGGAGTGTTATTAATTGGAAATAAAATTCAGTGATTATTTATGAAGGGGGAGATGATTTGAGCCAGCTGAAGATTTTATCCCATTTGTAATGGTGCATGAGCTGCAGTGGATAAAGTGTAACATGTCTCATCTGGATGGCAGAATTTGCTAGGCGTTTAATTGGGTAAAATGCCATGCTGCTCAATGCTCATACATATTCTAGTTTATTTACACATTGTGATAGTGCGGGTTTGGCCATTGAGGGGGTTCCATTAGTGAAGTGTTACCATTGAATTGAGGGGATTAACATTTAATCCATGTACGCTGGCACACCATTGTACATGGTTTAAACTTATTACAGACATAACTATATAACTCTATTACATAAGGGGTTGGAGTGCAGCTAAAGTCTTGGTATTTGGTTTGAGTGCGGCGGGCTTTGAATCAGTTCGAATTTGATTTGGATTGTCTTGCCTTTATTGAAAAGGTGATGTCTCTTTTGTGGGTAAATCCTTCATGAATATACCCCTTTACAGATGTACAATGTTGTGGAATTTCAATGCATATATTGGCAGTTTGGATAATTCAAAAAATGTGACAATGGGGAGGCGGAAATGTTACCAAATATGATTACTTATGGATGATGGGTCCCCTTTCAGATCAAGGAAATATCACATTATATGCTGGTAGGCCGTGCAGGGTGGTTTCCCACAAAAGCGGAGGAGCTCAAGAGGAGGCAGGGAGGATTCTCCTCAAAAGAGTCTCATCCGACTTCCACACAACACTTGGTTCCAAGATTCATAGAATTTCTCTATTCTAAATTTGAAAAAATCTCATCTCATATCCCTCTATTTTATCACAATACTGGACTGTTTTATCAAGTTAAAAATATTACTGTACTTTTTCGGCCCTTATGTCATCTTCCAAGTCACATCAATCCTGTTCAGGTTCTGTTCATGACTCAGATAGTGAATCTAGCATAGAATATGTTCAAACACAATCACCATTGAGTCCCAACATTCCTCTCACAACCCCTATTGCATCCTCAATGAATGTATCAGGTCTTAACATTGATGTGGGAAATCCGAAGGCTCCAACTTCCAGCACTTGGGCGATCCCAAATATTTCTGTCACTCCAATTCCCCCAAATCCCACTAATACACAAATGCATGTGTCTGAGGGGCCGGAAGGCACACCTCAAATCTCATAAAACGCTAATCCCCAATCAAAATTTCCACGTGAGTTCCTCCTTAACCCCGGTCGGAATCCAGTCGCATCCCAGGATCCCTTTGGATGAAGTAAACAGGCAACCCTCAATATTCCATCAGGATCTCAGGTTCATGTGGGCAATGAAAGGCGGCTTGATGGGGGGCAACAAAAAAGACCTTTGGAAAATGTAACTTGGAGCGGTCTGTCGGAGGGAAATCCAGGATTGACGCTTCATCAAAGTAAGTCATTTGAATTTTTGAGTAGAAACTTATTCACAATTTGATATGTTTGTTTCATGGGTTAGATATGGCACCTAAAGGCAAGTCAGTCTGATCTCAGGAGCCAATTGAAGATTGTGAGGATGACCAGTCTTCATTAATGTTTTGATGTGTTAACTGATGATTTGCATGGCAGGGGATGAACTTTATGCGTCTTAACCTCTGGTCCATAAAGAGAAAGTCACTGGACATCATCATCCATATGCCTCCAAACCAAGAACGGGTCATACCAGTACATCAAGAGAAAGAATTGTGGATGATGAGGATGAGAACATGTCTCCGACTCAAAGTGAAAGAAATGATGAACCAAGGAGGGACAATTTCACAGCACATGAGCAAGGCACTCAATCAAATAGTGAGTTCACCCATCCTCAGCTGGGCCTTGCCCAGAGTATGCTTGAACAATCCGAGGTCAGACAGCAAAGGAACCAGGCCGGCAAAGCTCACAATGTGGCAAAACGTGCAAGCCAGAAGGAGCAACAAAAATGGCTGAAAGCAGAACTTCCAGAGAATGTCCATGGAATGAGATCAGCAGTACATGCACATTGCCTGTTCCTACTCAAAGTTAGGGATAAGGATTTTTCCTCACTACCAGCACCATCCAGCACAGAAGAGCGTAAAGTTGCAATTCAAATGGCTGGTCATCTTGGTTATGTCCCCGAGCATGTTTTCAATGAGCCATCAACACAGGTTCAGTCTCAGGGTTTCCAAAGCTACTGCGAAAATGAGCTCCACAAGCTAGGACTAAAGCGATTCACTTGGGACTGGGAGAGCTCATGGCAACATCTGTTCAACGAGCTGATGTCTATGGTGTTTTACCGTACATTCCGTCTTGCACTTGTCAGCACTGAGTATCATCACTACTGTTGGAACAAGGATCATAACAACTATGGGGTCGTGGCGGCTTTAATGGAGCGATATTTCACATATTTGAAAAGAGAATGGAAGTCTATTCAAAAGGATGCGGAGTATTTGGTAAAAAAGAAGGAGAATCAAAAGCTCGCTAAGATTTGTCAAAGAGTTAGTTACTGTATCTCTTATTCATTGTGGACCAATTCTGATGATGATCTACTTGATTATGTGCAGACCTGTGAGCGCCGTCGTGAATGGTGTGATACGGCTAAATTTCCCATTCTAGCATCACAATTCAATGACCCTCGAGTATGCTCAGATACTGAGGAGGTACTGGAAAATGGCCGTCAAGTTTACCGCAAAGTGGGATTACGCTGGCGCTCCCAGTTATTTAATGAGTTGGTATTGAAAATGGATAGAGACATAGAGTTTTGTAATCGGATTAAAAAAAAGGGTAAAAAAACTATTGATAGATTGCCAGAATTACGATCGACAGATGATGGTGATATTCTGGAAGGCCTATCATTTCAGGTATTTGATCAAGATTGGCTCAAGGGCTGTAGTAAGATGCAGACTATTTCCCTCAAAATACTTGACATGCCAGTTATTAGGCCGAATGGTGATGCTCTGCAATAACTTAGTAATTTGTCATGGTATAGCAATGTGACAAATTAAAATTTTGTGAATTATTTGTGCAGGTGTAATAAAATCTGATTATTATCTCTTAAGGATGCAACAACTTGCTAAATATGTTAGAATATAGACAATATGAATTGAAATGTATCACCGTCTCCCTTAGCAATAATACTCTATTGCTCATTTTCATTGAGGAAATATTGAAGAAGTTCGATCCAGCTCATGGTGTTCATAATTGTGGACCTGTGCCCAAGTCAACAGGAGTTATCAACTTTGTCAATCACAAATTATATAATATCAGTATGGCTCACGCAGTTAATGATTTTTTCTTTTCTTGGACCTATTGGTGATTGGAATATGGCATTCCCATAAGGAAGGATTTCAGAATAGTAATACAATCAAGTGAAAGATGAGCTTGAAAGGTACCTTCCGCATGTTGACCTCAACTGAATGGGGAGTGATATAGTGGATGACCTGTACAGGTTGTTGTTGGCCAATACGATGTAGACGATCAACAGCCTGAGCGTCAATGGCTGGGTTCCAATTGGGCTCCTGGAAATGTGGATGTCAGGGTCCGAAAATCAGGGGAGAATTTTGGGGGGCCCCTCACCATTAAATAGACTATATTAGCACAAGTTATATTGAGGCCAGTTCCAGCTGCAGCAATGGATGCAATGAGTACTTCCCATTCAGGATTATTGAAGAAATTCTCAAGCGCCTTGTCCTGCGCTCGTGGTGTAATTGTTCCATCAATTCGTGCTGAAAGGATAGAGTGATGGGCAAGAGAAATACCAATTCTACAATATCAAAAAGTCAGATGGATTCAATTGGTAATGGATGCATATTAGAATTAACACACAAATCTAGAAATTGGGTCCATTGGGTATAAACCACCGATTTGGTTGGACCACACCTTGTTTGTTTGTTCTTCATTAAGCTTTGTAGGAGGGGTGCAATTTTACCACTCATCATGCATGTTTCCACATCCACAATAGTTCGTGTGATTGTTGGGGAGTTATCCTGAGTGCTCCTGCCCTCGGGGTCTTCCAACTCCGCCTCCGCAATTGTGTTAAGCATGATGTGATGGTTACAACATATTCGCAGCTTATTAATATTTCTAAAAAACTCTCCTGGTCCTTTGCTTTTGGATGATAGGAATTCTTCATATAATGTGGAATATTCTTGCTGCATGGTCCGGTTGAGTGGGAGCAGCTCATAATGATGGCTAATAGTGGGGAGGGATTCGAGATGTGTGGTTTTGGTGCGGCGCAAACTTAAATGCCGCAATGCCAAATGCAAAATATCATTGAAACCTTTTGAAAGACTACTCAGGATGAATGGTGAACAGTTATCTTGATCGGCGCTCTGGGGTTGAGTGATGAATGATATTATGCCCAAAAGGTCATATATGTTGTTGTGGATAGGTGTGCCCGTTAAGCATATTCGACGGGATGAAAGGAGGCTATTAATGGCATGGTGAGTGGCAGTGTATTGAGAGCGAATATAGCTATAAGAGGGGGCAAGGGTTATTGGATATAAAAGGAAATTTGAATCATTTAAGCTCAGCCACTCACTGTGCTTCATCCAAGAGTATACAATGCCAATTGATTTGAAAAATGAATGATGTAGAGGGATTGGTTTGCTTAAATTCTTGGGTGATAGTATTATAAGAAGTGATGATGATATCATATTTTAAGATTTCGGCTTGGGATAATGAGTGACAAGTTGGACCATGGTAGATTTTGGCATGCAGTGCTCCAGCCTGAGCATGCTTGGATATTTCTGATTGCCAGTTGGTAATTAAGCGAGGGGGACAGATGATCATGGTGGGCGTGGAGCGATGGGGGTTTGCAATCATCCGCTCCTTGGAGGTACCAATGAGAGCAATGGCCTGAATGGTTTTACCTAATCCTATATCATCCACAAGCAGTCCTCCAAGAAGGGTATTGGTTGAAAGGGATTCAAATGAGCTACCGACCTTGTTTGTAATGATGTGCCTGGCATTAAAAGTGGATCCTGGGGGTGAGGTGGCCCAAAGGTTACGGGCTGATTGGCCATTGGGGATTTCTCGTTCCCAGAGAAAAGCTAGTCCAGTCTTTTGATGAGGGAGGAGGGGGGTTTGAATAATGGCATGGGGAGGTCTGATCCACTGGGTAATTGTATCAGTTTTTGCTTGGAAATCAATGATGAAACAGCAGGATATGAAGCAGGCGTCGAGTTTGAAGCGGGAAATGTCGGAGTAAAGAGTTGACATTGACAATGAGTAGTACAGTCATATTCTTTGGGAATTTCAAGCTTGAAATCTTGTGTTCAAAAGCTTTCCATTATGAATAGCATGTTTGGATACCATGTGAAGAACATCAATGCTAGATTGGGTTTCTGAGATGAGGAGGGATCATTTGCATCAGTCATAAATACTCCCTCAATAAATAATATTTGAGTAGGATTAGTTTGGCAATTTTCAATCCATGCCCCACCAGGACCACAGTGCATGAAAGCTTTTGGTGCCCCAAGGAATGGTATCAACGTTTGGGAAAGGGTTCCCGGGAGAGAGCCAATAGCATGCTGGTGATTGGGGAGATATACGAATATGTTGTGTTGATTGTTCCATAGGATAATCCAAGCACCTAAGTGGGAATTCTCAGGCTTTAAGGTTATATCACTATTTATTTGGATATGAATATTAATCATCCCAATGCAAAGTGGTTGTGAAGGGGTTTACATGATGGCTATTTTAAATTATTTGGGGAAAGTTGGGAATTATATGATCGGGAAGGGTTAGCTAAAGGGAATGAAGAGGAATAAGCGCAGGTGGGGAACTTATATGAGTGGCAGCAACAGGCCAAAAGGGGGATGGCCTGTGGTTACGTGCATGGTCTTGATGGGGGTTGGCGTCTTGGGCTGATAATTTTCATATCCAATTTGGGGCATATATCAAGGCAAGGTGGCCAAAATGTGGGTGCACCAATATTTTGCTGGATCTGCAGCAATTTACGAAACCTTTGGTGGAACAAGGTTGACATTAGCATATCCGAAATTGGGTGGGTTGTAGCAACTTATTATGGAGGGGCATATTAGAGGCATGCGCCCATGTTTGCTGGTGTGACAGCAAACAATGAGTGTATCATCCCCAGGTTAATTTTTGCACAGGGACCTACTGGGCAATGTTGGCCGTTTCAAAGGGCAAACTCACTGTAGAGATGTGTGTGTGTGGGCGGGTAAGATATGTTCGGTGGCATGCCACCAAACATGAGTTTGATTGCGTGGGGCGCTTGAGAACGTGCAGAAAATGACCCGGAGTGGCAGATCCCGGCACAATCATAGGCCGGGATTATTCTAATGCGGATGAGGCTGAAGAAAATCCATACTGATTGACCTCAGGTTTCCATGCGCAAGCGGGTGAGCGTCTGCAGTGCAGCTGACCACCCGACCAAGAAAATAGCCGGTCGGAAGACTGGCAGTAAAATGTCTTCCAGGCATGTGAAAGTTGCCTGCACATGACCCGTTGGGTGGTGCATATGAGAAAGTGTGTGGCTGCCCGCCAATGAGAACGCGCGGCCAGTCAAAGCTTGCCCCAATATCACCCACTTACATTAACTTGGATTACACGTGCATCTGTGCCGGAGTTAGGCAGAGCTGTCCAACAAGGTGCATCAAAGGGATGCAGCTGAGATATATGACTTGATGGCTTGACGTGATTGCATGTTACATTGCTGAACAGCTTTTGCTCTGCCCCGAAGCATACATTTACAAAGGTGTACTGCGTACCAAGGCTGTCATGTCGGTTATTCCGTGCAGTTTGGCTAAACTGATTTAGGTTGTTAATTCTACCAGACTTAACAGTTCCAATGCACTTTTTTTTCGCGCGGAACTGAAACTGACCAATCAAATAGCAACTACGCACTGAATAAATCCCAACTAATTATTTTGCGCAACATCTCACGTATCTCAAATGTTTTATCATTTTTATTTATAATTTTTTAATCATTTTCTTTAATTCTCATTTGTTTATAATGAGCACAAATATACGATCTTTCCAAAAACTCATTCCAATTAAACGACTATTTAATTCATCAATTATAGCTACAATGAGTGATAGCTTCCTTAATCCCACTTACAATTCATTTTTGCTTAATACATGTCCTTTGCGAACTACAATAAATGATGTTCATTTGAAATTATAACAAACACAATTTAAAATTGATAAGATTTTGTTTTGAGCCGTGAGAAAAAGAGATGATAACAAAATATTTTGAATAACGGAATACAATTTTTATTGAATTAAATCCCGGTTAGACTGGAACTGACAATGACCTTATCAGGTATGGTACTTAATGAGGACATAGTGATTACATATCTCGCAAGTTCCAGTACGACCGAATGTTTTTTTAATGAAGTCGTACTTCAGACCAATTTGGGACCGCATATCCAGCCCTGCTGCGTACTACAGTGTCGGCTGTACAGATTAGGAAGGTGTAATACTACTTCAGCCTGCATGCATATAGCCAATGGGTATCCGCCTTCCGATCATTTGCATATACGTTGCTCATGTGCCACATGCTCAGCATTGTGTTTCACCCGCTTTGCACACGCAAGCTGAGCATGTCATGGTCAAAAGGACCGTGTGGAAGTGCTCAGTCAAGCCATGGTCCGGACCATTTTTGCAATAGTTCATTGTAAGGCTCAGTTTGGAGCACTTCACCAAAGCGTGTGAAATGCTGCACCTGGCTGAAATGTCATCCGATGCTGTGCCAAATACTCAGATTGTGTGCTTACAAAAATGACCTAGCAATTGCTCAGCATGGTGCATTTCATATTGTTATATCAATAGTTCAACAACTGTGCAATTAAAATGTTCAGCCACTGAGCATTTCAATTATGACCCAAAAGCAAACCTGAGCAATGGGTCGAGCCAAGATTACGCTGTATTCACTTTTCATACAGCCGCCCGACCCTTTGTTCAAACACTATCACCCAGCCATAAGGCCGGTATGCTCGCCGCGGTCACCTGTGATCAAATGCACCACGTGCATTTCTGCATGGGGCACATGTGCATTGCACCCACCATGCAGATTCAAAGAGGGCCTCACGACCACCCTCCTGGGGGTGATCGGGTGGCTAATTAAGGAAACAAAGGGGATTCGACTGAGCTTGACAATTCAATGAATAGCAATACTGAGCCAGAACCCCATTGTTCTTCTGCCTAGGGCCAGCATTTCCCTTCTCAGTTGCAGCATTCACTGCGACTGAGCTTCAATTTTGCCCACACGCCTTGAAGCTGAGCTTTTGTCGGGTGCTGCAACTGCTGCAACTGAGCTTCAATTTTGCCCACACGCCTTGAAGCTGAGCCTTTGTCGGGTGCTGCAACTGCTGCGACTGAGTATCAATTTTGCGCACAGGACTTGAAGCTGAGCCTTTGTCAGGTGCTGCGACTGCTGCAATCGTCTCAGCTTCCCCATGGTATAAAAGACCATCTTCACACGACAAGCCCTTCACTTTTTTTCTCACCCGCTCCAAATTTCCCAATCGCCCACTGTTCTCCTTCTTGTGCGTATTCCCCCTCGTTTTCCTGCCTTTCCACTCGACTAACCCCACTCCCCTTCCTGCTCGCTTTTTGTTTTTCCTGCTAATACTTTCAGAACCCCACTTCTATCTACTTTGTACGTTTTCTCCAATTAAACTTTTGTCAACATTATGATCCGATATTAATAATTTTCTTTCTTCACGAGCCTCTTCTAGACTTTTAAAAACCTCCTACTAGCTCTTTTTTAATTTGAATTCCGTTTTAAAATTATAAATCATTGTATGTCTTCCTTTTCTTTCTTGATTGCTTACTTTCTATTCAGTTACTAACCTGTTTTGTTTTGTTTTTAGATGTCGTGCACATTATACACCAAGCGGGGTATCCCCTGCATTCGTTCCTCGACGACGACCGACGCTTGTGATGCTTGCCGACAAGCACACAAGAAATGTTCGTTTGTCGTCCGCCCCTTCCGACCCCGCGCCCAGAGGAGTTCCCGCCCAAGACGCCCTTGCCAGGACTCCTTTGTCGCTGATGATGATGAAACCATTTCCGAGCGGGAATGGACCCCGGGACCCCAAACAGGCCAGCGGGAACAATTCAGGACGATTAGCCCAGTCCCCTCAAGCGTCTATTTGTCCACCCCCCCTCCTAGGCCACCATCCAATGGTCACTTCACTCCTCGACCTGAGCGAAGTGATGATCCTGCCAATGAAGGATGGCGATGGAAAGAGGACATTCGAGCTTGGGCTGATTGTCACCATGTCTTGTCATCGATGGGATTCAAACGCCAAAGTAAGTTTTCTTTCTCCTCCTTATCTCATTTATCTTCACGCAATAATACTCACTTTTTTCCATTACTCATAGAACAAAACCCCCCAAATCCCCCCGACAAGACTCTCCCGTTCCTAGTTTGCCTTGCAAGCAAACCCCGCGGCAACCCACTCCAGGCCTGAGTGGCACCCGATGGTCTGAGGACTTATTCCGCGGTAAGCAGCCAACTTTCTCTTTTCTCATTTTCACTTTCGCATCAAGTTAACTGACTCTTCCTCCTTTTGTAGAAGCCTCCCAGCACGATGAGCCACCTATTCCTGGCCCGAGTCCATCCTCTGAACCACCTGAGGTGGCTCCTACGCAATCAACAGAGGAACCTTTTGGTAGGTCCCTATTTCACTTTTTTAACTCTACTCAACTTTTCCTCACCCCTCCTTTGACCATCTCCAGCTCGTTCCGCCACTCCCCGCTCGATTATCATCATCGACGATACGCCAGTCGGATCCCCCCCTCCCCCTTCTTCTTCACCGACTCCGCCACCTTCCGCTCCTGTTCCCCCTCCCTCCCATTGCCGCCGAGAACCCAACCGCCTCCTCCCCCCCGGTGCCAAGCTCCTCTCATTCCTACGATGACGCTCGCCAGGAATTCACCGACCTGCGCCCGATACTAATGATTCCTCGAGCCATCGTCCACGAATCGATCAACCGAATCTTGTTGGAGCATTGTCAGTTGCTCCACATGATTCCTTTCGTGGATGCACCGGGAATTCCGGGAGGAACTAAACTCCCTCCTTGGCGAGGCGATGGAGGACATCACCGGGATAGTCTCAAAATTCTTAAAAAAATAAAATCCACAAAAAAAATCGTATTCTTTCCTCTTTTTACCTTTTGTAATACACTCCTTTAGAGAAATTTTTTGTATTCAATGAAAGATATTTTCAATTTCTCTTATGTTCTTTGTTCACGTGAATTTATTATAATTCCTCAATGATTCATATTTACTATTGTGTGAGAATAATTTTCGTAAGTGCCCCACCAAAAGTTTGAGTTAGTATTTGTATGTGAGAAAATCTTTTGCCAAAAATGTGCCAATAGTCACCATTCCTGCCTCCATTGTTTAGAGCCATATCAAATCTTAACTGTAAAAAAGCGGGAGGTTCCGGCATGTGAGCAATCCACTCCAGATTCATGAGAAATTGCCGTTCCTATGGTCACACGCTATTAATCTTAGTCATGTATTGAATTGTTTAAATTGTCGGGAACCTTCACAAGCGTAAGGATTGGCGTGTGAGCTGTTGGGAGCCTGCAGAGGCGTAAGGATTGGGGTGTGAGCTGTCGGGAGCCTGCAGAGGCGTAAGGATTGGCGTGTGAGCTTTCGGGAACCTGCACAGGCGTAAGAATTGGCGTGTGAGCTGTCAGGAGCCTGCACAGGCGTAAGGATTGGCGTGTGAATCGTCGGGAGCCTGCACAGGTGTAAGAAACTGTCAGCATTGTTGGCAACCTTCACGAGCCTAAGGATTGGCGTGTGAGCTGTCGGGAGCCTGCACAGGCGTAAGGATTGGCGTGTGAGCTTTTGGGAGCCTGCAGAGGCGTAAGGATTGGCGTGTGAGCTGTCGGGAACCTGCACAGGCATAAGGATTGGCGTGTGAGTTGTTGGGAACCTGCACAGGCGTAAGGATTGGCGTGTGAAGCGTCGGCAGCCCACATAGGCGCAAGGAACTTTTAGCATTGTCGGAACCTACAAAAGCATAAGGATTTGCGTGTGAAACGTTGGGATCCTGGACAAGAGCAACAAACCTGGCATATGTACGATTGTGAGCCTTAGAGGTAATTTCATATACCCAAAAGACCACAAATACAAAATTAACATATTAATATAAATAAAATAAATTTATTTATATTATTAAAATAAAAATCAAAATATGAATATAAAATTATATACAAAAATAAAAAAATTAATTATAATTTAAAAATAAAATTACATCAAATTTTGAAATTATAAAATTACATTTATACTTGAAAAAATTAAGTAAAAATGAAATTTTAACAAAATTGTGAAAAAATAAATAAATTTGGAAAAAAGTTAAATAAAATTTATTATAACTTTTTATCCAATAAATAAACATATAAAATTTATTTCACCATTGGCTTCCTCATAAAAAATCAGGTGGGGTCACCTCTGAGTGAAATTCTTGTAACTCAACTCTAAATAAGCTTAAATTAAGTTTCTAGTATTTTCAATACAAAAGTTGAAAATCCTCAAAACTTTAATTTAATTCACACCACATGTGGTGTTAACCATCAATTTTTGTGTTAAAATTGAGGTGTTGTGTTTAGTTTAGAAGTTATGAGGAATTGAAGTATTTTCAATTGAATTCAATTGAAATGTCAAAATGTGCGCGTGTATTACATAAGTGAACTTTGATTTACATATGAGGTGTCAATTATTACTGTATTGTACTGTACAATTGAATTGAATTACATATGTAAAGTATAAATATAATACATGATGAGGAATTAAAGGAAAAATAAATTGGAAAGATTAAATTTGGGGGGGAAAAGGAACTTCAGCTCTAAGGGGGAGCTAGACCCCCAAAATCCTTGCTGACAGGCGTGGGATGTCAAAATTCACGCAAAAGTTCATCACTTTTGGCCTGGAATGGAGTTACAGGGTCTGTGGACTCAATTGATGATGAGGTTTTGATACCAACTGGGGTAGTTTTAGCTGTTGCCAAGAGGGTAAAACTACCCTTAAGATAAAACAATCATAATAAAAACAGTTTTAACTGGTTTCTACGCCTCTGACACACATTCTGACGTGTTTTGAAGGCTCTAGGCCTGGTATTGCTATAGTAATGGCTGATTTAAGGGTCTAAAATGGCTAAAAATGGCTAAAAATGGCTTAAACCAGCCCTTTTTTGGTCTAAACCAGGGTTCAATGATGCCATAATTGGCTTTTCTGTTGTCAGACTGTTTTCACGACTGACAAGAGTAAAATTTACTTTTGGAGTAAGAGAATTGATGGCTATAAAAGAATGTCTTCTTTGCCCCACTTTTCTCTTCATGTTAGAATCTTTTCCTTTTATTAATTAGTTTAAACATTGTTAAACCAATCAATCAAAGATTCCAACCACCACTTTTAGATCATTTTAATCCTTTTAACCACTTGAAAAAATCATTATAATCATTGTTTGTAACTCTTATAATCATTTTTACCCCTGAACCACCCCAAAAGTGAATTAAAGCATCTTTCATCACTGTTAACTTTGTCACTTTGTTTCCAAATTCACTCTGGTCACTTTTGGGCGTGTTTTCTCTTTAATATTCTTTTTAAAGACTTTGTTCTTTAATTAATTTCTTGCAGTTCTTTGCTCAATTAATTCCAATTGAAATTGCTCTTGAAGAAATTTCTTTTGTAGCCTTAAAATATCTCTTGTAGAGTATTTTTTGGATAAATTTTTATTGTTGGTAAAACAATAAATTTTTATAATATTATTTTTTTATACTAATAAAGTTATAAACAATAAATTTGGCGTGTTTTCTCTTAAAAATAATATTTCATACTATTTTTAACAGAATTTTACCTTATACAAATTTTGAGGACAGGAAAAGTACTTGATTTTTAATCAAAGTTTCATATCCACACCTTACATTTGGGGGCCCAGCCGTGATATTTTACCTGTGGCATATTTTTTTTACTCTTTTTAAATCTTTTTTCTTATATTGAAAAATTTAAAAACATATAAAAAATACTTATAATTCAAAAAATCCATAAAAAAAAACTTTTTTTTCATATTATAAGTGAGGCTTATATTTTTATTTCTTTTTTGAAATAACCTTTTAATTAATTGGATTTTTCATTAATTTTAGTGTCTGACAACGTGGTAAGACAAGAAAACATTGAAACAGCCTCAACAGTAACCAGAATTATCCCTGCCAGCACTGTTATTGTGACTCAAAATAACCAGCCTGAACCAATATCTTCTGAATTGATTAACTTGGACATAAGTAATACCGTTCAGAGAGCTAAAAATTTGGCCAATAGTAAGTTTTTGACGTAAAAATACTATTTTAAGCCTTTTTTTTAACCATAATTATGCCTTCAACCAGGTCAGGAGCCAGCTACAACCCCTCAAGCAGCTCCCAAAAAGGTAATAGACGTGATTATGGCAGAAGCCAACCAGGTACAGAAGGAAAAGGGTCAGTTGATGACTTCCAAACAACTAAATTGGGTCATTCTGAAGCTGATAATACTATTTTACCTTCAAAAAGAGCTGACACTGCCACAACAAGCCTCTGTGGACATATACAAAGCCAGCCACAGTGCATACAACAATGCACTTCAATTCAAGGAGTACCAGATCCTTGCAGACCTGTGGAAGAATTGCATGAATTCTTACCTGACAGTAAGAAAATTCTTGGGCCATCCCAACACTTGCAAATTGCTCAATGGATGGCATCCATTGATGGAGAAGAAAAACATGATGCTTTTGACACTAGAATGGAGGAAAAACAACCCTCCACCAGCCAAACCAGTGCCAAAAACAGCCCCAGTGGCCAGCAGCAGCAATTCCAACGTGAAAAAGCAGCCACAAACTCCAAACAAGGGCAAAGGGAAGGCACCAGCCCCAAAACCTTACAGCCAGGGCTACAGAATCCCAAAGATTCAGCAGGATGCCATGGAAAATGTATTTCAGATGGCCAGAACCATGATGGAATTACAGAAGAAGGAGGAAGCCAGATTAAGGTTCCAGAAATGATTTCTGACATATTTGATTCCATCCCAGAGTTGTATAATGCTATAAATGACGTGAAAAAACATCTTTCTGATAAAAATGAAACCATTTGTAACAACATTAAAACAAACAACCTGAGTCTGTGCCAAATTAATGAAACACTTATGTGTTTTGAAAAAGTTTTAAGAACAATTAAAAATTCCAATAATGATAATTCTTCTAACAATAAAATAAATGAACAATCTGCCATTACTAAAGAATTAACAGATAAATATTCTAAATTCAATATTGATGACATAATTGAAACAAGAATTAAACAAGCCATAAATATTATCAAGACAGATAACAAGAAAGTCCTTGATGACATTTCAAATTCATTTACTGAAGTAAAGACATATACCATTGCCTTGAAAAAGTGTTTTGATGCTTCACAAGAAGAAGTATCAAAATTATCAATGAAATTGAATCAAGTCACTGCTGATAATACAAGACAGACAGAGTTATGGCAAGAACTTACACATAAAGAAGACATGTATAAAATTGAAGTAATAAATTTAATACAAAGCTTCCAACATGAATACAGAAATTCCCAAAGGTGTAGCAACAGTAAAATGAATGACATTGAACAATTACTGAACACCTTACCAAGAATGTCTACACCTCTAAATCAAAATGAGGGCACAAGAATTTCAAATCCACAAGTATTGGATCCTGATAATTCACAATTAAAAAATGAATTATCCACTTCTTTTCATAACTTGGAACCATCAATGGGCCAAGCACTCTTGAAAGAAGTGCCAAAACTTAAAGAATGGCCCCACTTCAGTGGTGAAGGAGAGTATGACCATATGGAATTCATTAGAGGTATTGACATGATCAAAGAGGATTTTGAATTAATAAAATAAATTTATTTATATTACTAAAATAAAAATCGAAATATGAATATAAAATTATATTCAAAAATAAAAAAATTAATTATAATTTAAAAATAAAGTTACATCAAATTTTGAAATTATAAAATTACATTTATACTTGAAAAAATTAAGTAAAAATGAAATTTTAACAAAATTGTGAAAAAATAAATAAATTTGGAAAAAAGTTAAATAAAATTTATTATAACTTTTTATCCAATAAATAAACATATAAAATTTATTTCACCATTGGATTCCTCATAAAAAATCAGGTGGGGTCACCTCTGAGTGAAATTCTTGTAACTCAACTCTAAATAAGCTTAAATTAAGTTTCTAGTATTTTCAATACAAAAGTTGAAAATCCTCAAAACTTTAATTCAATTCACACCACATGTGGTGTTAACCATCAATTTTTGTGTTAAAATTGAGGTGTTGTGTTTAGTTTAGAAGTTATGAGGAATTGAAGTATTTTCAATTGAATTCAATTGAAATGTCAAAATGTGCGCGTGTATTACATAAGTGAACTTTGATTTACGTATGAGGTGTCAATTATTACTGTATTGTACTGTACAATTGAATTGAATTACATATGTAAAGTATAAGTATAATACATGATGAGGAATTAAAGGAAAAATAAATTGGAAAAATTAAATTTGGGGGGGAAAAGGAACTTCAGCTCTAAGGGGGAGCTAGACCCCCAAAATCCTTGCTGACAGGCGTGGGATGTCAAAATTCACGCAAAAGTTCATCACTTTTGGCCTGGAATTGAGTTACAGGGTCTGTGGACTCAATTGATGATGAGGTTTTGATACCAACTGGGGTAGTTTTAGCTGTTGCCAAGAGGGTAAAACTACCCTTAAGATAAAACAATCATAATAAAAACAGTTTTAACTGGTTTCTACGCCTCTGACACACATTCTGACGTGTTTTGAAGGCTCTAGGCCTGGTATTGCTATAGTAATGGCTGATTTAAGGGTCTAAAATGGCTAAAAATGGCTAAAAATGGCTTAAACCAGCCCTTTTTTGGTCTAAACCAGGGTTCAATGATGCCATAATTGGCTTTTCTGTTGTCAGACTGTTTTTCACGACTGACAAGAGTAAAATTTACTTTTGGAGTAAGAGAATTGATGGCTATAAAAGAATGTCTTCTTTGCCCCACTTTTCTCTTCATGTTAGAATCTTTTCCTTTTATTAATTAGTTTAAACATTGTTAAACCAATCAATCAAAGATTCCAACCACCACTTTTAAATAATTTTAATCCTTTTAACCACGTGAAAAAATCATTATAATCATTTTTTGTAACTCTTATAATCATTTTTACCCCTGAACCACCCCAAAAGTGAATTAAAGCATCTTTCATCACTGTTAACTTTGTCACTTTGTTTCCAAATTCACTCTGGTCACTTTTGGGCATGTTTTCTCTTTAATATTCTTTTTAAAGACTTTGTTCTTTAATTAATTGCTTGCAGTTCTTTGCTCAATTAATTCCAATTGAAATTGCTCTTGAAGAAATTTCTTTTGTAGCCTTAAAATATCTCTTGTAGAGTATTTTTTGGATAAATTTTTATTGTTGGTAAAACAATAAATTTTTATAATATTATTGTTTTATAATAATAAAGTTATAAACAATAAATTTGGCGTGTTTTCTCTTAAAAATAATATTTCATACTATTTTTAACAGAATTTTACCTTATACAAATTTTGAGGACAGGAAAAGTACTTGATTTTTAATCAAAGTTTCATATCCACACCTTACAACGATGGCATGCCTCCATACATAATCCACTTCACCCCTTTTTCATGTGAGACACCCCATCTCCCGCACTCAAAACCATCCAGTCCTGGTGTATATTGTCCTCTGCCTTACCCCACCATTATCTACCAATCACGCTGCTATTCCGACTGCCTCACTCTTTGAATTGGGCTGCAATTGTATTACAATCCCTGATTTGATAGGCCGCTCCCTCCCCAATCTCATAATAGCTGTGGCTTTTTTGGCACATTGTTTATGCCAACCTCCTTGAGCATTGTGCGGACATACCCACTAGTGTTGTGCTTTCGTTGTCCTGTGCTGGATCAGTATAATGAAGAAATGTACTGCTGGCCCACATTACCTGAATGAGCCCATGACATTCGGATAGATCAATCCAAAAATGCTCATTTGGGAAAATCAATTTTCCACCTGTACACCGCTTTGACGCATCTCTTTGAATTTGGCCGGTCCACTTATCAGCTTGAAACCACCATCCCAAAGCATACAGCGATTCATCCTTATCAACATGAGGTGCGTTTTTGAATCCATTCATGGTGAAAGTGAGTGCGGAAGCAAACTCGAATGCACCCTGATTTGCCGGAATATTGCCTTCATACTTGACTTGATCAAAAGACGGAACCCCCAATGAGTTGTAGCAATTTTGAATCTTCTGAAATAAATTATCCCCAACATATCGTAAGGATTGACCTAGAATGCGACCCACCGAGCTAAGATTGGCACCTCGGTCCCGCCATTCATCTTTTGCATTTTCAATTTTTCCAGCACTTCCATACAGACCAAATTGTTCATTCTTCATGGTGCATTTGCGCCACCCAATCGCGAACATAAATCCCTCCAGTAATGCTCCATTTGTTGCAATAGGGTCAGTGAACCTCTTTTCGCGAAATAAGAATTGTGATAATTCATCCCATTTATTGACCTTGACTTCACTCATTGTTGTGAATGGTCTGAATTCGACAAGGGCAATGAGTAATCCGGTTGAAGAGAAAATTGCCACATGGCCAAAGTGAATGCGTTTGATCTGATTGACATCCACAAGGCTCCGACTTTCACTTGGGATCATATTTGCTGATACTGGCATTGATATTTGTGCTGTTGGTCGAGAGGAGGAAAAAAACCTCTGCTGTTGGGTGGTTTTGCCCTCATTTATCTTTTGGGATGTCGGACTATTCCCAAGTGGTTGAGGGATCACTTTGTGTTGAAGCAGACAAGATATCAGATACTGCTTCCTGCCATTTGAAGCTAAGGAGTTTTGAGTCCAGAATGGTGCCCAATGCCCAAGGAGCTTTCTTTGGCACACATCCTTTGACTTCCCTGTTGGAGCCCACATGACATTGGCACAATCTGAACCGACTAAAGCCAATGTTCTTCCGTGGGGCTCAATGAGGGTGCCACATAAATGTGGAAGCATATATATATATCTATATATATACACTGAGATTAAGCGAGAAACTCACACTTTCCTTCCTCAGCCCAACGCTTTCTCGCGAGTTCCCTTTTTTCATGAATGGCATGCTTGCAGCAGAAAATGAAATGAAACCAAATGATTACTGATTTATTAATACCACCTAAATTGAATTGCGGACGATGAATCTTTTTTAATTGCTGCTAAAAATAAAGATCACACCTGACCTTCGCGAATTCGCGATCTCAAATACCTGAACCTAAAAATTGCAGTGGATAGTGCATTATTCAATTTGACATATTGATGTTCCCATGCAATCACTTTCCCATCCAACCATTTGGAATATTGCAAGCACACGCAAATGCAATATGCATCCTGCTGTGGATCCCTAGTTATCCCAGTCCTCTTGAAATACACAGTAACATTTTGCCTATTATGGGCTGGCGGGAAGTGATAAACGCGACCTCCCGCAATGCCCCCGCATGTGCTCCTCACGCGTACAGCTGCCTGACTCAGCTTGCGTCTTGTCGGAGTCTTTTCAAAGACATACGGAGGCATGCCGCCGTACAATTACTATTGGTATTCACACTGTGGCATCTGGGCAGTAGTAGGATAGGAAGTCATGATTATTAAATTATTAAATCACTTTGAAAAATTCAATTACAATCTATCTAGTACAACGCTAATCTAAAACGGGTCAATCCTGGTTGTAAGTTTAGCTGACCTGGGTACAGTCAATGTGACCTCATCACTTGAACCAAGACCACGCTTTGCCACCCAGGCATCACCAAAGTCTAATACCAAGCATTGTGCAAATTCCAATCTAAGAGGTACAGTGGGGTCAAAAGACTCTGATGAGAAGAAACTTTTATTCAGTAAATTACATATATACTTATTAGTACGTAGCCACACTGGCTCCACTAGATTTTACCCTCTGAAGGTTTTGCGGAAATGTCAATTAGTGATAAAGCCCCTTTAACTGAGCTTGTTCTCCAGTCATCTGAGCATACCATCAAACCACAAACCCCCGCCGCACAGAATGCCCCTAATATACCATAGCAAATTTGATTTATTCCGAGATTCTTGTGACACGTCAAAAGCTCTTTGATGGCCTCATTTTTTTTTGAGTTCGTGAGTTTGCCTTTGATGCCATTAACTTCGACCTTTGTATGTGCACATACCATGTTGTACGCAATCATCAAATGGATAACTGTATCCATTAGATCCTCCAGGTTCTTGTGTGGCTTTGTGGATATCTCATTGTCAGCGCCGCCACCTTCAATGCTGAGTTGGGTTGCACGTTGCTTTGATTTATTCAAGCAGGAGGCAACGTATTCAACTGCTCCGCATTCGAGTCCAAGAGGATCGGTCGAATTTGATGTTGGTGCAACATATGGTTTGGGTGCAATCACATCGTATGAGACTAAACTAATGGATTCAAACATAACATTTTCCCAAAAATGTTTAACTGGATTCGCGGGGTAAAGAAGGCTCTGAACCATTTTGAAGAAGGAGTGTTCAGATTTTGGGAGATTATCTGGAGGTTTAGCTGATTCCTTCATCAATTTGAGATTCCAAATGTTGTGATCAAAAAATGCTTCTGTTTCTGTTGGCTTAAAAAAATCTAACCCTGTATATTGCAATTTATATCACCAGACAACAGCCAATAATAAAGTATCATGCACAAAGATAAAAAAAACTCACCTGCCATCTCAAGGTCCTCCAGCCAAGCCAACATTTTAAGCTCTCGGTTACTGATCACCTTAATACCAATGGGCAGGAATGTATGAGCATCCTTTGTTGGTAAATTGTCCCATCTATTTTTGTAAATCCTATTGATATTATCAAGCCCCCTTTTCCATGACTGTTGAGAAATATTGGAATGATAATTCAAAATGCCTGCAAACTCTTCCATGCGGGATAAAAATATTCCTTGAAAATTCGCAGCGGATGACACTTCGGGCTCAGCGTCGGGAATTATATCAGTCATATCTCGTCCCATTGTATCATGTTTAATTGTTTCCCTTTCTTGAAAGGCTTGAATATTCCGAGGAGAGGCGGGAGGGGTTGCATCATGCATTGTTTCATTGGGTATCGGGGGGCTTTCAGTATGTGGAGCTTCATCATGGATTGTTTCATTGAGTATGGGGGGGGTTCAGTATGCGGAGGTTGATTATCAATATGGTCCACTTCAACATTGATAATTTCATGACCTTGATTGCGAGAATCGTTTGCGGCTTCAAAGGTACGGCGTTTTTTGTTTTTTTTTTTGGTTCCATGTATATTTGGTCTTTTTCCTAATCCTTTGCCTGGAAATCCAATTACAACTCGAGATCCTTCAGGTAGAGATTCTCCCACCTCCACACCTGCCCATATATTGTAAGCAGTTATTTTTATCAATTTTGTTTTGAATTAGTAATGGACTTACGGTTCAAATCCATTTTGAGGAGGCTCATGGCTTCAGCAATCTTTTGATGAACATAATCAGGAATTTTACTATCATTTTGAATTTTTTCAAGCCTTGGGATTGTTTGAGCAATGTTGGAGACAAATTGTTCCTTGGATATAATTTCCACCTCCCCACTGAAAATTACATCATCTTGCCCATCATCTTCTGTCGGTGCACAAGGTTCAACAGTCTTTTCCTTCTCATAAGTTTTAAAATTCGGTTTCTGAGAGCTTGGAGGTTGACCTGAAATAAAGGCTATGACACAATATCAGGTTTTGAGAGATTAGAAATACTCAAGATGGATGTATACTCACATTCTGGAAGAACTGGTGGATCTTGATTATCTTCATGTGACTGGCTCTCTGCTTCAATGCCTAATTCACGACTACTGGCCATATCAGATATTTCACTTCCACTCTCTGCGGCTGAAGTTGGTCGTTCATTAAATTCCGTTGAATCTCCCGGGGTTTGGGCCATCGCGGAGGTAGTTTAGTAGGCAAATAGATGGTGATGAGTTGATTGATAACTTGTTTGAAAATTTTGAATAAAAAGATCCAAATTGAAGAAAATAGGTGGAAGTAAAATAATCGCATTTGCAAAATGCGATTTTTCGGGAAATTGAAGGAGGCGATGTTTTGCAAATTATTTCATATCATGCAAATGAAATCACTTCCCTGTGAGACATTGAATAAAGTTGACTAGTGAGAAACCTACTAAAGTCAACTTCTGAACTATTCAACACTCATGAGGTAAGGACTAAGAAAAGTGTTCCATTTGAATGATATGAAATAAAATGGTTTTCTCAGCGAAACAGGAAACACAATTCTTGTCTTAAATAGTCCACTTATTAGGTTTTAATTTGTGAGTCTCATGATTTAAACCCTAACCACAACATTGTGAATATACTGACCGATTTCTCCTGAGGTCCTGTTGGCACAGAAGGCCACTCAGCATATTTCGGCGATGGCGTCCATTGTGTACACCAACAAGCCACCATACACTGTGGATGTAATACGGAAACGTGAGGATGGTAAGCGGCGTCGGAGGCATGTTGCGAGGGTACTTACTAGGCAAGCGTAAGGATCATAAGCAGTGTCGGAGGCATGTCGGGAGGGTACTTACTAGGCAAGCGTAAGGATCGTAAGCAGTGTCGGGAGCATGTCGGGAGGGCACTCAGCGAGCATAAGGATTGCAAGCAGTGTCGGGAGCATGTCAGGAGGGCACTGCGCAAGCATAAGGATTGTAACCAGTGTCAGGAGCATGTCGGGAGGGCACTTCATGAGCGTAAGGATGGTGAGCAGTGTCGGGAGCATGGCGGGAGGGCACTCCGTGAGCGTAAGGATTGTAAGCAGTGTCGGGAGGGCACTTCGTGAGCGTAAGGATGGTGAGCAGTGTCGGGAGGGCACTGCGCGAGCGTAAGGATTGTAAGCAGTGTCGGGAGCATGTCGGGAGGGCACTTCATGAGGGTAAGGATGGTGAGCAGTGTCGGGAGCATGGCGGGAGGGCACTCCGTGAGCGTAAGGATCGTAAGCAGTGTTGGGAGCATGTCGGGAGGGCACTGTGCGAGCATAAGGATCGTAAGCAGTGTCGGGAGCACGTCAGGAGGGCACTGCGCAAGCGTAAGGATTGTAACCAGTGTCGGGAGCATGTTGGGAGGGCACTACACAAGCGTAAGGATGGTAAGGGTGGGGGTGTGAAAGCGTAAGGAGTGGTGAGGACGGAGATGGGGGGCAGGCAGTGTCAGAGTCTCATCTGGAGGGTGGTGCAGGCACGTAAGCATGCTAAGCGTCGGGGAGGCGGAAGCTATTAGGTGAAATTACCCGAACATTGCGAATAGTGTTGAGACAGGTTTGGGCTTTGAGTGACATTCTCATGTGACACATGTGACGATTGACGTTGTCTTGACACTGACGTGACGTGACCCACTAAATCCAGTGACTATAAAGTGACACTAACGAGACTGAAGCAAGATTTTATACTGACCACGGTGTGACATGAAGTCAATCGCCGACGATTGACGTCAGATTTGCCCTGGTGTATCTTGATTGGCGCTCTGGGGTTGAGTGATGAATGATATTATGCCCAAAAGGCCATAAATGGTGTTGTGAATAGGTGTTCCCATTAAACATATTCGACGGGATGAAAGGAGGGTATTAATGGCACGGTGAGTGGCAGTGTATTGAGAGCAAATATAGCCATAAGATGGGGCAAGGGTTATTGGATATAAAAGGTAATTTGAATCATTTAAGATAAGACACTCACTGTGCTTCATCCAAAATTATACGATGCCAATTGATTTGAAAAATGAATGATGTAGAGGTATTGGTTTGCTTAAATTATTGGGTGATAGTATTGTAAGAAGTGATGATGATATCATATTTTAAGATGTCGTCTTTGGATAATGAATAACGAGTGGGACCATGGTAGATTTTGGAATGCAGCGCTCCAGCCTGAGCATGCTTGGATATTTCTGATTGCCAGTTGGTAATTAAGCGAGGGGGGCAGATGATCATGGTGGGCGTGGAGCGATGGGGGTTTGAAATCATCCGCTCCTTGGAGGTACCAATTAGAGCAATGGCCTGAATGGTTTTACCTAATCCCATATCATCCGCAAGCAGTCCTCCAAGAGGGGTATTGGTCAAAAGGGATTCAAATGAGCTAACAACCTTGTTTGTAATGATGTGCCTGGCATTGAAAGTGGATCCTGGGTGTGAGGTGGCCCAAAGGTTACGGGCTGATTGGCCATTGGGGATTTCTCGATCCCAGAGAAAAGCTAGTCTGGTCTTTTGATGAGGGAGGAGGGGGGTTTGAATAATGGCATGGGGAGGTCTGATCCACTGGGTAATTGTATCAGTTTTTGCTTGGAAATCAATGATGAAACAGCAGGATATGAAACTGGCGTTGAGCTTGAAGCGGGAAATGGCAGAGTGAAGAGTTGACATTGACTATCAGTATTACAGTCATATTCTTTGGGCATTTTAAGCTTGAAATCTTGTGTTCGAAAGCTTTCCATTATGAATAAAATGTTTGGATACCATGTGAAGAACATCAATGCTAGATTGGGTTTCTGAGATGAGGAGGGATCATTTGCATCAGTCATAAATACTCCCTCAACGAATAATATTTGAGAAGGATTGGATTGGCAATTTTCAATCCATGCCCCACCAGGACTACAGTGCATGAAAGTTTTTGGTGCCCCAAGGAATGGTATCAACGTTTTGGAAAGGGTTCCAGGTAGAGAGCCAATAGCATGCTGGTGATTGGGGAGATAAACAAATATGTTGTGTTGATCGTGCCATATGATAATCCAAGAAGCTAAGTGGGAATCCTCAGAATTTAAGGCTATATCACTATTTATTTGAATACAAATATTAATCATCCCAATGCAAAGTGGTTGTGAAGGGGTTGACGTGATGGCTATTTTAAATTATTTGGGGACAGTTGGAAATTATATGATTGGGAGGGGTTAGCTAAACGGAATGAAGACAAATAGGCACAGGTGGGGAACTTATATGAGAGGCAGCAATGGGGTCAAGGGGGGATGGCCGGTGTTTACGTGCATGGTCTTGATGGGGGTGGGCCTCTTGGGCTCATAATTTTCATATCCGATTTGGGGCATATATCAAGGCAAGGTGGCCAAAATGTGGGTGCACCAATATGACTGTTGGATCTGCAGCAAGGTACAAAACCTTTGGTGGAACAAGGTTGACATTAGCATATCCGAAATTGGGTGGGTTGTAGCAACTTATTGTGGAGGGCATATTAGAGGCATGCAGTCATGTTTGCTGGTGTTACAGCAAACATGGATGCATATCTTCCCCAGGTTAATTGTCGCACAGGGACCTACTGGGCAATGTTGGCCGTTTCAAGGGGCAATCTCACTGTGGGGATGTTTGTGTGTGGGCGGGTGGGATATGTTCGGTGGCATGCCACCGAACATGACTTTGGTTTTGCCTGAAGTTTTTTGCTGACTGATGCCTACTGGGCTTCCAGGGGGGAATGTGTGGGATGATCAAAGGGGGCGCCAGCCGTGAGCCATGATCCACATATACATTCACCCCTATTGCGTTTGAGGCGAGTACTAATCCACTGCGATTGGCATCCGGGTCTTTGCCTCACACGCGTACAAAACTCAGGCGAAAGAGGCCACCCACCCAAGGGAATTTTTGGCTGCAAGCCAGGTGCCACAACTTGCGCGGGCGTGTGAGAACATGAAGAAAATGACCCGCGGGGGGAGCTACCCACGCAAACATAACCAGCCTCAGCAAACATGGGCTGGGATTATTCTAATGTGGATGAGGCTGAAGCAAATCCACACTGATTGGCCTCAGGTTTCCACGCGCAAGCAGGTGAGCATCTGCAGTCAAGCTGACCACCCGACCAAGAAACTAGCCGGTCGGAACACTGGCAGTAAAATGTCTTCCAGGCGCGTGAAAGTTGCCTGTGTATGACCCGTTGGGGGGTGCGTATGAAAGCGTGTGGCTGCCCGACAATGAGCACGCGCAATGAACAAGCAGGGCCAGTCATTGTTTGCCCCGACAATGGCACCGTATGGAATCCACTGTTTGTGTATGACCCAAATAAACAGTCATCCCACCATGACCCACTTACATTAACTTGGATTACATGCGCATCTGTGCCATAGTTAGGCAGAGCTGTCGAACAAGGTGCATCAAAGGGATGCAGGTGAGAGATATGACTCGATGGCTTGATGTGATTGCATGTTACATTGTTGAACAGCTTTTGCTCTTCCCCGCAGCATACATCTACAAAGGTGTACTGCGTACTACAGTGTTGGCTGTACAGATTAGGAAGGTGTAATACTACTTGAGCCTGCATGCATATAGCGAATGTGCATGCACCTTCCAATTGTTTGCATATACGTAGCTCATGTGCCACATGCTCAGAATTGCGTTTCACCTGATTTGCACATGCAAGCTGAGCATGTCATGGTCAAACGCACCATGTGGAAGTGCTCAGTAAAGCCATGGAATGAACTATTTTTGCATTAGTTCATTGGAAGGCTCAGTTTGGAGCACTTCACCAAAGCGTGTGAAATGCTGCACCTGGCTGAAATGTCACCCGATGCTGTGCCAAATGCTCAGATTGAGTGCATACAAAAGCGACTGAGCAATGCCTCAGCATGGTGCATTTCATATTGTTATATCAATAGTTCAATTACTGTGCAATTAAAATGTTCAGCCACTGAGCATTTCAATTATGACCCGAAAGCAAACCTGAGCAATGGGTTGAGGCAAGCTCACGCTGTATTCACTTGTCTTACAGCCCCCCCTTTGTTCAAAGACTATCACCAGGCCATATGGCCGGTGATCTTGCCACGGTCACTTGTGACCAAATGCACTGGGTGCATTTCTGCATGGGTCACTTGTGCATTGCACCCACAATGCACATTCAACAAGGGCCTCACAACCACCCTCCTGGGTGATCGGGTGGCTATTTAAGGAAACAAAGGGGATTTGACTCAGCTTGACAATTCAATAAATTGCAATACTCAGCCAGACCCCCATTGTTCTTCTGCCTCACGCAAGCATTTCACTTCTCAGTTGCAGCATTCGCTGAGACTCAGCTCCAATTTTTCCCACACGCCTTGAAGCTCAGACTTTTGCGGGTGCTGAAACTGCTGAGATCGTCTCAGCTTCACCATGGTATAAAAGACCATCTTCACACAACATGCCCTTCACTTTCTTTCTCACCCGCTCCACTTCGTTCAACCTCACCCGCGTTTGTCCTTCTTGTGCGTATTCCCCTTGGTCTTCCTGCCTTTCTACTTTTGTCTTTTGCACTCCACTAAACCCACTCCCCTTCCTTTTGCCTGTTTGTTTCTTCTGCTGATCCTTTCAGAACCTCCCTTCTATCCACCTTGTGCGTTACCTCTTTTTTTAACTTTTGTCAACATTATGTAGCGATATTAATACTTATTTTTCTTCACGACTCTTTTCCAGACTTTTGAAAACTTCCGACTAGAGCGTTCTTATTTGGTTTCCGTTTTAAATTTATGATTCATCATACGTCTTCATTTTTTCTCTTGATTGTTTACTTTGTATGCAGTTACTAACCTCAATTGTTTTGTTTTTAGATGTCGTGCACTTTATGCACCAAGTGGGGTATCCCCTGCATTCGTTCCTCAACGACGAACAACGCTTTTGAAGCTTGCCGACAAGCCACAAGAAATGTTCGTTCGTTGTCCGCCCCTTCCGACCACAAGGCCAGAGGAGTTCCCGCCCAAGACGCCCTTGCGAGGACTCTTTTGTGGTCGACGATGATGAAACCATTTCCGAGCGTGAATGGAGGCCGGGCCCCCAAACAGGCCAACGGGAACGATTCCGCACGATTAGCCCTGTCCCCTCCAGTATTGATTTGTCCACTCCCCCTCCTAGGCCACCATCCGATGGTCACTTCACTCCTTGACCGGAGCAAAGTGATTATCCGGCCGATGAAGGATGGCGATGGCAAGAGGACACTCGAGCTTGGGCTGATCGTCACCATGTCTTGTCAACAATGGGATTCAAACGCCAAAGTAAGTTTTCTTTCTCCTCCTTATCTCATTTCTCTTCACGCAATAATACTGAATTTTTTCCATTAATCATAGAACAAAACCCCCCAAATCCCCCCCGACATGACTCTCCCATTCCTAGTTTGCCTCGCGAGCAAACCCCCCAGCAATCCACTCCAGGCCCGAGTGGCACCCGATGGTTTGAGGAATTATTCCGCGGTAAGCAGCCAAAGTTTCATTTCATTTTCACTTTCACTTTCGAGTCAAGTGAACTGACTCTTACTCCTTTTTTAGAACCCTCCCGAACCAAAGAGCCACCTATTCCTGGCCCAAGTCCATCGTCCCAACCACCTGAGGACAATACGACTCTTGAGCCAGAACCTGAGGTGGCTCCTACCCAATCCACGGAGGAACCTTATGGTAAGTCACCCCTTCTTTCTCTTCGATCCATATCCACTTTTCCTCATTTTTTCTTCGACCGTCTCCAGATCGTCCCGCCACTCCTTGCTCGATACGCCCGTCGGATCCCCCCATCCCCCTCCCCCTCTCCCTTCTTCTTCACCGACTCCACCATCTTCCCCTTGTGTTCCCCCTCCCTCCACTCCTACCCCGGTTCCTTCCCAGGCTCTCCCTCCAATTGCCCCCAAGAACCCAACCTCCTTCTCCTCTCATTCCCACGATGACGCTCGCCAGGAACCCACCGACCTGCGACCGACCCTAATGATTCCTTGAGCCATCGTCCACGAATCGATCAACCGAATCTTGTTGGAGCATTGCCGCTTGCTCCACATGATTCCTTTTGTGGATGCAACTCATCGAAATGAGATGCACCGGGAATTGCGGGAGGAACTAAACTCCCTCCTTGCCCAGGCACTGGAGGCTTATCCAAAGGAGGACATCACCGGGATAGTCTCGAAATTCTTAGAAAAATGAAAATTTAAAAAAATGTCATGATTTCCTCTTTTTATTATTTGTAATACTTTCTTTTGCATAAATTATTTGTCTTCAATTATTGTTATGTTCAATTTCTATTACATTCTTTGCTTACGTGAAATCATATTTTCCTCAATGGTTCAAATATCCTATTGTGTGAGAAAAATTTTTATAAGTGCCCCACCAAAATTTTGAGTGAGTATTTGTTTTTGTGAACCTCTTTTTCCCAAAATGCGCCAATAGTTGCCGTTACCGTCTCCTATATTTTCTTCTTCCATGGTTTAGAGCCATATCCATTCTTAACTGTAAAAAAGCAGGAGCTTCCCGCATGTGAGCAATCCACTCCAGATTTGTGAAACATGGCCTTTCCTATGGTCACACGCTATTAATCTTACTCATGTATTGAATTTTTTAGGTTGTCTGGAACCTTCACAAGCGTAAGGATTGGTGTGTGACTTGTCGGGAGGCTGCACAGGCGTAAGGATTGGCGTGTGAATTGTTGGGAGTAAGGATTGGCGTGTGAATCGTCGGAAGCCTGTACAGGCGTAAGGAATTTTTAGCATTTTTGGGACCCTTCACAAGCATAAGGATTGGCGTGTGAATTGTTGGGAGCCTGCACAAGCGTAATAATTGGCGTCTGAATTCTTGGGATCCTGCACAGGCCAAGAAATTTTCAGCATTGTGGGGAACCTTCACAAGCATAAGGATTGGCCTGTGAATCGCTGGAAGCCTGTACAGGCGTAAGGAATTTTTAGCATTTTTGGGAACCTTCACAAGCGTCAGGATTGGCGTGTAAATTTTTGGGAGCCTGCACAGGCGTAAGGATTGGCGTGTGTAGCGTCGGCACCCCACATAGGCGTAAGGAACTCTTAGCATTGTCGGAAAATGCACAAGCATAAGGATTTGCGTGTGAAGCATTGGCATCCTGGACAATAGCAACGAACCAGGACTGATGTACGATGGCATGCCACCGTACATAATCCACTGCACCCCTTTTTCATGTGAGACACCCCATCTCCCGCATGCGAATCCATCCAATCCTGGTGTATATTGTCCTCTGCCTTGCCCCACCATAACTTACCCAACACACATGCAAATCTCCTCATTCTTTGAATCGGAATTAGATTGTATTACCATCCCTGATTTGATAGCCCGCTCTCTCGCCAATCTCATAATAGCCATGGTTTTTTTGCTAACCTGCTTGAGCATTGTGCGGACATACCCACTAGTGTTGTGCTTTTGTTGTCCTGTGCTGGATCAGTATAATGAACAAATGTACTACTGGCCCACACTACCTGAATGAGCCCATGACATGCGTATAAATCAATCCAAAAATGCTCATTTGGGAAAATCAATTTTCCACCTGTACACCGCTTTGACGCATCTCTTTGAATTGGGCCGGTCCGCCTATCAGCTTGAAACCACCATCCCGAAGCATACAGCAATGCATCCTTATCAACATGAGGTGCGTTTTTTAATCCATTCATGGTGAAAGTGAGTGCGGAAGGGAACTCGAATGCACCCTGATTTGCCGGAATATTGCCTTCATAGTTGACTTTATCAAAAGACGGAACCCCCAATTAATTGTAGAAATTTTGAATCTTCTCAAATAAATTATCCCCAACATATCGTAAGGATTGACCTAGAATGCAACCCACCGAGCTAAGATTGGCACCTCGGTTCTGCCATTCATCTTTTGCGTTTTCAATTTTCCCGACACTTCCATTCAGACCAAATTGTTCATTCTTGGTGCTGCATTTGCGCCACCAAATCGCGAACATAAATCCCTCCAGTAATGCTCCATTGGTTGCAATCGGGTCAGTGAATCTCTTTTCGCGAAATAAGAATTGTGATAATTCATCCCATTGATTGACCTTGACTTCACTCATTGTTGTGAATGGTCGGAATTCGACAAGGGCAATGAGTAATCCGGTTGAAGAGAAAATTGCCACACGGCCAAAGTGAATGCGTTTGATCTGATTGACATCCACAACCCTCCGAATTTCACTTGGGGTGATATTTGCTGATACTGGCATTTATATTTGTGCTGTTGGGCGAGAGGAGGAAAACAACCTATTCATTCGGGTCGTTTTGCGCTCATTTGTCTTTTGGGATCTGCTACTATTCCCGAGTGGTTGAGGGATCACTATGTGTTGAAGCACACAAGATATCAGATACTGCCAAGGAGCTTTCTTCGGCACACATCCTTTGACTTCCCTGTTGGAGCCCACATGACATTGGCACAATCTAAACCGACTAAAGCCAATGTTCTTCCGTGGGGCCCAATGAGGGTGCCACATAAATGTGGAAGCATATATACACTGAGATTAAGCGAGCAACTCACACTTTCCTTCCTCAGCCCGACGCTTTCTCGCGAGTTCCCTTTTACGCTCTTTTCCTTTTTTCGTGAATGGCATGCTTTCAGCAGAAAATGAAATGAAAACAAATGATTACTGATTTATTAATATCACCTAAATTGAATTGCGGTTGATGAATCTTTTTTGATTGCGGCTAAAAAGAAAGATCACACCTGACCTTTGCAAATTTGGAATCTCAAATACCTGAACCTGAAAATTGCAGTGGATAGTGCATTATTCAATTTTACACATTGATGTTCCCATGCAATCACTTTCCAATGCAAACATTTGGAATATCACAAGCACACGCAAATGCAATATGCATCCTGCTGCGGATCCCTAGGTATCCTAGTCCTCTTGAAAGACACAGGAACATTTGGCCTATTATGGGCTGGCGGGAAGTGATAAACGCGACCTCCTGCAATGCCCCCGCATGTGCTACTCGCGTGCACAACTGGCTGACTCAGCTTGCGTCTTGTCGGAGTCTTTTCAATGATGTACGGAGGCATGCCGCCGTACAATTACTATTGGGATTCATACTGTGGCCTCTGTGCAGTAGTAGGATAGGAAGTCATGATTATTAAATTCATAAATCACTTTGCAAAATTCAATTACGATCTATCTAGTACAAAGCTAATCTAAAACGGGTCGATCATGGTTGTGAGTTTAGCTGACCTGGGTACCGTCAAGGTGACCTCATCACTTGAACCAAGACTGCGTTTCGCCACCCAGGCATCACCAAAGTCTAATACTAAGCATTGTGCAAATTCATATCTAAGAGGTAGAGTGGGGTAAAAAGACTCTGATGAGAAGAAACTTTTATTCAGTAAATTACATATATACTTATTAGTACGTAGCCACACTGGCTCCACTAGATTTTTACCCTCTGAAAGTTTTGCCGAAATGTCAATTAGTGATAAAGCCCCTTTAAGTGAGCTTGTTCTCCAGTAATCTGAGCATACCATCAAACCACGAACCCCCGCCACACAGAATGCCGCTAATATACCATAGCAAATTCGATTTATTCCGAGATTTTTGTGACACGCCAAAAGATCTTTGATGGCCTCATTTTTTTTGGAGTTCGTGAGTTTGCCTTTGATGCCATTAACTTCAACCTTTGTATGTGCACATACCATGTTGTACGCAATCATCAAATGGATAACTGTATCCATTAGATCCTCCAGGTTCTTGTGCGGCTTTATGGATATCTCATTGTCAGCCCCGCCACCTTCAATGCTGAGTTGGGTTGCACGTTTCTTTGATTTACTCAAGCAGGAGGCAACGTATTCAACTGCTCCGCATTCGAGTCCAAGAGGATTGGTTGAATTTGATGTTGGTGCAACATATGGTTTGGGTGCAACCACATCGTATGAGACTAAACTAATGGATTCAAACATAACATTTGCCCAAAAATGTTTAACTGGATTGGTGGGGTAAAGAAGGCTCTGAACCATTTTGAAGAAGGAGTGTTCAGATTTTGGGAGATTCTCTGGAGGTTTAGCTGATTCCTTCATCAATTTGAGATTCCAAATGTTGTGATCAAAAAACGCTTCTGTTTCAGTTGGCTTAAAAAAATCTAACCCTGTATATTGCAATTTATATCACCAGTCAGCAGCCAATAATCATGTATCATGCACAAAGATAGCACTCACCTGCCATCTCAAGGTCCTCCAGCCAGGCCGACATTTTAAGCTCTTGGTTGCTGATCACCTGAATACCAACAGGCAGGAATGTATGAGCATCTTTTGTTGGTAAATTGTCCCATCAATTTTTGTAAATACTATTGATATTATCAAGCCCCCTTTTCCATGATTGTTGAGTAATATTGGAATGATAATTCAAAACGCCTGCAAACTCTTCCATGCGGGATAAAAATATTCCTTGAAAATTAGCAGACGATGACACTTTGGGCTCAAGGTCAGGAACTATATCAGTCATATCTCGTCCCATTGTATCATGTTTAATTGTTTCCCTTTCTTGAAAGGCTTGAATATTCCGAGGAGAGGCGGGAGGGGTTGCATCATGCATTGTTTCATTGGGTATCGGGGGGCTTTCAGTATGTGGAGCTTCATCATGGATTGTTTCATTGAGTATTGGGGGGGTTCAGTATGCGGAGGTTGATTATCAATATGGTCCCCTTCAACATTGATAATTTCATGACCTTGATCGCGAGAATTGTTTGCGGCTTCAAAGGTACAGCATTTTTTGTTTGTTTTTTTGGTTGCATGTATATTTGGTCTTTTTCCTAATCCTTTGCCTGGAAATCCAATTACGACTTGAGATCCTTCAGGTAGAGATTCTCCCACCTCCACACCTGCCCATATATTGTAAGCAGCTATTTTTATCAACTTTGTTTTGAATTAGTAATGGACTTACGGTTCAAATCCATTTTGAGCAGGCTCATGGCTTCAGCAATCTTTTGACGCACATAATCAGGAATTTTACTATCATTTTGGATTTTTTCGAGCCTTGGGATTGTTTGAGCAATGTTGGAGACAAATTGTTCCTTGGATATAATTTCCACCTCCCCACTGAAAATTACATCATCTTGCCCATCATCTTCTGTCGGTGCACAAGGTTCAACAGTCTTTTCCTTCTCATAACTTTTAAAATTCGGTTTCTGAGAGCTTGGAGGCTGACCTGAAATAAAGGCTATGACACAATATCAGGTTCCGGGAGATTAGAAATATTCAAGATGGATGCATACTCACATTCTGGAAGAACTGGGGGATCTTGATTATCTTCATGTGACTGGCTCTCTACTTCAATGCCTAATTCACGACTACTGGCAATATCAGAGATTTCACTTCCACTCTCTGGGGCTGAAGTTGGTCGTTCATTGAATTCAGTTGAATTTCCCGGGGGTTGGGCCATAGCGGAGGTAGTTTATTAAGCAAATAGATGGTGATGAGTTGATTGATAACTTGTTTGAAAATTTTTGAATAAAAAGATCCAAATTCAAGAAAAATGGTGCAAGTAAAATAATCGCATTTGCAAAATGCGATTTGTCATGAAATTGAAGGAGGCAATGTTTTGCAAATTATTTCATATCATGCAAATGAAATCACTTCCCTGTGAGACATTGAATAAAGTTGACTAGTGAGAAACCTACTAAAGTCAACTTTTGAACTATTCAACGCTCGTGAGGTAGGGACTAAGCAAAGTGTTCCATTTGAATGATATGACATAAAATGGTTTTGTCGGCAAAACAGGAGACACAATTCCCTTGTCTTAAATAGTCCACTTATTAGGCTTTAATTTGTGAGTCTCATGATTTAAACCCTAACCACAACATTGTGAATATACTGACCAATTTCCCCTTAGGTCCTGTTGGCAGAGAAGGCCACTCAGCATATTTTGGCGATTGCCTTCATCGTGTACGCAAACAAGCCACCGTACACTATGGATATAGTACGGAAGCGTAAGGATAAGTCGTGTCGGGAGCATGTTGAGAGGCACTCCGCGAGCGTAAGGATAAGTGGTGTTGGGAGCATGTTGGGAGGGCACCACACAAGCGTAAGGATAAGTGGTGTCGGGAGCATGTCGGGAGGGCACCACACAAGCGTAAGGATAAGTGGTGTCGGGAGCATGTTGGGAGTGCACTCCACAAGCGTAAGGATGGTAGGCATGCCTCGTTGACAATGTTCTATGGCTACATGGTTTAAAACTATGTTTAGATCAAACGGTTTGATGTCATATAGAGTATGTATTGAACCAGATAGGTCCCAGTCCTGACTAGGACTTCTGATGAAGAATGCTGCGGCTAGCAGTGTCGGGAGGATGTCAGGAGGGCACTACACAAGCGTAAGGATAAGTGGTGTCGGGAGGATGTTGGGAGGGCACTACACAAGCATAAGGATAATTGGTGTTGGGAGCATGTCGGGAGTGCACTCCGCGAGCGTAAGGATGGTAAGCAGTGTCGGGAGCATATCGGGAGGGCACTTGAGCCAGCGTAAGGATAAGTGATGTCGGGAGTGCACCATGCGAGGATAAAGATGGTATGGGTGGGGGTGTGAAAGCGTAAGGAGTGGTGAGGACGGAGATGGGGGGGCAGTGTCGGAGTCTCATCTGGAGGGCGGTGCGGGCTCGTAAGCATGCGAAGCATCGGGGCGGATTAGGTGGGGATGCGGAAGCCAATGAGGTGAAATTACCCGAACATTGTGAATAGTGTTGAAATGGGTTTGGGCTTTGAGTGACATTCTCATGTGACACATGTGACGATTGACGTTGTCTTGACGCTGACGTGACGTGACCCACTAAATCCAGTGACTATAAAGTGACACTAACGCGACTGAAGCAAGATTTTACACTGACAGCGGTGCGACGTGAAGTCAATCGCCGACGATTGACGCGAGATTCGCCCTGGTGACTGTGTAATACTGCTTGTACTGGCTCATGTAGATTTCTATTTGAGCCCTCTGAATGTGATTTGTACCTATTTGAGTTACTCATACTTAGCTCTAATTCACGTTCAGATATCATGGGCATTTCTGGGACTTGCCTTTGGGATAAGGCACTTCCTTGTGTGGATTCTGTTCCACTGGGGATATTGCCCTTCCTTTTCCGTTTTGAGGGATCAGTTCTACCTCTGAGTCCAGCTCCATCTGATTGGATGGAGTATTGCGAACCTATTCTGGTAGTCATAATTTAAGAAAAAATAAAATAAAAGTATTTTAGGATAAAAATTCTTTTTATGGCAATTAGAAAAGAGGTGCTCACCTTCAGATTCTTGAATGGCGGGTCCTGGAAAGTCTAATTTCTTAGCTTTCTTTCTTTTAGTGATAACTGGTGTTGGAGAACTCTGACAAGTTTCTTCCACCAATCTCTCAACAGTAGTTTGGTTATCTTCTGTTGGGTTATCCTCAAACACTAAAAAAGACAAATAAATATAAGTCTTTTTATAAGAAGTGTTATTTTTTGGCAAGATATGGCAATTTTCCATGTAGAAATTGCTTTTATATCTTTAAAAAATTGAAATGAATAAAGAAATGAATAAAAAGGAATAAAAATTATATTTTTATTGGTTTTTTTTTTTAAATTTTTTTTTAATATTTTATATTTTATATTTTTAAGGAATAAAATAAAAATTAATATGATTCTTTATAAAATTAAATTATAATAAAAATTATTTTGAATTTATAGAATATCTTTTTTAATCACCAAAGTCACTCAAAGAAAGTTCTTGCAAGACTAAGGATGTGAAAAAACCATGTGTAAGACAGTACAATTGCTTTCCAAATGCCTCAATAGCTTTTAAAATCAATAAAATATAAGATTATTATATAATTTTAGGATTATAAATATAATTTATTATTGGATAAACCCAATTAGAATCTTTTTAAAGGTCTCTTGGGTTCAATGCCCAAAGGGGCCCCTAAATGTAAGGTTTGACTATGAAACAATAAGTAAAAATTACTAATATTTTACTTATTGTACTATGAATGTCCTTATGAATGAAATAAATAAGATAAAAAATCAACATAATAATAAAGAATTATTATAATTATGGCGTAAAATTAATTATATTATTAATAAAATATAATAATATAATTTGTATTATAAAATATAATATAATAAAATAAATATATTAATATAAAATAATTAATATATTTAAAAGCACTTTATTATTGTTACAAACAAATAATAAAGGCGTAAAAAATTGTTTTTTATTAATAAAAAACAATTAATAGCAATAATATTACCAATATTAAAGTTTTGAATTAATATAAATACTATTTCTATTAATTAAAGAATTATCAAAATAATAATAAACAGAAAATTATTGTAATAAGAGAAAATAACCTACTTTTAACACTTAATATAATAATTTTGAAATATTTTACGCCAAAAAATATAAATACAACCTTTTCAAATTGTATTTACAATAAAAATAAAGAAAAATTACTAATATTCTTGATTTTTATGTGGAAATGAGTTTTTAGAGAGATTTTTAGCAAAAACAATTAAATAAATGATTTAATCACGTCAAAATAGATGATTATAGCAAGGTGGTCTTTGGTCTTTAATAATATAATGGTTTTATATATAAAGAATAAAGAAACTACCTTTGATTTAATTGATTTAATGTTTTTGATGCGTCTGAGGGGAAAATAGAGTAAAAAGAGCTCTATTTATAGTAAATACCTCCCTCCTAGAGTCCAGCAGGCTTCTAGTAGACTTCTACTGATCATATCCACTGGAATCGATCAATATTTTAAGGTTTGGAGATGATTACATCATGATCAAACCATATTGCATCATTATTACACCATTATTTAGAGTTATCACTATAACTCTAAGGTTGATGACATCAGAGGCTTGGCAGAACCCCAAATTTTGTTAGTTTTATTAGTTTTAATCATAAACAAATAGTATTCACCAATTGTATCACTCATATGACTGTTAAACTTAATTTAAGGTTACAGTAGGTGATCATAACTGCTCAATTTAAGCTCAAACTTTGATCTTTAATAACCTTTAAGTTTAACACGCTACAGCAATTCAGAGAGTGAATTCTGATAGCCTGACATAACCTTATTATTCTTCCAAGAGCTTTTCATTACATCATCAAAACTCTAATTTTGATGATTTTTCTTGTAACTCATCTTTTCTGTCAAAATTCAAACGATGATTTCAGGGGGTTATACCCTGAATTTAATAATAAAAAATTACGTCATTCTTCATGAATGAACTAGTAGAATCCAACTGTGTACTTATTTTAAGTTTGGACCACTTTCACAACAAAGTGGTCAACAGCTCTGTTGATTTTTATCAATATTTCATCATAGGTTTTAACCTTGATTATAATTTGTAAAATAAAGTTTATATCTGTGTTCTTACAGTAATTACGTGTAACTTTATTTTTGGTTCATCACTCTATCTTGTATAGTTTAAGAGATATTAACTATGATCCTTGAATATATGCGTTGACCAAAAAAAGTGCATATATTCAGGTTAATTCCTTAAGTATTAACTTTGGAAATTAGCTCATTAATTGTTTTATGTGTGAAGTTACATGGGGAATCCAATGGTACAATTTGTTTTGCATGTTGTTTCATTGGTTCTTGAAATAAATAAGGATTTATGGTTTTTATAAGGTATTATTCCTTATAACTCATTAAATATTGACTTGACAGATATGCCATAAAAATGGTATATGTGTATTTTACCATGGAGAATCCAATGATATAATTTATTTCACATGTTTATTCATTGGTTTTTAAGTTAAACCAATTTTGGTACCAATTTATGGTATTTTTGTATTTTTGAAGTAATTATTTTTAATGTATAATTATTCTAAGTAATTTTAGTATAACTATCTTAAAGGTATAATTATTCTGAGTCTTTCTTGTGACCTTATTGGGTATGTGTTTATATCTCAAAAGCTCACATCCCTCATTGTTTTGCCATCCACTACTGTGTCCAAGGTGTCCTCTTTCAGGTCTTCTGGTTCTGGACAAACCTTCTCTGTCCTCTGGCTGGTTCCTGTGGAAGCCAAGATCTCTGAGGTGTACAGGTGACATGTTAGTGTTTGCAAGCAGTCAAAAACTTTATGTTCTGTCGGTATTTACCTTTGACTCTGCCATGTACAAATTTGATTTCTGCGGATTTGGGCAATTTACCTTTAGAGGTTACAACTGGGTTAATTATAGTAATTTTCCCTGTACAAGTTATCAAGGTTGGTTTACCTTGTATTGAAGCAGAATTTTGTGGTTTTTTACTCTTCTGTGTGGCAATGGGTGTCCACTTCTTTGCTGTTATCAGGCCTTCACTGTGCCTCTTCCCTTTGCCTTTGCTGCCCTCTGGTTCTGAGGGTGTCACTGGTGTGTTGGCCTGTGACTGGCTTTCAAGTGGTATGAAGATATCTTCCACTGCAATAAAACAGTAAAAAGACGGCTTAATGTCAGTTAAGACTTCTTAAAATGCTATTTGCACGTCTAAGAATGGCCTCTGGGCTTGTATATTACTACAATATGCCCTTGTACAATGAAAGTGTAATTAAATGAACAATTTCACGTCAGAAATACAGCTTACTGGTATTTGGTATACTGTTTGTATACCAATATCCCACAGAATAACTTGTAATTAGCAAGTATAAACTGTCAAAAAGTGGTATGTAAGAAGGTAATTGAGTTAAAAATCTTCCCACGCATGCCTCAACTGTTGGTTTATCAGTATGAGGTGCCTTAATTTAATCAAAAATTAAGACTGTATTAATGGCTAAAAGTGTTTTTATATACAAAACACGCCAAAAATAAGGGTCTTGTGGTTATTAGCCAAGTGACAAGTCCTCTTTTTAATATGTGTATAATGATAAATATATAAGAAATATATATTTTTAAGGACTAATCACGCCTAAAAAGATAAAAAAAGTGTCAGAAAAGAAAGAAAATAAGTAAAAAACTCACTTAGAAGGTCCGAAATGGTCAAAAAACACGGCCAGGCCCCCAAACTGTCAGATTGAGTCTATGATAAAAGTAATATAATTGTATTTAGAGCTTTTAGCTATGACTGTCACACGGTAAAAAGGATTTAAAATAGATTTATGAGTTTAAAGATGGTTTAATTTAAGAATAAAAGGGCTTTACTATATCAAATATAGTGGTGGTGAGCGCTGTTGAAGACCCTGGGTGCAGCTTTACCTGTTGGATTACAATAATAAAGACTACAATACTTCTAGATTAAGAGTATACCTGATTAATTTCCAAGAGTATAACTGTTTTTGACAGTTGTACTACGTAGGAATTCAAGAGCAGGATGATGAAAACAATTCTGGCTGTGAAAAGCCTCCTTTTTATCCTGAAATGGGATGGAAAGGGTGCTAGACCTTTCCACATAGAGGAAGTGAAGATTTTTCACTCTCTGAGACAGGCTTGTGGTTTGCAAAGACTTTTATTAACCTGTATTGGGCTCATATGGGGTTTTGAAACCACATCTGGGCAGTTTTCACCAATACAGGGTGTAAAATTTCATCTGGGGACCTCACAGCCTGATTCTGACGTGTATGATGCGTAGAATGTTGTACAGAAACTTTATGGGACCCCAGTATTGAATGACATATGAGGTATTGAAGTAAAAACAAGCTCCTTTGTCTATTTGACACCTCATATTAATGATTATGGGATATTATCCCATGGTAAGGCTGTATATGACAGCAGATGGGAATCTGACCTTAAAGCAGCAATAACTTTGTCAATTCTTGAGTTATAAACCTCAAAATTGGTTCCGTTTGTAGCCCTGTATGTGCTCTACACAATGGTACCTCATTTGATATGGGTATCATTAAATATGGCAAAGTTATTCCATGTACAAGAGTTTTGTACATTTGCATGGTTTAGGCAAAAAGCTTTATTGAGCTTATTTGCCCCATAGCTTTTGTTCTAGTTGAGCTATGGGGAAATAAATGACACCATCAGATAGCCCTGCTTGTGCTCTTTCCAAAAAGACCCCCCCCTTAGGTATCTCATGCTAAAACTGCAAAAGTTAGATCAGTGGTGAATGTTTTGTTCACCCTTTTTTGGCCTTAATTTGGCCATATCTCACATAATACTGGTGCTAGCTCAGTTTGGCTAGTACCATTGGATAGCCCTGGCTTAGAGCTTCATTTTGAATACCCATTTGATGGGGTTAAGCCTCTCCTTCATGGCTTTAGATGAGAGGTGAAAATTAAGGTTTATGCTCAGGAATAACTTTGTTATTCTTTGTCCTATGGTGATGGGACTTATATTTTCAGAAAGGGGTTAGTTTCCTCTTTTTTTGATACCTTTTGAGCTGATTTGGCTCAGCTCCATGTTTTGGTGGTATCTTGGCTATACCATTGGTTTATGGTATTTTGGATGTCATGCTTGTGCTCTGGTTTTGAGTCACAGGCTGTGTGAGCCTTTGAGATATGACCACATACCCAATAAGGTCACAAAAAAGATTAATAATAATTATACCTTTAATATAATTATGTTAAAATTACTTAGAATAATTATACTTTGAAAATAATTACTTAAATATACAAAAAATACCATAAATTGGTACAAAAATTGGTTTAACTCAAAAACCAATGAATCAACATGTAAAATAAATTATACCATTGGATTCCCCATGGAAAATTACACATATACCATTTTTATGGCATATCTGTAAAGTCAATATTTAAGGAATTATAAGGTAAAATACCTTATAAAAACCATAAAACCTTATTTATCTCAAGAACTAATGAAAGAACATGTAAAAGAACATGTACCAGTGGATTCCCCATGAAAATCCACACATAAAACAATTAATAAGCTAATTCCCAAAGTTAATACTTAAAGAATTATCCTGAATATATGCACTTTTTTGGTCAACGCATATATTCGAGGATCATAGCTAATATCTCCTACAATATACATGATAGAATGATGAACCAAAAATAAAGTTACCACGTAATTACTGTAAGAACACAGATATGAACTTTATTTTACAAGCTATAAACAAGGTTAAAACCTATGATGAAATATTGATAAAAATCAACAGAGCTGTTGACCACTTTGTTGTGAAAGTGCTCCAAACTTAAAAAAAAGTATACAGTTGGATTATACTAGTTCATTCGTGAAGAATGATGTAATTTTTATTATTAAATTCAGGGTATAACCCCCTGAAATCAAGGTTTGAAGTTTAAAATGTTGAATTTCGACAGAAAAGATGAGTTACAAGAAAAATCATCAAAATTAGAGTTTTGATGATGTAATGAAAAGCTCTTGGCAGCATAATAAGGTTATGTTAGGCTATCAGAATTCACTCTCTGAATCGCTGTAGCGTGTGAATCTTAAAAGGTATTGAGGATCAAAGTTTGAGCTTAATTTGAGCAGTTATGATCACATGCTGTAACCTTAATTTAAGTTTAACAGTCTTAAGAGTGATAAAATTGGTGAATACTATTAGTTTATGATTAAAACTAATAAAATCCACGAAATTTGGGGTTCTGCCAAGCCTCTGATGTCATCAAACTTAGAGTTATAGTGATAACTCTAAATAATGGTGTAATAATGATGTAATATGGTTTGATCATGATGTAATCACCCTCAAACCTTAAAATATTGATCAATTCCAGTGGATATGATCAGTACACGTCTACTAGAAGCCTGTTGGACTCTAGGAGGGAGGTATTTACTATAAATAGAGCTCTTTTTACTCTATTTACCCCTCAGACGCATCAAAAACATTAAATCAATTAAATCAAAGGTAATTTCTTTATTCTTTATATATAAAACCATTATATTATTAAAGACCAAAGACCTCCTTGCTATAATCATCTATTTTGACGTGATTAAATCATTTATTTAATTTTTTTTGCTAAAAATCTCTCTAAAAACTCATTTCCACATAAAAATCAAGAATATTAGTAATTTTTCTTTATTTTTATTGTAAATACAATTTGAAAAGGTTGTATTTATATTTTTTGGCGTAAAATATATCAAAATTATTATATTAAGTGTTAAAAGTAGGTTATTTTCTCTTATTATAATAATTTTCTGTTTATTATTATTTTGATAATTCTTTAATTAATAGAAATAGTATTTATATTAATTCAAAACTTTAATATTGGTAATATTATTGCTATTAATTGTTTTTTATTAATAAAAAACAATTTTTTACGCCTTTATTATTTGTTTGTAACAATAATAAAGTGCTTTTAAATATATTAATTATCTTATATTAATATATTTATTTATTATATTATATTTTTATAATATAAATTATATTATTATATTTATTTAATAATATAATTATTTTACGCCATAATAATAATAATTATTTATTTTTATTATATTTTTAATCTTATTAATTCAATTTATAAGGACATTCAGAGTACAATAAGTAATAAATTAGTAAATTTTACTTATTGTTTCATAGTCAAACCTTACATTTGGGGGCCTGGCCGTGATATTTACTTAAAAGACCTTTAAAAAGATTCTATTTGGGTTTATCCAATAATAAATTATATTTATAATCATAAAATTATATAATAATTTTATATTTTATTGATTTTAAAAGCTATTGAGGCATTTGGAAAGCAATTGTACTGTCTTACACATGGTTTTTCACATCCTTAGACTTGCAAGAACTTTCTTTGAGTGACTCTAGTGATTAAAAGAGATATTTTATAAATTAAAAATAATTTTTATTATAATTTAATTTTATAAGAATCATATTCATTTTTTATCTTATTCTTTAAAAATAAAAAATATATAAAAAATATTAAAAAATATTAAAAACAAATAAAAAAGTTATTTTTATTCATTTTTATCCATTTCTTTATTTATTTCAATTTTTCAAAGATATAAAAGCAATTTCTACGTGGAAAATTGCCATATCTTGCCAAAAATAACACTTCTTATAAAAAGACTTATATTTATTTGTCTTTTTTAGTGTTTGAAGATAACCCAACAGAAGACAACCAAGCTACTGTTGAGAGATTGGTGGAAGAAACTTGTCAAAGTTCTCCAACACCAGTTATCACCAAAAGAAAGAAAGCTAAGAAATTAGACTTTCCAGGGCCCACCATTCAAGACTCTGAAGGTGAGCACCTCTTTTTAAATTGCCATAAAAGAATTTTTTTCTAAAATACTTTTATTTTTTCTTATTCTTTAATTATGACTACCAGAAGAGGTTCCCAATACTCCATCCAATCAGATGGAGCTGGACTCAGAAGTAGAATTGATCCCTCAAAAGGGAAAAGAAAGGGCAATATCCCCAGTGGAACAGAATCCACACAAGGAAGTGCCTTATCCCAAAGGCAAGTCCCAGAAATGCCCATGATATCTGAGCCTGAATTGGAACTAAGTATGAGTAACTCAAATAGGTACAAATCACATTCAGAGGGCTCAAATAGACATCTACATGAGCCAGTACAAGCAGTATTACACAGTATACAAGGACAAAGACTGGGAAATGCTGCCTCAAATACACCAAGGAGTGATGAACTCCTGGCACATCCTGAAAAAGTTCCTCAAAGAGGAGGAGATAGTGAAATACTCCAATGGATGGAATCCACTGTCATCCAAACCTCAAATCAAAAAAATCAAGGATTATCATGCCAAAAAGAGGGAGGCAACCAAGGAAGAAGCCCCAGTAGCTTCTACTAGCAAGCCTCAAGCCAACCCACTTCCCCAAGAAGGGAAGAAGAACAAGAAAAAGCATTGGAGGAAACCATATTCCCCAAGCTACAGAATCCCAAGAATCCAAAAGGATGCCATGGACAATGTTTTCAACATGGCCAGAACCTTGATGGAATTCAAGGACAAGGAAGAGCAAAGAATGAGACAACCTCATTTCCCAAAGAAATAACCTTGTCCAAAGATGTTGTAAATACTTTAACAGAAATTAAAAATAGTATATTACCTCTAAAAGAAATTAAAGACAGTTTATTATCACTACAAGAAATAAATAACAATTTATCTTCTTTAACAAAAATTGTTGTGCAAAACAAGAAAGAAATTGACAACATTAAGTTTATTGTTGAAAATAATAAACCAAAGAATTTAATTGACAATACTCAAAAATTAATACAAGGACAACAAGAATTGTATAAATACATAAAAGATATCAAAGATAAAACTTTGACAATCAATTATGATGTGAGTATTGACAATATTACAGAAAAATTAAATAAATTAAGTATTTCTGTAGAAAAATTTGAAGAAAAGACTTCATCACACCAAAAATTACTTTTGGACCATGTGGAAAAAAGTGATGAAGCAAGAATGCATCTGAAAGATCATATTCAGAGTGAAATAAGGCTTATTACTGAAAAAATGGATAAAATTAATGAGGCTAATTTGAATATGCCAAAGTTATCAACACCATTTTCTCATATAAGAAGCCCTGTTAAAACAAAAGAGGAATTGTCAAATCCTTTCATAACAGACTTGAGTCATCAAGACAACAACCAAGTATTAATGAAAGAAGCACCTCAATTAAAGGAATGGCCAACATTCACAGGAGAAGGTGAATATGACCACATGTCATTTATTAAAACAATTGACATGTTACAAGAAGACTATGCCATACCAGATGAATTAATCACTGCAAGATTACATTCATTGTTTGAGAAATCTGCAAAAAGATGGTATTATGGCATAAGACAAACAAATGGTAAAAATACCTGGTCTTGGTGGAAACAAGAAATAATCACCAAGTGGGCAAATGATGCCTGGAGGTATAAGATAGAAAATGCATTTGAAAACTCTTTCTTTGACCCAGAGAAAGATAAACCTCTAACTTGGTTCTTAAAACAAGTTGAAAGGCTTAATGCACTGTACCCAGAAATGTCACAGAAGATGGTGCATATGAAAATACTTAAAAAATGTGGAGGGGAACTAGAGCATGCCCTAAGAAGCAGGTGTATAGAGCCATGCTCCACAGAAGAGTATATAAATGCACTAGAAGATATAGTGACAAGAACAAAAATTGGCAGGACTTGGAAAAAATTGGACATCAAAAGCCCAAATAAACCATTTATCAAAAAAGATAAGTCAAAAGAATCCTTTAAGCCCAATACATCCAACAATAATGAGCAAAGAAAATGCCATAAATGTGGAGGTATTGGACACTTAGCCAATAATTGCCTTAAAAAAGCAAAGATTAATGAAATTGTGGAAACAGAGAGCCACAATGACATAGAAGAGGAATCTGACTCTGAAAAAGAGACAGAAGAGTCAGAAAACTCTGAAAGCGATGAAATCAATATAATTAATGCACAAATTAATAATATTGATATAATTTATGAAGTACTGGATGTTAATTCAAACTTGCCACAAGTTGGAACATCTGACACAAACCTGACAAACATACAAGATGCCAAAATGTATAGAACCAAACCTGCAAGAGGAATGGGATATACAGCTGGAAAATCAAGTATTAGTATTGTTATGGTTGATAACCAAGAAGGAAAGGTTAACTTGGATACAGGAGCATATTGCACCTGTGTTGGCAAAAGTTACTTAAAAACCATTGTCCCAGACTGGCAAGAAAAACTTATGCCAATACAAGGTGTCAAATTTAGTAGTGCAAGTGAGAGCATGAAGCCCCTTGGAATAATTGATTTAACAGTAATTTTTCCTCATCCCTCACAATGTGTCAGAATCAAAGTAGAGTTTGTAGTAATGGACAACTGTACTAGTAATCATTTCATACTTGGGAATGACTACTTATCAATCTATGGTATAGATATCTCCAACCAAAAGGATAGATATTTTACCATAGGAGATAATAAAAGACAAAAGTTTGGATTCTTAAATAACAAAAAACAAATCACAGTTATTAAGAATGAGGAAAAAATTCCAGAAGAAGAACTTTTTATATCTGAACAACTCAAAGAGGCAGAATTCAATCAAGAATTAACAGAAAAAATGAAAGAAAAATTGATTGACCTCTTATTTAAGTATAAAAATGCCTTTGCAACTGACAAAGAGCCACTAGGTGCCATAATTGGACATGAAGTGGATATAATTCTTAATGTAGAAAAACCTTACCCACCTTTATTAAGAAGACCTGCTTATCCAGCCAGTCCAAGAGCTAGAGAAGCCCTAGAGGTGCACATTAAAGAATTAATGGACCTTGGAGTATTAAGAAAGGTTGGACACAATGAACAAGTAGAAGTTACTACACCTGTCATTATAACTTGGCATAATGGAAAATCAAGGATGGTAGGAGACTTCAGAGCCCTGAATACCTATACCATTCCAGACAGATATCCAATACCCAGAATCCATGAGACATTGACCCAATTTTCACAAGCTAGATTCATCACAGCTATGGATGCTCTTAAAGGTTTTCATCAAAATGTCTTAACAGACAATGCCAAGAAACTACTAAGAATAATAGTCCATTGTGGAATTTTTGAATACTTAAGAATGCCATTTGGGATAAGAAATGCACCTTCCCATTATCAAAGAATGATGAATACCATATTTCCTGAAGAATTATCAGAAGGATGGTTAATAATCTACATTGATGATATCAAAGTTTGCTCAGAAACTTGGGAAAATCACCTGACAAGACTAGAAAGGGTACTACAGAAAATAGTCCAAGTAAATATGAAAATTTCATTGAAAAAGTGTCATTTTGCATATAGTGAATTAAAAGCCCTAGGACATGTAGTATCTGGCCTTAGTCTAGGCATAGACAAAAATAAAGTAGCAGCAGTACTACTTAAACCAATGCCTCAAACCAAAAAAGAAATGCAATCATTTCTAGGATTTGCTGGTTACTATAGACAGCATATAAAGGACTTTGCAAAGATTGCTAAATCCTTGTATAAGCTATGTGACCAACAAACAGTCTATGAGATGACAGAAGAAAGAGTCAAGGCATATGAAGAATTGAAAAATTCCTTAACAAATGCCCCATTTCTTCTGATGCCAGATTGGAAACTACCCTTCAAACTGTACATTGATGCTTGTGGAGAAGGACTAGGTGCTGCACTTCATCAAACACAAATTATCAATGATAAACCAGTGGAAGGACCAATTTGTTTCATTTCAAGGCAGATAAAGCCAACAGAAGCAAGGTATGGAGCAAGCAAAATGGAATGCTTATGCCTAGTATGGGCTTTAGAAAAACTGCATTATTATTTGGATGGCACAGTATTTGATGTAATCACAGACTGTAATGCTGTGAAATCACTATTAAATATGAAGACTCCAAATAGACATTTGCTGAGATGGCAAATTGCTATCCAAGAATATAGAGGAAATATGACTATTTTTCATAAATCTGGAAATATCCATAAAAATGCAGATGGTCTTAGCAGATGGGCTCTAGCAAATACCCCTGACAATCCAGCATGGGTACCACAAGAAGAGCACCATATAGAAGGAATATGTGTTACAGACATTGGCACAGAATTCTTTAACCAAGTTAAAGAAAGCTATAAGACAGACAAAAATTGCCATATCTTAAGCCAACTTCTAATGAAAGACTGCAAAGATCCATCACTTTCATCAAAACTAGATGAAATATGGAAAAAGGCATATGATGAAGGAAGATTCCACCTCCTTGATGGAATCCTTTACCATAGAACAAAACACACATGTGTTATGGCCTTAACAGACAGAACACTAATAAACACTATTTTACATGAGTGTCATGATAGTGTTGCATCTGGACATCTCTCAGAAGATAGGACACTAGAGAGGGTGAAAACCTGCTCTTGGTGGCCAAATTGGAAGAAAGATGTTGCAGAGTACTGCCAAACCTGTGACAGATTCCAAAAAGCCAACAGAGCCACAGGAAAGAAATTTGGAATGATGATCCAAATCCAAGAACCAAAATCCCCATGGGAAATAGTTCATATGGATTGGGTAACAGCATTACCTCCAGGAGGAGACAGGAGTTATAATGCATGCCTAGTGTTAGTTGACAGGTACAGTAAAACTCCCATGTTCTTACCATGTCACAAAGATGACACAGCTATGGATACAGCCATAATGATATGGAATAAAGTCATTAGCCACACAGGCTTATTCCAAAACATTATAAGTGACAGAGACCCAAAGTTCACTTCAGCATTATGGACAAACCTCCATAACTTGTTTGGGACAAAGTTATCATTCTCAACAGCTTATCATCCTCAAACTGATGGTCTAGCAGAAAGAATGATACAAACCCTAGAGGATATGATCAGGAGATTCTGTGCTTATGGGCTAGAATTCAAAGATTCTGATGGTTTTACCCATCATTGGTGTACACTAATACCAGCACTTGAACTGGCATATAAGACATCAATCCATTCTTCTACTGACAAAACACCAGCAATGCTAGAGAAAGGTTGGAATCCAAGACTTCCTTATGATACCCTCAAAAAGGACTTAGTGGATATACATCCAACAGCAAGCAGTTTCAAGATAATGCTTGACAAAGCAAGACACCATGCAAACAGATGCATTCAAGATTCTTTTAAATATGCAAAAGAAAGATGGGATAAAAGTCATAAACCACCTGACTTCAAAATAGGGGACTTGGTTTTAGTATCAACCCTCAATTTCAATCACATAAAAGGCCCAAAGAAATTGAAAGATTCCTTTGCAGGACCATTTATGATAAAAGCACTTCATGGACCCAATGCTGTGCAATTAGAACTCACAGGTGAACTAATGAACAAACACCCAACTTTCCCTGTAAGTCTGATAAAACCTTACAGTTCAAGTGACAAGGAATTATTTCCACTAAGAAATAAACCCCCACTTGAAATTCCCCCCTTGGAGGAAGGAGAGGAAAAGAAAATAGTAAAAGTCCTTAAAGAAAGAAGGACAAGAAACAAAAAAGAAAGGGAATACCTTGTAAGGTATAGAAATTCAACTCAAGAAGATGAATGGCTACTTGAGAAATATATAACAAATGCTGATAAATTACTAAGAAGGTTCAGACATAAAAGAAAACCTGAAAAATAAAAAGTTAAGCATTATTGAGCTTCAAGACTAACAAAGTCTATTGAAGAGGTAGGACAGTGGATGATACCCTAATCACATATATCAGATTGTGGTACAATCTTTTTTGGTGGTAGGGAATGTGAGCCTTTGAGATATGACCACATACCCAATAAGGTCACAAAAAAGATTAATAATAATTATACCTTTAATATAATTATATTAAAATTACTTAGAATAATTATACTTTGAAAATAATTACTTAAATATACAAAAAATACCATAAATTGGTACAAAAATTGGTTTAACTCAAAAACCAATGAATCAACATGTAAAATGAATTATACCATTGGATTCCCCATGGAAAAATACACATATACCATTTTTATGGCATATCTGTAAAGTCAATATTTAAGGAATTATAAGGTAAAATACCTTATCAAAACCATAAAACCTTATTTATCTCAAGAACTAATGAAACAACATGTAAAATAAATTGTACCAGTGGATTCCCCATGAAAATCCACACATAAAACAATTAATAAGCTAATTCCCAAAGTTAATACTTAAAGAATTATCCTGAATATATGCACTTTTTTGGTCAACGCATATATTCAAGGATCATAGCTAATATCTCCTAAAATATACATGATAGAATGATGAACCAAAAATAAAGTTACCACGTAATTACTGTAAGAACACAGATATGAACTTTATTTTCCAAGTTATAAACAAGGTTAAAACCTATGATGAAATATTGATAAAAATCAACAGAGCTGTTGACCACTTTGTTGTGAAAGGGCTCCAAGCTTAAAAAAAAGTATACAGTGGGATTCTACTAGTTCATTCGTGAAGAATTATGTAATTTTTATTATTAAATTCAGGGTATAACCCCCTGAAATCAAAGTTTGAACTTTAAAATGTTGAATTTCGACAGAAAAGATGAGTTACAAGAAAAATCATCAAAATTAGAGTTTTGATGATGTAATAAAAAGCTCTTGGCAGCATAATAAGGTTATGTCAGGCTATCAGAATTCACTCTCTGAATTGCTGTAGCGTGTGAATCTTAAAAATTATTGAAGATCAAAGTTTGAGCTTAATTTGAGCAGTTATGATCACATACTGTAACCTTAATTTAAGTTTAACAGTCTTAAGAGTGATAAAATTGGTGAATACTATTAGTTTATGATTAAAACTAATAAAATCCACGAAATTTGGGGTTCTGCCAAGCCTCTGATGTCATCAAACTTAGAGTTATAGTGATAACTCTAAATAATGGTGTAATAATGATGTAATATGGTTTGATCATGATGTAATCACCCTCAAACCTTAAAATATTGATCAATTCCAGTGGATATGATCAGTACACGTCTACTAGAAGCCTGTTGGACTCTAGGAGGGAGGTATTTACTATAAATAGAGCTCTTTTTACTCTATTTACCCCTCAGACGCATCAAAAACATTAAATCAATTAGATCAAAGGTAATTTCTTTATTCTTTATATATAAAAGCATTATATTATTAAAGACCAAAGACCTCCTTGCTATAATCATCTATTTTGACGTGATTAAATCATTTATTTAATTGTTTTTGTTAAAAAATCTCTATAAAACTCATTTCCACGTAAAAATCCAGAATAATTTGTAATTTTCTTTATTTTTATTGTAAATACAATTTGAAAAGGTTGTATTTATATTTTTTGGCGTAAAATACTTCAAAATTATTATATTAAGTGTTAAAAGTAGGTTATTTTCTCTTATTATAATAATTTCTCTATTATTACTCTCTTAATAATTCTTTAATCAATATAAATAGTATTTATATTAATTCATAACTTTAATATTAGTAATATTATTGTTATTAATTGTTTTTTATTAATAAAAAACAATTTTTTACGCTTTTATTATTTGTTGGTAACAATAATAAAGAGCTTTTTAAATATATTAATTATCTTATATTAATATATTTATTTATTATATTATATTTTTATAATATAAATTATATTATTATATTTATTTAATAATATAATTATTTTACGCCATAATAATAATAATTATTTATTATTATTATATTTTTAATCTTATTTATTCAATTTATAAGGACATTCAGAGTACAATAAGTAATAAATTAGTAAATTTTACTTATTGTTTCATAGTCAAACCTTACAGGCTGACACTTGAACCCTTGTTTTCTAAATCTTTTAATTACGAATAGAATGTTTAGTTACCATGTGAAGAACATCAAAACAAGATTAGATTTTTGAGATGAGGAAGGATAATTCTTCTCACTCATCAATACACCCTCTTCAAATAATGTTTGAGTAGGTTTGGATTATGAATTTTTGATTGATTCCCCACCAGCACCACAGTGAATGAAGGTTTGTGGTGCCCCAAGGAATGGTATCCATTTTTTAGCAAGAGTTTCAGGGAGAGAGCCAATGGTATTCAGCTGATCTGGGAGATATACAAATATATTGTGTTGATTTTGCCATAGGATAATCCAAGAATCTAAGTGGGATTTATCACTATCTAACGATATTGCTATTAATTGAAATCTAAATATCAATCATACCAATTAAAAGTGGGTTTGAAAGGGTTGAAATTATTGCTATTATGAATTATTTGGGGAAAGTGGGAAAGAATATGATCAGGAAGGTTTAGCTAAAGGGAATGAAGAGCAAAAATCAGAGGTGGAGGAGATTATATGAGAGGCAGAAATGGGTCAAAAGGGGTATGTCTTCTGGTTACATGAATTCTGGGCCAGCTCATAGGCCACTTGTATCTAAAACTTCCATATCCAATTTGGGGAATATATTCAGGAAAGGTGGCAAGAATGTGGGTGCACCCATATGACTGCTGTGTCTGCTGCATATTAAGCAAGGATTGGTGGAGCAAGGTTCAAATTAACATAGCAAAAATTGGATGGGTTATTGAAACTTCATGTATGGTGGCATATTGGAGGGAGGCAGGCATGTTTGCTGGTGTGAAAGAAAACAGTAAATTCTTTTTACACAGGTTTATGTTTGTGCAGTAACCTACAGGAAAATGGTGGCAGTGGAAATGAAAATCTTACTGTGGGGATCTTTTTGTTTGGGTGGGTGTGAGGTATGTATGGTGTATGCCACCAAACATAACTCACTTTTGTTGTTGGTGGAAACACTTGTGGAATAACACCTACTCAAATTCCAGGTGTGAAAATGTGAGTTGATCAAGGGGCACTGGGTGTGACTGGTGATTCACTTACACATTCAACATTATTGTGTATGAGGATGTAACTAATCCATGCAGATTGGCTCCAGGTTTTTTCCCTCACGCATGTGAGCATCTGGGGTGAAGTTGGCCACCTGCACAAGCTAAGTGTTGTCCAGAAGACAGGTGCAAAAACTTCATCCATGTGTGTGAGAATTGCCTGCATATGAATGAATGTTCCCACACCCCAATATGTGGCCTCATTGATCATAAGTGGGTGTTATGCTAATGTGTATAAGGCTGTAGATAATCTTCTCTGATTGGCCTCAGGTTTCCTCCCTCAGGCATGTGAACATCTAAAGTGAATTGGGGCTACCCTCACAAGCTAGTTGTTGGCCAGAAGACAGGTGCTGAATGCTCCAACATGCATGTGACAATCTCTTGTGTATGGCCTGTGGTGGGGTGCATGCAAATACATGTACTGGCACAATGATTTCCAGGCTCATTGTTCATAAGCACGCACCAGTCCTAGTTCTTCCAGTCCTCAACACTAGAGTGAGCCAATAGTTGGCATATGAACCTAATCACACCTCATCCCAACATGCACCCCTTAGCATAACCTGGTAGGCTCCAGAATTTGTGAGGGAGCTCCCCAAAAATCTGCATCAAAAGGATGCATTTGAGAAATTTGAGTCAATGCCTCTGCAGGATTGCATTTTACATTGTTTTAAAGAATTTTCTTGGCCCCGTAGCTTCCCCCAAGGGTGTACACACTGAAATGTTGGCTGATATTCAAATTAGAATGTTGTAAGAATAATTCAGCTTGTATGCATATTATAGTCGAGTATCAAAGCTCTCATTGGTTGCATACATTTAGCGTATGTGCCCAAAGCTCAGTGGTGTGATTCTACTGATTTGCGCCCACAAGCTCAGCATGTATATAATTTCCCAAGGGAGTGCCAAAAGCTCAGTCAGGAAGGTTTTTGGAATGCCATGGTTGGAGCACTTTTTGCAATAGTTCATTGGAAGGCCCACTGTTGTGCAATTGTGGCCAGTGTTTGAAATTCTCAGAATAGCAGGAATCTCTTTGGATTCTGTGCCAAATTCTAAGTTTGTGTGCTGACTAAGATGGTATCCCAATAGCTCTGCAGAGTAGAAATAGTTCTGTAGTCATGCTATTCAAATGTTCAGCCACTAAGAATTCAAATTATGACACCAAAGCACACCTGTGAAATGGTACAACCCAAGCTACTGCTGTATTCACTTTTAATACAGCCTCTACGCCCTCTGTTCAAACTCTATCACTTTTCCATAGCAGTTGAATGCTCTCCTTGGTGAACTGTGACCAAATGTACCATGTAAAGTACCTTTCTGCATGGTGCATTTGTGCATTTCAGCCACCATGCACATTTAGCAATGCCCACGAAAGAACTTCTGGGCAATTGGCTGGCTATTTGACTCAAAAAGGGGATTTGACTGAGTATGATAATTCAATCAATTGATATACGCAGTTGGAACCCCTTTTTTAAATTCCTGACATGGGAATTTCCCTTCACTTCTGCAGAACCTGCTGAAAATGAGATTACATGTCCTCAACTGGTTTTGAAGCTGAGCCCCTTTTAGGTGCTGTGAATGGCTCAGCCTCACCCTAGTATAAAAGGCCATATTTTTCCAACACGCTGTGGTATTCCATACCAATTATACCAGTCTCAAGCTTACCAAATAACCAATAATAATAATAATGAAATAAAATTTCAGGAATGGCTCTGCAAATGGAAATAGAAATTGCGGAATAGCTCTGCAAATGGAAATAGAAATTGCAGAATAGGTCCGCAAAAGGAAATAGGAATCAGGGAATAGTTCCACAAATGGAAATAGAAATTGCGGGAATGGTCTGCAAATGGAAATAGAAATGATGGAATAGCTCCACAAATGGAAATAAAATTGTGGGAATGGCTCTGCAAATGGAATTAAAATTGCGTGAATGGCTCCACAAATGAAAATAGAAATTGCATAATAGCTCAGCAAATGAAAATAGAAATTGCGTAATAGCTCTGCAAATGGAAATAAAATTGCGGGAATGGTCTGCAAATGGAAATAGAAATGATGGAATAGCTCCACAAATGGAAATAAAATTGTGGGAATGGCTCTGCAAATGGAATTAAAATTGCATGAACAGCTCCGCAAATGGAAATAGAAATTGCATAATAGCTCTGCAAATGGAAATAAAAATTGTGTAATAGCTCCACAAATATAAATAGGAATTAGGGAATAGCTCTGCAAATGGAAATAGAAATTGCAGAATAGCCCTGAAAATGGAAATAGAAATTGCGGGATGGCTCTGCAAATGGAAATAGAAATTGCGGAATAGCTCCGCAAAGGGAAATAAAATTGTGGGAATGGCTCTGCAAATGGAAATAAAATTTCAGGAATGGGTCCACAAATGGAAACAGAAATTGCGGAATAGCTCCACAAATAGAAAAAAAATTGGGAAATAGCTCCGCAAATGGAAATAGGAATTAGGGAATGGCTCCACAAATGGAAGTAGGAATTAAGGAATAACTCTGGACGTGGACATCAAATTTCAGAACTCTGGAACTAGGTAAATCAAACTGTAAAGAAGTCCTAGGGCATAATCAAGAAGATTAGAGTTTCAACCAGAAGAAATTCAATTACAATTGAAAATACCAATTTCCCCACCTTTTCAAAATATAATGGAAGTGCACTCAATAGAAAAACCTTTATTTTCCCCACTTTCCCCACTTCAAAGAAAAACCTCACCTGCTAAATCATTTCAAAGATATCATCTAACTAGAAGAAATTTCAATTATCAGAAGATGTATTTTATCCACTTTCTTGGCGTAAATAAACTCTCACCAGCCAAATTATCTCAATTACTACACATTATTTTGATAAGAAACAGCACCACCAGCATAATTCTCTCAGAAAATATGTAACAAATTCACAAAAAAAATAAAATCTCACCAGCTAAATTATCTCAAAGATATCATATAACTAGATGAAACTTCAATTGTCAGAAGCTGTATTTTATCCACTTTCTTGGCATAAATAGACTCTCACCAGCCAAATTATCTCAATTACATCCACCAGGGAGAATCTTGTGTCAATCGCCAGAGATTGACCTCACATTGCACCATGGTCAGTATAAAATCTTGCTTCAGTCGCGTCCGTGTCACGTTATAGTCACTGGATTTAGTGGGTCGCATCACGTCTGCATTAAGACAACGTCAATTGTCACATGTGTCACATGAGTATTTCACTCAAAGCCCAAACCCATATCAACACCATTCATAAGGCTTGGGTAATTACACCTCATGGTGCAAGCCAGCAGTTTGGCATTCTCATATTTGTGCATGAGATGACTTCCGCCCCTTTAACATTCCTACTCTCACGCATGAATTGGCTTCCACATCCCCTCCTAATCCTCTCTGACCCTTAACATGCTTACACTCCGGAACCTCCCTCAACATATGCCTCTCAGTGGCGCCCCCATATCCACCCTCACGCTTCCACACCCCTGCCACTTAACATGCTCATGCTCCCACTGCGCCCTCAAGATATCCTTCCAACACCGGCACCTCATCCCCCCCTTCTTATGCCTCTTCACCCCCACCACTTACAATCCTTACTCTGATGTAGTGCCCTCCCGCCATGCCTCTGATGCTGCTCTCATACCTCCTTACTCTTTCACACCCCTGCCCCTCACAATCCTTACCCTCCCACTGCGCCCTCAAGATATCCTTCCAATGCCAGCACCTCATCTCAGTGCCCCTGCCTTGTCTTCTCCACGGCTTACCATCCTCACACTTCCATATTAGATCCATAGGGTACAGTGGCTTGTTGGCATACACAATGAATGCAATCACAGAAATATGCTGAGTGGCCTTCTCCACAAAATATTCTGGGGAGAGATTTGTGGGGATATCCAAAATGTTGTGGTTATTGTTTAAATCATGAGACTCAAAGATTAAATCCTAATAAGTGGACTATTTAACATGAGAATTGTGTCTCCTGTTTCCCTGTCAAAACCATTTTATTTCATATCATTCAAACTGAAAACCTTGCTTAGTCCTTACCTCATGAGCATTGAATAGTTCAAAAGTTGACTTTAGTAGGCTTCTCACTAGTCAACTTTATTCAATTTCTCACAGGAAAGTGATTTCATTTGAATGAAATGAAATAATTTGCAACACATTGCCTCCCTCAATTTCCCAAAAAATTAAATTTTGCAAATGCAACACAATTTCAATAGAGATTGATGGAAGGTTCCAAGAACATTGATCCGCAGGTTTCTTTTGGTCAGCTTGTGGTTCTAAAATGTCTTTTTTCTAGAAGATTATCTACATATTGAACTGATTTAAATTGATTTTTAACTTCTTTCAAAATTTTTAAAATTCTCCAATCTTGATATTACCTAAAAAATAATCAATTATCTGGAACTTATTTTACTTCCACCACTTTCAAAACTGCCTCCTTTTTTTGTCAATTTTGATCTTTTTATTCAAAAATTTGCAAAGAAGTTATCAATCAGCTCTTCATCATCTATTTACTTAATAAACTACCTCCGCTATGGCCCAACCCCCAGAAAATTTAATTGAATTCAATAAAATACAAACTTCAGCCCCAGAGAGTGGAAGTGAAATATCTGATATGGTCAGTAGTCATGAATTAGGAATCAAAGTAGAGAGCCTGGCACATTAAAGTAATCCAGATAAACAAGTTCTTCCAAAATGTGAGCATACATTTGTTTTGAATATTTGTAGTCTTCCCAAACCTGATACTTTTGTCATAGCCTTTATTTCAGCTCAGTCTCCAAGCTCTCAGAAACTGGATTTTAAATGCTATGAGAAGGAAAAGACTGTTGAACCTTGTGCACCAACAGAAGATGCTGGGAAAGATGATTTCATTTTCAGTGGGGAGGTTGAAATTATATCCAAGGAACAATTTGTCTCAAACATTGCTCAAACAATCCCAAGGCTTGAAAAAATTCAAAATGGTAGTAAAATTCCTGATTATGTGCGTCAAAAAATTTCCGAAGCAATTAGCCTCCTCAAAATGTATTTGAACCATAAGTCCATTACTAATTCACTATAAAAAAGTTAAAAATGGCTGCTTACAATATATTTGGAGGTGTGGAGGTGGGAGAATCTCTACCTGAAGGATCTCAAGTGGTAATTGGAGATCCAGGAAAAGGATTAGGAAAAAGACCAAATATAAATTCCAACAAAAGGACCAAAAAAAAAGGCCATACCTTTGAAGCAGCAAAAGATTCCCGGGATCAAGGTGATGACATGATGAATTTTGAAGTGGACCATATTGATAATGAACCTCTGCATACTGAAATCCACCCCATATTCAATGAAGCAATCAATGATGAATCCCCTCCCGCCTATCCTCAAAATATTGAAGCTTTCCGAGAAAGGGAAACAATTAAACATGATAAAATGGGTCAATATATGACTGATATGACTGACCCTGAGCCCAAAGTCTCATCCTCCGCTAATTTCCAAGGAATATTTTTATCCCGCATTAAAGATTTTGGAGAAATTTTGAATTATCATTCCAATATTACTCAAGAATCATGGAAAGGGGGGCTTGATAATATCAATAGTCTTTACAAAAATCAATAGTAGATCTTACCAACAAATGATGCTGATAAATTCCTGCCCCTTGGTATTAAAGTGATTAGTAACCAAGAGCTTAAAATGTTGGCCTGGCTTGAGGAGATTGAGATTGCAGGTATTTTTTATCTTTGTGAATGATACATTATGAATTGGCTGATTACTCAAGTGATATACATTGAAATATACAGGGTTAGAGGTTTTCAAGGCAACAGAAACCAAAGCATTTTTTAATGATAACATTTTGAATAGCAAATTGATGAAGGAATCAGCAAAGCCTCCAGATAATCTCCCAAAATCTGAACACTCCTTCTTCAAAATGGTTCAGATTATTCTTTACCCCTCCAATCCAATTAAACATGTTTGGGCAAATGTCATGTTTGAATCTATTAGTTTAGTCTCATACAATGTGATTGCACCCAAACCATATGTGGCACCAACAGCAAGTTCAACCAATACTCTTGGACTTGAATGGGGAGCGGTTGAATACTTAGCCTCCTCCTTGAGTAAATTGAAGCAACCTGCAACACAACTGAGCATTGAAGGTGGCAGAGCTGACAGTGAGATATTGACAAAGCCGCACAAGAACCTGGAGGATCTAATGGATACAGCTATGCACTTGATGATTGCATACAACATGGTACGTGCACATACAAAGGTCAAAGTTTATGGCATGAAAGGCAGACTCTTGAGCTTGAAAAAAAATGAGGCCATCAAAGATCTTTTGTTGTCTCACAAGAATCTCGGAATAAATTGAATTTGCTATGGTATATTAGTGGCATTCTGTGCATCAGGGGTTTGTGGTTTGATGGTATGCTCAGATTGCTGGAGAATAAGCTCAGTGAAAGGGGTTTATCACTAATTCACATTTCCAAAAGATTTTCACAGGGTAAAAATCTAGTAGAGCTTCTTTGGCTATTTACTTATAAGTTTATATGTAATTTACTTAATAAGAGTTTCTTCTAATCAGAGTCTTTTAACCCCACTGTACATCTTAGATTTGAATTTGCACAATGCTTGGTATTAGACTTTGGTGATGCCTGGATGGAGAAGCATGGTCTGGGTTCAAGTGATGAGGTCACATTTACTGCACCCAGGTCAGCAAAACTTACAACCAGGATTGACCTGTTTTATAATAGCTTTTTATGAGATAGATTGTAATTTGATTTTAGATAGTTATTCATGAGATTAAGAATTGTGACTAAATATCCTACTACTTCCTGGATGCCTCAGTATGAATTCCAATAATAACCACCTTTCTACAGAGGCATGCCTCCGTACACCATTGAAAATACTCCAACAAGACACAAAATGAGTCAGGCAGTTGTGCCAGCAATTAGAACACGTGGGGGCATTGCGGGAATTGGGTTTTATCACTTCTAGCCAGCTCATAATAGGTCAAATGGCACTGCTTCTTTCAAGAGGACTAGTATAATGAGGGATCCGCAGTGGAGTGCATGTTGCATTTGTGCGTGCTTCTGAAATTCCACATGGTTGGATTTGAAACTCATTGAATGGGAACATCAATACATCAAATTTAATAATGCAGTATCCACTGCATTATTCAAGGTTCAGGTACTTGAGATCACAAATTTGCAAAATTCAGATGTAATCATTCTTTTTCAGTGGCAAACAAAAAACGTTCATTACCAAAATCAATAATTCACACAATATTCACTAATCCTTTGGCTTCATTTCATTTGCCTGTGCAAGCATGACATTCAAAAAAAAGCAAAGGGAACTCGTTGGAAGGCATGAGTGGCTCACTTATTCTCAGCGTATACATGTAGAGATATATATGTGTTGGAAGTTGTGTGGCACCCTCATTGGGCCCCATGGAAAAAAATCGGCTTTAGTTGGTTTAGATTGAGTCAAAGCCATATGGGCTCCAACAAGGAAGTAAAAAATGTGTTCCAAATAAAGCTCATTGGGTATTGGGCACCATTCTGGATTCAAAAGGCCTTAGCTTCAAATTGGAGGAAGCACTATCTGATATCTTGTCTGCTTCAACTCAAAGTGATCCCTCAACCACACGGGCATAGTGGGAAATCCCAAAAGACAAATGAGGCCAAAACCACCCAAAGAGTAAGTGTTTCTTCTCCTCTCAACCAACAGCACAAATCTCAATGCCAGTATCAGCGAATATGACCCCAAGTGAAATTCCAAGGGTTGTGGATGTCAATGAGATCAAATCAATTCACTTTGGCTGCATGTCAATTTTCTCTTCAACTGGATCACTCATTTCCCTTGCTGAATTAAGACCATTCACAACAATGAGTGAAGTCAAGGTCAATGAATGGGATGAATTATCACAATTCCTATTTGGCAAAAGAAAATTTGCCAATCCAATTGCAAAAAATGGGGAATTACTAGAGGGATTTATGTTCCAATTGGGTGGTGCGACTGCAGCACACAGAACGAACAATTTTGTCTTTATGGTGTCACATGGGCTCGTATGGAAGCAAGAGGGCCTGGCACTCAGGAATCAAGAGCTCACTTGGAGGGCTCCAAAAGATAAGAAGAATAAAAAAGATTGATTTCTTTAAAGAAGAAGAATGGAAAAGACAAGTATGCCAAAGATAAAGAAAAGATAAGAAGCCAAATGCCAAAGATAATAAAAGAAGCCAAAGGCCAAGAAACCAACCAAGTGAATCCTCAATTCACTGTTTCAACCTGCCAGAAAAGGAAATGGAATTAGTAAAGGATATGACCACCAATATCCACTGACGGGCGAGGAAGAAAAAGAGAAAGGGTGCTGAATGACTGACTTAAGATTATCAGTATTAGCTTTAGTAATGTAAAAGAAAATAAAGATAATAATAAATCCAATATATTAATTAACTGGGGAAAAAGTCCCCAGGTGCTGAAAGGTGGCCAGTATATGTGAAAAACTGAAAGACTGATCCTGAAAGGTGGATCACCGGCTGTATTGTCTGAATTGGGCCAATACAGCTCTGGCCATCTTGAAATTGAACTGTTTTATTGAATTCCCACAGTGGAAGGTTGGATTGACCCAGTTGGGCCAAGGACATACAGGCTGATTGATTGATGCCTGTATGGACCAATTGAGGTGTCCAAGGAGTATTGAAATACTTGATGCCTTCACAACTGATCAAAAGACTGTATAACCTCTGAGAATGCCCTTGGAATAATCCTGGATGAAATTGCCAACCCAACTCCTGCAGGGCCAGGTGATTGGGATCCTTGAATGGTCTTCTGATTCCTGCCATGGATTGCCAGACTGATGAGTTGATGAATCCTCCTTCAAAATGAGCATTGTATTTTGTGACCTTGATTTGGAAAGGTGGAATTTGGTGCTGAAATCATCACCATTGAATTGCTGAGAAAAAATGGTGCATAATGGTATATAATACCATATATGCACCACTCCTGCAACCTTGAGTATGGGGTGCATGAAGGAATGGAAGGAATTCCCCTTAAGTTGAGGGGAATGCTTGCTGAGCTGGTTTGATGGCCTCTGGTGGTTTCCAGAGGCCATGGCTGGAAATATGGTCCATGGTGGTCCATGGCCAAACTTGGGTCCTACAGGTTCTATGGCTATTTTGGTGTCCAAGGGATTGATGGCCAAATTGGCGCAGGTGGGTCCAATTGTGGTTTAGAACCCACCTGGCCTTGGGGGCTAGATGATTGCCCCCTTTGCCCCCTTTTGGCCTCATCGGATTAGGCCAAAAGGGGCCTAATTGGCCTACAAACCGTGGACCGTGAATTATGTCCCACGGGCCATAGCAGCTGTAGGGGGCCTAAATGGCCCAAAAAGGCCATTTAGGCCTAAACCCCCCTAATGAAAGGGGTAGGCCCAGAAGGGATGGAGATAGCTAGGGGGCCTGGAGGCCCCTAGAAGACAAAAGGACCCCCCGGCCCAAAATCAAAGATAAAGGCCTGGGGGTTGGTGATATGGAAATTGGCCAAGGAGGCCAATGATGGCAGGATATGCCCTGGGGCCAGAAATGGCCAAATGGCCATAGAGCACCAGAGGGGACCAATTGGCCATAAAAGATATGGTGTGGCCAATTGGCCCCAACTTGGTTCCAGGTTAGAATTGCCGCAACACCCATGGAGGAGGGACAATCTTTGTGGTTGTGACAGTACCCCCCTACCTTAAATGGTGAGCTCCTGAGCACCAATATAAGGTAAAAGCCTGTTGAGGCTATTGAGACGGATTGGACGTAGGGATTCCAGAGGTATTTGAATCTTAAGAAGAAAATTTTTGAACTGATAAAAGTGTTGGCATATGAATTGAGGTTGACTTGGTCTTCTCTTGACATTTGGTTTTGAAAATGTTGAAGATATGATTTGGCGTAAAGATTTTGGCATTAAGAGTTATAAGAAAAGAATTTTAAGAAAATATAAAGAATAAAAAAGTAAAAGAAACAAATATAAAGAGAGAAAAAGAATATAAAAAGAAAAAATGAATTTTGAGGAGGAGTCCAATCTTCATCACAGATTTTGACAGTTGATTTTGAAAGTGGTCAAGGACCTGGATAACAGAATTCAATGCCAGGTGCTCACAGAGTGGCCAAGGTGATGTTTTGAAAGATTGTAGACCCCTCAGGGAAGTGCACACCAGGAGAGGAACTTACTTTTGGTAGTTACCAATCCCGCCAGTGCCATAAATAAGGAAAATTTTGATAAATGAATGTTTTGAACAGATAATAACTTGGGAAGGAAAATAATGAAGGAATGGTCCATTTGCCCCAAGTGTAAATGGCCATAAATTGGAATTGATGTTGAAAGCCAGGACAGAAGATCTGTGTCCAAATTGGAAAGTGCTCCCACAGTGGCCAAGGTGATGCTTATAACAGAAAAGCGTAGAATTCCCCTAAAGGTGCATACCAGGAGTGGGACTTACTTTTGGTAATTACTCTCCCCTCCAAGCACCATAAAAGATCAAGCTTTTGAAGAATTGGGTCCTGGCTTGTCAGGATACAAAGAATGGAAATCTTTGACAAGATCCGGACAATTCTTGAGGTTTTTGTCTTGTTCCCAAGTGGATCTTTCTGGGGCTTGACTGAAGCCTTTCCATTCCACCAGATACCATAATTTTCTCCTCTTGAGCTTTGATTCCAGTACTTGAGAGACTTCCCATTCCTCTTCTTCTTCAATGGTGACTGGAGGAGGAGGCTCTTGATGCCGATTTGGGATTGGTCATGTCTTGACTGGTTCCAGAAGGGAAATATGGAAGACTGGGTGGAAGGATTTCCATTGAGGTGGTAAGCAGGAGTACTGACTTTCTTCAATATTGGAAAAGGACCCAACAATCTTTCAGACAGTTTTTTTGTGGGTCTGGTTGATTTGATGTTCTTGGAAGAAAGCCATACCATGTCACCAGGATTGAAAACAGGTGGACTTGCTCTACTTTTATCTGCATACCTCTGAAATGGTTTTATGGCAGCTTTAAGTTCTCTCTTTACATCTTGCTGTACTGTTTGAATTTTTGTTGATAACTTTCCAGCAGGAGTATCTTGAGTGATGTGAACTAAGTCAAAATGAGGATCTCTTCCATAAACAGTGAAAAACGGAGATTGCTTGGTTGAAGAGTGATCAGAATTATTGTACGCGAATCCAGCCAGAGGGAGCCAGGTGTTCCAATCATATTGATGATAACTGAAATGCATCCAAAGATACTGTTCTAGTATCTGATTTACCCTTTCTGTCTGTCCACAAGCTTCTGGATGGTAAGCAGTTGACAAATCTCTTGAAATCTTGAGCTGCTGACAAAGATTGGTCCAGAAGGAAGAATCAAAGAGAGGAACTCTATCACTGACAATGCTTGAAGGAAGGCCATGCTTTGGAAAGATATTCTTGATGAATAAATGGGCCAAATCTAGTGAAGTGATTGAAGACATTGTTGGAATAAAAACCGCCATTTTTGAGAATCTGTCCACTATGACAAAGATTGAGTCAAATAAATTGGACAGTGGCAGTTGAGTGATGAAGTCCATTGAAAGACAAATCCAAGGACCATTTGGAATTGGAAGAGGTTTGAGGAGTCCAAACTTCTTATTATGGATATTCTGGTTTCTTGAACACTTCTGACAGGATGAGACATAATCCTTGATTAATTGAGTCATACCGGACCAGTGGAAATCCCGCTTGACAAGTTTGACAGTCTTCTCTTGGCCAGGGTGTCCAGCTAGAGGAGAGTCATGACGCTTTTGAAGAATGCTGACCTGGATTGTGGGTTCATTTGGGACCACCACCCAATCTTTGAAGAGAAGAAGTTGGGAAGAGGAATCAAGAGAATAACCCTGAATGGATTTACCTTTTCCCAATTCTTCAAGGATACTTCTGTACTGAGGATATTGCCATAATTTCTTCTGAATTGAGTCAATCAAATTTGAAAAAGATTCCACCTTTACTGCAAAATACCGTGAGGGTTGAGCTTCATCTTGCTTAATGAGTTGTTGAAAATTCATTGGATTCTTGCTGATGAGATCCTCCCCCCTCTTCAGATAGATGTTGTCCCGATGTGATAAGGCATCTGGAAGATTAGCAAGGCGGCCAGTGCAGTAAGTGATTGAGAAATGGAATTCAGCCTAGCGGGCTTGAAGGCAAGTGAGTAATTTGGAGGACATGAAGTATTGAAGGGAAGAGTAATCGGTGAGAACTTCAAAAGGGGAAGAAAGAGACAGGAGAAAAGCCCTCCAGCGCTTGAAAGCCCAGACTATGCCAAGGAGTTCCTTTTCATGAATCTCATAGTTGAGCTCTGCTGGGATAAGCTTGCGGCTGTTGAATGAAATGGGATGCTTTCCTGAGTCAGAGACCTGACTCAGTACAGCACCCAAGGCATAATTGGATGCATTGGTCTCTACAAATGTGGGTAGAGAAGTATTGGAGCGGTGGTGAAAGCCTCTTTGAGTTGGTGAAACTGACTAAGAGCTTCCTCATTGAGGGGGAAACACAAATCTTTCTTGAGGAAACTGGTGAGTGAACAGATCTTCTTTGAATAATTCTTGATGAAATGGCGGTAGAAATTGGCAAAGCCAAGGAAGGATTGAAGGTCTTTGAGGTTTCTTGGAGGCGGCCAATTGAGAATCTGCTGGAATTTTGCTTGGTCCATCTTGAGGCCTTCAGAAGAAACAACATAACCAAGATACTCTACACTAGAAACGTGAAATAGGCACTTGGAAGCCTTAGCAAAAAGATTATTGGCTCTAAGTCTGTAAAGAACAGTGGACACATGAGTGACATGTTTTTCCTCAGATTTGGAAAAGACCATAATGTCTTTCAAATAGACCACAACATACACATCAAGAAGATCTTGAAAGATATCATTGACAAGATTCTGAAAAGAGGCGGGAACATTGGTGAGCCCAACTGGCATAACCAAGTACTCAAAACTGCCATATTTAGTTCTGAAGCATGTCAAATGTTCATCACCCTCCTTGATTCTAAGCAGGTTATATGCACCACACAAATAAATCTTGGAGAAGATAGAAGAACCATTCAAAACATTGAGAATCTGATTCATAGGAGGAACAGGATACTTGTTCTTCCTAGTAACAGCATTGAGTTTGCGGTAATCAACACACAAATGAAGGCCACCATCTTTCTTTTTGACAAAGAGGACAGGTGCTCCTGTTGAAGAGGAGCTTGGCCTGATGAAACCTTTCTCTACATTCTCTGAAACATAGGCCCTGAGTGTATCTGACTCTTGTTTGGATAAAGAGTAGATCACCCCAACTGGAGGTAGAGACCCCTCCAGCTCGATATGATGATCACAGGCACGGTGAGGAGGAACTTTTTCTGCTTTCACCTTGGAGAACACATCCAAGTATTGGTTATAGTCAGAAGGAGAAACCTTCATCATGGTTTCTACCTCTTCTGGCTCTTCCTCTTCATCCCACAACTCCTCCAGGGAGTCATGATAAGATGAAGGAGGAAGGTCCATATTCCCAAAGAAGAGATGGAGTGAAGATACAGAATTATCTTCTCCAACATCTTGAATCTCTTTGAAGACTTCATCTCCAGATAATGGTAATTACTTAGCGGAATTTATGGAAGGAATATGGACAGAAGATGGAAATGATGGTGTTGTAGAATAACCAACCAGAGCTGCACATGATTTGTCATAAGAAGAGTCATTACAGAAAGCATTAGAAGGATCACAATAGTCCTTATGATCGGCATTAAAGGTGATCAGCCCATTCCTCCAATCAATAGAAGGATTAAAGTCATTTAGAAAGTCAAAGCCCAATATGAGGTCTTCTCCCTTGGGAGTATCAATGACTAAAAAGTCCCATTCAAAGCTTGGGAAGGAAGGGAGCTCAACCATATATTTAGTATGGTGAGTCACAAATAAGGAAGGGGACTCAGAGCAGTCTAAGATAATAAGAGGAATCTTCTCTGGGAGTTCTGTCGTAGTCAATGAATACTTGTGAACAAACTTCTTTGCAATAAATGAGTGTGTAGCACCAGAATCAATGAGAATACTGTAAAAAACATCATAAAGAGAAGAAAAGACAAACAATTTAAGAGAATTCTTGACACCACTATTCAGAATACACAATTGTGCTCTGGAAGGAAAACTGTGAAGACCATTGAACACAACATGGTCTCCACTCAGGCTTTTCCCTGGCTGGGAAATTGGCCTGATGGTTTGGTAAGCTTGTTTTGAGGCCTTTTGATGCAGGACTCAAGACTATGCTTCCCACCACAATAGGTACAAAGACCCTCCTTGATTCTTCTTTCTTTTTCAGATTTCATGACCTTGAAGTCCTTATTCAACAAAGAAGAATGGGGCTTGTCCCTCTTCTGAAAATTCTTCTTCTTCTTATGACTTAAACTTGAAGAATTTTGAGGATGAGAAGTACTTGATCTTGGGGCTTCAGGTTTCTTCTCTTGATAGTGATTCTTCTCCTTTTGCCTTTCATGGTACCTGTTATCAAGTTCCAGGGTAATGTCCATTAGTTCTTGAAGAGAATCAATTCTTGAAGGATGGGAGGCCAATTGATCCAATATCATGGATGGCAATCCCTTCCTGAAATGATGAATGAGAGCCCTTACACCCCAATCTCCAATTCTTGAAACCAAACTCCTGAAATTGACTATTTATAGTGAAACATGGCCACCTTCCTTCATTCTTAGTGAATCCAATGCTGCTTCAGCTTTTCTGACTTCATTTGGGTCACCAGATAGAGTGAAGAGTTGAGATTTAAATAAAGGCCAAGAATTGAGAAGGTAATGGGAGTCTTTGTTGGTGAGATTGGAAAGATAAGGCTCAATCCATTTTGCAGCCCTGCCAATGAGAAATGGAGTGGCAAAAAGGACCTTCTTTCTGTCTTGAGAGAAGGTTTCTGGATCATTATGGCAAATTAATTGGCATGACTGAAAGAAGCTTCTGACTTTGAAGGGCTGAATCCCATCAAAGCATTCTGGTAACTTCATAGATGGAGTCTTGAAGGCGGGTGGTCTTCATGATCCAGAAGAAGAAACTGCTTGAAGATTGGCCATAATTTGAGTCATCTGCTGCATAATGGCCAATAAAGATGGTTCAGATTGATGAGAGACAGGCTAATCAGACTGTGCTAGAGTTGGTCCACCAGTAGTTTGGGATGCCCCCACAGCAGCAGGAAAACCTTCAGTACCATCAGAATCTTCCTCTTCCACAGAATTCTCCTCCTCATCATCATCATGTTCACCTTGAACCTTGAGACTGGTTCTTGAAAATCCTGGAAAGCCTCCAACCACTCCTGATAATGAAATCGATCTTCTTGGCCCTCTTATTTCCTTCCTGGATGGTGCTGCTCCTTCCATGCAGGGTCCTCTATCCAATTGGGCCCTCAGTTGAGGAACTGCTGGGGTGCCATCAAGAGGAACTCTTGGAGTTGGAGTGAGAGCAGCTTGAGCACTGGCCTGAGATCTGTTTTGTCTTGCAGGAGGTGAATGTTCAACCAGAATGATTTCAGGAATAAAAAATTAAAATAAATGAATAAAATCAAAATTTTTCTTGAAGTACGGAATCAACAATCAAATCTTGAGGAAATCAATCAATCTATTAAAGTCTTCAGGTACGTCAATCAACCAAAATCAAATGAGCCTTGAAGTCAAAATCAATATCAATGAAATCTTGTAGTCAATAAGAACCATCAATAAAAATAAATAAAATCAAATCTTGCAGAGAAAATCAATCAGTCAAATGAATTCTTGAGTCAAAATCAATTTATGTCAATGCTTGATGTGAAATTCAGCAAAATCAATGAAAATCTTCAAGTCAATCAATTTTCTTGAAGTCAATGTCAATTATATCAAATCAGTAAATAAAATCAATTATCAAGTTGATTCTTCCTGAAAATCAAAATTCTTGAGGAATAAAATCAAATTGAATCCTTATATGAAGAACATGTCTGAATAATCTGATGAGTAATTTGAAAATCAAAATGAAAAAACGCCTGAATGAAGGATAAAAATGAGATTGATGATTGACATTAAGATTGAAAAAGATAACAAAAATAAAATTGGGTCAGCTTTCAATTTTTAGAATGAAGAATGAATGAGAGAAAATTGAGAGGTGACAAAGAATTATTACATTCATAAGCGTTATAGAGTCATAATTTCGATGAATGAATGAATGAAATTGATGAAGAATGAATGAATAAAATGATGAAGAAGAATGAATAGAATAAAAAAAAATTATGAGTTAATTAATATAATGTCACAGGGGCTCTTATGGAAGCAAGAGGGCTTGGCACTCAGGAATAAAAAACTCACTTGGAGGGCTCCAAAAGATAAGAAGAATAATAAAGATTGATTTCTTTAAAGAAGAAGAATGGAAAAGACAAGTATGCCAAAGATAAAAAAAGATAAGAAGGCAAAGGCCAAAGATAATAAAAGAAGCCAAAGGCCAAGAAACCAACCAAGTGAATTCTCGATTCACTCTTTCAAGCTGCCAGAAAAGGAAATGGAATTAGTAAAGGATATGACCACCAATATCCACTGACAGGCGAGGAAGAAAAAGAGAAAGGGTGCTGAATGACTGACTTGATATTATTAGTATTAACTTTAATAATGCAAAAGAAAATAAAGATAATAATAAATCCAATATATTAATTAACTGGGGAAAAAGTCCCCAGGTGCTGAAAGGTGGCCAGTATATGTGAAAAACTGAAAGACTGATCCTGAAAGGTGGATCACCGGCTGTATTGGCTGAATTGGGCCAATACAGTTCTGGCCATCTTGAAATTGAACTGTGTTATTGAATTCCCACATTGGAAGGTTGAATTGGCCCAGTTGGGCCAAGGACATACAGGTTGATTGATTGACGCCTGTATGGACCAATTGAGTTGTCCAAGGAGTATGGAAATACTTGATGCCTTAACAACTGATTGGAAGACTGTATAACCTCTGAGAATGCCCTTGGAATAATCCTGGATGAAATTGCCAACCCAAATCCTGCAGGGCCAGGTGATTGGGATCCTTGAATGGTCTTCTGATTGCTGCCATGGATTGCCAGACTGATGAGTGAAGGAATCCTCCTTTGAAATGAGTGTTGGGTTTTGGGACCTTGATTTTGACAGGTTAAATTTGGTCCTGAAAGCATCACCATTGAATTTCTGAGAAAAAATGGTGCATAATGGTATATAATACCATATATGCACCACTCCTGCAACCTTGAGTACGGGGTGCATGGAGGAATGGAAGGAATTCCCCTTAAGTTGAGGGGGATGCTTGCTGAGCTGGTTTGATGGCCTCTGGTGGTTGCCAGAGGCCATGGCTGGAAATATGGTCCATGGTGGTCCATGGCCAAACTTGGGTCCTACAGGTTCTATGGCTATTTTGGTGTCCAAGGGATTGATGGCCAAATTGGCGCAGGTGGGTCCAATTGTGGTTTGGGACCCACCTGGCCTTGGGGCTAGATGGTTGCCCCCTTTTGGCCTCATTGTATTAGGCCAAAAGGGGCCTAATTGGCCTACAGACTGTGAACTAAAGCCCACGGGCCGTAGAAGCCGTACGGGGCCTAAATGGCCCAAAAAGGCCGTTTAGCCCTAAATCCCCTTAATGAAAGGGGTAGGCCTATAATGGATGGAGATGGCTAGAGGGCCTGGAGGCCCCTAGACGACAAAAAGATTCCCAGGCCCAAAATCAAAGATAAAGGCCTTGGGGTTGGTGATATGGAAATTGGCCAAGGAGGCCAATGATGGCAGGATATGGCCAAATGGCCATAGAGCACCAGAGGGGACCAATTGGCCATAAACAATATGGTGTGGCCAATTAGCCCCAACTTGGTTCCAGGTTAGAATTGCCGCAACACCCATAGAGGAGGGTCAATCTTTGTGGTTGTGACATGTGGAAGTTTTGGGAAAGTTGAAAACGCAAAAGATGAATGACAGAACCAAGGTGCAAATCTTAGCTTGGTGGGTTGCATTCTATGTCAATCCTGACAATGTGTTGGGGATAAATTATTTCCAAAGATTCAAACTTGCTACAAGTCATTGGGGTTCCTTCCTTTGATCAAGTCAACTATGTAGCCAATATTTCCGCAAATCAGGCGGACTTTGAGTTTGCTTCTGCACTCACTTTCACCATGAATGGATTCAAAAATTTGCCTCATGTTGATAAGGATGCATTGTTGTATGCTTTGGGATGGTGGTATCAAGCTGATAAGCGGACTGGCCAAATTCAAACAGATGCATCAAAGCAGTGTACAGGGGGGAAATTGATTTTCCCAAACAAGCATTTTTGTGTTGATTTATTGGAGTTTCATGGGATCATTCAGGTATTGTGGGGAAGTAGTACATTTGTTCATTATACTGATCCTGCACAGGACAACAAAAGCACGTCACTAATGGGTATGTACGTGCAATGCTCAGGGGGGTTAGCAAAAACAAAGTGGTGGAGAAGCCACGGCTATTATGAGATTTGTGAGTGAGTGGGCAATCACATCAGGTATGGTAATATAATCTAATCTTAACTATAAAAGGAGGGGATTTGGATGAATCTGGGAGTTAGGGTGTGATAATGCGCAGGACAGTACACACCTGGTTTTGATGGGTTGGAACTGGGGTTATACGGTGGCTCACATGAAAAAGGGGTGAAATGGCTCACGTATGGTGGCATGCCACCATACATGAGTTCTGGTTTCTTTCTCTTCTTTGAACACACATCCTTGTGCTTTTCCAGCAACTCAACACTTCACACACAAATCCTTATGCCTGTTCAGGATCCCAATGCTTCTCATTCAAAACCTTGCACTGTTAATCCCTACCCCAGGGAAGCCTCCCAGAAATCCCAACAATTCCTTAGGCTTTTCCAGGCTCCTGAAGCTTAACAGGCAAATTATTATGCCAGGAAAGGCTCCGGACATTTCCAACGCTTCCTTATGCCAGGGAAGGCTCCCAACAATTCCAACATTTCCTTACACTGGGGCAGCGTCCCAACAATTCCAACACTTCCTTACGCCGGTGCAGGCTTTCAGGGCTTCACATGCAAATCCTTACACTGGTGCAGGCTTTCAAAACTCCACACGCAAATCCTCACGCCTGTACTGTGGTATTCCATACCTTATTGGCCCAGTTTCAAGTGAAATTTCATTTATAAGGCTATAAATTGAAGAAATAACAAAGAAAAATCAATAATTAATCAATTAAAATAGAGGAATTCAGAAATATAATTGATTTAACCTGATAAATATGTATAATCCCATAAGAAAATACTGGAAGAATGGTCCATTTGATTACAAGAGTAACAATAAAATAAGGAAAAGAAAAAGACAAGCTAGCAAGAATGTTAAATTTACCAGTAAGAAGGGTAGTGAAACACTCAAGTTACCCAGGCTCTGCTAAACCTTTGGATTACTCAGCAATGCAGTTATTAGACTGAGGTCACTTCAATAAGAAATAAATTAAAACTTTATTAAAAAACAGTCACAAGACAGAAAGAAAAGAAATCAATTAATTTATGCAAGTAAAATCCATCAAAACCTTAAACTACACAGCATATCTGTGGAAATACAAGCACAGCCACCTGATAAGCCAGTAAATATAAGTTAAAAACAGAATTAAGTTAGATGAAGAAAAAAAAAACTCATACAGGACAAATAGAATCCCCACAATACACAGAATTCTCCACCTAAAGTTCAAACAGTGCACAGACCTATGGTGCAATAGCTGTACAAAATCACATCATCCCCCCAGAAAAGGTGCAACAAACCAAACATATGGTGCAATATCTTGATCAAATGACACCTTCTCAAAATTACTCACCAGTTAAATTCCCTCAAGGCTGTCCATAATAGTATTAAAGTTTAATTAAAATATAAATAAAGCTTCAGAAATGGTGCAATATATCAAACATATGGTGCAATATCTTGATCAAATGACACCATCTCAAAATTCTTCACCAGCAAAAACATCTCAGATTACATAATCATTCATAAATTAGTGCAAAAAACCAAACAAATGGTATCTCACCACTATAAAGAAATTATCCCAGCCAAAAGAAGTGAAAAGCTTCCAAGTGCCTTGTTTTTGAGTACCTCTATGGAGGGCCCAAAGAATATAAATAGAGGACCTCTCTCCCTCATTTCTTCCTCTTTTCCCCACAAATCCTATTAGTTATATACCAAGAAGGAGAATAACTATTCATCCCTTAATAGTAGGATAATCTAGTGATTTTATTAAAAGTATTATAGACTTATAAGTTTAATTCATAGTCATTTCTAATTAATAGTAGTTAACAGAAGGTCTACTTAATATTATTAATCCACCCTATGTTTAAACTATTAGTCTTATCATTATAATACTATCAATAATACTCAAAATATTGAGTTTATCACCATAACCTTTACATTATAAAGGAAAAATAGCCTTATTATATCTTCATATTGAAAAACCAACCTTACAACTATATATTATTATATATAAAAATCCTACCCTTATATTATATTATATCATTTATATATCTAACAAAAATCCACTCTATATTGAACAAAATCTTACCAATAAATTATTGTAGGTCTTATTATTATATTATATTAACAATTACCCTCTCAAACCATTAAGTATTATAGCATATATAACATCAAATTGAACTTACCCCTTAAAATATATGTTATTAATTTTATATTAAATCAACTTCTTATACTATTAAGGTTTTACACTTAAAATCATCTTATATTATTATTTGAAACCTATATTTTATATTTTTTTTAACTTAAGTTACTTACCTTATTATTGAATAGGTCTGATAGAGACTGCTAACAAGTCTTCTCTAGTTGTAAAGCCACAATCTTAAATATTGATTATTGAGCTCTGTAGGGAGATTGTTTAGTATATTCACAGGGGCAGCTAAAACACTATAAACACCCTTGGTTACAGGATTATTTCAGCAATTCGAAACTGTTTACCTGTGATTTCCCCCTCAAGGACTGCCTTATCCAATCCCACATTATAAGGAGTTCCACAGTAAAAGCTCCTAACATTTCAGACAATTCCTTATGCCGGTGCAGGCTTTCAACACTTCACATGCAAATCCTTACGCTTGTGCAGGTTCCCAACAGTTCAGACAATTCTTTACGCCAGGGAAGCCTCCCGACAATTCTAAAAATTCCTTACTCTACTAAGATTAATAGCATGTGATAACAGGAAAAGCAATGTCTCCGGTGGATTGCTCACATGCGGCAAACACCTGCATTTTAACAGCTAAGTTCTCATACCGTTTAGAACCATGGAAAAAGAAAATATAGGAGGCGGTAATAGTGACTATTTGCGCATTTTCCACAAAAAAGGTTCACACAAAGAAATACAGTCTGAAAAATTTGGTGGGGCACTTACAGAAATTATTTGCACAATTGGCAAAAAAGGAAAGCTCATGGGAAAAAAGAATATAACCAAAATGGAAAGAAATGTGTATTTATTACAACTAATTTATTTCAAGGATTGTCTTAAAAAAGTAAATAAGTGAGATGAATGAAAAATTTTCTTTTTTATTTTTTTTTGTCAAATTTTGGGACTATCCTGGGGATGTCCTCCTTTGGATAAGCCTTCAGTGCCTGGCCAAGGAGGGAGTTAAGTTCCTCCCAGAATTCCCAGTCCATCCCATTTTGATGAGTTGCATCCACGAAGGGAATCATGTGGAGTAAACGGAAATGCTCCAACACGATTCTGTTGATTGATTTGTGGATGATTGCTCAAGGAATCATGAGGGTCGGGTGTAAGTCAGTAAATTCCTGCCGAGCCTCATCATGGGAATGAGGGGAGCTTGGCCCCAGGGGGAGGAGGCAGTTGGGTTCTTGGTGGCAATGGGTGGGATCTCCAGGGTAGGAGTGGAGGCGGGATTCAATGGGTGTATTGTTGATTATGATTACAGAGGGGGGTGTAGTGGGATGGGCTGGAGATGGTGGAAGGAGGGGGGAGGAAAAGTTGAGAAGAGTAAAAAAAGTGAAGTGGGGACTTACCAAAATGTTTCTACATGTATTGCGTTGGAGCCTCCTCAGGTTCAGGCTCAGGAGTCAAAGTGTCCTCAGGTGATGGGACTTGAGGCTTGGAGCATTGACTCGGGCCTAGAATCGGTGGCTCACCATCTGGGAGGGTTCTACAAAAGCAGGAAGAGTCAGTTCACTTGAGTCAAAAGCGGATATTAGCAAAGGAATGGTTTGCTTCTCACCGTGGAACAAGTCCTCCAACAATTGGGTGCCACTGGGGCCTGGAGTCGGTTGCTGTGGATTTTGCTTGCAAGGTATACAAGGAATGGGAGTGTCTTGTTGTGGGGGATTTGGTGTGTTTTGTTCTATAGGTAAAGAAAAATAGTTAGTAATATTGTGTGAAGAAAAATGAGTTAAGGAGGAGAAAGAAGTCTTACTTTGGAATTTGAATCCCATGGGTGAGAAGACATGGTGACAATCGGCCCAAGCTCAAATGTCCTCTTGCCATTGCCATGCTTTGTTGGCTGGATAATCACTTTGCTCTGGTCAAAGAGTGAAGTGACCATTGGATGGTGGCCTAGGAGGGGGGGTGGACAAATTGATACTTAAGGGGACAGGGATAATCATCTGGACTTGTTCCCGTCTTCCTGTTTAGGGTCCTGGTGTCCATTCCCTCTCGGAAATGCTTTTATCATCGTTGACCACAAAGGCGGCCTCATGATGGCATCTTGGGCAGGAACTCCTCCATAGGTGTGGTGGGAAGGGTCACACAACAAACAAGAATTTTTTGTGTTCTTGTTGGAAAGCATCACAATCCTCAGTCATTGTCGAGTAGCCAATGCAGGGGATACCCTGCTTACTGAACAAAGTGCACAACATCTAAAAACAAAACAATTTAGGTTAGTAACTGAATAGAAATTAAGATGTCAATAAAAAAGGAGTACATAAAATGAAGTATGAATTCAAAACATAATCAAAATAATAGTACTCTAGTCAGAAGTTTGTGAATATCTGAAATGGAGCTATGAAGAAGGTTTAGTATTAATATTGGAACATAATATCGACAAAAGTTTTAATTTGAGGAGACACACAAGCTGGATAGAAGGGGGGTTCTGGACATATAAGCGGGAAAAAAATGAAGCCAAATGAAAGTGGAGTGAAATAGAAAAGAGGGGAAATGCAGGAAGACAAAGGGAAATATGCACAAGAGTGAGAAGAGTGGGTGAGCTGGGAAAAAGTGAAGGGTGTGTTGTGTGAAGATGGTCTTTTATATCATGGTGAAGCTGAGCCAATCGCAGCATTCACAGCACCCGCCAAAGTCTTGGCTTCAAGGCGGGTCAGAAAATGGAAGTTGAGTTGCAGCCAATGCTTCTACTGAGAATGCCAGCCTGTGACTCAAAACCAGAGCACAAGAATTACAGCCAAAATACCATAAACCAATGGTATAGCCAAGATACACCCAAAAGATGGAGCTGAGACAAATCAGCTCAAAGGTATCAAAGGAAAGCGGAAACTCACCTCTTTCTGAAAATATAAGTCCCATCACCATAGGACAAAGAATAACAAAGTTATTGCTGAGCATAAACCTTAATTTTCACCTCTCATCTAAATTCCAGAAGGAGAGGCTTAACCCCATCAAATGGGTATTCAAAATGACGCTCTAAGCCAGGGATATCCAATGGTACCAGCCAAACTGGGCTACCACCAATATTACTGTAGTTATGGTCAATTTCAGGCCAAATAAGGGTGAACAAAACATTCACCTCTCATCCAACTTTTGAGGTTTTAGCGTGAGATACCTAAAGTGGGGTCTTTTGGAAAGAGCACAATCAGGGCTATCTAATGGTGTCATCCATTTCCCCATAGCTCAACTAGAAAAAAGGTTATGGGGCAAATAAGTTCAATACAGCTTTTTGCCTATACCATGCAAATGTACAGAAATCTTGTACATGGGATAACTTTGCCATATTTAATGATACCCATATCAAATGAGGTAGCATTGTGTAGAGCACATACAGGTATACACACCGAACCAATTTTGAGGTTGATATCTCAAGAATTGACAAAGGTATGGCTGTTTTCAGGTCACATTCCCCCCTGCTGTCATATACAGCCTTACCATGGGATAATATCCCATAATCATGAATATGAGGTGTCAAATAGAAAAAGAAGCTTGTTTCTACTTCAATACCTCATATGTCAGTCAATACTGGGGTCCCATACAGTTTCTGTACAGCATTCTACGTGTCATACAGGTCAGAATCAGGCTGTGAGGTCCCCAGATGAAAGTTTTCACCCTGTATTGGTGAGAACTGCCCAGATGTGGTTTCAAAACCACATCTGAGCCCAGTACAGGCTATACAGGCTGTTTGCAAACCACAAGCAAGTTTTAGAGAGTGAAAAATATTCACTTCCTCTATGTGGAAAGGTCTAGCACCCTTTCCACCCCATTTCAGGATAAAAAGGAGGCTTTTCACAGCCAGAATTGTTTCCTCATCCTGCTCTTGAATACCCTACTTAGTAAACTGTCAAAAACAGTCTTACTCTTGGGTAATAATCAGGTATAATTATAATTTTAATTATTGTAGCTCTTATTATAGTAACCCAACTGGTAAGACTGCACCCAGGGTTCTCAATAGCGCTCACCACCACTATTATTTGATAGTAGAACCCTTTAATTACATTATAAATCTTTATTTTACTCAAAACACTATTAGCTTAAATAAGGTTTTACGTGTCACAGTCAAAGTTCTAGTTGTAAATAGCCTACTTACTGCTTCAACATAGACTCTATCTTACAGAGAAGGTAATTTCCCATGTGATGTAGAGGAACAAATTGGTTCCAGCTGAGTATGGCAATTGATTGAACTGTCAGACTCAGTCAGATCCCTTTTGTTTCCTTACATATCCACCTGATTGCCCACAAGGGCTTTTGTGAGGGCATTGTTGAATGTGCATGGTGGGTGCAATCCACAAATGCCCCATGCAGAAAAGGACATGGTGCATTTGGTCACAGGTGACCGCAGCAAGCATACCAGTGTTACGGCTGGGTGATGGAGTTTGAACAAAGGGTTGGGTACCTGTATGAAAAGTGAATACAGCATGAGCTTGGGCTGACCAATTGCACAGGTTGGCTTTGGAATCATGATTGAAATGCTCAGTCCCTGAACATTTGAATTTCACAGTTGCTGAGCTATTGATCTAACAACAGCAAATGCACCCCTGCTGAGCAATTGCTATTTCAACTTTGTAAGCACGCATCCTGAGCATTTTGCACAACATTGGAAAACATTTTGGCCAGGCTGAGCATTTCATGCGCCTTGGTTAAGTGCTCTGAAGTGAGCCTTCTGATGAACTTTTGCAAAAAGTGTTCCAACCATGGCTTTTTCAAAAACTTGCACACTGAGCTGGCATGTGCAAATCAGGTGAATCAACATGCTGAGCATGTGGCACATGATTGGCAACTATGCAAAAAATTGGAAGTGATACTCATTGGTAATATGCATGTATGCTGAAGTAGTATTACACCATCCCAATTTGTAGATCAGCCAACATTGTAGTACATACACCTTTGGTGTACATGTATTCTGTGGGGAAGAGAAAAAGCTGTAGATGAATGTAACATGCAATCATTCCAAACCATCAAGTCAAATTTCTCAAATGCATCCCTTTGATGCACCTTGTTTGAGACCTCTGCCTAACTAACGCACAGAGGCTTGTGTTTGCAAGGTTATGCTAAGGCATGCATATCCTATGACAGATGCCTGCCGATGAATTTCACCCCTGCAAATTCTTGGGCTGGAACACGCTTTCACACGCACCCTTCATGGGTCATATGCATGCAATTTTCACATGCTTGGTGATCATGACTCAGCAAAAAATCTTGATTTGGGGTGAAATGACCATGTATGGGGGAATGTCACTGTACATGACCCATTTCACCCCACCTTAAGTTGACGCTCTTCTCACTTGTGGTTAATAATGGGACCAGTTGGTCACCTCAATAATTGATAGTGAACCCTAATGTTGCTTGTGTGCCTCATGGTTACAATCAGGGTGTGGAAGTCACGCATGGATCTGAGGTCATTCGCATTGCATGTATTCCGGTCTGTAAGGTGTGGATATGAAATTTTGATAAATTATCAAGTACTTTTCCTGGCCTCAAAATTTGTATAAGGTAAAATTATTTAAAAATAGTAAGGAATAGTATTTTTAAAGAGAAAAAACACCAATTTTATTTTTTTTGACTTTTTAAGTATAAAACAATAATATAAAAAAAATTATTGTTTTACCAAAATAAAGATTTATCCAAAAATAGTCTACAAGAGATATTTGAGGATAAAAAAGAAACTCCTTCAAGAGCAATTTCAATTGTAAATAATTGAGAAAAAAACTGCCATCAATTAGTTAAAGAAAAAAGTCTTGGAAAGATATTTAAAGATAAAACATGCCCAAAAGTGACCATAATGAATTTGGAAACAAAGTGACAAAGTTAAAAGTGATGAAAGATGCTTTAATTTGCTTTTGGGGTGGTTCAGGGGTAAAAATGATTTTAAGAGTTACAAACAATGATTATAATGCTTTTATCAAGTGATTAAAAGGTTCAAAGTAAATGAAAAAAGGGTGGTTGGAATCTTTTATTGATTGATTTAACAGTGTTTAAACTAATTATAAAAGGAAAAGATTCTAACATGAAGAGAAAAGTGGGGAAAAGAAGACATTCTTTTATAGCCATCAATTTTGTTACTCCAAAATTGAAATTTACTCTCTTCGGTCGTGAAAAACAGTCTGACAACAGAAAAGCCAATTATGGCATCATTGAACCCTGGTTTAGACCAAAAAGGGCTGGCTCAAGCCATTTTTAGCCTTTTTAGAGACTTAAATCAGCCATTACTATAGCAATACCTGGTCTAGAGCCTTCAAAACACGTCATAATGTGTGTAAGAGGCGTAGAAACCAGTTAAAACTGTTTTTACTAACATTGTTTCAACTTACGGGTAGTTTTACCCTCTTGGAAACAGCTAAAACTACCCCAGTTGGTATCAAAACCTCATCATCAATTGAGTCCACAGACCCTGTAACTCAATTCCAGGACAAAAGTGATGAACGTTTGCGTGGATTTTGAGATCCCACGCCAGTCATCAAGGAGTTTGGGGGTCTGGCTCCCTCTTAGAGCTAGAGTTCCTTTTCCCCCCAAATTTAATCTTTCCAATTTATTTTTTTGTTTAATTCCTCATCATGTATTATATTTACAATTTACATATGTAATTCAATTGAGGTTTACAGTACACTACTGTAATGATTGACACCTCATATGTAAATCAAAGTTCACTTATGTAATACATGCGCACATTTTGACAATTCCATTGAATTCAATTGAAAATACTTCAATTCCTCATAACTTCCAAAATATAAACAACACCTCAGCTTTAACACAAAAATTGATGACTAACACTAAATTTGATGTTAATTAAATTAAGGTCTTGAGGATTTTCAACTGTTATAAAGAAAATACAAAAAGCTTAATTTAAGCTTCTTTAGAGTTGAGTTACAAAACTCTCACTCAGAGGTGACCCCACCTAATTTTTTATAAGGAATCCAATGGTGAAATAAGTTTTATATGTTTATTTGTTAGATAAAAAGTTATGATAAATTTTATTTACCTTTCTTGCAAAATTATTTTATTTTGGGTAATTTTGTTGAGAATTCATTTTTACTTAAATTCTTCAAGTAAAAATGTGTTTTTACAATTTTCAAATTTAATGTATCTTTATTTTTAAATTCTAATTCAATTTCCAATTTTGTATATAAATTCATATTTATATTTCAATTTTTATTTTAATAATATAAATAAATTTACTTTATTTATGTTTGTGGGCTTTTGGGTATATCAAAATACATCTAAGGCTCACATTCCCTCCCCTTAAAAAAGAATATTACTTTGTAATATTGTTATTTCTAGTGCGTCTGAATCTTCTGAGAAGTTTGGTAGGTTCAGGTATGTCCTTTTCTTCTAACCATTCATCTTCACAAGTTGGGTCACTGTACCTAACAAGTTATTCCCTTACTTTTTTGGTTCTTAATTTCCTTTGTTTAAGAACTTTGGTAATCTTCTTAATACCAGATGTCCCAATAGGAGGTATAGCTTGGGGAACTTTATTCCTCAAGGGAAACCTTTCATAATCACTAGATTTCTATGGCTTTATAAATCTCACTGGAAATGTAGGATGCTTATTACTAACTTATTCAGATATTTCTACTTCAGCAGCATTTTCTCCATGGAGGGCTTTAATAAGAAAATGTCCTGCAAAGGAGGCTTTGAGCATTTTACATCCTTTGATGTTATTGAAGTTGGTGGTGGATACTAGTACTAAATCCCCCACTTCAAAATCTGGATTGGCATGTGATTTGTCCCATTTATCTTTAGCATATGCAAATGAGTCTTCCATGCATATTACTGCATGCTTTCTAGCTCTGTCTAGCATTCCTTTGAAGCTGGCATCTGTAGGATTTATTTCAACCAAATGTTTTCTTAAAGAATCCTGCGGTAACTTGGGATTCCATCCTTTTTCTAGAATAGCAGGAGTTTGATTGGTACTGGCATGAATTGATCTTTTATATGCCAATTCTAGTTCTGGTAAAAGAGTACATCAATCATGAGTGAATCCGTCACAATCCTTGAGCTCAAGGCCATTTGCACAAACTCTTTTCACCATGTCTTCTAAGGTTTGTATCATCCTTTCAGCTAGACCATCAGTTTGTGTGTGAGCCTTAGAGGTATTTTCATATACCCAAAAGACCACAAAAGATAAATTAAGACACAAATATAAATAAAATAGATTTCATTATATTATAAAAGAAAAATTGAAATGTAAATACAAATTTATATTTAAAAAACAAAATTTAATTATAATTTCAAAATAAAATTAGAATGAAATTTAAAATTATGAAATTATATTTTCACTTGTAAAAATTAAGTAAAAATGAATTTTTCATAAAATTTGTGAAATGAAAATATTTTTGGTAAAAAGTTATATAAAATATATTATAGCTTTTTATCCAATAAATAAACATAAAGAAATTATCAAACCATTGGATTCCTCATAAAAAATAAAGTGGGGTCACCTCTGGATGAAATTTTTGTAACTCAACTCTAAATAAGCTTAAATTAAGTTTTCAGTATTTTCAATACAAAAATTGAAAATCCTCAAAGCTTTAATTTAATTCACACCACATGTGGTTTTAACCATCAATTTTTGTGTTAACATTGAGGTGTTGTGTTTAGCTTAGAAGTTATGAGGAATTGAAGTATTTTCAATTGAATTCAATTGAAATGTCAAAATGTGCGCGTGTATGAAGTAAGTGAAATTTGATTTACATATGGGGTATCAATTATTACTGTATTGTACTGTACAATTCAAATGAATTACATATGTAAATTACAAGTATAATACATGATGAGGAATTGAAGGAAAAAATAAATTGGGGGGGAAAAGGAACTCTAGCTCTAAGGGGGAGCCAGACGTCAAAATCCTTGCTGACTGGTGTGGGATGTCAAAATCCACGCAAACGTTCATCACTTTTGGCATGGAATTGAGTCACAGGGTCTGTGACTCAATTCATGGTGAGGTTTTGATACCAACAAGGGTGGTTTTAACTGCTTCCAAAAGGGTAAAACTATCCTTAAGTTAAAACAATGTTAGTAAAAACAGTTTTAACTGGTTTCTACGTCTCTTACACAAATTTTGACTCGTTTTGAAGGCTCTAGACCAGGTATTGCAATAGTAGTGGCTGATTTAAGTCTCCAAAATGGCTAAAAATAGTTTAAACCAGCCCTTTTTGGTCTAAACCAGGGTTCAATGATGCCATAATTGGCTTTTCTGTTGTCAGACTGTTTTTGACGACTGACAAGAGTAAACTTTACTTTTGGAGTAAGAAAATTGATGGCTATAAAAGAATGTCTTCTTTGCCCCACTTTTCTCTTCATGTTAGAATCTTTTCCTTTTATAATTAGCTTAAACACTGTTAAACCAATCAATAAAATATTCCAACCAACCTTTTTTCATTTACTTTGAACCTTTTAGCCACGTGAAAAAACTATTATAATCATTTTTTGTAACTCTTATAATCATTTTTACCCGTGAACCACCCCAAAAGTGAATTAAAGCATCTTTCATCACTGTTAACTTTGACACTTTGTTTCCAAATTCAATCTGGTTACTTTTGGGCATGTTTTCTCTTGAATATTTGTTTTGGAAAACTTTGTTCTTTAATAAATTGCTTGCAGTTCTTTGCTCAATTAATTCCAATTGGAATTTCTCTTGAAGAAATTTCTTTTGTAGCCTTAAATATCTCTTGTAGACTATTTTTGGATAAATCTTTATTGTTGGTAAAACAATAAATCTTTATAATATTATTTTTTTGAACTAATAAAGTTATAAACAATAAAATTGGCTTGTTTTCTCTTAAAAATAATATTTCTTACTATTTTCAATTGATTTTTGCCTTATACAAATTTTGAGGACAGGAAAAGTACTTGATTTTGGATTGAAGTTTCATATCCACACCTTACATTTGGGAGCCCAGCTGTGATATTTTACCTGTGAAATATTTTTTTTACTCTTTTTAAACCTTTTTCTTATATTGAAAAATTTAAAAACATATAAAAAATACTTATAATTCTAAAAACCCATAACAAATAATTTTGTTCATATTATAAGTGAGGCTTATATTTTTATTTCTTTTTTTGAAATAACCTTTTTTCTACTTAATTAATTGGCTTTTTCATTAATTTTAGTGTCTGACAATGTGGTAAGGTAAGAAAACATTGAAACAGCCTTGACAGTCACCAGCATTATTCCTGCCAGTACTGTTAATTCAGTCCATAATAGTACTGTTATTGTGACTGAAAATAATCAACCTGAAATAATATGTTCTGAATTGATTAACTTGTATATAAGTAATACCCTTCAGAAAGCTAAGAATGTGGCCAATAGTAAGTTTTTTGACGTAAAAATACTATTTTAAGCCTTTTTAATCATAAAATATGCCTTCAACCAGATCAGGAGCCAGCTATAACCTCTGAAGCAGCTCCCATAAAGGTAATAGACGTGATTATTGTAGAAGCCAACCAGGTACAGAAGGAAAAGGGTCAGTTGATGACTTCCAAACAACTAAAATAGGTCATTCTGATGCTGATAATACCATTTTACCTTCACAAAGAGCTGACACCACCACAAGAAGCCTCAGTGGACATATACAAAGCCAGTCACAAAGCATACAACAATGCCCTGCAGTACAAGGAGTACCAGATCCTTGCAGATCTGTGGAAAAACTGCATGAATTATTACCTGACTGTGAGAAAATTCCTGGGACATCCCAATACTTGCAAATTGCTCAATGGATGGCATCCATTGATGGAGAAGAAAAACATGATGCTCTTGACACTAGAATGGAGGAAAAACAACCCTCCACCACCCAAGCAAGTGCCAAAAACAGCCCCAGTGGCCAGCAGCAGAAATTCCAACGTGAAAAAGCAGCCACAAGCTCCAAAAAAGGGCAAAGGAAAGGAACCAGCCACCAAACCTTACAGCCAGGGCTACAGGATTCAAAAAATCCAACAGGATGCCATGGAAAATGTGTTTCAGATGGCCAGAACAATGATGGAGTTACAAAAGAAAGAAGAGGCCAGATTAAAATATCACAAATGATTTCTGATATTTTTGATTCTATTCCAGAGTTGTATGAAGCTATAAATGATGTAAAAAGTCATCTTTCTGATAAAAATGCATCAATTTGTGACAATCTTAAAACACATAACCTGAGTCTGAGCCAAATCAATGAAACACTTAAATGTTTTGAAAAAGCTTTAAGAACAATTAAAACTTCCAATAATGAAAATTATTTTTGCAATAATATAAATGAACAATCTGCCATTATTAAGGAATTGACAGACAAATATTCTAAATTCAATATTGATGACATGATTGAAACAAGAATAAAACAAGCCATAAATAATATCAAAGAGGATAATAAGAAAGCTCTTGATGATATTTCAAAATCATTTACTGAAGTAAAGACACATGTAATTGCCTTGAAAAAGTGTTTTGATACCTCAAAAGTGGAAATATCAAAATTAACAATAAAGTTAAATGAAGCTATCTCTGATAATACTAAACAAACAGAATTATGGAATGAGCTGACATATAAGGAGGATGATCATAAGAAAATGTAATAACCTCTATACAAAGCTTACAACATGAATTAAGAAGTTCACAAAGGTGTAACAATAGTAAAATGAATGATATTGAACAACTACTAAACACCTTACCAAGAATGTCTACACCTCTGAATCAAAATGAGGGTACAAGGATTCCCAATCCACAAGTATTGGATATTGAAAATTCTCAATTAAAAAATGAATTTTCTACTTCTTTGCATAACTTGGAACCAAGAATGGGCCAAGCACTCTTGAAAGAAGTTCCAAAACTTAAGGAACGGCCTCACTTCAGTGGTCAGGGGGTGTATGACCATATGGAATTCATCAGAGGTATTGAAATGATCAAAGAAGACTTTGAATTACCAGACAGATTGGTAACAGCCAGCTTTAACACCTTATTTACTAAATCAGCTCACAGATGGTATATCAAATTGAGACAAGCACATGGACACCAAAGTTGGACTTGGTGGAAAACCCAAATTATCAACAAATGGGCCAATGATGCTTGGAGGTTTAAAGTGGAAACAGCATTTGAATCTGCCAAATTTAATGCTGATAAAGACAAAGCTTTACCATGGTTTTTCCAACAAAAAGACATATTAACAGCATTATATCCCAACATGTCAGAATTTATGATCCATAGAAAAATTCTGAGACAATGTGGAGGTGACTTAGAGCATGCTGTCAAAAGCAGGACTACTGAACAATCTTCAGCAGAGGATATTCTCAATATATTAGAAGAAGTAACCACCAGAACCAAAATTGGTTCTAGTAGGGTGAATCTCAAAACAACGTTTAACACACCTTGGAAAGATTCTGTGGACAAAAACCCCCAAGAAAATTCTAATAATAAGTATAAATCTGCAGATACAGTCAGAAAGTGCCATATTTGCCAAAGTACCACCCATTTAGCCAATACATGTTCAAAAGGGGGGAAATCAATGAAATTGATATTGAAAAGGAACCTGATGTTGAAAAATATGACATAATTGCAGACAATTCAGATGATAAGTCATCCATATTTTCTGAATCTTCAAAAGATATAGAAAATATCAATGCCACTTTTGAAATCATGGAATTGTATTCCCACTTGCCACAATTGAGCAATGGTCAACTTGAATTATCAAAAGTTCAAGATGCACAACTCATGAAAACCAAACCAAACAGAGGGAAAGGTTATACAGCTGGTAACTCCTGTATAACAGAAGTGGTGATTGAAAAAAAGCCCACCAAACTTTTGCTTGACCCAGGAGCCTTCTGCTCTTGTGTTGGAAAATCTTTTCTAAATACTTGCGTACCAAACTTTGAAGACTAATTTTTACCAATTGATGGTATAAAATTCAATAGTGCGAGTAATCCAATGAAAGCATTAGGAGTTTTGAGACCAATTTCATATTCCCACACATTGATTGGAATTTAAGAATCACAGTTGAATTTGTTGTTATGTAAAATTGCTCTAGTACCCATTTTATATTGGGAAATGACTATTTAATCATGTATGGGATAGATTTACATAACAACAAAGACAGATACTTTACTATTGGAGACACTAAGCTTCAGAAATTTGCCTTTTTACCATTTAAAAGACAAATTACAGTAAATAAAGTATCACCAGTCAACTTAAAATTGGAAAAATTCAAATCTGAACAGTTAAATGAGGCTGAAATAAGCCTTCATCTTACTTATAAACAAGAAAATGAACTTTCTTCCCTTTTGTATGACCACAGAGGAGCATTTGCTACAGACAAAGAACCTCTACGAGAAATTATTGGTCATGAAGTTGACATCATTCTCAATATTGAAAGACCTTATCCACCACTCTTGAGAAGACCTGCATACCCAGAAAGTCCCAAGTCAAGAGAAGCTCTGAGAATTCATGTCAAAGAACTTCTGGACCTTGGTGTAATAAGAAACGTAGGCCACAACGAAGAAGTAGAAATAACTACACCAGTCATAGTGGCATGGCATAATGGAAAATCTAGAACAGTTGGGGACTTTAGTGCTCTGCGCACTTACACTGTTCCAGACAGATACCCAATACCAAAAATCCAAATCGCCCTTACTCAAATATCTCAAGCAGTGTATATAGCCACTATGGATGCCCTTAAAGGATTCCATCAAAATATGGTGACACCAAGAGCAACAAAATACTTGAGAATTATTGTTCATTGTGGAGTGTATGAATACTTTAGGATGCCCTTTGGTATCAAAAATGCACCTTCACACTTTCAAAGAATGATGAATGAAATTTTCCCTGAAGAACTTTCAGAGGGATGGTTAATCATTTACATCAATGACATTATTATCTGTTCCAAGACTTGTGAAGAGCACATGTACAGATTGTCCAGATTTTTGACAAAAATTCAATCCGTAAACATGAAAATCTCCTTGAAAAAATGCCATTTTGGATTTAAAGAACTGAAAGTACTAGTACATGTTTTATCTGGTTTGCCCCTTGGAATTGACAAAAACAAAGTTACAGCAGTATTGCTAAAACCCATGCCTCAGAACAGAAAGGATATTCAGTCATTTTTAGGTTTTGCAGGATATTACAGGCAACACATTAAAGATTTTGCATCCATAGCAAGACCACTTTATAAATTGTGTGACAAAGACACAGTATTTGAAATGATTGTTGACAGAGTCAAAGCTTTTGAGTATCTAAGAGAAGCCTTGACCACTTCTCAACTCTTACTGATGCCAGGCTTTAAATTTCCTTTTAAATTATATATTGATGCATCAGGGGATGGGCTGGGTGCTGCACTTCACCAAGTTCAGATCATAAATGATAAACCTTTAGAAGGACCCATATGTTTCATATCCAGGCAAATCAAACCAACTGAAGCCAGATATGGAGCAAGTCAAATGGAATGTCTATCCCTTGTCTGGGCCTTGGAAAAATTGAACCACTTCTTAGAGGGATGTGTTTTTGAGATGATAACAGATTGTACAGCTGTCAAATCACTTTTAAACATGAAAACACCCAACAGACATATTCTCAGATGGCAAACAGCCATAAAAGAATACAGAGGCAATATGACTATTGTTCATAAGGATGGGAATATTCATAAGAATGCAGATGGTGATTACCAAATAATATTGATAATCCTGCTTATGTTCCTGTAGAAGCTTCACCACAGATCTCAATAGAAGGAACAAGTGTTACAGACTTGAAAACCACCTTCTTTGAAGAAGTAAGACATAGTTACACTCAAGATAAAAATTGTGGCATCTTGTGCCAATTACTTAACAAAGACTGTAAGGACAACTCTCTCATACATGACTTGGATGAAGTATGGAAGAAATCTTATGATGAAGGAAGATTTCACCTACTGGATGGTATAATTTACCACAGAACCAAGCACACATGTGTCATGACAGTTGTGGACAGGCCATTAATTAATCTTGTACTGAAAGAATGCCATGACAGCCGCTTATCAGGACATCTGTCTGAAGACAGAACTAGAGAAAAAACAAAAACCTGTATATGGTGGCCAATGTGGCGGAAAGATGTTGCAGAGTATTTCAGAACCTGTGACAGATGTAAAAAAGCAAAGAAATCCACTGGCAAGAGACTTGGAAATATGATAAAAATCCAAGAACCACGCAGACCTTGGGAAATTGTCCATATGGATTGGGTAACTAGGCTACCACCAGGAGGTGACAGAAGTTGTAATGCTTGCCTAGTAATTGTGGACAGATTCAGTAAAACTCCAATGTTTTTACCATGTAACAAAGATAATACAGCCATGGATACAGCTCTTCTTATATGAAATAGAGTAGTGTCATGGAGTGGGATATTTACAAATATCATTAGTGATAGGGATCCAAAATTCACTTCAGCACTATGGAAAGATCTTCACCAATTATTTGGCACTAAGCTGTCTTTCTCTACAGCCTACCACCCACATACTGATGGTCTGGCTGAAAGGATAATCCAAACCTTAGAAGACAGGGTATGAAAATTTTGGGCATTTGGCCTTGAGCTCAAAGCTTGTGATGGATTCTCCCATGATTGGTGTACTCTGTTGCCAGCACTGGAATTAGCATATAAAACATCAATCCATGTCAGTACCAATCAAACGCCTTCTATACTAGAAAAAGGATGGAACCTCAAATTACCCAAGATTCCTTGCGGAAAGATGTGATTGAAATACATCCCACAGCTGCTAGCTTCAAAGGAATGCTAGACAAAGCTAGGAAGCATGCAGTAAGGTGCATGGAGGACTCTTTTGCATATGCTAAGGACAAATGGGATAAATCACATGCAATGCCAGATTTCAAAGTGGTGGACTTAGTTCTTGTATCCACCACTAACTTCAATAACATCAAAGGATGTAAAAAGCTGAAAGACTCCTTTGCAGGACCTTTTGTTATTAAAGCCCTCCATAGAGAAAATGCTGTTGAAGTACATTTATCTGAGGAACTTAGCAATAAGCATCCTACATTTCCAGTGAGCTTGATAAAGCCATATAAATCTAGTGATGCTGAAAACTTCCCCTTGAGGAATAAAGTTCCCCAAGTTATACCTCCTATGGAGTCATCTGGTAGTAGGAAAATTATCAAAGTTCTCAAAGAAAGGAAGTTGAGAACCAACAAAGTAAGGGAATACCTTGTTAGGTACAGTTACCCAGCTTGTGAAGATGAATGGTTGTCAGGAAAAGACATACCTGAAGCTACTAAAGCTCTCAGAAGGTCCAGGCACACTATAAATAACAATATTACAAAGTAATATTCTTTTTTAGGGGGAGGGAATGTGAGCCTTAGAGGTAATTTCATATACCCAAAAGACCACAAAAGATAAATTAGGATACAAATATAAATAAAAAAAATTATTTATATTATAAAAATAAAACTTTAAATATCAATAAAAATTTATATTTTAAAATCAAAATTTAATTATAATTTAAAAATAAAATTACAATGAAATTTAAAATTATGAAATCATATTTTTACTTGTAAAAATCAAGTAAAAATGAATTCTTAATAAAAATTGTGAAATTAAAATATTTTTGGTAAAAGTTCATATAAGATATATTATAACTTGTTATCCAATAAATAAACATAAATAAATTATCACACCATTGGATTCCTCATACAAAAGAAAGTGGGTTCATCTCTGGATGAACTTTCTGTAACTCAACTCTAAATAAGCTTAAATTAAGTTTTTAGTATTTTCAATACAAAAATTGAAAATCCTCAAAACTTTAATTTAATTCACACCACATGTGGTGTTAACCATCAATATTTGTGTTAAAATTGAGGTGTTGTGTTTAATTTAGAAGTTGTGAGGAATTGAAGTATTTTCAATTGAATTCAATTGAAATGTCAAAATGTGTGCGTGTATTACATAAGTGAACTTTGATTTACATATGTGGTATCAATTATTGCTGTATTGTACTGTACAATTCAATTCAATTACATATGTAAATTGTTCAAATTAGGATAACACGATCACATTTTATTAGAATATGCTTGTAAAAATTATTTGCCATGTAACTACAAGTCTACACTGCGCGCGTATGATGTGCCACAGTTTTCTAGTTGTCACTTAAATAATGCTCTCTGGCCCTAACGGAACTCCTTTCCTCACCTCTCACTATTTGGAGGTGACGGAACTGGAACTGACCGGTGAGCAAGCTTTGCTACAATCGGGCCCCTCTTATTAGGTAATGCATACCTCTCACTATTTGGAGATGACGGTGTGGGATTAAAATGAGGCAGTACCTGGAGGGGGAAATCACAGGTAACTAGTTTTGAATTGCTAATAACTCCTGTAACCAAGGGTGGCAAGGGTGTATTGCCTGCCCCTCCTAAAATACTGAACAAAATCTTCCTTGGAGCTCACAAACCAAAATAAAATTATTAAGTGGCTTTACAACTGCAGAAGACAAAATTCAGCAGTCTCAGATCAGACCTATTCAATAAATAATATGAAAAATAATGTCAGTAATTTGGTTAATTTTTAGATTTAATGAAATACTTGTCTGTTTTAATTTTAATCTTTTTCGTTAAATTGAGGTGAGTGGTTTCTTCTTGGTGATAAAATTTTTGTAAGATGAGTTATTTAAGGTGTTCAGAAAAATTTGGTGAGTGTTGGTAAAGGTAATTTTTTTGTTAAGGTATAGTTATAATAGAGTAAATAATTTTTTAAAGGTTTGTTATTCTTTTTTTAAGAGTGTTAATAATGAGATAAAATAGTATTTGTTAAATTTAAGAGGTAAGATTCTTTGATATTGGATTTTTGTAAAGGGGTAAGTAACTTTTAAGTCTTGATAATTGATGTTAATTTACTGGATAAAATATTTTAATAGACTAGTAACCCTATTATTGGGTACTGGATATTTTTTATTTTTATTTTAACAATGATAAGATTCCACTGAGCTTAGCTACTGGGAAATCTTTAACACTTTACTTCCACTGAGCTTAGCTACTGGGCAAGTAATTTTACTATAATATACTGGACTACCTCCCAGATGAGGGATGACTTATTCCTGTGCTTGTAATGTGCAGAGGATATATTGTGCATGGGGGGGATTTTGAGATTTGGGGGAGAGAGCCCCTCTATTTATACCTTTTGGGAGCCCAGAGGGCCCTCCATGGGAGCTGTCTTTTTTCACTTTAATTCCTCTTGATTTCATCATGTGACTCCATTTTTGGTGAGGACCTTTCTTGCATGGGTCAGGTGATTTAAGGTTTGGTGATAATTTTCTTCTGCACAGCCTCCATTTATCACATGATTGTCTTTTGGTGAACTAATTATGATGTGATATTCTTGAATTTTCCTTGCATACATGAGGTGATTAAATTTTGGCTTGTAATTCCTTTGCATATGCCCTATTTTAGTTTTGGTAGAAGTGGCTGTGTAATTTATGCAGGTGTCATGGTTGTTTTTCTTCTTTTTGAACTTTAAAATGAGGTCAGGTGATAATTTCTTGCACTGATGAATTTACTGTGATGTATGAGATGATGTGATTTTTTGAGTTTGACACATGCTGTGCATATTCATATGGTTGAGATTTAATTAGAATTGTGTACTGCATGCAGCCTGTTGTAACTAGCTTTGGTTTGCATGAGGTGATGAGTGGTGTAAATAATTATGATTCTGTTTCAAGGTTTTAAGTGGGGTTACGGAGGATATAAGATAAGGTACTCCTGTGGCTGTGTTATAAATGACTTGCAGGAATTCCATGGAGTTGAGCTTTGCATCATGTGATTTTGAATGCAAGTTGGCTGTGTAGCTAATGCATGTGTAATTTTCTTGCTGCATGAGTCCTGTGGCTGTAAGGGGGTGTAATTTAAAGGGTGGTACCTTGTTTGTTGTAACTAGTTTACTATATGTAACTTGATTTTTACATATGCATAATGAAATTGAATAATTTATTTAAACACATACACTGCCCTTTGGTGCCTGTGCAATGGTTTTATGAGTTAAATCCAGCTTCTTGCCGTAAAATTGACCTTTTGGGTGTAAATTTGAGTGTAAGTCTGCCTGTAGGCTGGATTTACTGCTGTTATGGGGTACTATGAGCTTGAGCCTGGTGAAAAAAATAATGGTATGGAATACCACATCCCCCTCTCCATTTAATGCTGTCCCCAGCATTCCAGGTGAGAGCTTCCTAATCTTCATCTGATTCTGTGGTCTCCTCTAATACCTCTTCCTCATTTATTGATTCATCTTCTTCACTTTGTTCTTCTTCTGTGTCTTCTTTTGTGTTTATCAACTTTCCTCTTGGGTAGAACCTCTTTACTTGAGATGCTGAAAATCTTCTTGCTAATTCTGTTCCATCAAGTTCCTCAAGTTCATATGGTCCATTGTTTATTTGTTTGATTACTCTGTAGGGTCCATTCCATTTGTTTTTGAAAAGTAGTCCCCAATTAGTTTCTATTGCTTTGTTGTAAACCAGAACCAGATCTCCTGGATTGAGTGGTGATCTTAGTTGGTGTGCCATTCTTCTATCCGAATATTTCATTGAGTCCTTGATTTTTTGAGTTTTTCTGCTGCTTTTCTTCTCATCTCTTCTTTTCCTTCCAACTGTTTGGCTCTGGCTTCCAGTAATTCCTCAGTTGTGGATATTTTATGCCATTCTACTGCTAAAAATGTTTTTGTTTCAATGTCAATTGGTAATACTGGTAGTTGTCCAAATTGGAGTTCATATGGTGAGAAACCAGTTGTCCTTTTAGTTGAGATTCTGTCAGCCAATGTAACCAAAGGTAGATATTTTTTCCATTTTCCTCCATTTTCTCCACACATCTTGATTAATGCATCTTTGAGTTGCTTATGGCCCCTTTCAACCATTCCTTGAGACTCTGGGTAATAAGGTGTGGTGACTCTGATCCTTGATCCTGCTTTCTTTACTGCATCTTGAAGTTCTTTTCCAAACTCTGGCACCCCATCAACAGTTACTTCTTTTGGTGAGCCATACCTGCATATCCATTCTGAGGTGAACCATTCTGCAACTACTTTTGCTGTTAATTTGACTAGTCCAACTGTTTCTGGCCATCCTGAAAAATCATCTCTGGCCACAACCATATACTTCCATCTTCCAGATTTGATATGGACTGCATCCATACTGACTATTTCAAAGATTGTTGATGTTGCTGTAGATTTTCCTTGTTCTCTTTGTAAGTTTTGACTTCTCTTTTGGCAGGCTAGGCAAGATTGAACCCATTTCTTGACTGATTTCTTCATTCCTTCCCACCAAAATCTTGCTTTAATTCTTCTGCAAGTTTCATTTTCCCCTCTGTGGCCCATGTCTTCATGAAGTGACTTTAAAATGTAGCTTTGAACTTCTTGACTTGATATCACCAATTGAGGGTTTGGGTTATTTCTTCTTTTAAGCTGGCCATCTTCCAAGAAAAAGTTGGGTGACCTTCTTGTGATCCTTCTAAATTCTTCTTCTTTGCTTGATTGTGGTTTTTTCATTGTACTTAAGTATTCTTGCATTCTCTTCCAAAATCCTTCTTGTTTGGTTGGTACTTGTACTCCTGAAAAATGGAGTGAATTTACATTCTTGGCCCCAAATCCAGGGTGTGGCTTGATCCAATCTTCTTCTTCATCAAATTCTTGTGCATCTTCATCTTCTTCTTCTGAGTTTTTTGGTCTTCTGGATAGCCCATCTGGCATAGTGAAGTTTTTCCCTGGTTTGTGTACCAAATCAAAGGGAAATAGTTGAATGAAAGCCACCCATCTTGTCATGGGGGCATTGGGTAAGCAAGGGGTGTTGATCATTTCAATTAAAGCCTTGGCATCAACCTGTAATTCAAAATGTTGTCCCCAAAGTATGGTTTGTAGCTTCTTGAGAATTCTTGCAACTCCACAGAGTTCCAATTTGGGTTGTGAGTATTTTGATTCCAATTTTGAAAAAGTTATTGATTCATATAATACTGGTCTGTCCTTTCCTTCTTTGTCTTCTTGAGTGAGTACTGCTCCTGCAGCAATGTAACTTGAATCTACTGCTAGCTTAATTTTTCCCGCTCCTTTGTCATAATACAATTTCTTAAGAGTTATTTCTTCTCCAACTATTCTTCTGAGCTTATGGAAATCTTCTTCACATTTTTGATCCCAATCCCAGTCAACATCTTCTCTGGTGAGCCTCCTCAGTGGTGATGCAACTTGTGAGAAGTTTTCAATAAACATCCTTACATAAGCACAAAGACCAAGAAATCCCCTTATTTCCTTCTTGTTAAGAGTTGTTGGCCAATTTTGAATCTTGTTGATCTTTTGTTTTGAGATTGTTCTTCCTTTGAATGATACAACATGCCCTACTATGTCTAAAGCTGGGACACAGCATGCAAACTTTGATCCTGAGATAGTAATTCCTGCTTCTTCAATTCTGAATAAAATCCTTTCTAATGTTATGGCATATTCCCATATAAATCTTCTTATTGAGGGGTTTTCTGGTAGTGTTTCTTGGTTGTAAAGTGATCTTGGTCCTTTTATTCCTCCTTCATCAATAAATATTCCTACACTTTCTGGTATTTCTTCTTGGAGTATCCAGGTCATTTGGGCTTGGTATACTGCTACTGAGTTGGTGGCTCCTTGGGGTAGTCTTGTGAGTTGCATCCTTCCAAGGGGTGTTTCAAAAGTGGTGAGGGGTCTTGTAGTGACATCTAATTCTCTTTCATCATATCCTCCCATGATGTCTCCTAGTCCATAGCATGCTCTTCCTGCAAATGCATCTACAAATTCTTCAATATGAGGTGGTAAGCCAGCATCCTTGATGGTGACTTTGTTGAGTTCTTGAAGGTCATGGACAATTCTGAGTTTCCCATTTGATTTGGCCACACAAAAGATTGGGCTTGTGTAGCTTGAGGTGGATTGCTCATAGAGTCCAGTCCTGATTCTTTCTCTGATTAGTTCAGTAAACTGAGGTAAAATTGATTTGGGAATGGGAATTGGCTTCTTCTGCCAAGGTTCATGAGGTATTACTGGTATCTTGTAAGGTTTTCCATATGAGTGTTTGAGTAATCCTCTTTCTTCTTCACAGAAAGCTATTGCTTTTTCCCTTAAGGTAATAACATTTTTGAGTAAATTGATTTCTTCATTTGATAACCATCCTGGTGGGCCAAAATTGACTGCTTGGAGTCTTTCATGGGTGACCTTGAAGGTTTCTTGAAATATAGGTGGATTTGGTGATAAGGGTGTTTCATAAGGATCCCTTGACAAAGGTGGTCTTTCCAAAGGTGGGTTAAGGTCTTGAGGCATTGGCTCATTGACTGGTCTCACCTTCTTCAGGACTGATTTGTATTTGGCTGCTAAAATTTGGTGATCCATTCTCAATTAGTTATTATTATTATTTTATTTATTTATTTATTTATTTATTTTTTATTTTTATTTTTTTATTTATTTTTTTTAATTATTTCTAAGAATTTGTTAGTGCCCTGAAATATTGAGTTCTTCACACTTCTTCTTTCTTCCTTCTTCCATAAATAAATGTAGTTTAAGGTCATACAGGACCTACAACTAGGTGTGTAACCCCTGTATATTAGGTATACAAGTCCTGCAGTTTAAGTCATGCAAGGACCTCCTGGCCTAATCCAAGGGCTTATCTTGATTCTTGAGCTCCTTTGGGCTTGATTTTGGATTCCACTTGACTCTTGTTTTATTCTTCAATCTTCATGATTCCCACTTGATGAAAGATTCTTCTGGTTGTTTTATTTCTTGATGAGGAATCTTCTTGTCTTAATTTCTGGCTTGGGAATCCACTTTGCTCATTCTGGCCAATTTGATAATGATAAACACCTGTGAAACCCCTTGTTCCTGTTACACAAAGGGAGCAGTTTATTGTCATGCTGAGGACAAAAATGGTCCTTCAGCACTTCTCCTGACTAGGACAATCCCCTCCAGCTTCTTGGCTGTTATTTTTTTATACGTTTCCCTGCCCAAGTCCACAGGGGAAGCAGTTTACTGTCATGCTGAGGACCTCCTGAGTCTTCAATCTTCTTTAAAATCCCAAGGGCAATTTGAGTTGAGTGTTTTACATCATCCTGTTGGTCCTTCATGTTGAGTGAGTCCTGAGTCCATAATTAATCCAGTGAGTCAACCTTCAGTCCATAAATCCTGACCACTTATTCTTGAATTCCAAATGAGTTTCAATCCAGAATCAAAGAAGTGTCCAAGGTCTTGTGTTGTCCAGAGGTCAATCCATAAGGAACTCCTGTTTTTCTTAATAAATAATCTTCTTCATTTTCAGTATTGTGAATAATTTCCCTATGATAAATTGTTTCCAAATTCTCTTGCTATTTCTTAAAAATAATGTATGTCCTTTTGTTCTTTTGTATTCCTGAATTACACCTGTTATAAAGAAATGAAAAAAATAAAAAATTGTAATAATAAGGTGATTTGAAAATTGATCTTAATATTAATTTATTGATAAATATTGTTTAATAATATTTGTTTGGATGAGGGCCCCCCTCTCCATTTAAAAATCTTGAGTTGGTTTTCAAATTTGAAGAGGATATATCCTCATTCCCCCAAAACTTCCACTATAAGGGATAGTGTAAGAAATAAGTTTATCCACCCCTTATTTTTTATAGTGATTTTGATAAGGATAAATAATGATGCATAAGATTTACATAATTTTATTTTGATGATGATTCAATAATAAGTTGCTTTTTTTTTTTTTTTTTTTTTTTTTTAATGTGAGTATAAAATAACCATTAAGTGAGATATCTGAGTAAAAATCAAATTTCAAAAGAAATGATCCTGAATCACAATCAAGATCATGGAACTGTTTGGTTGAAGGTGGTAATTTGTGCCAATCAGTAAAAATTGGTGCTCTTGAGAGGTTTTATAATTAATATGACATAATTGAATGATCATAATTTGAGTCCTTTAATCATATAATGACCCTTATGATGCCACAACTCTTCCTTTTTGGAATCATCATTGTGACTCAGACTTTATTTCAAGTCCATCCCCTTTATGGTTCAGATTTTCTGTTACCCATAAATACATTTGAGCTGTTAAAGAAATATAAACAGTGAAATTGAAAATTTGTACAATTTTAAAAAACTCTTGTTTGCTTTTGGGGGGCTTTTCAATTCCTTTTGGAATAAATAGCACATTGAGGTGTTATTAATATGTAAATTCCCCAAATTATGTCATCAATTTATGAGTTTTTTAATATAAATAGCTCCATTAGAGTTCAATTAATGCCTTCATGGCACAAATACTTCTTCTTTTCAAACAAGTTCCAATTACTTTCTTGTAATTGAAGAAATATTTCAAATGAATTGATCTTTTTTTTTTTTTTTAATTAATTATTTTTATTTTTATTTTTTTTTTTTTGAGTGGAAAAAATATTGAGCCAACTTAATGGCTCTTAAAGTAATACTAGAAGAAAAAATATGATGAAGATAAAAAATAATATTTTTGAGAACTTGACTGGGATATGCCCCTCATTCTCAGGTAAAATAAATAAATAGTTGAATTTTGGGATAAAAAATAAGATAAAAATAAAAATAAAAAAAATATGTTCAAAAGCTTAAGTCAGTATATCTTTCCAATTCTTTTTTTTTATAATGACCTAAAATTATAAAGTAAAAAAAATAAAGTAAAATAAAACCTCAGGTAGTTTATAGTCTTGCCTAGGACTTATCCTCCTTTGATAGTCCTTGTTCAATCTTTTTGAATATTTTAAATATGCAGTTTATGGTCTTGCCAAGGACCATTGGTTAATTTTTCTTTCATTTTTTTTGAGTCCTTGTTGAGAATTTTAGTGGTGGGCAGTTTATGGTCTTGCCAAGGACCATTGGTTCATTGTTTTGTTGATAGCTGCTTTATTTCTTGTTGATACTTTTGGTTTTGATTTATGTTCAAAGCCAAGTTGAAAATTGAATTAAACAGTTTATAGTCTTATTTAGGACAAATTTTCATTGTAAAAGCATTTTCTTAATCTTAAAGAAAATCCTGAAAGTGTTCTTAATGTTGTATACCTGTAAAATACAAATCAAATATGTTAGTATAGTTACTGTTCAACATAAAAGCATAAAAGATAAAATAGCAGTTTCAAGCCTTGCTTAGGGCTCCCTTTTTTTGTGATTGGTAGCCCTAAAAATAATAGAGTAAGCACAAAAAATCAAAATATAAAAATTTAAAACAAGCAGTTTATAGCCATACTGAGGGCTCTCTTTGTTATTTATAGCCCTGTAGCCCATCAAAAATGAAATATGTCAGTTTGATTTAATAACCAATATAAAAAGAGCAAATGAAAGAAAATTCCAGCAGTTTAATGTCTTGCTGAGGACATTTATGTTATTTTTTTTATCCCTGTAACATAAAAAAATTAATAAACTAAATTCAATCAATTAAATAAGCAAAACCAGAAGTTTAAAGCCATGCTGAGGGCTTTTTTGTTTAATTAAATTATTTCAAAGCCCTGTAAAAAAATAGAAAATCATTTTAAGTAAAATAAACATCCAGAACATAAAAAATGAAAGCAGAAACCAGCAGTTTAATGTCTTGCTGAGAACATTTATTGTTTATTTTTTGTAGCCCTGTAACACACCAAAAGGAAGTATGTCAGTTTAATAGATCATCAAAAATAAAGTAAGAATGAAGAATAAAATAAAATAAGCAGTTTATAGCCATACTGAGGGCTCTTTTGTTGTTTGTAGCCTGTTTTTTTTTTTTTTTTTTTTTTTTTTTGCTTCTCTTGTTTCTCATTAAAATATACCTGTATCAAAAATAAAAAGATAATTTTAGCATTGATAGAGGAAAGAAGAATTAAATAATAAAAAGTCAAACCAAGCAGTTTTAAGCCATGCTGAGGGCTTTTCTTTTTATTTATTTATTTATTTTTAATTTAGAAAAAAAATCAATCAAAAGAAAAAACATCAGTAATATTCAGCTTTAATAAAAAAATAGAAAATAAACAGTTTTAAGTCTTGTTCAGGACTTATGTTGTTTTTAAGTTCTTTTATCTGTAGCAATGATTAAAAAATAAACAAAATGAATAACAATGGTTAGTCAACTAATGTAGTCATGATAAAAAAATGAAAATTCAGCAGTTTATAGCCATGCTGAGGGCTTTTTTTTGTTTGTAGCCCTGTAGCATGAAAAAAAGAATTAATAAACTAAATTAAGTGAGATAAATAACAAAACCAGCAGTTCAAAGCCATTCTGAGGGCTTTTGTTGTTATTTATTATTATTATTTTTGTTTGTAGCCTTGTTTCTTCATAAAAAAAAAAAAAAAACATGGTTAGTCAAATTAATTAACTCATGATAATAAATGAAATTAAGCAGTTTTTAAGCTATGCTGAGGGCTTTTTGTTTATATTATTTCCTCTAATTATCAAACTGAAGGGAAAATCAGTAAAAAAAAACATAAGAAATAAAATTTGAGCAGTTTAATGCCTTTCTCAGGGCATTTTTTTGTTATTTATAGCCCTGTAGCACATAAAAATAAAATATGTCAGCTTCATGCAATACTAGGGAGAAAATGAAAAAGATTCCAGCAGTTTAATGTCTTGCTGAGGACATGTTTTGTTCATTTTTATTGTAAAGCCATTTTGTTATATATATATATTTATTGATTCATATATAAAAAAGCTGTCAAAACAAAAAATATTTTAGTAAAAAAAAAAAAGAAATTTGATAAATGATAAAAGTGAGAGTGAGCAGTTTAAGGCCTTGCTCAGGGCCTTTTTTTTATTTATTTATTTTAAAACCCTGTTCAGAATCAAATGATAAATGTCAGTAGAAAGTTCAATTGTAAATGAATAAAATTATGAAATGAAAATTAATGCAGAGAACAAGGTCAACAGCAGTATTATGCCATGCTTATGAAATTCTGTTATTTTGTTTTGAGCAAATATTAAAAATAAATAAATTGGTATTCTGTGTCAATTGAAAGGTTCATTTAAAAGACCCTAACACCTGCTACCATGCTTTGGGTGGGTTTTTTCCATTTCTTATCTTTTTGAAAAGCACTTTATGGTGCTATTAACCACTTGGTGTGGTTTATCCTCTACTAGAATGTCGTGCAGTATATTTTGTTAATGAAGATAGAGGCTCAGCCCTGTAAATCTCCTCAGAATTCTTTTGGTTGGGGTGTTGTAGTCTTAATGGGTGTTATTAACCCCTAATTGAAGCTTTAAAATACTTCGGGTGACTATTTCTTACTTGCAGAGACAGTTAGATGGGTCGTACTACCCACCCCTACCTTGTGTAAAATAGAATCAGGTGAGCTTTTCTTTTCTTTGTAATTTAATTATTTTTTAACAGAAAAAATGAGCAAAGAGATTAGTCACTCATTCCTAAGCTCTAAATTGATTCGAGCTGATTAAGGGGGGGGGCCTTTCTGGCCATCAAAATTCAATCGGCTGGCTTCTTTTCTAGTGGAACTAGGTTAAAAGCCAATCGGGTTGGTTGTTTTTGTTTCGGGTGGGTGCTATGATATGTTCAAATTGCATCGGACTGGGGTGTTGGGATGATCCAGGTCTTTCCACCCTTCTGCTGTGTAGAAGCAGTTCAGGTGAGTTCCTTTTTGCATCTGATCTCCTTGAAAAGCACTTTCTTGTGCGTTAAACCATTTCGGGTGGCTTATTTTTTTTTGTTTTGCTTGTTTTCGTACCTTAAACCTTTCCTTTACTTGTGATTCAGTCGGGTTAGGTGCTTTATTTTAAAGTGCTCAATATTTGATCAGGTGAGCTTTGTTTTTTTGTTGAGGTGGCCAGGACACTCCTATACTACCTTAGACAAGTTCGTTTGGCTGATTAAATATAAGGCATGATTACTCTTCCTGTAAGGCTTCACACCTCATCGGGTGATCGTATTTTGGGCTGTTACAGGTGCTATTACACATTGATAGTGCTTTGAAGGAGGTCGCGTGGCTTCGTTTGTGGTGAATTGGTGCTTTAGCACTCTATATGATACAGGATCTAAGTCGAGTGTAGCATTCTTGGTTGTTGGAGCATTGCCCTGTTGAACAGTGCTTTTCTCTTTTATTGTTCATCGTTTGAGTGTTTTATATTCAAAATTTACTTTTATATGAAAAAGTAAATTGCTTTGTTACTGTAGCTTTGACTTCACTGCACTTTTCAATATGAAGAGGAGCGGTCCTCTCTCTTTTTTTTTTTTTTTTTTTTTTGTAGCTTAAAAAAAATCATACTTTTATCATCATCGTCACCACTACTTCTGCTGTATTTCACTGTACAGTAGCTTGATTTGCACTGCGTTGGGTTTTCTTCGAGCGGTGTTTGGATGTGATCATAACAAATTTGGAGATGTATCGTATTGCTGTAATCCCACACTTTATCCATTCCACTTCTGGTATTGGGTGTAGGGCGGAAGAATACGAGTAAAATAAGCGATTATCTCCAACTTGTACTATACCTACCATGGTGTTAAATGCCCAGTCCAAGTCACGCAAGTGGCTTGGAGGTTGAACGTTGATCAATTTATTTATTCATTATTATTATTTTTTAGAATGACATTCTCCTCCGAAAGAGTTTTCATCATTAGATTCTTCTTAGTTTCGTTATCGGAGTGCAGGTTTGTTTGCTACTTCAGGAAAAAAAAGAATCTCGCTCCTCTTTCGTTCTCTTTCAGCACCCAATGGTTGATGGACTAACGTCGGGACTGCTAACGGTCGATTCCTCTCATGCTCTTTTCTTCCTTTTCAGAGCACTAAGTTGATTCGATGGTGAGGATGAAGTAGAAGTGCTGAATCTTGTTTTCTAGATAAAAGGATCAAGAAACCAGCATTGGTTTTTTCTTCATCCAGCCAATCAATCCAATAGTGTTTTATTTCTCCCATCAATCCTTGGTATGTTTTAGTACTCCCTTTCTAGAGAGTTTCTTTTTATATTTTTTGTTTTTTTTTCTGAATTATGAATTTTTTTTATATGCTGTCAGAATCACTATGAGCTCTCATGATGTCGGCTTTGCGGCGGATTTCTTTAATGCATTTTGTCCGTTTACCACCGAGGAGCTAGAGGACCTCGTGCTTGGCATTCCTCCAACCAACAGGTTGAGGAAGTCGGTATGGGAATGGCTCACTGCCAATGGCCCTTATCCAACGTTCCCTCCATCACCACCAGCACTTGGTGATCTCTCAAGCGCACCCACTGGCTCTTCCGATCATCGCGAACCTACTCCCACTGCGGCTTCAGCCTTCTATTCCTTCTTGAATGGGGAGGTTGATCCAAGGCTCTTGGATCCTCAACCAACCTCATCTCTTTATTCCAAAAGCGCTCCAAAAGGGCCCTACTTTCTTCGCCCTCGTAATACTTTAGGTCGTGTAATTTACCCTTCCAAATGAAGCAAGTCATAGGGTAAGTTTGTACTTGTTCTTATTATTATTATTTTATTTTTTATTTTTTTATATATCTATTGATTTTTTTTTTTTATTATATTTTTTTATATATATTATTTTGGTTATTATTAGTAAAAAGTTTGCTACTTAGCTTGTTGTAGCACCTTGTTAGGCCTCCTGTACTTGAAATGAAGAGGCTATGTCTTCAGTTACTTCATCTCTATTATTTATTTATTATTTTTTTATTTTTTTTTTTTTTTTAAAAAAAAATAAAATAAAATAAAAACTTACTTTCTGTGAGGATCAAATTCAAAATGAAATGAGGTCAGTGCAAATAATCAAAATAAATAAAAAATAAAAATGAAAAAAGAAGAAAAGTAAAATAAAATAAAATAAGGATAAAAATAAGAATAAAATAAAGTAGGAATTAAAACAAAGTAAATAAAATAAATAAATAAAATAAGATAAAATAAAAAATAACAAATAAATTAAAATAAAAATAATAAACCAATCAAATAGAGGTAAAGGAGGTCAGTAAGCTAAGAATCTCTTCTTTTATATATATATATATATATATATATATATATTATTTTATTTTATTTTATTTTATTTTTATATATATATTTTTTTTTTATCATCTACTGATATAGAATCAATTGAAACTAATTGTTTTTATTTTCTTTTTTTTCTTTTTTTTTTTCAAATTTTGAACAATAAAATGAAATAAAAAATAAAATAAGAAATACAATAAATAAATAAATAAATATAATTATAAGACAAAACCCTTGATATTAGGTAAGCTTATTTTATATTTATTGCTTCAAATCTTTTATGAATTGAAGCTTATTTTTTGAATTTTTTTATTTTTTATTTTTATTTCTTTCTTTTTTGTTAATATGAAAGAAAATCTTCCTTGTAAAAAAGAAACATAAAATAGTAAAATATATAAAAAAATGGAGATAAATAATGATACTATCAATGGAAATAGGATGGATGATTAATCAAGAAATTAGGACTTAGCAGGTGATGTTCCTTCTAATTTTTTCCTTTGGCCAAGTATCTTCTTCACTAATGCTTGTTTGAGAACTCTTCCTCCCCTCCATTTCTCTCCTTTTAGACTTTTAAACAAGTAGTCTTGACAGAAAGAATTCCATTCTTCTGTATTCAATTTAGTTGCACCAACTCTCAGGGTGAATATTGTTGGTATAAGGGTTTCTTCCCAGTGGCAGTCCCAGGTTGAGTTTTTAATAAAATAATTTCTTGAGATCTTGCTGATTTTCCCATTTTTGATTTCAAAATCCTGGAGGTTGAACCAGTCTTGACCTTCCCAGGTCCTCCAAAATAGTGATTTTCTGAGGTGTTCATCCATGTGAAGGATTTCATTCCAGTATGGATTTCCAAGGTTTCCTGCAATTCCGTCCCAGGTCAGTAATTCCAAGAATTCATATTTTGTAAGGTTGAATCCAGGTAATTCTTTCCATGGATGAGATATGAGAGTTTCTGATGGTGAGTTTTCTTTTTCAAAGATTTCCTCAAACTCAATGTATGGAAGGATTATTGTGGAGATATCTGGACAGGTTTCTGGTTTTGTTTGTAAGAACCATTCAGGATATTCACTTTCTTCTTGGGAATTATTGTAATTGGTCCAGACTTCTTTTTCTTCTACCCAGCTGATATTTGTGTCCTTTGACCAGGGATTCTCTTCAAGTAATGGGCATGATTCCATTTTTGATGGATTTGGTGGATTTTGAAGTGTTGATGGTAATAGGATTTGAAAATGTTATCAAGTTTATTTATAAAAATAGTTTGAGGGTAGGTATAATGGTTTTTGGGATGGTAATTTGGGTAAGAATTTGGATATTCCTCTTTGATAAGGCAGGAGGTCACTGCCTAGTGATTTTTGGTTTTGAGTGAAGGAAAATGGTGATTTTTGGTTGATAAGAATTAATTTTCCTCTTTGATAAGGCAGCAGGTCACTGCCTAGTGATGATATGATTTGGGTGAGTGAAATTGATGATTTTTTATTGATAAGAATTGATATCCCTCTTTGATAAGGCAGGAGGTCACTGCCTAGTGATCTTATGGTTAATTATTGTGTTTTTTATTGGTGAGTGGAATTATTGATTTGATTTGATGAGATTTGATATTCCTCTTTGATAAGGCAGGAGGTCACTGCCTAGTGATTAATTAAATTTGAATCTGACTTTTTTCTTTGATTTTTGATTTTTAGAGCTGTTATGTGTCTTCAAGATGGGCCTTGATGGTTTGAAATTTAATTGTTCAATTAATTCTTGAGTAATTTGATCATTGGTTTTGTCAGAAACCTCCAAAAATTTCAGCAATTCCTTGATTTCTTCAATTTCTTGGTTTCTTGATATTGATGAAGTATTCTTAAAGTGCCAAAGGTTTTCTTGAAATCTTCATCTTCTGGTGACCAATGAAGTTCTTCATTGATAATTGGGTCTTTGTTTATTAATTCTTCCCCATAGGATCCAGAAGTTGGTGAATTGGCCATGGTGAAGGTAATTGATATATTTTTTTTTGTCAGTTTTTTTTTTTTTTTTAATTTTTACCAAATAATTTGTTGATGAATTTCTTCTTTGTTAAGGCAGGAAGTCACTGCCCTTTGAGAGAAAAAAAAATGAAATAAATAAAAAAAGAAACTAATGATACATTTTATGGGTGATACTGATACATTTTAGAAAAGGAAATCTTGATTTTGTTGATTTATTTAAAGTTGAGCTCCCCCAGGTGGGAAAGGTGAGTGTCTGTTGAGTAATCTGGCCAAAATAAGATCTTTGAGGGCTTCCAAAAAGGCATTTCTTTCCTCAACTTCTTGTTCTGATGGAAATTCTGACCACCATAAGTTTTCATCAATGAATATATATCCATCTCCAACCCATTTCAGTCCTCCAGTTTGGTATGTTGATCCATTTAATCCAAGGTACCACTGGGCCCAAATTTGATTGAAGTAAAGTCCTCTTCTTGGTAGTGTGGCCATTTCAAATATTTCATCCCAAAGTTGATTTTCAAGGTTACCTTTAATTCCCTCTTCAGTTAATAAATCTAAGAATTGGATATTGTTCAAGTTTTCTCCTGGAAGGTGACATAAGTATTTATCTTCACATAAAATTTCTTGAGCTTCATCCTCATAAAGGTCTTCAAAGGTAATGTATGGCAGGTAAATGTAGTTGTATTGATTTTCTAAGATGGATTCTGTTTCATCATCTTCATTGGGAGGTTGTTGGATGAATTCAGGGTTTTCCAGTTGCCATTCATAAGGTTCTTCTTGGTTGTTCAATAGTCTGTCCAAGAAGTTGATATGGTATGTGTCTTTTAAATTTTTGTCTCTTTCTTCCATAATTTTAAGGTCTTTTTCAATGGCATTTATAATTTCTTCATCTGAGAGCTCATGGTGTTCACTGAATCTGACTTTTTTCTTTTTGGGTTTAGGGTTGAAAGGGTTTCCATATATTTTCTCATTTCCATCCACCAAAATTTGGAATGTTTCTTCCTTACTGTTAATTTGCTTGTAACTTATGTTGGGTAATTCATCTTCAGAGGTTGAGTCTTCAAATTGTCTTTTGAAGCTGTTTGGCCATTGGGTATTTTGTAAATCTTGACCGAATTCATCACTTTTTGGAGATATGGATAACTCTTGGGTCTTCTGGGTTAAATTGATTATGGTATTGTCTTTTTTTGCATTTTGAAACTTCTTTCCTGGGTTATTTCTGACCAATGTTGCCATATTGCATAAATCCTTCCTCTAGGTGGTCCAGTTTGCCATCCAAGTGCTTGAGGTTTGCATATTGGCATGCATAATCTTCTTCCATCAGGTTCTTGATAGCTCAGTATTTCTCCTTTTTTGTGAGAAAATTCTAGTCTGATACTGTTGTCTGCCAAGAAAGGTCTTCCAAGTACTGTATGGACAGATCCTTTAGCAATGAAAAAGTGGATTTGAGTTTCTTCACCTGAAGCCAAAATGATTGGAGCAAATTCTGATAGTGCCACCAATGAAGTAGTATGGCCTCCAATTCCTCTGAGGTTCATGTTAAGATTTCTTGTTGTGAGTGAGGCTTTGATTGCTACTTCTTCTGGTATAATTTTGAGTTCTGCTCCAGTGTCCACTAATGCTCTGATAGGATATTCTTCCTTTCCAATAAAGATTTCCATAAATCCCAAAGGACAGGCATAATGAATCTTGGTCTTTGGTATTTCTTTGAATCCAAATGATAATAACCTTTCTTGAAGATCCATTGAGTTGAGTGATTTAATCTTTTCCTTGTCTTTTTCTGATAATTCTTGTAATTTATGGACAAGATTGGGTGACATCCTCAAAATTTCTTCAATGGTGAGGTTGATTTTTTGTTGCATAATTTTTTTGATAATTTTATCAATTTCCAATTTAGTTTCAACTTGTTTCTTTTGAGGTTTTCTGAGCTTCTTTTCTTCTTTTGGAATTTCCTCATCTTCATTCTTATTGGCAATATTTTCAATTTCCTCCTCAGGTTGGTCTGGTCTTGGAATATTTGAATTTTGGAATTTGGTGGGAATTATCACTCTTTCTTCCTCTTTTTCTTCTTCAATGTAAGTTCCTGGAATAGCTGTTTTCTTCTTTGGCTCTTGATTTTGGGATTGTCTTTCCATTCTTTGTTTTGTCTGTCTTAGTCCAATATGTGATTCAAAGGGGTCATTGGCTGAGGAAATGGTAGGTGGTTTCCAATTTGACCATTCTTCAACATGAGCAATTGAGGTTGTTTTATCATCTGATTTCCTTTCAGTGGGCTTAATCTCTTCTTCTGACTTTGGTTTGACAGTAGGCTTCTCCATAAATTTCTTGTTGAGTTCTGCTTGTTCTTTTGCAAAAGCTCTGACTATGTTTTTGGCACTTTCATTTCCTTCCATAGGTACTCTCTGATAATTGGGGAAGAGGTAAGATGCTCCTTGGGTTCTGACAATTCTTCTGTCCAAATCTTCAGCAAGGTGAGTGCATCTAGTTGCTGAATATCCTTCTTCCTTGCAGTAAGCACATTTCATTGGTGGTCTTGGAGCCATTTGAGCTGGTATGTAAGGTTGATAACTGGATGAAAATGGTGGTAAAGGATTCCTTGGCCTATATGGCTGATTATTTTGAGGTAATCTTTCCTCTTGATTGTTGTTCCAATTCCTTCTTGGTGGATTAACTGCTTCTGAAAGGGTTTTGAGTTGATTTAAAACTTCTTTAACTGATTCTTTTCCCTCATTTCTTGGTTGAGGTTCTGGTTGTGGAGGATTTTTGATCTTTTGGGTGAGTTCTTTTACTTGTTTTAAAACTTCATCCCAGCTTTCATCCTCAAATCTTGTTTTCTTTTCTGGAGGTTTTGGTTTAGAAAATTCCTTTTGTTGAATAAGTACCTTGGCCTCCAAGTCTTGTTCAATGTATAATTTCAAAATATCCAATCTTGGAATGATGTAACCTCCATCCAAGGCTTGAACCATAGCTCTGTCTTTGATAATTTCTTTGTAAATTGATTCTTGAACACTAGTGGAAAGGCTGGCCAATATTTCCTGGTTATGATTGATATCACCTTGGATATATTGGTATCTTTTGAGGTAAGTGATGATTGCTTCATATTCCCCAATGAATTTTCTGTATTGTGTCATGTTCCTTATTCCACCTTCTTGTTGAGTTTTTGTGAAGAATTCAGTGATTGAGGATAATCTGTATCTTCTTTCAGGTGAGACTGTTCCCCATCTTCTTTTCATATCTACTTTCAATTGATCCCAATCAGCTGTTTCATATCCTGGCATTCCTTCAATATGATAACTGATTTCTTCATCTTTTGTCCAAGATGCTATTTGTCTTGCAATGTCTCTTCCACTTGCTCCTTCAATTTCTGCAATATTTTCAACTTTCTTGATGAATCTCTCAACATTCTTTCCATCAAACCACAGATTATAGTCCTTGGCTCTGATTTTTACTATTGGAGTAGTATTTCTTGGAATTTCTTGATGTAATGGAGTTGGGATTTGGGAAGAAATGTTGACTCTTCTTGGTAAGGTACTTGGTCTTTGTTCTGTATAAGGTGTTGATGTGGCCATGGGTCTAGGATAAGGTGAAGGTGATCCATGCTGCCTGAATGATCTTGGAAGGGTGGTTTGTTCTTCAAGTGGACTATTTTGTGGAGTATAACTTGATGATTTATTTTTGCCTTCCTTTTTGATTAGTGCTAGTAATTCTGCTTGCATTTCTAGCATCTTCTGCTGAAGTCTCTCTGTTGAAGACATTTCTTCCTGTCCTTCAACAGTTTCTTCATTAAAGTTTTCTTCCTGGATTTCTTCAATACTGCCAGGTAATTTTGATGATGAAGGTTTATCCATTTTTGATTTATTTATTTCTTCCTTTGATGTTGGTGTTGAGTTATTGATTTTACTTCTTTCAAGGAGATCAAGGAAAAATTTCTCCACAACCTTCAAGTCCCTTTTATTGGTTCTTGGTGTTGCAATTGGGAAATTAGAATATTTATTTGATTCCTCCCCTAGTTCTGTATCTTGCTTTGGTGGATAATAGTAGTGGTCAGAGTGAGTTGATGATTCAGATTTTTGAGATGATGGCTTTTGCTGATTTTGATTATTTGAATCCAGTTTTTTTTTTGTTGTAAAAGATATTCTGGAGTAGTTAAGTTTTTTTTTATTATTTTTTGTAATTTGATTGATTTTTATTGAAGTTGAGGTTAGTAGCCACTGTTGGGACACCAGATGTGGGAACTCCTCTTGTGTGGGATTAAAATGAGGCAGTACCTGGAGGGGGAAATCACAGGTAACTAGTTTTGAATTGCTAATAACTCCTGTAACCAAGGGTGGCAAGGGTGTATTGCCTGCCCCTCCTAAAATACTGAACAAAATCTTCCTTGGAGCTCACAAACCAAAATAAAATTAGTAAGTGGCTTTACAACTGCAGAAGACAAAATTCAGCAGTCTCAGATCAGACCTATTCAATAAATAATATGAAAAATAATGTCAGTAATTTGGTTAATTTTTAGATTTAATGAAATACTTGTCTGTTTTAATTTTAATCTTTTTGGTTAAATTGAGGTGAGTGGTTTCTTCTTGGTGATAAAATTTTTGTAAGATGAGTTATTTAAGGTGTTCAGAAAAATTTGGTGAGTGTTGGTAAAGGTAATTTTTTTGGTTAAGGTATAGTTATAATAGAGTAAATAATTTTTTAAAGGTTTGTTATTCTTTTTTTAAGAGTGTTAATAATGAGATAAAATAGTATTTGTTAAATTTAAGAGGTAAGATTCTTTGATATTGGATTTTTGTAAAGGGGTAAGTAAATTTTAAGTCTTGATAATTGATGTTAATTTACTGGATAAAATATTTTAATAGACTAGTAACCCTATTATTGGGTACTGGATATTTTTTATTTTTATTTTAACAATGATAAGATTCCACTGAGCTTAGCTACTGGGAAATCTTTAACACTTTACTTCCACTGAGCTTAGCTACTGGGCAAGTAATTTTACTATAATATACTGGACTACCTCCCAGATGAGGGATGACTTATTCCTGTGCTTGTAATGTGCAGAGGATATATTGTGCATGGGGGGGATTTTGAGATTTGGGGGAGAGAGCCCCTCTATTTATACCTTTTGGGAGCCCAGAGGGCCCTCCATGGGAGCTGTCTTTTTCCACTTTAATTCCTCTTGATTTCATCATGTGACTCCATTTTTGGTGAGGACCTTTCTTGCATGGGTCAGGTGATTTAAGGTTTGGTGATAATTTTCTTCTGCACAGCCTCCATTTATCACATGATTGTCTTTTGGTGAACTAATTATGATGTGATATTCTTGAATTTTCCTTGCATACATGAGGTGATTAAATTTTGGCTTGTAATTCCTTTGCATATGCCCTATTTCAGTTTTGGTAGAAGTGGCTGTGTAATTTATGCAGGTGTCATGGTTGTTTTTCTTCTTTTTGAACTTTAAAATGAGGTCAGGTGATAATTTCTTGCACTGATGAATTTACTGTGATGTATGAGATGATGTGATTTTTTGAGTTTGACACATGCTGTGCATATTCATATGGTTGAGATTTAATTAGAATTGTGTACTGCATGCAGCCTGTTGTAACTAGCTTTGGTTTGCATGAGGTGATGAGTGGTGTAAATAATTATGATTCTGTTTCAAGGTTTTAAGTGGGGTTACGGAGGATATAAGATAAGGTACTCCTGTGGCTGTGTTATAAATGACTTGCAGGAATTCCATGGAGTTGAGCTTTGCATCATGTGATTTTGAATGCAAGTTGGCTGTGTAGCTAATGCATGTGTAATTTTCTTGCTGCATGAGTCCTGTGGCTGTAAGGGGGTGTAATTTAAAGCGTGGTACCTTGTTTGTTGTAACTAGTTTACTATATGTAACTTGATTTTTACATATGCATAATGAAATTGAATAATTTATTTAAACACATACACTGCCCTTTGGTGCCTGTGCAATGGTTTTATGAGTTAAATCCAGCTTCTTGCCGTAAAATTGACCTTTTGGGTGTAAATTTGAGTGTAAGTCTGCCTGTAGGCCGGATTTACTGCTGTTATGGGGTACTATGAGCTTGAGCCTGGTGAAAAAAAAATGGTATGGAATACCACAACGGAACTGGAACTGACTGGTGAGCAAGCTTCGCTACAATTGGGCCCCTCTTATTAGGTTAAAAGCCCTGTCTCTACCGAGCTCCAGCAATAGGCCGCCTTGAACAATGTCAAGTTCCACCTGTTCAAAAAAAGCCGCCGATGCAAAGCCTCTCTCCAACGAGGAGGTATATTTGCTGCTTAATTCCCTACAATCAGAAATTTCTGCCTTAAAGTCGGCCAGAAAGTCCAACGCTGCAAATGGCTCTTTCTCCCCCACCGCAAGCCCTCTTGCCGTACTCACTGACCTTGCGGACGGTATCTTCTTCCTATGAACAGTTCATGCAGGAACCGCATAGGGCGGCAGACAGATCTCATCATCTCCAACCCGATGGATCGAGCTTTGCCAAGTGGGTTGCCAGCCTCAACAGAGTACTGTGCATTGCCCTCAACTTCGAACTCTTGGTCCATGACAACCCTTCTTTGCTTGCAAACAGGGCCATATCACATTCCATCGATGCAACAATCCCGCACAATTTTGCCTTATGCATTGGGGTCATCCCGGCACAAAAAATGGCAAAAGAATTTTTCGATGCCATCAAGAACAGGTGCTGCCCCGGTAATTGTTTTCAAGAATTGAGGGTGGTTTGCGAGTTGCTCGGCGTACTAATTGAGAATGGCCCCGGCCAACCCCAAGCCAACACCAGCATTATATTGAGCCTGCACAGGACCTTCGCCATGTTCATGAAGCTCAGTGTGGACGCCAATGAGCTGGAAGGTTTACTTGCATAGGCTGTGTGCCATGCACCCCCAAATCTTGGCCAGACGGCATTCTATCAACTGGTGACAGCGGCGATACTGGCAAAGGGCAAGGAGAAACCATTTTCGGCTTTCGTCAGCCAGGTTATCATGAACGCGTCACAAAAAATTACCGACTCCAACCACCGCCCTTCACCTTTCATTTATCATGTCTCTGAGTCTATGACACCAAAAACTCAGCCTCCATGCCCGCAATCCCCGTTCCTTCCCAAACCGTTCACAAGGACCAATGATGTACGCCATCCCTCTGAACACCTTGTTGACAGATTCGGGGGATCATGCTTCCATTGCAGGCGTACGGGGCATTGGCGGGCCGACTGCCCACATACCAAGGGTGTTTCCAACCCAAATCCTCGACCTCCTTCACTGGGGACATCCCATCCGATACGCCAGGGCACACCTGAACACCAATCTCACCAACTTCCAGCCACCCATTACCAGTGGGAGTGTATTTTGCAGGTGAAATTTGTTGAACACGACGCTTCCAATAGGGTACTTATTGATACCAGTGCGTCTATCCATCTGTCTGGTTCTCATCGTTTTGTTAGTGATATCCAAAACATCCCTCCCTTCTGCATTTTCTTTGCCAACTCAAACTCTTCTGTGTTGATCTCGCAGACGACGTCGCTTAGGATACTGGTCAAGAACGGTTTTGTGCTTATCCGCGACGTCCCTTTCTCCCAGAAGATCTCGGGGACAATACTTTATGTTGGGCAACTGTGCAGGGCAAGCATTATACCTCTTTTTAATGGGCTTTCCCGGTCACTTCTTGTATCAAAAGTGCTTGTAACCACCACCTTTGCCAATGATTGCTGGTGGATGGATGTTGTATGCGGGGAGGAGACCGATAGGTTGGCGGCTTTGTCCTCCTCCCCCTGCCTGTTTGAAATGAATCCAATCTCTTTACCAGCCTCTGTCTCGTTGAGCCCACGCGGATGGCACAATTGTCTAGGCCATGCATGCAATAAGTTTGTGATTTCATTCCTCAAACAACATGTGCCAAATTTTGATTTGAAGAAGTGGCAGACCTTCTATTGTGTGGTCTGCGCGAAGGCAAAAAGTACTCACCGTTTGGCGAGGGCCCACACCGACATAGCAAAAGAAAACCGCTTGACCTTCTGGTCTCGGATGTCATGGGACCTTTTGCGGACAATGCTCAAGGATTCTGTTATCTACTGACCATTCAAGACCACGTATCGACATACAGCATTGTCTACCCCCTCAAAGCACGTTCCAAAGCACCTGAAGCCATCCTGGATTCAATCAAGCAGCTACAGGTGTGACTTGGAGCTACTCCCAAGGTGTTGTGGACCAACAACGCGGGGGAATTCACCTCAACGTCCTTTACCAATGCCATTGCTAAGCTAGGTATCACCTTCTGTCCATCCCTCCCATACTCACCGCAAGAGAATGGTGAAGCGGAGTGCCTTAATCGGATGCTGGGGGACATGGCTAGGGCCATGATGATACAAAGCGACATGCCTCAACTGTTCTGGCAATTTGCCTATTCTTCGGCGGTATTCATGCACAACTGTCTACCAAATTTGCAATGTCTGAACTCATTGCCACATCAGGTATTATTTGGAATGCCACCATCTGTCACAACCCTATATCCCTTTGGTGCGGATGCGATTGTTCACATTCCTGCGGTAAGCCAATCAAACAAGCTTGCACCCAGGGGTATTGACTGCAAACTCCTCAAGCCCCTAATGTCAGGTGGCTGGCTGTTGTGGGAGCCGAGTACCAACAAAATGGTTCAATAGGTGAGTGTCATATTCCCAAAGCTTCAACTATCCTTGAAATCGCCAGACCCTACAGCCAAGGGGTCGCTGGGACACATTGTCAACAAAATGTCCCTGGGCAAGGTTCCGACAGAGCGCCTCTTTGCCGCAGAAAACCAGGCAATTGATTCCCTCACCCTCGCCAAAGATGTCGGTATACCTGACCACCTGGGCCAAGCGTTGTTGTGCCCGCATTGCAAGAAGTGGAGACTGGCATGCATTTCCGAACTGGGCCAAATGGCTGCAAGGGATGTCTAGGAAGCGGTGGAGAAGAAGCCGGGTATGAAGACCATTGGCCATCAGTGGGTTTTTGATCTCAAACGGAATGCAGATAACAGCATCAAGTGGTTCAAAGCCAGGTTTGTGGCGCGTGGCAACAGACAACGTCCTGGGGTAGATTGTACCAAAACATATGCACCGACTGCCTCTCTCATGTCATTGCGTCTAGTCCTGGCTACTGCCGCCCTGAAGAACTGAAAAGTTGCCTCGTTTGATGTCAGTGGCGCGTATCTGTACAATCCGGTTGAAGAAACCGTCCTTGTTGACCCGCCAATAAATTTCCTTCCAGCACTGAAGGGAAAGGTGCTCCGCCTGAAGAAGGCGCTTTATGGTATGGGCCAGGCAGGTAGGTGCTGGTGGAAGTTCCTTTCTGGCATTTGTTGCCACGGAGGTCAACCAGTTGCTCTACATTTTTTGAAATAAGAACGCAATAGTGGCCATCTGGGTGCATGTGGACGGTGGTATCGTTGTCTCTAACTCACCAGACAGCGTGGCCAATTTCAAGAGTGCACTTTGCGACAAACTCAACATCAAGTGGTTGAACAAATTGCGAAAAATTGTTGGGCTTGAGTGTGTGGTTGGTGAAGGTGAAGTAACCATCACACAAAGGCGGTTGACCAATAGCATACTGGATGCTTACCCAAGGCTGGTCTTGCGGCGTGACTCACCACTACCAATGTTGCCAGTAGCTGGCCTTTCACCGGATGAAGCCACCCTAGACCCTACCCCCTTTTGATCTGTGATTGGCTCTCTGGCCTACCTTGTGGGTGGCTCAAGACCATTTTAGCCTTTGCTGTATACTATCTGGCCCGCCACGCGATGGGTCCGACGGCAGTGCACTGGGAACTCTTGGACTACGTCATTGGCTATCTGCTGAAAACTTGCACCTGTGGCATACACCTGCAACCTGGCATGCTGTCACTCAACCTATGGAGCGATGTGGGCTGGGGGGTGATCTGGAGCGTTCTCAAACGGGGTTCAGGATCAAATTGGGTGACGCGCCGATCCTTTGGGGTTCAAAGTGACAAAGTGTGGTAGCCCTTTCCACCTGCGCCGCCAAGTACATCACCCTTTCTGACTCAACTCAGCACCTAGTACAGGCGATAAATCAACTGGACCAGTTGACGAGCAATTTCGAAGAGACAATCTACTGCGACAACCAGGCGGCAGGCCAGGTTTTGGTTGACAACAAGTCTTGCAAATGCATGTGCTACCTGGACTGCGCATTTTTCTTGGTCAATGACATGATTCAGCAACATGGCATCAAAGTAATATGGGTAAAGACGACGTACATGCAGGCTGACGCCCTCACTAAACGGCTCTCGGGACCGACTCTCCTCAAGGCTCTTCCTTTCTTAGTTATCAATGGGTAATGGCTCAAATTTTTGAGGAGGGTGTTAAGATTAGGATAACACAATCACGTGTCATTATAATATGCTTGTAAAGATTATTTGCCATGTAACTACAAGTCTACACTGCACACGTATGATGCGCCGCAGTTGTCTAGTTGTCACTTAAATAATGCTTGCCGGCCCCAAAGGAACTCTTTCCTCACCTCTCACTATTTGGAGGTGACAGAACTGGAACTGACCGCCGAGCGAGCTTTGCTACAATTGGGCCCCTCTGATTATAAATTACAAGTATAATACATGATGAGGAATTAAAGGAAAAAATAAATTGGAAAGATTAAAAATGGGGGGGAAAAGGAACTCTGGCTCTAAGGGGGAGCCAGACCCCCAAAATCCTTGCTGAATGGCGTGGGATGTCAAAATCCATGCAAACGTTCATTACTTTTGGCTTGGAATTGAGTCACAGGGTCTGTGACTCAATTAATGATGAGGTTTTGATACCAACCAGGATGGTTTCAACTCCTGCCAAGAGGGTAAAACTACCCTTAAGTTAAAACAGTTTTAACTGGTTTCTACGCCTTGTAAACACAATCTTACGTGTTTTGAACGCTCTAGACCAGGTATTGCTATGGTAATGGCTGATTTAAGGGTCTAAAAAGGCTAAAAATGGCTTAAACCAGCCCTTTTTTGGTCTAAACCAGGGTTCAATGATGCCATAATTGGCTTTTCTGTTGTCAGACTGTTTCTCACGACTGACAAGAGTAAATTTTACTTTTGGAGTAAGAAAATTGATGGCTATAAAAGAATGCCTTCTTTGCCCCACTTTTCTCTTCATGTTAGAATCTTTTCCTTTTATAATTAGCTTAAACACTGTTAAACCAATCCATAAAAGATTCCAACCACCCTTTTTAAGGAATTTTAAACCTTTTAACCACGAGAAAAAATCATTATAATCATTGTTTCTAACTCTTATAATCATTTTTACCCCTGAACCACCCCAAAAGTGAATTAAAGCATATTTCATCACTGTTAACTTTGATACTTTGTTTCCAAATTCACTCTGGTCACTTTTGGGTTTGTTTTCCCTTTAAATATTCTTTTTGAACACTTTGTGCTTTAATTAATTGCTTGCACTTCTTTTCTCAATAAATTCCAATTGAAATTGCTCTTCAAGAAATTTCTTTTGTAGCCTTAAATCTCTCTTGTAGGGTATTTTTGGATAAATTTTTATTGTTGGTAAAACAATAAATCTTTATAATATCATTTCTTTATACTAAGAAAGTTATAAAAAATAAAATTGGCGTGTTTTTCTCTTAAAAATAATATTTCTTACTATTTTTAATTTATCTTTACCTTATACAAATTTTGAGGATAGGAAAAGTACTTGATTTTTAATCAAAGTCTCATATCCACACCTTATGTAAGATGTGACTATGAAACTGATGATAATATTATTATTCAACAGTACTATGTCTGTTCTTATGAGATATAATAATAAAGTACTATTATAACCACAATTAAATAATTAAAAAAATTATTTCTTTCACGTGTTAAGCACTACTAGTGATTTTAACAGTGAGCAAGTAATTGTCTACTAGAATCAATTACAAGAAGAATTTAATAATAAAAACTTCTTTATTAAAATAATAAAATTATTTTAATATATAATTATCTTTTTCAAGAATAATTATAAAGATAATTCTTGAAGAAAACTATTACTAGAGAAAAACTTTAAGAATTAAGAATAAATGACTCACTAATACTCCAAAGAACTTATTGATAGATAAGAGTAGAGAAATTTGACGTAGAATTGTGGATTTAAGGGATCAAAAGGATTTATAACAGTATTACAACAATATATAGTTGGATTCTAGGATTTCACGTCTTTCTGGATTATTTGGAAAGATTTAAAACACTTAAGAATAGCTTTAACTAATACTTACTTGTTGGTAATAATGATTTAATAAATTGATATGATGATACGGAAAAAACAGCAAGAATAGGCTTCTTTTAAGTCAACAACAGCTCACAGAGGCGTGCCATGGAGCAAACTGAAAAACCAGTGATTGAGAAAACAATAAACCTTTTTGGATTAATGATTTCATCATCTGTTGTCACGTAAGATTATCATAATTACTTAATTGATGCTTTTACGTGACTACCAACCCCAATATGGTTAAGAATAAAAGGAGTAACATCTGTAAATCTTCTTTTATTCTAAAATAATCATTGATTTCTCAAATTTATCAATGTTATTGCCAATTTCATCACAGGTTGTAATTACTGTGAATTTTTGAAGATTCAGTGTTTCATGTAGAATGGTCAAAAATGGACTGTAAGTAAAACTTTTAATTTTACTAGTAAAACCATAATTCTTTTTGGTTTTACCATAGATAATACAGTTCTTCATTGGTCCTGAAAGTTTCAGGAAGATTCATTAAGAATTGTATTTTTAATGAATTTTTGAAGTTTTTACCTCATTTCTACGTAGAATTGCAAATAGCAGTATTTTGCTGGTTGCTATGAGGTAAATCAATGAATATGGATCCCAAAAGGGTTTAATTACTCTTTTAGGGTCTAGTCATGGAAAGTCATCAAGAATTGACGTGGTTACAGGAGCCTAAGTAGCTTATTACCTCCTTGGCACATCAAAATAGCAGGTTATTTGCTATTTTTCTTATGATTACAGTAGGTGTAACTTGGTAACCAAGTTCCCAAAGAGTTTTAGTTTACCAATTGGGCCAAGATGAGCCATGGATCCATGCTCTGGAGCTATCCACGCCTCTGAGGCCTCAGAAATTGGGTACTCTGGCTCTCTTTGATGTCTTTTGTCCCCCTTGCCTAATTTTTACGTCAAAATAGTAATTTAAGCTTCAAGTGAGATATCCACTGCGGGTGTACCAAAAGTCCATGTAAGAATACCATGATATTAAGTGCTCAAAACATGCATAACACTATTCTTAGTGTATATATAACATGGGATTTCTCACTTTCCCATTATTTTGGCTAAAAATCAAGAAAAACAAAAATTTTCACGGACCTTTTATGTGGTATTAATGATGTGGTATTGAAGTATTTTCCATTTTACCACCTCAAATACTTAAATTGAGCTTATTCACTCTATGGAGCTACCCTAGGTGAATTTTTGTGTAGAATACAAATCTGGTCTTAAATCCATGGATTTACTTACTCAATAAAAAGTTATTCATCTTTTGTGAAATTGAAAATGATGAATTTTGGATATATGCATGACTTATGAGTTTTGCATAATTCAAAATTTCTTTTTAAGATAATTGTGGCCTATTTGGGTATGTAAAATATACCTCAAGGCTCACATTCCCTCCCACCAAAAAATAAAATTGTACTACAATTTTATTAGTGATAAAAGAATAAGGACCCAAAGGGGGTAATGTCCACTGTCCAACCTCTTCACATTACTCAGATCAAGTAATTTAAAGCACATTTATAGACATATTCAGGCTTGTGGCCTTCTTTCATGTCTAAATCTTCTTAAGAGTTTATCTGAGTCAGGTATTTCTGATTCTGCCATCCATTCATCTTCATGTACTGGATTTCTATATCTGACAAGATATTCTCTTTGATTTTTACCCCTAAGTCTCCTTTCTTTAATGACTTTCTTTATCTTTTTGTCTTCATTCTGTTCCAAAGGTGGTACAGTTAAAGGAGTTGGGTTTCTTAAGGGAAACAATTCTTTGTCAGCTGGTTGATAAGGCTTTATCAAGCTGACTGGAAATGTGGGGTGTTTATTTTCCAATTCACCACTCAATTCCACTTGAACTGCATTGGTTCCATGTAAAGCAACAATAACAAAAGGTCCTACATAAGAATCTTTAAGTTTCTTTGGGCCTTTGATATTATTAAAATTCAAGGTTGAAACTAAAACTAAGTCCCCTACTTTGAAGTCTGGTACTTTATGACTCTTGTCCCACTTCTGTTTTGCATAATCAAAAGCATCATCCATACTCTGTTTTGAATGGTGTTTTACTTTATCAAGCATCAATTTGAAGCTGGAAGCTGTAGGATGAATGTCAATCAAGTCTTTCCTCAGTGTGTCTGCTGGGAGTCTTGGATTCCATCCTTTTTCTAACATAGCAGGAGTTTGTCCTGTGGAAGAATGGACTGATGTCTTGTATGCCAATTCTAATGCAGGTATCAGAGTGCACCAGTCATGGGTAAAGCCATCTGAGTCTTTGAATTCTAATCCATAAGCACAAAATCTCCTGATCATGTCTTCTAAAGTTTGAATCATCCTCTCTGCTAGCCCATCTGTTTGAGGGTGATATGCTGTAGAGAATGATAACTTAGTCCCAAACAATCTATGAAGATTGGTCCAAAGTGCAGATGTGAATTTGGGATCTCTGTCACTTATGATATTCTTAAATAACCCTGTATGAGAAATAACTATACTACATAAAAGAAGAGCTGTATCCATAGCAGTGTCATCTTTATGACATGGTAAGAATATGGGAGTTTTGCTATATCTGTCTACAATGACTAAACAAGCATTATAACTTTTGTCACCACTTGGAGGAAGTGCTGTGACCCAATCCATGTGAACAACTTCCCAAGGGGATTTTGGTTCTTGAATATGGATCATCAATCCAAATTTCTTGCCTGTACTCCTGTTTGCTTTTTGGCATCTATCACAGGTATGGCAATACTCAATGGTTTCTTTTCTCCAAGATGGCCACCATGCACAGTTCTTCACTTTTTCAAGTGTTCTGTCTTCTGATAGGTGTCCAGAGTAAATGCTTTCATGGCATTCATGAAGAATGGTATTGATAAGCAATCTACTACACAGTGTCATCACACAATTATGTGTTGTTCTATGGTAAATAATCCCATCAAACAAGTGAAATCTTCCTTCAGAATAGGAATTTTTCCAAACTTCATCAAGTGCATTAACTAAAGATGTATCTTTGCAGTCTTTATCTAATAAAGAAGTCAAGATATGGCAATTCTTGTCTTGTTTATAAGACTCTCTGACCTCTTCAAAGAATTCAGTCCCAATATCAGTTATGTTAATTCCTTCAATTGGAATCTGTGGTTCAGCTTCCAAAGGTACATAAGCTGGGTTATCAGGAGTGTTGGCTAAAGCCCATCTACTAAGTCCATCAGCATTTTTGTGAATGTTTCCTGCTTTATGAACTATAGTCATGTTTCCTCCATATTCTTGAATGGCTATTTGCCATCTCAACATATGTCTGTTGGGATTTTTCATGTTAAGAAGTGATTTTACGGCATTACAGTCAGTTATCACTTCAAAAACACTGCCATCAAGATAATAGTGTAGTTTCTCAAGTGCCCATACCAAACATAAGCACTCCATTTGGCTTGCACCATATCTGGCTTCTGTTGGTTTTATTTGTCTTGAGATATAACAAACTGGTCCTTCTGTAGGTTTGTCATCAATAATCTGGACTTGATGTAGGGCTGCCCCTAGTCCATCTCCACATGCATCAATGTACAATTTAAAAGGAATATTCCAGTCAGGCATGAGGAGTAAAGGTGCTTCTGTAAGGGCTTTCTTTATCTTCTCATAAGCTTTAATTCTTTCCTGTGTCATCTCAAATACAGTCTGTTGATCACAGATTCTATAAAGTGACTTGGCTAGAATTGCAAAATCTTTCAAGTGTTGCCTATAGTAACTAGCAAATCCAAGAAAAGACATCATTTCTTTTTTATTCTGGGGTATTGGCTTAAGTAACACTGCTGCTACTTTATTCTTGTCAATACCCAAGTTCAAACCAGAAACAACATGTCCTAATGCTTTGAGTTCTTCAAAACCAAAATTGCATTTCTTAAGTGAAATTTTCATGTTCACTTCTGCAACTTTATGAAGTACTCTTGCAAGTCTTTCAAGGTGCAAAGACCATGAGTCAGAACATATAATAATATCATCAATATAAATGATAAGCCATCCTTCAGACAACTCTGTGGGGAAGATGGTATTCATCATTCTTTGATAATGAGATGGAGCATTTTTAATGCCAAATGGCATTCTAAGATACTCAAAAATGCCACAGTGAGTGATAATTCTAAGTAATTTCTTAGCTTTAGGCGTCAAAACATTTTGATGGAAGCCTTTCAATGCATCCATTGATGTTATATACTTGGCTTTAGATAATTGAGTCAAGGTTTCTTGAATTCTAGGGATTGGATACCTATCTGGAACTGTGTAGGTATTCAAAGCTCTAAAATCTCCAACCATTCTTGACTTATCATTATGCCATGCAATAATAACAGGTGTTGTCACTTCAACTTCCTCATTATGGCCTACTTTCCTTAGCACACCAAGTTGGATCAACTCTTGGATATGTTTTTCCAAGGCCTCTCTAGCTCTGGGACTGGCTGGATAAGCTGGTCTTCTGAGTACTGGAGGATATGGTCTGTCAATATTAAGAGTAATATCAACTTCATGTCCTCTTATAGCGCCTAATGGTTCATTATCAGAGGCAAATGCATTTTTATATGTGTATAACACATTAATAAGCTCATTCCTCATCTTTGGTGACAATGATTGATTAATTTGTGCTTCAACAAGTTGATTAGTCACAAATTCATTTTTGTAAGTATCTTTGACAGAAGATACTACAGATATCTGTTTTGGCATATTGGAGAAAGCAAATTTCTGTCTCTTGTTATCTCCAATTGTGAAATATCTGTCTTTATGGTTATTTATATCAATACCATAAATATTTAAGTAATCATTTCCAAGAATGATGTGCTGAGATGTGCAATTATCCATTACTACAATCTCAGTTTTCATTCTTACACTTCCTGCTGGATGTGGGAATACAATATTAGTGTCCAATATGCCCAAGGGGTACATATTGTTACTGGCACTACTGAATTGTACACCTTCTATTGGTAATAGATGGTTTTTCCATTCAGGAAGTATAATTTGGAGATAATCTTCGCCAACACAAGTGCAAAATGCCCCTGTATCCAAATTTACTTTGGCTTCAATATCACTCATCAGAACTGATGTGATACAGGATGATCCAGCAGTATAACCCTTTCCTCTAGCAGGTTTTGTTTTACACATTCTGGCATCTTGGATATTGATCAGGTTGCAGCAATCTTCACTGTACTGTGGCAAGTGGGTATGGACTTCTGTGACCTCAAAGAAAGCTGAAATGTTTTCAATAGGATAGTCCTCCACTGGTGTATCTTCAGAGACTGCAGAATCTTGATCAGACTCCTCTTTTTCTTCAGTACACTTAATTTCTTCAATGACTTGAACTTCATTGATTTTTGTCTTTTTAGGACAAGTGTTGGCTAAATGTGAAGTACTTCCACATTTATGACACATCAAGACAGGTCTTTCTGGTCTTCTTTCCTCTCTAGGAATCTTTGAGACTATTTTGGACTCTATTGGGTTTTTAATCCAAGTTTTACCAATTCTTGTCCTGGTAATGATATCTTCCATAGCATTAATGTAGTCCTCTGTTGAACAAGGTTCCACACATCTGCTTTTGATAGCATGTTCCAGTTCTCCTCCACACTTTCTTAATATTTTCATATTAATCATAGTGTCAGACATATCTGGGTGTAAAGCAGATAATCTGTCTTTTTGTTTGAAGAACCAAGTAAGTGGTTTGTCTTTTTCTGAGTTAAAAATGGCACTTTCAAAAGCATTCTCCATTTTAAACCTCCAAGAATTATTGGCCCATTTGGTAATCACTTCAGATTGTGTAAGGTTTGACTATGAAACAATAAGTAAAAATTACTAATTTTTTACTTATTGTACTCTGAATGTCCTTATAATTGAAATAAATAAGATTAAAATAATAATAATAATAAAGAAATATTATTATTATGGCGTAAAAATATTATATTATTAAATAAATATAATAATATAATTAATATTATATGAAATTATAATATTATAAATAATATATTAATATAAAATAATTAATATATTATAAAGCTCTTTATTATTGTTACCAACAAATAATAAAGGCGTAAAAAACTGTTTTTTATAAATAAAAAACAATTAATAACAATAATATTACTAATATTAAAGTTATATATTAATATAAATACTATTTATATTAAATAAGAATTATTAAGAGTAATAATAAGAGAGAAATTATTATAATAAGATGAAATAACCTACTTTTAACACTTAAAATAATAATTTTGAGATATTTTACCCCAAAAGAATATAATACAACTTTTTCAAATTGTATTTACAATAAAAATAAAGAAAATTACTAAAATTCTTGATTTTTACGTGGAAATCAGATTATAGAGAGATTTAAAACAAAAACAATTAAAGAATTGATTTAATAACGTAAAAATAGTGACTAAAATTAAGATGGTCTTTGGTCTTAAATAATATAAGAGTTTTATATATAAAGAATAAAGAAATTACCTTTTATCTAATTGATTTAATGTTTTTGATGCGTCTGAGGGGTAAATAGATTAAAAAGAGCTCTATTTATAGTAAATACCTCCCTCCTAGAGTCCAACAGGCTTCTAGTAGACGTGTACTGATCATATCCACTGGAATTGATCAATATTTTAAGGTTTGAGGGTGATTACATCATGATCAAACCATATTGCATCATTATTACACCATTATTTAGAGTTATCACTGTAACTCTAAGTTTGATGACATCAGAGGCTTGGCAGAACCCCAAATTTCGTGGATTTTATTAGTTTTAATCATAAAGTAATAGTATTCACCAATTTTATCACTCTTAAGACTGTTAAACTTAATTTAAGGTTACAGTATGTGATCATAACAGCTCAATTTAAGCTCAAACTTTGATCCTCAATAACTTTGAAGGTTTTCACGCTACAGCAATTCAGAGAGTGAATTCTGATAGCCTGACATAACCTTATTATGCTGCCAAGAGCCTTTCATTACATCATCAAAACTCTAATTTTGATGATTTTTCTTGTAACTCATCTTTTCTGTTGAAATTCAATATTTTAAACTTCAAACCTTGATTTCAGGGGATTATACCCTGAATTTAATAATAAAAATTACGTCATTCTTCTCGAATAAACTAGTAGAATCCAACTGTATACTTTTTTTTAAGTTTGGACTACTTTCACAACAAAGTGGTCAACAGCTCTGTTGATTTTTATCAATATTTCCTCATAAGTCTTAACCTTGTTTATAATTTGCAAAATAAAGTTCATATCTGTGTTCTTACAGTAATTACGTGGTAACTTTATTTTTGGTTCATCATTCTAGCATTTATAGTTTAGAAGATATTAGCTATGATCCCTGAATATATGCGTTGACCAAAAAAGTGCATATATTCAGGATAATTCCTTAAGTATTGATTTTGGGAATTAGCTTATTAATTGTTTTATATGTGGATGTTTGTGGGGAATCCACTGGTACAATTTCTTTCACATGTTGTTTCATTAGTTTCTGAGATAAATAAGTTTTTATGGTTTTTATAAGGTATTATACCTTATAATTCCTTAAATATTGACTTTACAGATATGCCATAAAAATGGTATATGTGTATTTTTCCATGGGGAATCCAATGGTATAATTTGTTTTACATGTTGATTCATTGGTTTTTAAGTTAAACCAATTTTAGTACCAATTTATGGTATTTTTTGTATATTTGAGTAATTATTTTTAGTGTATAATTATTCTAATTAATTTTAATATAATTATATTAAAAGTATAATTATTCTGAGTCTTTTTTGTGACCTCATTGGGTATGTGGTCATATCTCAAAGGCTCACATTCCCTACCACCAAAAAAGATTGTACCACAATCTGATATATGTGATTAGGGTATCATCCACTGTCCTACCTCTTCAATAGACTTTTGTTAGTCTTGAAGCTCAATAATGCTTAACTTTTTTTATTTTTCAGGTTTTCTTTCATGTCTGAACCTTCTTAGTAATTTATCAGCTTTTGTTATATCTTTCTCAAGTAGCCATTCATCTTCTTGAGTTGAATTTCTATACCTCACAAGGTATTCCCTTTCTTTTTTGTTTCTTGTCCTTCTTTCTTTAAGGACTTTTACTATTTTCTTTTCCTCTCCTTCCTCCAAGGGGGGAATTTCAAGTGGGGGTTTATTTCTTAGTGGAAATAACTCCTTGTCACTTGAACTGTAAGGTTTTATCAGACTTACAGGGAAAGTTGGGTGTTTGTTCATTAGTTCACCTGTGAGTTCTAATTGCACAGCATTGGGTCCATGGAGTGCTTTTATCATAAATGGTCCTGCAAAGGAATCTTTCAATCTCTTTGGGCCTTTTATGTTATTGAAATTAGGGGTTGATACTAAAACCAAGTCTCCTATTTTGAAATCAGGTGGTTTATGACTTTTATCCCATCTTTCTTTTGCATATTCAAAAGAATCTTGCATGCATCTGTTTGCATGGTGTCTTGCTTTGTCAAGCATTATCTTGAAACTGCTTGCTGTTGGATGTATATCCACTAAGTCCTTTTTGAGGGTGTCATAAGGAAGTCTTGGATTCCAACCTTTCTCTAGCATTGCTGGTGTTTTGCCAGTAGAAGAATGGATTGATGTCTTATATGCCAGTTCAAGTGCTGGTATTAGTGTACACCAATCATGGGTAAAACCATCAGAATCTTTGAATTCTAGCCCATAAGCACAGAATCTTCTGATCATATCCTCTAGGGTTTGTATCATTCTTTCTGCTAGACCATCAGTTTGAGGATGATAAGCTGTTGAGAATGATAACTTTGTCCCAAACAAGTTATGGAGGTTTGTCCATAATGCTGAAGTGAACTTTGGGTCTCTGTCACTTATAATATTTTGGAATAAGCCTGTGTGGCTAATGACTTTATTCCATATCATTATGGCTGTATCCATAGCTGTGTCATCTTTATGACATGGTAAGAACATGGGAGTTTTACTGTACCTGTCAACTAACACTAGACATGCATTATAACTCCTGTCTCCTCCTGGAGGTAAGGTTGTTACCCAATCCATATGAACTATTTCCCATGGGGATTTTGGTTCTTGGATTTGGATCATCATTCCAAATTTCTTTCCTGTGGCTCTGTTGGCTTTTTGGCATCTGTCACAGGTTTGGCAGTACTCTGCAACATCTTTCTTCCAATTTGGCCACCAAGAGCAGGTTTTCACCCTCTCTAGTGTCCTATCTTCTGAGAGATGTCCAGATGCAACACTATCATGACACTCATGTAAAATAGTGTTTATTAGTGTTCTGTCTGTTAAGGCCATAACACATGTGTGTTTTGTTCTATGGTAAAGGATTCCATCAAGGAGGTGGAATCTTCCTTCATCATATGCCTTTTTCCATATTTCATCTAGTTTTGATGAAAGTGATGGATCTTTGCAGTCTTTCATTAGAAGTTGGCTTAAGATATGGCAATTTTTGTCTGTCTTATAGCTTTCTTTAACTTGGTTAAAGAATTCTGTGCCAATGTCTGTAACACATATTTCTTCTATATGGTGCTCTTCTTGTGGTACCCATGCTGGATTGTCAGGGGTATTTGCTAGAGCCCATCTGCTAAGACCATCTGCATTTTTATGGATATTTCCAGATTTATCAACAATAGTCATATTTCCTTTATATTCTTGGATAGCAATTTGCCATCTCAGCATATGTCTATTTGGAGTCTTCATATTTAATAGTGATTTCACAGCATTACAGTCTGTGATTACATCAAATACTGTGCCATCCAAATAATAATGCAGTTTTTCTAAAGCCCATACTAGGAATAAGCATTCCATTTGGCTTTCTCCATACCTTGCTTCTGTTGGCTTTATCTGCCTTGAAATGAAACAAATTGGTCCTTCCACTGGTTTATCATTGATAATTTGTGTTTGGTGAAGTGCAGCACCTAGTCCTTCTCCACAAGCATTAATGTACAGTTTGAAGGGTAGTTTCCAATCTGGCATCAGAAGAAATGGGGCATTTGTTAAGGAATTTTTCAATTCTTCATATGCCTTGACTCTTTCTTCTGTCATCTCATAGACTGTTTGTTGGTCACATAGCTTATACAATGATTTAGCAATCTTTGCAAAGTCCTTTATATGCTGTCTATAGTAACCAGCAAATCCTAGAAATGATTGCATTTCTTTTTTGGTTTGAGGCATTGGTTTAAGTAGTACTGCTGCTACTTTATTTTTGTCTATGCCTAGACTAAGGCCAGATACTACATGTCCTAGGGCTTTTAATTCACTATATGCAAAATGACATTTTTTCAATGAAATTTTCATATTTGACTATTTTCTGTAGTACCCTTTCTAGTCTTGTCAGGTGATTTTCCCAAGTTTCTGAGCAAACTATGATATCATCAATGTAGATTATTAACCATCCTTCTGATAATTCTTCAGGAAATATGGTATTCATCATTCTTTGATAATGGGAAGGTGCATTTCTTATCCCAAATGGCATTCTTAAGTATTCAAAAATTCCACAATGGACTATTATTCTTAGTAGTTTCTTGGCATTGTCTGTTAAGACATTTTGATGAAAACCCTTAAGAGCATCCATAGCTGTGATGAACTTAGCTTGTGACAATTGGGTCAATGTCTCATGGATTCTGGGTATTGGATATCTGTCTGGAATGGTATAGGTATTCAGGGCTCTGAAGTCTCCTACCATCCTTGATTTTCCATTATGCCAAGTTATAATGACAGGTGTAGTAACTTCTACTTGTTCATTATGTCCAACCTTTCTTAATACTCCAAGGTCCATTAATTCTTTAATGTGCACTTCTAAGGCTTCTCTAGCTCTTGGACTGGCTGGATAAGCAGGTCTTCTTAATAAAGGTGGGTAAGGTTTTTCTACATTAAGAATTATATCCACTTCATGTCCAATTATGGCACCTAGTGGCTCTTTGTCAGTTGCAAAGGCATTTTTGTACTTAAATAAGAGATCAATCAATTTTTCTTTCATTTTTTCTGTTAATTCTTGATTGAATTCTGCCTCTATGAGTTGTTCAGATATAAAAAGTTCCTTTTCTGGAATTTTTTCTTCATTCTTAATAACTGTGATTTGTTTTTTGTTATTTAATAATTCAAACTTTTGTCTTTTGTTATCTCCTATGGTAAAATATCTATCCTTTTGGTTGGAGATATCTATACCATAGATTGATAAGTAGTCATTCCCAAGTATGAAATGATTACTAGTACAGTTGTCCATTACTACAAACTCTACTTTAATTCTGACACATTGTGAGGGATGAGGAAAAATTAGTGTTAAATCAATTATTCCAAGGGGCTTCATGCTCTCACTTGCACTACTAAATTTGACACCTTGTATTGGCATAAGTTTTTCTTGCCAGTCTGGGACAATGGTTTTTAAATAACTTTTGCCAACACAAGTGCAATATGCTCCTGTATCCAAGTTAACCTTTCCTTCTTGGTTATCAACCATAACAATACTAATACTTGATTTTCCAGCTGTATATCCCATTCCTCTTGCAGGTTTGGTTCTATACATTTTGGCATCTTGTATGTTTGTTAGATTTGTGTCAGATGTTCCAACTTGTGGCAAGTTTGAGTTAACATCCAGTACTTCATAAATTATATCAATATTATTAATTTGTGCATTAATTATATTGATTTCATCACTTTCAGAGCTTTCTGACTCTTCTGTCTCTTTTTCAGAGTCTGATTCCTCTTCTTTGTCATTGTGGTTTTCTGTTTCCACAATTTCATTAATCTTTGCTTTTTTAAGGCAATTATTGGCTAAGTGTCCAATACCTCCACATTTATGGCATTTTCTTTTCTCATTATTGTTGGATGTATTGGGCTTAAAGGATTCTTTTGATTGATCTTTTTTGATAAATGGTTTATTTGGGCTTTTAATGTCCAATTTTTTCCAAGTCCTGCCAATTTTTGTTCTTGTCACTATATCTTCTAGTGCATTTATATACTCTTCTGTGGAGCATGGTTCTATGCACCTGCTTCTTAGGGCATGTTCTAGTTCCCCTCCACATTTTTTAAGTATTTTCATATGCACCATCTTCTGTGACATTTCTGGGTACAGTGCATTAAGCCTTTCAACTTGTTTTAAGAACCAAGTTAAAGGTTTATCTTTCTCAGGGTCAAAGAAAGAGTTTTCAAATGCATTTTCTATCTTATACCTCCAGGCATCATTTGCCCACTTGGTGATTATTTCTTGTTTCCACCAAGACCAGGTATTTTTACCATTTGTTTGTCTTATGCCATAATACCATCTTTTTGCAGATTTCTCAAACAATGAGTGTAATCTTGCAGTGATTAATTCATCTGGTATGGCATAGTCTTCTTGTAACATGTCAATTGTTTTAATAAATGACATGTGGTCATATTCACCTTCTCCTGTGAATGTTGGCCATTCCTTCAATTGAGGTGCCTCCTTCATTAAGACTTGGTTATTGTCTTGGTGACTCAAGTCTGTTATGAAAGGATTTGACAATTCCTCTTTTGTTTTAACAGGGCTTCTTATATGAGAAAATGGTGTTGATAACTTTGGCATATTTAAATTAGCCTCATTAATTTTATCCATTTTTTCTGTAATAAGCCTTATTTCACTTTGAATATCATCTTTCAGATGCATTCTTGCTTCATCACTTTTTTCCACATGGTCCAAAAGTAATTTTTGGTGTGATGAAGTCTTTTCTTCAAATTTTTCTACAGAAATACTTAATTTATTTAATTTTTCTGTAAGATTGTCAATACTCACATCATAATTGATTGTCAAAGTCTTGTCTTTGATATCTTTTATGTATTTATACAATTCTTGTTGTCCTTGTATTAATTTTTGAGTATTGTCAATTCAATTCTTTGGTTTATTATTTTCAACAATAAACTTAATGTTGTCAATTTCTTTTTTGTTTTGCACAACAATTTTTGTTAAAGAAGATAAATTGTTATTTATTTCTTGTAGTGATAATAAACTGTTTTTAATTTCTTTTAGAGGTAATATACTATTTTTAATTTCTGTTAAAGTATTTACAACATCTTTGGACAAGGTTATTTCTTTGGGAAATGAGGTTGTCTCATTCTTTGCTCTTCCTTGTCCTTGAATTCCATCAAGGTTCTGGCCATGTTGAAAACATTGTCCATGGCATCCTTTTGGATTCTTGGGATTCTGTAGCTTGGGGAATATGGTTTCCTCCAATGCTTTTTCTTGTTCTTCTTCCCTTCTTGGGGAAGTGGGTTGGCTTGAGGCTTGCTGGTAGAAGCTACTGGGGCTTCTTCCTTGGTTGCCTCCCTCTTTTTGGCATGATAATCCTTGATTTTTTTGATTTGAGGTTTGGATGACAGTGGATTCCATCCATTGGAGTATTTCACTATCTCCTCCTCTTTGAGGAACTTTTTCAGGATGTGCCAGGAGTTCATCACTCCTTGGTGTATTTGAGGCAGCATTTCCCAGTCTTTGTCCTTGTATACTGTGTAATACTGCTTGTACTGGCTCATGTAGATGTCTATTTGAACCCTCTGAATGTGATTTGTACCTATTTGAGTTACTCATACTTAGTTCCAATTCAGGCTCAGATATCATGGGCATTTCTGGGACTTGCCTTTGGGATAAGGCACTTCCTTGTGTGGATTCTGTTCCACTGGGGATATTGCCCTTTCTTTTCCCTTTTGAGGGATCAATTCTACCTCTGAGTCCAGCTTCATCTGATTGGATGGAGTATTGGGAACCTCTTCTGGTAGTCATAATTAAAGAATAAGAAAAAATAAAAGTATTTTAGAAAAAAATTCTTTTATGGCAATTTAAAAAGAGGTGCTCACCTTCAGAGTCTTGAATGGTGGGCCCTGGAAAGTCTAATTTCTTAGCTTTCTTTCTTTTGGTGATAACTGGTGTTGGAGAACTTTGACAAGTTTCTTCCACCAATCTCTCAACAGTAGCTTGGTTGTCTTCTGTTGGGTTATCTTCAAACACTAAAAAAGACAAATAAATATAAGTCTTTTTATAATAAGTGTTATTTTTGGCAAGATATGGCAATTTTCCACGTAGAAATCGCTTTTATATCTTTGAAAAAATGAAATAAATAAAGAAATGAATAAAAATGAATAAAAATAACTTTTTTATTGGTTTTTAATATTTTTTAATATTTTTTATATATTTTTTTATTTTTATTTTTTAAAGAATAAAATAAAAAATGAATATGATTCTTATAAAATTAAATTATAATAAAAAATATTTTTGATTTGTAAAATATCTCTTTTAATCACTAGAGTCACTCAAAGAAAGTTTTTGCAAGTCTAAGGATGTGAAAAACCACGTGTAAGACAGTACAATTGCTTTCCAAATGCCTCAATAGCTTTTAAAATCAATAAAATATAAAATTATTATATAATTTTATGATTATAAATATAATTTATTATTGGATAAACCCAAATAGAATCTTTTTAAAGGTCTTTTAAGTAAATATCACGGCCAGGCCCCCAAATGTAAGGTTTGACTATGAAACAATAAGTAAAAATTACTAATTTTTTACTTATTGTACTCTGAATGTCCTTATAATTGAAATAAATAAGATTAAAATAATAATAATAATAAAGAAATATTATTATTATGGCGTAAAAATATTATATTATTAAATAAATATAATAATATAATTAATATTATATGAAATTATAATATTATAAATAATATATTAATATAAAATAATTAATATATTATAAAGCTCTTTATTATTTTTACCAACAAATAATAAAGGCGTAAAAAACTGTTTTTTATAAATAAAAAAAAATTAATAACAATAATATTACTAATATTAAAGTTATATATTAATATAAATACTATTTATATTAAATAAGAATTATTAAGAGTAATAATAAGAGAGAAATTATTATAATAAGATGAAATAACCTACTTTTAACACTTAAAATAATAATTTTGAGATATTTTACCCCAAAAGAATATAATACAACTTTTTCAAATTGTATTTACAATAAAAATAAAGAAAATTACTAAAATTCTTGATTTTTACGTGGAAATGAGATTATAGAGAGATTTAAAACAAAAACAATTAAAGAATTGATTTAATCACGTAAAAATGGTGACTAATATTAAGATGGTGTTTGGTCTTTAATAATATAAGAGTTTTATATATAAAGAATAAAGAAATTACCTTTTATTTAATTGATTTAATGTTTTTGATGCGTCTGAGGGGTAAATAGAGTAAAAAGAGCTCTATTTATAGTAAATACCTCCCTCCTAGAGTCCAACAGGCTTCTAGTAGACGTGTACTGATCATATCCACTGGAATTGATCAATATTTTAAGGTTTGAGGGTGATTACATCATGATCAAACCATATTGCATCATTATTACACCATTATTTAGAGTTATCACTGTAACTCTAAGTTTGATGACATCAGAGGCTTGGCAGAACCCCAAATTTCGTGGATTTTATTAGTTTTAATCATAAAGTAATAGTATTCACCAATTTTATCACTCTTAAGACTGTTCAACTTAATTTAAGGTTACAGTATGTGATCATAACAGCTCAATTTAAGCTCAAACTTTGATCCTCAATAACTTTGAAGGTTTTCACGCTACAGCAATTCAGAGAGTGAATTCTGATAGCCTGACATAACCTTATTATGCTGCCAAGAGCCTTTCATTACATCATCAAAACTCTAATTTTGATGATTTTTCTTGTAACTCATCTTTTCTGTTGAAATTCAATATTTTAAACTTCAAACCTTGATTTCAGGGGATTATACCCTGAATTTAATAATAAAAATTACGTCATTCTTCTCGAATAAACTAGTAGAATCCAACTGTATACTTTTTTTTAAGTTTGGACTACTTTCACAACAAAGTGGTCAACAGCTCTGTTGATTTTTATCAATATTTCCTCATAAGTCTTAACCTTGTTTATAATTTGCAAAATAAAGTTCATATCTGTGTTCTTACAGTAATTACGTGGTAACTTTATTTTTGGTTCATCATTCTAGCATGTATAGTTTAGAAGATATTAGCTATGATCCCTGAATATATGCGTTGACCAAAAAAGTGCATATATTCAGGATAATTCCTTAAGTATTGATTTTGGGAATTAGCTTATTAATTGTTTTATATGTGGATGTTTGTGGGGAATCCACTGGTACAATTTATTTCACATGTTGTTTCATTAGTTTCTGAGATAAATAAGTTTTTATGGTTTTTATAAGGTATTATACCTTATAATTCCTTAAATATTGACTTTACAGATATGCCATAAAAATGGTATATGTGTATTTTTCCATGGGGAATCCAATGGTATAATTTGTTTTACATGTTGATTCATTGGTTTTTAAGTTAAACCAATTTTAGTACCAATTTATGGTATTTTTTGTATATTTGAGTAATTATTTTTAGTTTATAATTATTCTAATTAATTTTAATATAATTATATTAAAGGTATAATTATTCTGAGTCTTTTTTGTGACCTTATTGGGTATGTGGTCATATCTCAAAGGCTCACAGATTTCCACCAAGACCAGTCATGTTTACCATGATCAATCCTCATTTTGTAATACCATTTCTTTGCAGTTCTGGTAAACAAACAGTGTAATTTTCCCACTATGATTTCATCAGGTATATTAAAGTCTTCTTGCAACATATCAATAGTTCTGATGAATTCAATATGGTTATATTCTCCTTCACCAGAGAATGTTGGCCATTCTTCTATTTTGGGAATATCTCTTGCAGAGTAGGCGTTTTCTCCTAAGAATGGAGTCAAACTTTCTTTGACAGAAAGTTTTTCTTCAGTCAAAGGTGTAGAATGTCTTGGCATATGTGGTTCATGATTCTTATGAATTTGCTCCACACTTGCAATTATATCATTCTTCAATTTCTGCCTCTCACTGTCACTTTTTGCTAAATGTATAGCAAATTGATTGGTGTTCTTAACTATTTGTAAGACATGGTCTTCAAGAGTTTTAAGTCTATCATTTACTTTAAAAATGGAAGGATCCTCTGTGTCATTATTTTGACATTGGGTCTGAATTCTTTCACAAGCATTGCTAATTGACTCAAGGGTGACAGTTGTCAATTGATGCCAATCAGAATGTTGCTTGTCATTTTTCTTTAAATTATTGATGTCTAATGTAATTTGCTTCAACTTTGACTCAAGTTTGCCAATTTCTACACTAATACTTCTATGTACATCATTTATTTGCGTGGAAAAGTCCTGTTCATCCTTTCCTGCTCCTTGGCTGTGAATTCCATAAGAGTTCTGGCCATATTGAAGACACTGTCCACGGCTGAAGGCTCCAATTTGGGGATCCTGTACCCTTGTGGGTAAGGTCTGTGCCAGTTGGCTTTGCCTTTGCCCTTGCCTTGATGGTTCTTGGGACCTCTCTGTTTCTTTTGAGGTCCTTTGGGCTTGTCCTTGGGCGCTTCTGGAGCTGGTTTGGAGCTTGTAGATGCCACTGGTGCCTCTGTCTCCAAAGCTGGAGTCATTTCCAACTCTTTCTTCTGGTCTATGGATAAAAGACTTTGGTTCTTCAACCAATTCTTTATCTTTTTGACCTTGTCTTTGCAAGACAGGGGGCTCCATCCTCCTAAGAGTTCTATGGTCTTCTCCTGACCCAGAAAGCTCTTGATGTGTAAGTAAGAGTTCATGGCCCCCTGCCAAAGGCTTGGGCAGATTTCCCACTCCTCTTCCTTGGCTGCTCTGAACCATTTTTTGTACTGGCATTGATATATTTCTATTGCTGCCACCTGAAAGTGGTTCAGCCCTGGAAATATTACCATAAATCAGTTCAGGCTCAGAATTTACGTCAAAATCTGTTGGTACAGACCTTGGGGAATGGGGGGCAACTCTGGCATCCTCCATATGTGCCTTTCTTGTGGAAGATTTGGCACTTCTGGATTTGGTCTTGCCTCTTCCTTGTCCACATCCATCTGGTTGGACTGAATAGTTGCTTCCATTTCTGGTATGCACCATTTTCACGTCAATTTAAAGATAAAAGGTGAAAATATAAGATAAAATACACACCTTTTGGTGGTAATTTAGCTTTTTCTGAGTTGAATAAGGTGCCTCTTTTAGCAATCTGCACCTCAATACTGTCTTCAGATTCTGCTTCTGAAGATTCTGGACTATTGATGTATCTTTTACTGAGTCTGTTACCAGCTGCACAGTATTTGATTAAAGACACTTAAAGAGAAAAAATATGATAAAAGAAATTATTTTTTCTGTTTTAAGATATTTTTAAAAGATTTTTTATGAATTTTATTATTTTTTAATATTAAAAAAATTATTCTTTTTAAAGAAAAAAAATTAAAATTTAAGATTTTGAATGAAAATTAATTCAGAGTAACTCAAAGAATAATTTTATAAGTTTTTGGATGTGAAAAAGCCAGGTGTAAAAACAATATAAATTAAACCAAATTCCTCAATGAAAAGATTTTCAAAACAATTTCAAAAATAAGAATTATTTTAACTTTAAAATGAAAGAAAAAATTATTAAATTAATATATTTTAGAGCTTAAAAATATATTAATTAAGGGTAAAAGGTTCAAAAAACACGGCCAGGCCCCCAAATGTAAGATGTGACTATGAAACTGATGATAATATTATTATTCAACAGTACTATGTCTGTTCTTATGAAATATAATAATAAAGTATTGTTATAACCACAATTAAATAATTAAAAAAATTATTTCTTTCACGTGTTAAGAACTACTAGTGATTTTAACAGTGAGCAAGTAATTGTCTACTAGAATCAATTACAAGAAGAATTTAATAATAAAAACTTCTTTATTAAAATAATAAAATTATTTTAATACATAATTATCTTTTGCAAGAATAATTATAAAGATAATTCTTGAAGAAAACTATTACTAGAGAAAAACTTTAAGAATTAAGAATAAATGACTTACTAATACTCCAAAGAACTTATTGATAGATAAGAGTAGAGAAATTTGACGTAGAATTGTGGATTTAAGGGATCAAAAGGATTTATAACAGTATTACAACAATATATAGTTGGATTCTGGGATTTCACGTCTTTCTGGATTATTTGGAAAGATTTAAAACACTTAAGAATAGCTTTAACTAATACTTACTTGTTGGTAATAATGATTTAATAAATTGATAAGATGATGATACGGAAAAAACAGCAAGAATAGGCTTCTTTTAAGTCAACAACAGCTCACAGAGGCGTGCCATGGAGCAAACTGAAAAACCAGTGAGTGAGAAAACAATAAACCTTTTTGGATTAATGATTGCATCATCTGTTGTCACGTAAGATTATCATAATTACTTAATTGATGCTTTTACGTGACTACCAACCCCAATATGGTTAGGAATAAAAAGAGTAACATCTGTAAATCTTCTTTTATTCTAAAAGAATCATTGATTTCTCAAAGTTATCAATGTTATTGCCAATTTCATCACAGGTTGTAATTACTGTGAATTTTTGAAGATTCAGTGTTTCACGTAGAATGGTCAAAAATGGACTGTAAGTAAAACTTTGAATTTTACTAGTAAAACCATAATTCTTTTTGGTTTTACCATAGATGATACAGTTCTTCATTGGTCCTGAAAGTTTCAGGAAGATTCATTAAGAATTGTATTTTTAATGAATTTTTGAAGTTTTTACCTCATTTCTACGTAGAATTGCAAATAGCAGTATTTTGCTGGTTGCTATGAGGTAAATCAATGAATATGGATCCCAAAAGGGTTTAATTACTCTTTTAGGGTCTAGTCATGGAAAGTCATCAAGAATTGACGTGGTTACAGGAGCCTAAGTAGCTTATTACCTCCTTGGCACGTCAAAATAGCAGGTTATTTGCTATTTTTCTTATGATTACAGTAGGTGTAACTTGGTAACCAAGTTCCCAAAGAGTTTTAGTTTACCAATTGGGCCAAGATGAGCCATGGATCCATGCTCTGGAGCTATCCACGCCTCTGAGGCCTCAGAAGTTGGGTACTCTGGCTCTCTTTGATGTCTTTTGTCCCCCTTGCCTAATTTTTACGTCAAAATAGTAATTTAAGCTTAAAGTGAGATATCCACTATGGGTGTACCAAAAGTCCATGTAAGAATACCATGATATTAAGTGCTCAAAACATGCATAACACTATTCTTAGTGTATATATAACATGGGATTTCTCACTTTCCCATTATTTTGGCTAAAAATCAAGAAAAACAAAAATTTTCACGGATCTTTTATGTGGTATTAATGATGTGGTATTGAAGTATTTTCCATTTTACCACCTCAAATACTTAAATTGAGCTTATTCACTCTATGGAGCTACCCTAGGTGAATTTTTGTGTAGAATCCAAATCTGGTCTTAAATCCATGGATTTACTTACTCAATAAAAAGTTATTCATCTTTTGTGAAATTGAAAATGATGAATTTTGGATATATGCATGACTTATGAGTTTTGAATAATTCAAAATTTCTTTTTAAGATAATTGTGGCCTATTTGGGTATGTAAAATATACCTCAAGGCTCACACCTTACAATTCCAGTCCATGACACTACTCTATTCCATTTAACAAGAGCTGTATCCATGGCTGTATTATCTTTGCTACATGGTAAAAACATTGGAGTTTTACTGAATCTGTCTACAATCACTAGGTAAGCATTATAACTTCTGTCACCTCCTGGTGGTAGGCCGGTTACCCAATCCATATGGAAAATTTCCCAAGGTCTGCTGGGTTCTTGGGTTTTGATCATATTTCCAAGTCTTTTGCCTGTAGATTTATTTGCCTTTTTACATCTGTCACAGGTTTTGCAATACTCTGCAACATCTTTCTGCCACATTGGCCACCATATGCAGGTCTTTACTTTTTCTCTTGTTCTGTATTCAGACAGATGTGCTGAAAAGGGGATTTCATGGAATTCTTTCAGTACAAGATTGATTAATGACCTGTCCACCACTTTCATGACACATGTGTACTTGGTTCTGTGGTCAATTTTACCATCCAGTAGGTGAAGTCTTCCTTCATCATAAGATTTCTTCCATACTTCATCCAAGGCATGTATGACAGAGTTATTCTTACAGTATTTGTTAAGTAATTGGAACAAGATGCTACAGTTTTTATCTTGAGTGTAACTGTGTCTTACTTCTTCAAAGAAGGTGGTGTTCAAGTCTGTAACACTTATTCCTTCTATTGGGATCTGTGGGGAAGCTTCTTCTGGCACATAAGCAGGATTATCAATATCATTTGGTAATGGCCATCTGCTTTGTTCATCTGCATTTTTATGAAGATTCCCATCTTTATGAACAATAGTCATATTGCCCCTTTACTGTTGTATGGCTCTTTGCCATCTGAGCATATATGTCTGTTGGGTGTTTTCATGTTTAAAAGTGATTTAACAGCGGTACAATCTGCTATTACTCCAAAAACACATCCCTCCAGAAAGTAGTTGAGTCTTTCTAGAGCCCAAACAAGGCCTAAACACTCCATCTGACTTGCGCCATATCTAGTTTCAGTTGGTTTGATTTGCCTGGGTATGAAACATATGGGTCCTTCCACAGGTTTATCATTGATAATCCGGACTTGATGAAGTGAAGCACAAAGTACATCTCCTGATGCATTGATATAAAGCTTAAAAGGGAGCTTCAAGTCTGGTATAATTAAGAGTGGAGAAGTGGTCAAGGCTTGTCTCAGAGATTCAAATGCTTTGAATCTGTCAACAGTCATTTCAAATACTGTGTCTTTGTCACATAATTTATAAAGAGGTCTTGCTATGGATGAAACACTTTAATATGCTGCCTGTAATATCCTGAAAACCCCAAAAATGATTGAATTTCTTTCTTATTCTGAGGCATAGGTTTCAGCAATACTCCTGCAACTTTGTTTTTGTCAATTCAAAGGGATAAACCATATACTACATGCCCCAGTGATTTAAGCTCTTTAAATCAAAAATGGCATTTCTTTAAGGAAATTTTCATGTTGACAGATTGGATTTTGTCAAAGCTCTGGATAATATGTACATATGTCCTTCCCAAGTTTTGGAACAGACAATAATGTAATCAATGTAAATGATTAACCATCCTTCTCAAAGCTCTTCAGGGAACATTTCATTAATCATTCTTTGGAAATGTGAAGGTGCATTCTTGATACCAAAAGGCATCCTCAAATATTCATACACTCCACAATGAACAATAATCCTCAAGTATTTTCTTGCTCTTGGTGTCACCACATTCTGATTAAATCCTTTAAGGGAATCCATAGTGGATTTATATACTGCTTGAGATATCTGGGTAAGGTCAATTTGGATTTTTGGTATTGGGTATTTGTCTGGAACAGTGTAGGTATTCAGAGTTCTAAAGTCCCCAACCATTCTAGATTTTCCATTATTCCATGCCACTATGACTTGTGTAGTTATTTCCACTTCCTCATTATGGCCAACCTTTCTTATTACATCAAGATCTAAAAGTTCTTTAATTTGAATTTCTAGAGCTTCTCTTGATTTAGCATGGGCTGGATATGCAGGGCTTCTTAAGAGTGGTGGATAAATTCTCTCAATATTAAGGATGATGTCAACTTCATGACCAATAATTTCTCCCAAAGGTCCTTTTTCTGATGCAAATGCTCCTCTGTGGTCATATAAAAGGTGAGAAAGTTCATTTTCCTGATTATCAGTCAGATGAAGGCTTATTTCAGCTTCATTTGTGTCAGCCTGTGACTCAAAACCAGAGCACAAGCATGACAGCTAAAATACCATAAACCAGTGGTATAGCCAAAATACCACCAAAACATGGAGCTAAGCCAAATTAGCTCAAAAGGTATCAAAAGAAAGAGGAAACTCACCTCTTTCTGAAAATATAAGTCCCATCACCATAGGACAAGAAATAACAAAGTTATTCGTGCTCGAAGTTATTGCTGAGCATAAACCTTAATTTTCACCTCTCATCTAAAATCTAGAAGGAGAGTCTTAACCCCATCAAATGGGTATTCGAAATGAAGCTCTAAGCCAGGGCTATCTAATGGTGCTAGCCAAACTGAGCTAGCACCAGTATTACTTGAGTTATGGTCAAATTCAGACCAAATAAGGGTGAACAAAACATTCACCTCTCATCTAACTTTTACAGTTTTAGTGTGAGATACCTAAAGTGGTGTCTTTTTGGAGAGAGCACAATCAGGGATATCTGATGGTGCCATCCATTTCCTCATAGCTCAACTACAACAGAAGTTATTGGCCAAACAAGCTTAATACAGCTTTTGCCCAGACCACGCCAATGTACAAAAATACTTGTACATGGGATAACTTTGTCATATTTAATGATAACCATTTCAAGCTTGGTACCATTGTGTAGAGCACATACAGAGCTATTTAATGAACCAACTTTGAGCTTGATATCTCAAAAACTGACAGAGTTATGACCATTTTAAGGTCAAAATCCCACCTGCTGTCAGATACAGCCTTACCATGGGATAATATCCCATAACCATGAATATGAGGTGTCAAATAGACAAAGAAGCATTTTTTTACTTCAATACCTCATATTTCAGTCAATACTGGGGTCCCATACAGTTTCTGTACAGCATTCTACGCGTCATACACGTCAGAATCAGGCTGTGAGGTCCCCAGATGAAAATTTTCACCCTGTATTGGTGAAATCCGCCCAGATGTGGTTTCAAAACCACATCTGACCCCAATACAGAGTATACAGGCTGTTTGCAAACCACAAGCCTGTCATAGAGAGTGAAAAATCTTCACTTCCTCTACGTGGAAAGGTCTAGCAGCCTTTCCACCTCAATTTCAGGATAAAAGGAGGGCTTTTCACAGCCAAAAACCTTTCCTCATCCTGCTCTTGAATAACCTATGTAGTAAACTGTCAAAAATAGTTTTACTCTTGGTTAATAATCAGGTATAATTATAAACTTAATTATTGTAGTCTTTATTATTGTAACCCAACAGATAAAACTGCACCCAGGGCTTTCAGCAGCACTCACCACCACTATATTTCCATAGTAAAGCCCTTAAAATCTCAATTCAATCATCTTTTATCAACCTTTTATCTTTAAAAATCTATTTTTTACCATGTCACAGTCATAGTTTTAGTTGTAAATAGCCTTATTACCTCTTCAACATAGACTCAGCCTGACAATTTGACTGTTCATATTTGAAACTTTCCAGCTCCAAGTTGACTGCTTCTACTTTATTTACTGTAATTTTCTTTTAAATGGTAAGAAGGCAAATTATTGACGCTTATTGTCTCCAATAGTAAAGTATCTATCCTTGTTGTTGTGTAAGTCTATTCCATACATGATCAAATAGTCATTTCCCAATATAAAATGGGTGCTAGAGCAATTTTCCGTAACAAAAAATTCAACAGTGATTCTTGAATTGCCATTAATATTTGGGAATATGAAATTGGTCTCAAAGATTCCCAATGCTTTCAGTGGTTTACTTGCACTATTGAATTTTATGCCATCATTTGGTAAAAAGTTGTCTTCAAGATTTGGTACACAAGTCTTACAAAAAGATTTGCCAACACAAGAGCAGAAGGCTCCTGGATGAAGTAAAAGTTTGGTGTGTTTTTTATTAATTACCACTTCTGTTATACAGGAGTTACCAGCTGTATAACCTTTTCCCCTGTTTGGTTTGGTTTTCATAAGATGTGCATCTTGAATTTTTGACAAATCAAGTTGACCATTTCTCAATTGTAGCAAGTGGGAATAAAATTCCATGATGTCAAAGGTGGCATTGATATTTTGCATATCCTTTGAAGATTCAGAAAATATTGATGACTTATCATCTGAATTTTATTCAGTATTATTGTCTTTTTCAACAACAGGTTCTTTTTCAATTTCAATTTCATTGATTTTTCCCCTTTTTGGAAATTTATTGGCTAAGTGGGTGGTTGTAAGGTGTGGATATGAAACTTTGATAAAATATCATGTACTTTTCCTGTCCTCAAAATTTGTATAAGGTAAAATTATTTAAAAATAGTAAGAAATAGTATTTTGAAAGAGAAAACACACCAATGTGATTGTTTTTTAACTTTGTAAGTATAAAACCATAATATAATCAAAATTTATTGTTTTACCAACAATAAAGATTTATCCAAAAATACTCTACAAGAGATATTTAAGGCTGCAAAACAAATTTCTTCAAGAGAAATTTCAATTGGAATTGATTGAGAAAAGAGCTGCAAGCAATTAATTAAGGAAAAAAGTCTTTAAAAAGATATTTAAGGAGAAAAAATGCCCAAAACTGAGAAGAATGAAGTTGGAAATAAACTGACAAAGTCAACAGTGATGAAAGATGCTTTAATTCACTTTTGGGGTGGTTCAGGGGTAAAAATGATTATAAGAGTTACAAAAAATGATTATAATGATTTTATCACATGGTTAAAAGGTTCAAAATGATTTCAAAAAGGTGGCTTGAATCTTTTGTTGATTGGTTTAACAGTGTTTAAACTAATTATAAAAGGAAAAGATTCTAACATGAAGAGAAAAGTGGGGCAAAGAAGGCATTCTTTTATAGCCATCAATTTTCTTACTCCAAAATTGAAATTTACTCTTGTCAGTCGTGGAGAACACTCTTAGAACAGAAAAGCTAATTATGGCATCATTGAACCCTGGTTTAGACCAAAAAAGGGCTGGTTTTAGCCATTTTTTGCTATTTCTAGCCATTTTAGACCCTTAAATCAGCCATTAATATAGTAATACCTGTCCTAGGGCCTTCAAAACACGTCATAATGAGCTTAAGAGACGTAGAAACCAGGTAAAACCATTTTTACTAAGATTTTTTCATCTTAAGGGTAGTTTTACCCTCTTGGAAACAGTTAAAACTACCCTGGTTGGTATCAAAACCTCATCATCAATTGAGTCACAGACCCTGTGACTCAATTCCAGGCCAAAAGTGATGAACCTTTGCATGTATTTTGACATCTCACCCCTGTCAGCAAGGAGTTTGGGGGTCTGGCTCCCTCTTAGAGCTAGAGTTCCTTTTCCCCCCAAATTTAATCTTTCCAATTTATTTTCCCTTTAATTCCTCATCATGTATTATACTTACAATTGAAATATTTAATTCAATTGAGTCTTACAATAAACTACTGTAATAATTGACACCTCATATGTAAATCAAAGTTCACTTATGTAATACATGCACACATTTTGACAATTCAATTGAATTCAATTGAAAATACTTCAATTCCTAATAACTTCTAGAATATACACAACACCTCAGTTTTAACACAAAAATTGATGATTAACACTACATGTGATGTGAATTAAATTGAGGTTTTTATGATTTTTAACTTTTTTACAGAAAATACAAAAAAATTAATTTAAGCTTATTTGAAGTTGAGTTACCAAAATTTCACTCAGAGGTGACCCCACCTAATTTTTTATAAGGAATCCAATGGTGAAATAAATTTGATATGTTTTTTTTAGATAAAAAGTTATGCTAAATTTCATTTAACTTTCTTTCAAAATTATTTTATTATGGGTAATTTTGTTGAAAATTCATTTTTACTTGATTTTTTCAAGTAAAAATGTGTTTTTACATTTTTCAAATTTAATGTATTTTTATTTTTAAATTATAATTAAATTTCTGATTTTGTATATAAATTCAAATTTATATTTCAATAATAAAAATAAATTGACTTTATTTATGTTTGTATATTAATTTTTTTGTTTGTGGTCTTTTGGTTATATGAAAATACCTCTAAGGCCCACATAGTCCCTCACACGCAAATCCTTACACCTGTCAGGAACCCAACGCTTCACACGCAAATCCTTATGCCTGTGCAGGACCCCTGACGTATAGCATGCAAATCCTTACGCTTGTCGAGTATCTTGAAAAAAGAAACAATCCCTTACACTTGTCAAATCTCCCAACGCGTCACACGCAAATCCTTACACTAGTACAGGTTCCCAACAGTTCAACCCCCTCCTTCTGCCAGGGCAGGTTCCCAACAATTTCAAAAATTCCTTACGCCAGTGCAGGCTCCCAATGCTTCACACCCAAAACCTTATGCTTGTACAGGCTCCCAACAATTCCAATAATTCCTTACGCTGGGGAAGCCTCCTGACAATTCCAACACTCCCTTACACATGTAAGATTAATAGTGTATGACCATAGGAAAATGAATGACTCATGAATCTCCAGTGGATTGCTCACATGCAGGGAACCCCAGGTTTTTGACACTTAAGATCTCAATCAGTTTAGAACATAGGATGAAGAGAATGTAGAAGGTGTTGATGCTTTCTATTTCCAGATTATCTTAAAAAGAGGATCACAAAAAGGAACACTGGCAGAAACATTTTGTGGGGCTCTCACAAAACGGGGGATTTGGACCATTGGCAAAAGTAGGAAATCTCACGGGAAAAAAGATTATAAAATCCATTAAAAAATCCTTTTATGAATTACAACCAAGTGATTTCAAGGAGTGTATTACAAAAGGAAAATAGTGAAAAGATTTCAGAAACTTTTTTTGATGTTTCTTTTTGAATGAATGTTGAGACTATCCCAATTATGTCCTCCTTTGGATAAGCCTCCAATGCCTGGCCAAGGAGGGAGTTTGGTTCCTCCCAGAATTCCCAGTGTATCGCATTTCTATGAGTTTCATCCACAAAAGGAATCATGTGGAGCAATCTGCAGTGCTCCAACAAGATTCCTTGGATTGAGTCTTGGACAAGTGCTCAAGGAATCATTAAGGTCGGTCGTAAGTCAGTAAATTCCTGCCAAGCCTCATTGTGGCAATGAGAGGAGCTTGGCACCGGGGGGGAAAAGGCAGTTGGGTCCTTGGGGAAATGGGAAGGTTTTCCAGGAAAGCAACCAGGGTAGGAGTTGAGAAAGAGGGAACACAAGGGGCAGGGTTAGGAATCAGGAAAGAGGGAGGTGGAGGGGGGAGCCAACAGGCGTATTGTTGATGATTATTACCAAGTGAGGAGTAGCGCGACAAGATGGAGATGGTCAAAGGAGGGGTGAGGGAAATCTGGGAACAGGAAAAAAATAAAAAAGAGAAAATTACTAACCAAAATGTTCCTCCAATGAATGTGTTGGAGTCACCTTGGGTTCAGGCTCATGAGCTGAAAGGTCCTCATGTGGTTCAGAGGATGTACTTGGGCCTGGAATAGGTGGCTCGTTGTGTTGGGAGGGTTCTACAAAAGGAGGCAGAGTCAGTTTACTTGAGTCAAAAGCTAGAATTAGGAAAGGAATAGCTTGCTGCTTACCATGGAAAAAGTCCTCCAACCATCGGGTGCTACTTGGGCCTGGTGTCAGTTGCCACGGAGTTGGGTCACAAGGCATGCGAGGAACCGGAGTTTCTTGTTGCAGGGGATTTGGTGGGTTTTGTTCTATGGGTAAAGGAAATTAGTTAGTATGATTGCAAGAAGAAAAATGAGTCAAGGAAGAGATACAAAGCTTACTTTGGCTTTTGAATCCAATGGGCTACAAGACAGGGTGAGAAATGGCCAAAGCTTGAATGTCCTCTTGCCATTGCCATACTTAATCAGCTGGATAATGACTTCTGACCGGTCAAGGAGTGAAGTGACCATCAGATGGTGGCCTAGGAGGGGGGTGGACAAATTGATACTTGAGGGCATGGGGCTAATCATCTGGAAGCATTCCCGTCTGCCAGCTTGGTGTCTGGGAGTCCATTCCTGCTAGGGAATGCTTTCACATTGTCAACCATGAGGGCATATTGCGCAGGATCTTCTCTCTCCGCATGGTTAGAATGGTTGCACGACAAAAAATTATTTTTTGTAAGCTTGTCAGCAAGCATCACAAGCATAAGTCGTTGTCAAGGAGCAAATGCAGGGGATACCCTGCTTAGTGTATAAGGTGCACAACATCTAGAATGAAGACAAAGTATGTTAGTATTGGAAATGAAACTCATATGTGATGGGAGAAGGAAGACATACAATGAATTATATATTTGAAACGTGATCAAATTAATGAAGCTCGAGTAGGATGTCAGGCTGAGTCTATGTTGAAGCATTAATTAGCCTTTTTACAACTAGAACTTTGACTGTGACACGTAGAAAGTAATTCAAGATAAGAGTGTTTTTGGTAAAATAAAGATTTATTATAAAATTAAAGGGTTCTACTATTAAAGAATAGTGGTGGTGAGCGCTATTGAGAACCCTGCGTGCAGTCTTACCAGTGGGATTACTATAATAAGAGCTATAATAATTAAAATCATAATTATACCTGATTATTACCCAAGAGTAAAAATGCTTTGGACAGTTTACTACGTAATGTATTCAAGAGCAGGATGAGGAAACAATTCTGGTTGTGAAAAGCCACCTTTTTATCCTGAAATGGGGTTGAAAGGGTGCTAGACCTTTCCACATAGAGGAAGTGAAGATTTTTCACTCTCTGGGACAGGCTTGTGGTATGCGAAGACCTGTATTAACCTGTATTGGGCTCAGATGTGGTTTTGAAACCACATCTGTGCAGTTTTCACCAATACAGGGTGAAAAATTTCATCTGGGGACCTCACAGCCTGATTCTGACGTGTATGATGCGTAGAATGTTGTACAGAAACTGTATGGGACCCCAGTATTGACTGACATATGAGGTATTGAGTAAAAACAAGCTTCTTTGTCTATTTGACACCTCATATTCATGATTATGGGATATTATTCCATGGTAAGGCTGTATATGCCAGCAGGTGGGAATCTGACCTTAAAACAGGCATACCTTTGTCAATTCTTGAGATATCAACCTCAGAATTGGTACAGTTTGTATCGTTGTCTGTGCTCTACAAAATGATACCTCATTTGATATCGGTATCATTAAATATGGCAAAGTTATTCCATGTACAAGATTTTTGTACATTTGCGTGGTTTAGGTAAAAAGCTGTATTGAGCTTATTTGCCCCATAGATTTTGTTCTAGTTGAGCTATGGGGAAATGGATGTCATCATCAGATAGCCCTGATTGTGCACTTTCCAAAAAGAGCCCACTTTAGGTATCTCACGCCAAAACTGCAAGAGTCAGATGAGAGGTGAATGTTTTGTTCACCCTTATTTGGCCTGAATTTGGCCATAACTGAAGTAATACTAATGCTAGCTCAGTTTGGCTAGTACAATTGGATAGGCCTGGCTTAGAGCTTCATTTTGAATACCCATTTGATGGGTTTAAGCCTCTCCTTCTGGATTTTAGATGAGAGGTGAAAATTAGGGTTTATGCTCAGCAATAACTTTGAGCAGGAATGACTTTTTTATTCTTTGTCCTATGGTGATGGTACTTATATATTCAGAAGGGGTTAGTTTCCTCTTTTGTTTGATACCTTTTTAGCTGATTTCGCTCAGCTCCATATTTTTGGTGGTATCTTGGCTATACCATTGATTTATGGTGTTGTGGCTGTCATTCTTGTTCTCTGGTTTTGAGTCACAGGCTGACATACCCCCCCTCTCAAAAGGCTCATCATTGATGAGACTGTTCAGTCCTCCTAGAGGGTCTGAATCTCCTTAAATGAAGGTTCCCATCTGTTATGGCATCTTCTGCCAACCATTTGTCTTTATCAGCTGTTTGGGTCTTCAATCTGACTAAATATTTTCTTTGATCCTTCCCATTAAGTCTGATCTTCCTGGCCCTGATTATCTTACTCACAGGTCCTGGGGAGTCCTCTATTTCCACTATTTCTGGTGGTGTGAGGCTCTTCTTCCTGGAGGAGAATTTACCCTCTTCTGTTTGGAAGTATGGCTTGACCAAACTCACTGGAAAGACTGGGTGTTTCCTGGAAAACTCCTGTGTGAGCTTGACTTCCACTGCATTCCTGCCTACCAACTTAATGATAATGAAGAGCCCTAAAAATGAGTCTCTCATCTTCTTGGGTCCTTTGAGATTGTTGAAGTTCAGTGTAGACACTAACACCTGGTCTCCTTCCTTAAAGTCAGGTTCCATGTGTGTCTTGTCCCACCTCTGCTTATTGTATTCTTTTGCCTCAGCTATGCATTTGGGAGCTGTGTCACAGGCCCTCCTCCACACATCATGGAAGTCTTTGGCTGTGAAGTGGATGGTCAGAAGATTCTTCTTCAAGTGATCCAATGGCAACAAGGCATTCCACCCTTTCTCTACCAGTTCAGGTGTTTTTCCTGTGGTTGAATGCTTACTTGAATTATAAGCCAGTTGGACAGCTGGTAAAAGGGTAACCCAGTCATGGGTATATCCCTCATGGTCCTTGTATTCCATGCCATAGGCACAGAACCTCCTAAGGATGTCCTTCATTGATTGGATCATCCTCTCTGCTAGGCCATCTGTTTGTGGTAGGTAAGCTGTGGAAAAAGCAAGCTTGGTGCCAAGCATGTCATCCAATTTGGTTCAAAATTCAGATGTGAATTTTGGGTCCCTATCACTAATGAGTATCTTAGGGACTCCATTGGTAGATATGATGTTATCCCAAAATAACAGAGCAGTATCCATGGCTGTGTCCTCCTTGTGGCATGGTAGACACGGCATGCTCTTGCTGAACCTATCAACTATGATTAAGCAGGCATTGTAGTTTTCTTTGCCTCCTGGGACAAGTCCTGTAACCCAGTCCATGTTGATGGTTTCCCATGGGTGTTTGGGTTCTTCTATATGTTGAAGTAACCCATACTTCTTCCCATGTTTCCTATTTGCCTTTTGGAATCTTTGACAAGTGTTGATGTATTCACTCAACTCTTGTTCCCACTTGGGCCACCAAGCTGTGCTTGCTACCCTCTCCTTGGTCCTATCTTCACTCATGTGTCCCATATAGGGGCAGTCATGGCATTCCTGCAGGATCAGAGAGATGTGGTCTCTGTCTACCACTGTGAGTGCACTTGTGTGTTTTTCTCTGTGGTAGAGCAGGACATCTATAAGGAAGAACTTGTTATCCTTATAGGCTATCAACCAGGGTTCTTCCAGCTGGGATTCCAGTTCTGGACTCCTGTACTTTTGTTGAAGGAGTTGTAGTAATATGCCACACTGTTTGCATTTGGCATAAGACTTTAGTACTGCACTGAAAAATTCATTGTGCAGTTCTGAGGATCTTATTCCCAATATGGGAGTTTCTGTTTCCTCTGAATCAGTGTTTCCACTGTCAAGGGTACCACTTTCTAGTGTCCATTCAGAAAATCTGAAGTTCTTCCTCCTATCTATCTCCATGAAATGGATAGGGATTTTGGCTACAACTTCAGGGTCATAAGCTGGATTGCTCTTGACATTATCCAGTGGCGATCTGCTAAGGCCATCTCCATTGGTATGACTTTTACCTTCCTTGTATGTGATGGTCATGTTCCCTCTATACTCCTGGATGGCTATTTGCCATCTGAGCATGTGTCTATTTGTATTCTTCATGTTCAGTAAAGACTTCAAGGCTGTGCAATCTGTGTAGACTTTAAAAACTGCACCCTCCAGGTAATAATGGAGTTTCTCCAGATCCCAGACTAAGCATATACCTTCAGTCTGGGTGGCCCCATACCTGGCTTCTGAATCTTTGAGCTGCCTAGAGATGTAACATATTACTCCCTCTCTTGGTTCACCATCCACAATTTGTCTTTGGTCAAGCGCTGCTCCTAGGCCTTGACTACATTCTGCATCTATGTATAACTTGAATGGTAGTTTAAAGTCAGGTAAGAGGGGCACAGGTGCATTTGTAAGTTGATATTTGATCCTCTCATATGCATCCCTCCTTTCCTTGGTTATTTCAAAAACTACATCCTTTGAACACAACTTGTATAAACTACTAATTATGTGGGCACAATTCTTGATGTGGATTCTATAGTAGCTAGCAAACCCAAGGAAAGATTGCATCTCTTTGATGCTCTTTGGTACTGGCTTTTTCAGTACTGCTGCTAGTTTATTCTGGTCAATTGCCATACTAAGACCTGAGACTTTATGTCCTAGAGCCAGTAGCTCTTGTTGGCCAAAATTACACTTTTTCAGTGAAATTTCCAGATTGATGGGTGTACATTTTCTTAGAACTCTGTCTATGTAATGTACATGGTCTTCCCATGTCTCTGAGTATATAATGATATCATCAATATATACCACCATCCAGACTTCCAATATTTCTTCCTGAAATATTGTGTCCATCATCCTTTGGAAGTGGGCTGGTGCATTCTTGATGCCAAATAGCATCCTGGTATACTCATATATGCCCATATGGCATATTATTCTGAACAATTTCATGGAGTTTGTTCTAACTCCATTTTAGTGGAAGCCTTTCATACAATCCATTTTGGTTATGTATTTGGCTTTTGCCAGTTTATCCAAGGCATGAGGTATCCTGGGTAAAGGGTACCTGTCTGCTTTAGTGTAGTTACTCAGAGCTCTGAAGTCTCCACACAGTCTAGACTTGCCATCATGCCAGGTGATTAGGACAGGAGTGGTTATTTCCACTATTTCATTATGTCCAATCTTCCTGATGATGTCCATGTCCAAGAGTTCATTGATATGTTTTTCAATTTCTTTCCTGGTTTCCAGGCTTTCTGGATAAGGAGGTCTCCTAAGCATGGGTGGATAAGGTCTTTCCACATCCAGATATAGTTCTATATCATGGCCTTTGATCTGGCCTAATGGTTCTTCACCAATGGCAAATTCTGGTCTGTTATTTCTCATCATCTTCAGTAAACTTAGTTTTTGTTTACTGGTGAGGGTAGTGCTAAACTGTCCCTCTCTGAATTCATTCAGAAGTTCTTCTAGTGGATCATGAGAAGATATATGGTATATATCAAGTGAAAATTTCTTTTCCTTGTTGGTACCAATTGGTAATGTGCCTATTTTTACTGTTGTAAATATCTATGCCATACATCCTCTGGTAGTCTGTTCCCAGTAAGAACCCTTGGATGTGGGCATCATCTAGCACTACAAACTCTGGCTTGAGTGTGATATTACCCTTCCTGTGGGGTATAATTATCTCTTTCATAATTGTACCAATTGAATTTATCTTCCCTGAGGCACTTTTAAAGCTCTTTGCCTTGATGGGCAAGGGCTGGTTTTCCCAATTTGGGAAGTGATTATATAGATAATTTCTGGCCACTATGGCGCATTGTCCCCCACTATCAATGATCAATGGATGTTGAGCATTGTCAATACAGACATTCATTTTAGTGGCTGTTCCATGTATATATGCCATTGCTTTGGTTGGTGTAGCCAGGAATGTTTGTGATTCTTTTGTGTGTTTGCACAAGTTTTTATTGGAAGTATCCTGTGGCATGCCTGCTTCCAACTGTATGTCTTGAATTTCTAGTGGGGTTTCCTCTTGGTATTGTACTACAAATTCTTCTCTTGGGTCTTGGTCATCATCAGATGGTTCCCTGATGGCATCACCCATGGAGTCTGATTCAGAATCCTTTGTTGGGGATTCCTCCTCTGGGACTTTCTCAATGGCATAGGCTTTTTTCTTTGCCTTGGGACAGTTGTTGGCAGAGTGGTCTGTTGAACCACAATTGTGACAAGAATTTCTCTTCTTTGCCACTTCTGCCACTCTTTCTTTGGGTTTGTCTTTAAACTCTACCCTGAAAGGTTGTTTCTCTTTAAAACCAATGATCTTATATGGGGTGAATTTCCCTATATTAGTCCTTTTCCTTATGTCTTGTAAGGTGTTGGCAATGTCATCTAGAGTGCAATTTTGGTTGCATCTTCATTTTACTTCATGCTCTAGTTCTCCTGGCAGTTGTGTCAGGAGTTTGTGATTCCTAATTTGAATGTTCATCTGAGGATCAATGGCTTTAAGTCTCTTGGACTGTCTAAGACACCACTCATATGGATCTTTGTCCACAGAGTATTTGTCATTTTCAAATTACATGGTCTTCTGCAATATCCAAGTTCCATTGCTGTACTTTTGGATGATTTGACTCTTCCACCATGGCCAGTTTCTTCTGCCATGGATTTCTTTCATTTCTGTGTACCATATACTAGCATGACCTTTAAATTCTGTATTTAGTCTAGCAGTAATCCAGTAATCTGGTGAGCTTGGTACATCAATGAAGAGTCCATCAATGTAATCTATGAGTTCCATATGATCATAGTCTCCTGATCCAGAGAATTTGGGCCAGCTTGAGGCCTCAGGAAGCTTTTTCAAGGCTCCCTTCTCTGAATAAGACATGCCACTCCATCCTGGTATTGTGATGGATATCTTGCCTTATTCATCAACATGGCATCTGGTTTGATGTCATCTGATTGATATGGATTTTCCATAACTTGGCCTTGTGGTTGGGGCTTCAAGTTATGGTAGACATTAAACAATTCGTTTATGTCTTGGTCCAGACAATCCCTGTCCCTTTTGCTGTGGTGTTGTTCTTCAAAGGCTAGATTCAGTCTTTTGTTAGTTTTTTCAGAGGCTTTGCTCAATTGAGCATGTCCTTCTTGAAGATTTTTAACTATTTTTTCCATTAGGGCTTGTAATTTTTTCATCCTCTCATGGCTGGCTTCAAGTTCTGCAAACTGCTTTGCAGATTGCTCAGCATATTGGGAGTTTGTAACCAAAGTGTATCACTTTTGATGTTACTCTCAGATGTGACAATGTTATGTTCAGTCTGAGTGGGGGTAATGTTTCTATTACTAGGACTACTGATTCTAGAGTGGTTTGAAACTACTTCTGCTTCTTGTGCACTTCTTTTACCAAATCCAACAGCTTCTGAATCATAGGGTCTGACTCTTTCCTCCTGTGGTTGAAGGAGGTTTTGTTCTTGCCCTTCTTTCCTTGTCTTCTCCTGGAACCTTCCTGGAATTGTGAAGAACGGTGACTCTTGGCCACTGATCTGCTGTTTTCTGCATGGTGTGAAGCCACCGGAGAGCTGATTTGGCCTGCTCCCTGTGAGCCTGAAGGAATCTGAGTAGTCCCTGTCTGGGTTAACTGTTCTTATATAGCTTGGATAGTGGCTTAATTCTCCCTTATCCTCTGTGCCCATGCCTCCAGGAGTCTGAACTGCCTGGTAGGATTCCAACCTTTGGTGATTACCATAAGGTCTTTGAAGTCTATCTCTTTGAGACAGATCTTTTCGCAACTTGCTCCCAGTTCTGCCCAGTGAGATGCCAGGTTGAACCTCTTGTTGTCCATGCTCCATTGGAATAAGTCCTTGAGGAGTTGGTGGAACTGAAGAACTTGATCCATGTCTTTCCAGTCCTCTGCTTTGAGGTCTCCATTGAATGAAAGTGTGAATGGCAAGGTTGATATTCTCTCCCTCATTTTTTTGCCATCCACTACTGTGTCAAAGGTGTCCTCTTTCAGGTCTTCTGGTTCTGGAGAAACCTTCTCTGTCCTCTGGTTGGTTCCTTTGGAAGCCAAGATCTCTGAGGTGTACAGGTGACATTTTAGTGTTTTCAAGCAGCAAAAACTTTCTGTTCTTAGGGTATTTACCTTTGACTGTGCCTTGTACAAATTTGTTGTCTGGTGATTTGGGCAATTTACCTTTAGAGGTTACAAATGGGTTAATTATAGTAATTTTCCCTGTACAAGATATCAAGGTTGGTTTACCTTGTATTGAAGCAGAATTTCATGGTTTTCTACTCTTCTGTGTGGCGATGGGTGTCCAATTTTTTGCTGTTATCAGGCCTTCACTGTGCCTCTTCCCTTTGCCTTTGCTGCCCTCTGGCTCTGAGGGTGTCACTGGTGTGTTGGCCTGTGACTGGCTTTCAAGTGGTATGAAGCTATCTTCCACTGAATCAAAACAGGAAAAAGAGGGCTTAATGTCAGTTAAGACTTCTTAAAATGCTGTTTGCACGTCTAAGAATGGCCTCTGGGCTTGTATATTACTACAATATTCCCTTGTACAATGACAGTGTAATTGAATCAACAATTACACGTCAGAAATACAGCTTACTGCTATTTGGTATACTGTTTGTATACCAATATCCCAAAGATTACTTGTAATTGGCAAGTATAATCTGTCAAAAGTGATGTATAACAGGGCAATTGAGCTAACAACATGCCCAACCACACCTCAACTGTTGGTAAATCAGTATGAGGTGTCTTAATTTAATTAAAAAATAAGACTGTATTAATGGCTCAAGTGTTTTGATATGTAAAAGACGCCAAAAATAAGTGTCTTGTGGTTATTAGCCACGTGACAAGTAATCTTTTTAATATGAATAGCATGATAAATATATAAGAAATATATATTTTTAAGGAATAATTATGCCTAAAAAGATAAAACAAGTGTCAGAAAACAAAGAAAATAAGTAAAAAACTCACTTAGAAGGTCCAAAATGGTCAAAAAACACGGCCAGGCCCCCAAAATGTCAGGTTGAGTCTATGATAAAAGTAATATAAATGTATTTACAACCTTTAACTATGACTGTGACACAGTAAAAAGGATTTCAAATAGATTTATGAGGTTCAAAGATGGTTTACTTTAAGAATAAAAGGGCTTTACTATATTAAATATAGTGGTGGTGAGCGCTGTTGAAAGCCCTGGGTGCAGCTTTACCTGTTGGATTACAATAATAAAGACTACAATACTTCTAAATTAATAGTATACCTTATTATTTTCCAAGAGTATAACTGTTTTTGACAGTTGTATTATGCAGGAATTCAAGAGCAGCATGATGAAAACAATTCTGGCTGTGAAAAGCCTCCTTTTTATCCTGAAATGGGGTGGAAAGGGTGCTAGACCTTTCCACATAGAGGAAGTTAAGATTTTTAACTCTCTAAGACAGGCTTGTGGTTTGCAAAGACCTGTATTAACCTGTATTGGGCTCAGATGTGGTTTTGAAACCACATCTGGGCAGTTTTCACCAATACAGGGTGAATATTTTCATCTGGGGACCTCACAGCCTGATTCTGACGTGTATGGCGCGCAGAATGCTGTACAGAAACTGTATGAAACCCCAGTATTTACTGAAATATGAGGTATTGAAGTAAAAACAAGCTCTTTTTTCTATTTGACACCTCATATTCATGATTATGGGATATTATCCCATGGTAAGGCTGTATATGACAGCAGGTGGGAATCTGACCTTAAAACAGCCATAACTTTGTCAATTCTTGAGATATCAACCTCAGAATTGGTTCCCTTTGTATCCCTGTATGTGTTCTACACAATGATACCTCACTTGATATGGGTATCATTAAATATGGAAAAGTTATCCCATGTACAAGACTTTTGTACATTTGCGTGGTTTAGGCAAAAAGCTGTATTGAGCTTATTTGCCCCATAACGTTTGTTCCAGTTGAGCTATGGGGAAATGGATAGCACCATCAGATAGCCCAGATTATGCTCTTTCCAAAAGGACTCCACTTCAGGTATCTCACACTAAAACTGTAGAAGTTAGATGAGAGGTGAATATTTTCTTCACCCTTATTTGGCCTGAATTTGACCATAACTTCTGTGATACTGGTGCTAGCTCAGTTTGGCTGGTACCATTGGATAGCCGTGACTTAGAGCTTCATTTTGAATACCCATTTCATGGGTTTAAGCCTCTTACTGTGTATTTCAAAAGAGAGGTGAAAATTAAGGTTTATTCTCAGCAATAACTTTGTTATTCTTTGTCCTTTGGTGATGGGATAGAAAATAGGGGCAAGGCAGGAAGACAAAGGGTGATACGCACAATAGTGAGAAGAGTGGGTGAGAAAAAACTGAAGGGCATGTTGGGCCAAGATGGTCTTTTATACCATGGTGAAGAAGAGTCAATTGCAGAAGTTGCAGCACCGTCCAAAGTCTCAGCTTCAAGGCGGGATGGGAAAATGGAAGCTCGGCCGCAGCCAATGTTGCGACTGAGAAGGGAAATGCCCGTGTGAGGCAGAGGAACAAAGGGGTTCCAGCTGAGTATGGAAATTGATTGAGATGTCAGACTCAGTCAGATCCCCTTTGTTGCCTTAAATATCCACCTGATTGCCCAGGAGGACTTTTGTGAGAGCATTGTTGAATGTGCATGGTGGGTGCAATCCACAAATGCCCTATGCAGTAAAGGACATGGCGCATTTGTTCACAGGTGACCATGGGGAGCATACCAGCATTACAGCCAGGTGATGGAGCTTGAACAAAGGCTTGGGTACCTGTATGAAAAGTGAATACAGCATGAGCTTGGGTTGACCAATTGCACAGGTTGGCTTTGGAATCATAATTGAAATGCTCAGTTGCTGAAAATTTGAATTGCCCAGTTGGTGAGCTATTGATCTAACAATATGAAATGCACCCCTTCTGAGCAATTGCTATTTCATCTTTGTAAGCACGCATCCTGAGCATTTTGCACAACATCAGAAGACATTTTGGCCAGGCTGAGCATTTCATGCATATTGGTGAAGTGATCCAAAGTGAGCCTTCTGATGAACTATTGCAAAAAGTGTTCCCACTATGCCTTTACTAAAAACTTGCACACTGAGCTTTTGTCCATGACCTGCTGAGCTGGCATGTGCAAATCAGGTGAATCAGCATGCTGAGAATGTGGCACATGATTGGCACCTATGCAAACAATTGGACGTGATAAACATTGGTAATATGCATGCATGCTGAAGTAGTATTCCACCATCCCTCTTTGTAGATAAGCCAACATTTCAGTACATACACCTTTGGCGTACAGTACATGTATGCAGCAGGACTGAGAAAATGCTTTACAAGAATGTAACATGCAATCACACAAAGGAATTGAGTCAAATTTCTCAAAGACATACCTTTGATGCAGGTTGGAGAGCTCTACCTAACTACCACCCAGAGGCTGGTGTATTCAAAGTTACGGTGTGGAACTCCTTTTGTTGTGGGATAAATAATAGGCAGTACCTTGAGGGGGAAATTATTGGTGAGTCTGTTTCGAATTTCAGAATGAGCCAATAACCATGGGTGCTAAGGTGTACTAGCTGCCCCTCTAAATATACTGAAAAAGATACCCTTTTTGATGAGATCACAAATCAATTATTTAGTTGTGTGGCTTTTCAATTAGAGAATTTTCTTCAGCAGTCTCCATCAGTCTGTCAATAAAAGATCACTATGATAATACTGGTAATAGTTAATATTTTTTTTAATAATTTAGGTTTGCTTAACTTTCTTGTTATTGATTATAATTCTTTTTAATTAATTCTTCTAGTATTCCTTCTTTCAATACCTGAGATATTTTAAATAATATTGTTTAAGATCACTATTAATATTAATAATAATCTTGATAGCTAGCTAATACTTTTAAAGGTGATTTAATAATACTATCAATATAGCTATAATAATTTAAGGGTAAGATAATTCTTTAAGGGTGGTTTTGTTTAATATAAGGGTAAGATATAAATGATATAATAGTAATATGATACTATTATGATCAATATAAATATAATCCAATATACCTAAAAGGCTTATGATATAAGGTATAAGGGTAAGATGATATCCCTTCTATAAATAAGGGTTATTGATAAATTAGATAAGAGCACTAATGATAATATCTTCAAACACTACTTCAACACTACTACTATAATGGTAAGACTAACAAATAATATTAAACTCTTTCATTAATATTATAAATATCTTTCATTAATTAATCATAAATAATACTATAAGATACTGAGCCTTGCTACTGATCTTTTTCAATATAAATACTAGATTATCCTACTAGAGAAGGGATGGATTGATCCTCAAAATTATTGTTTGAATCAGAAGCATGGGGGACAAAAAAGGGAGAGAGGCCCTTCATTTATACCTTTTGGGCCCTCCATAGAGCCTTCCAAAAACAAGGGACTTAGAAGAAATTCCACCTTGAGACATTTTTGCTGGTGGGTAAATTAAAAATGGTGTCATTTTATAAAGATATTGCACCATATGTTTGGTTAATTGCACCATTCTGAACCTTATTATTGTCAGTGCACAGCCTTGAGACATTTTTGCTAGTGGTTAAATTTGAAATGGTGTCATTTGTTCAGGGTATTTCACCATATGTTTGGTTGATTGCACCATACGTTTTGAATTATACTCTTATTTTAACTAAACTTTATTCTTATTATGCACAGCCTTGAGACATTTTTGCTAGTGGTTAAATTTGGAATGGTGTCATTTGATATAGATATTGCACCATATGTTTGGTTGATTGCACCATTTTTTTAAAACTGTATTCTTATCTCTACTAGCCTTATTTTTCTTCTTCACAGCCTTGAGACATTTTTGCTGGTGGTTAAATTTGGAATGGTGTCATTTGATACAGATATTGCACCATTTTTTGAAAACTGTATTCTTATCTCTACTAACCTTATTTTACTTCTTCACAGCCTTGATCTGTATTTAGTTGAGTATTTCTCTATGTAAAATTTAATTTGTAAATAATACCTGTAATGTTTGGGTATGGGAGTTTAAGTGGGGATTGAGTAATGTAACACTATGTTAACTTATATGTAAGTGTTTTTTTATGCCAAGACAAGTAACACAAGATGTTGTAAGAGTAATGGTATCACTTATGTAATATTACACATGTTTATTCATATTGAATATTTAGACAAGCTGCATTATCTTTAAGCATATTCTTGTACCTAGTATAGACTGTATAGTATCATTTCTTTTCTTTAATCCATGATATCTAGAAAATTATTAATATCATGGGGTTGAGGCAATATGCAACTATAGGTAAAATTTGATGTAGCTTCCAGTGGAATACTTATTTTTATTATTTTAATATAATTATCTTCCTTTTTCTTGATTTTTTTTTTACTTTTATCTTTCAATTTTTATTTTTATTTTCTTTATATAGATATATATTATTATTATTGATCAAAGCTTTAGCTTTGAAATTGTGGATTTGAACCTTGGAAGAACTGGTATGGAATACCACATCCCCCTCTCCATTTAATGCTGTCCCCAGCATTCAAGGTGATAATCCACTTACTTTTTTTTTAAAAAAACAATCAAAAATTTCCCCCCTTTTTTTGAATAAAAGGATTTTTATTCATCAAAGTCCTCTTCATCTTCAACTTCCTCTTCTCCTTCTTCCTCTTCTTTCTCTGAGTCCAACTCTTTTCCTCTTGGATAGAACTTTTTTATTTGACTTGCTGCAAACCTTCTTGCTAGCTTTGTACCATCTAATTCTTCCAGCTGATATGGACAATTGGTTATTTGTCTCACAACTCTATAGGGTCCATCCCATCTATTCTTGAACAATAATCCCCATTGTGACTCTAATGCTTTATTGTATACAAGAACAATTTCACCTGGATGAATTGGCTTTCTTATTTGATGTGCTAATTTCCTGTCCCAATATTTTCCTGAATCCTCCCTGGCCTTTTTTAATTTCTCTTTTGCCCTTTTTCTTATTTCTTCTTTTCCTGATAGCTGTTCAGCTCTTGCTTCCAATAAATATTCTGTTGATTGGACTTTGTGCCATTCAATTGATAAGTATGTTTTTGCTTCAATGTCTATTGGTAGTACTGCCTTTTGACCAAATTGAAGTTCGAATGGGGAGTAACCTGTTGTTATTTTGGTTGATATTCTGTCAGCCAATGTAACCAAAGGTAAGTATTCTTTCCATTTTGAACCATTTTCACCACACATCTTCACCAATGCATCCTTCAATTGTTTATGCCCCCTTTCTACCATTCCTTGCGACTCAGGGTAGTAGGGTTTTGTTACCCTTATCTTTGAGCCTGCTTTTTATACTGCATCTTGTAATTCCTTTCCAAAATCAGGCCCTCCATCTACTGTAACCTCTTTTGGGGCTCCATACCTGCAAATCCATTCAGAAGTGAACCATTCTGATACTGACTTTGCTGTAAGCTTTACTAAACCAATTGTCTCTGGCCATCCTGAGAAATCATCCCTGGCCACTACTAAATACTTCCATCTTCCTGCTTTTACATGTACTGCATCTATACTTACTCTTTCAAATAATGCTGAGGTGAATGAGATTCTTCCTTCCTCTTTTTGGTGATAATGACTTCTCTTTTGACAAGCTTTAAAAGATTTGACCCATTTTTTGACTATTTTCTTCATTCCTTCCCACCAAAATCTTTCTTTAACTCTTCTGTATGTTTCATTTTCTCCTCTGTGTCCCATTTCTTCATGTAATGATTTTAATATTCTCCTTTGATAACTCTTAATTGACACAACTACTTGTGTATTTAATGTATTTCTTCTTTTGAGTTGGCCTTCCTCCAGAAAGAAATTTGATGACTTCCTTTTAATTTTTTTGAAGTCATCCTCCTTAGTACCAAAAGGCCTTTTCAATGTGTTTAAGTATTCTACCATTCTTTTCCAAAATCCTTCTTGCTTTGATGGTAGCTTTATTCCTGCCAATTTTATTATATTGTTATGTTTTACTCCAAACCCTGGGTGTGGTTTTATCCATTCTTCTTCTTCATCAAAATCAGATTTTTCTTTTTCTTCATCTTCTGACTGAGGTCTTCTTGACAGCCCATCTGGCATTGTGAAGGTCTTCCCTGTCCTATGAACTAAGTCAAAAGAGAACAATTGAATAAATGCAACCCATCTGGTCATTGGGGCATTTGGCAAACAGGGTGAGTTTGTCATTTCAATCAAGGCTTTTTCATCTACTTGTAGCTCAAAATGTTGTCCCCAAAGTACTGTTTGGAGTTTCTTGAGCATTTTGGCCACTCCACATAGCTCCAGCTTTGGCTGTGAGTATTTTGATTCCAATCTTGAGAATTTTCTTGATTCATAAAGAACTGGTCTGTCCTTTCCTTCTTTGTCTTCTTGAGTAAGTACTGCTCCTGCAGCTATATAGCTTGAGTCTACTGCTAATTTAATCTTCCCGGCTCCCTTTTCATAATCCAAATTTTTGAATGTTATTTCCTCCCCTACAATTATTCTTAAATTTTCAAATGCTTCATCACATTTAGTATTCCATTCCCATTCTTCATCATCTCTTGTTAATCTTCTTAGTGGTGATGCAATCTGAGAGAAATTTTGAATGAACATTCTAACATATGCACAAAGTCCCAAAAAGCCTCTTACTTCCTTTTTATTGAGGGGCTTTGGCCAACTTTGTATTTTATTAATCTTCTGCTTTGAAATTTTTCTTCCATTCAAAGAAACTACATGCCCTACTATGTCCAATGCTGGCACACAACATGCAAATTTGATACCTGATATGGTAGGTCCTGCCTCTTCAATTCTGAAAAATATTCTCTCTAATGTAACTGCATATTCCCAAATGAATCTTCTTATCAAATTATTTTCTTGTAAAGCCTCATTATTATATGTTGATCTTGGACCTTTTATCCCTCCATCATCAATAAAAATTCCTACATTATCTGGTATTTCTTCTTGAAGTATCCAAGTCATTTGGGCTTGATAAACTGCAACAGAATTGGTTTCTCCTTGTGGTAATCTTGTGAGTTGTAGCCTTCCAATTGGTGTTTCAAATGCAGTTAAGGGTCTTGTAGAAATGTCTAATTCTCTTTCATCATACCCTCCCATTATGTCACCAAGTCCATAACAAGCTCTTCCTGAAAAGGCATCTACAAATTCTTCAATATGTGGTGGTAATCCTGTATCTTTAATTGTTACCTTATTAAGATCCTGTAAATCATGGACAATTCTAAGTTTTCCATTTGACTTTGCAACACAGAATACTGGACTTGTATAGCTAGAGGTAGACTGCTCATACAAGCCTGTTCTGATCCTTTCCGTTACCAATTCAATAAAATGGGGTATTATAGGCTTTGGTATTGGTATTGGCTTCTTCTGCCAAGGTATATGTGGTATTACTGGTATTTTGTAGGGTTTTCCATATGAATGTTTTAGTAAACCCCTTTCCTCTGCACTGAATGCAATTGCTTTTTCTCTTAAAACTATGACACTAATAAGAAGACTCCTTTCTTCTTCTGAAATCCATCCAGCTGGTCCAAAATTTATAAATTCAAATCTTTCTTGTGTTATTTTTGATGTGACCATAAATTTAGGTGGTTTTGGTGATAGTGGTGTATTATAAGGGTCTCTTGATAATGGTGGCCTTCCCAAAGGAGTATTTATGTCTTGTGGCATAGGCTCATTAACTGGTTTGACCTTCTTGAGTACTGATTTGCATTTTGCTGCACTATTTTGGTAATCCATTTTGTAATATCACTGAAATGATTCTGTTTTTTCTTTGATATTTCTATTTTTTTTATATATTTTTTCTTTTTAAAACTGGTTAAGTTGAAATCAATATAGTATTAATTGTTCTATTTTATTTATTTTTTGTCCTTATTTCAATAATTTATTAAATTAAATAAATCTTGACTTCTTTTATATTTTTCTGTCCATACATTTGAGGTTGCAGTTTAAGGTCATACAGGCCCCAATTGACACTAATGAATAGATATATATGTTTATAAGTAAAAAAATGAATTAATTAAAAAATAAAAATTAAAAGACCAAAGACAAACCTAATTATTTCCATAATTTTTCAGTTTAAAGTCATGGAGGACTTATTTTATTAACTATATCAATTCAAATTAGAAATTTTTCTAATCACCTGTTGAGATCTTATTCATAGGTTATGTTATAATTTATTGATTTTCCTTTTGCTAAGGGAAATTTAGCTAATGATGGAAGTTGAGGCTTTTATTTGATTATTTTATATTGTAGTCTTAACCTTTTTTAATGTTGAAGAGAATAGTATATTTTTCATTCATTTATTTATTTGGAGTCTTATTATTTATTTTGAGTAAGTCTTTTACTCAATAATAGAAGGTTAAATATCATTTTCTGGGTGAGTGTTTTGAATGTCATCCAAGGCTATTAGAAAAAAATTCTTGCTGAGTAACTCCCCCTTTTTTTTTAATATAGTCAATTCATTTGTATTTCTTTATTTTACTTATTATCATTCTGATCATTATTCTCATTTATCAATTTATCTTTTTCTTTGCTTACAGACTCAATTTTTTATCTGAGGTATGTTAATATTAGTTTTTCTTGTTTTTTTTTAATAATTATAAATTACTTGACAATTCTTTCTTTTCAAATGGTTGCAATTTGTTTTACTAATCCATTCTACTTTTCAGGTGTGTTAAATGTAGTTCTCTTAATGCATATGTTATCAACACTAATCAAATCATTACTTTCTTTTTGTGTATAATATCATAATAATTTACTATTTCATCCTAAATCAAAACTGCAGTTTGAGTGAGCTAAAATCCACTCGCTTCAAGATTTTTTTTTTTTTTAAACAAAAGGTTAAGTCGGACTTTGTGATTTCCAATAGCAGATTCATGTTCAATTTGTAAGCTTGGTCACTAATTGTGATTTCTCTTTTTTTTTGCGGTGTCCTGAATCATCTTGCAGCCATGAGATCCAATTTCTGGAGATAAGAACAAACATGTTCAGGTTGTGTGTGGTGCTGAAGCTAAAAAATTTACAGAATAGTATAGTTTTCTGTACGTTATCAGATACCTGAACTGTATTGATAAGACTTCTCACTGATTTACATGATTTTGTTTTTTATTATTTTTGTGAGTTTGTAGTGTATTCACTCTTTAATCCCAATTGCATTAAATCTACACCTTTGGAAGGAGGGTGAGAGTGGTTTGTTGCAGTGATAGTATTTTCTAATGATCATAATTGTAAGGTGTGGATATGGAACTTTGATTAAAAATCAAGTACTTTTCCTGTCCTCAAAATTTGTATAAGGTAAAATTCTGTTAAAAATAGTATGAAATATTATTTTTAAGAGAAAACACGCCAAATTTATTGTTTATAACTTTATTAGTATAAAACAATAATATTATAAAAATTTATTGTTTTACCAACAATAAAAATTTATCCAAAAAATACTCTACAAGAGATATTTTAAGGCTACAAAAGAAATTTCTTCAAGAGCAATTTCAATTGGAATTAATTGAGCAAAGAACTGCAAGCAATTAATTAAAGAACAAAGTCTTTAAAAAGAATATTAAAGAGAAAACACGCCCAAAAGTGACCAGAGTGAATTTGGAAACAAAGTGACAAAGTTAACAGTGATGAAAGATGCTTTAATTCACTTTTGGGGTGGTTCAGGGGTAAAAATGATTATAAGAGTTACAAACAATGATTATAATGATTTTTTCACGTGGTTAAAAGGATTAAAATGATTTAAAAGTGGTGGTTGGAATCTTTGATTGATTGGTTCAACAGTTTTAAACTAATTAATAAAAGGAAAAGATTCTAACATGAAGAGAAAAGTGGGGCAAAGAAGACATTCTTTTATAGCCATCAATTCTCTTACTCCAAAAGTAAAATTTACTCTTGTCAGTCGTGAAAAACAGTCTGACAACAGAAAAACCAATTATGCCATCATTGAACCCTGGTTTATGCCAAAAAAGGGCTGGTTTAAGCCATTTTTAGCCATTTTTAGCCATTTTAGACCCTTAAATCAGCCATTACTATAGCAATACCAGGCCTAGAGCCTTCAAAACACGTCAGAATGTGTGTCAGAGGCGTAGAAACCAGTTAAAACTGTTTTTATTATGATTGTTTTATCTTAAGGGTAGTTTTACCCTCTTGGCAACAGCTAAAACTACCCCAGTTGGTATCAAAACCTCATCATCAATTGAGTCCACAGACCCTGTAACTCAATTCCAGGCCAAAAGTGATGAACTTTTGCGTGAATTTTGACATCCCACGCCTGTCAGCAAGGATTTTGGGGGTCTAGCTCCCCCTTAGAGCTGGAGTTCCTTTTCCCCCCCCAAATTTAATCTTTCCAATTTATTTTTCCTTTAATTCCTCATCATGTATTATACTTATACTTTACATATGTAATTCAATTCAATTGTACAGTACAATACAGTAATAATTGACACCTCATATGTAAATCAAAGTTCACTTATGTAATACACGCGCACATTTTGACATTTCAATTGAATTCAATTGAAAATACTTCAATTCCTCATAACTTCTAAACTAAACACAACACCTCAATTTTAACACAAAAATTGATGGTTAACACCACATGTGGTGTGAATTAATTTAAGGTTTTGAGGATTTTCAACTTTTTTATTGAAAATACTAAAAACTTAATTTAAGCTTATTTAGAGTTGAGTTACAAGAATTTCACTCAGAGGTGACCCCACCTGATTTTTTATGAGGAATCCAATGGTGAAATAAATTTTATATGTTTATTTATTGGATAAAAAGTTATAATAAATTTTATTTAACTTTTTTCCAAATTTATTTATTTTTTCCCAATTTTGTTAAAATTTCATTTTTACTTAATTTTTTCAAGTATAAATGTAATTTTATATTTACAGAATTTAATGTATTTTTTATTTTTAAATTATAATTAATTTTTTATTTTTAATATAATTTTATATTTATATTTTGATTTTTTATTTTAATAATATAAATAAATTTATTTTATTTATATTAATATGTTATTTTTTTTATATTTGTGGTCTTTTGGGTATATGAAATTACCTCTAAGGCTCACATTCCCTCCCCCTAAAAAAGAATATTACTTTGTAATATTGGTGTTTCTAGTGTGTCTGAATCTCCTCAGGAGTTTGGTAGCTTCCGGTATATTTTTTTCTTCTAACCATTCATCTTCACAAGTTGGGTCACTGTACCTAACAAGGTATTCCCTTACTTTCTTGGTTCTTAATTTCCTTTCTTTAAGAACTTTGGTTATTTTCTTAGTACCAGATGTCTCAATAGGAGGTATAACTTGGGGAACCTTATTCCTCAAGGGAGATTTCTCAGCATCACTAGATTTACATGGTTTTATCAAGCTCACTGGAAATGTAGGGTGCTTATTGCTAAGTTCTTCAGATAACTCTACTTCAACAGCATTCTCTCCATGGAGGGCCTTAATCACAAAAGGTCCTGCAAAGGAGTCTTTCAACTTTTTACATCCTTTGATGTTATTGAAGTTAGTGGTGGATACAAGAACTAGGTCCCCCACTTTGAAATCTGGAGTTGCATGAGATTTATCCCATTTGTCTTTAGCATATGCAAAAGAGTCCTCCATGCATCTTACTGCATGCTTTCTAGCTTTTTCTAGCATTCCTTTGAAGCTAGCAGCTGTGGGATGTATTTCAATTAAGTCTTTCCTCAAGGAGTCTTGGGCTAACTTGGGGTTCCATCCTTTTTCTAGAATAGCAGGAGTCTGATTGGTACTAGCATGGATTGATGTTTTATATGCTAATTCCAGTGCTGGTAACAGAGTACACCAATCATGGGTAAATCCATCACAATCTTTGAATTCAAGGCCATATGCACAAAATCTTCTCACCATGTCCTCTAAGGTTTGGATCATTCTTTCAGCCAGGCCATCAGTTTGTGGGTGGTAGGCTGTAGAGAAAGACAGTTTAGTGCCAAATAATTGGTGAAGATTTGTCCATAGTGCTGAAGTGAATTTGGGATCTCTATCACTGATGATATTTGTAAATATCCCAGTCCATGACACTACTCTATTCCATATCAGAAGAGCTGTATCCATGGCTGTATCATCTTTGTGACATGGTAAAAAGATTGGAGTTTTACTGAATCTGTCCACAATTACTAGGCAAGCATTATAGCTCCTGTCACCTCCTGGTGGTAGGCCAGTTACCCAATCCATATGGACAATTTCCCAAGCTCTGTTTGGATCTTGGATTTTCATCATATTTCCAAGTCTTTTGCCAGTGGATTTATTTGCCTTTTGGCATCTGTCACAGGTTTTGCAATACTCTGCAACATCTTTTTGCCACATTGGCCACCATATGCAGGTCTTCACTTTGTCTCTTGTTCTGTCTTCAGAAAGATGTCCTGAAAAGGGACTATCATGGCATTCTTGCAGTACAAGATTGATTAATGACCTGTCTACAACTGTCATGACACATGTGTGCTTGGTTCTGTGGTAAATTATACCATCCAGTAGGTGAAATCTTCCTTCATTATAAGATTTTCTCCATACTTCATCCAAGGCATGTATTAGAGAGTTGTCTTTACAGTCTTTGTTAAGTAATTGGCATAAGATGCTACAATTCTTATCTTGAGTGTAACTATTTCTGACTTCTTCAAAGAAGGTGGTGTTCAAGTCTGTAACACTTATTCCTTTGATTGGAATTTGTGGTGAAGCTTCTTCTGGAACATAAGCAGGATTATCAATGTTATTTGGTAATGGCCATCTGCTTAGTCCATCTGCATTCTTATGAATATTCCCATCCTTATGAACAATAGTCATATTGCCTCTGTATTCTTGTATGGCTATTTGCCATCTGAGCATGTGTCTGTTAGGTGTTTTCATGTTCAAAAGTGATTTCACAGCTGTACAATCTGTTATTACTTCAAAAACACATCCCTCTAAGAAATAGTTCAATTTCTCCAAGGCCCAGACAAGGCATAGACATTCCATTTGACTTGCTCCATATCTGGCTTCAGTTGGTTTGATTTGCCTGCATATGAAACATATTGGTCCTTCTACAGGTTTGTCATTTATGATCTGAACTTGGTGAAGTGCAGCACCTAATCCATCCCCTGATGCATCAATATACAGTTTGAAAGGTAATTTAAAGTCTGGCATCAGTAAGAGTGGAGCAGTGGTCAATGCTTCTCTTAGAGACTCAAAAGCTTTGACTCTGTCAACAGTCATCTCAAACACTGTGTCTTTGTCACACAACTTATAAAGTGGTCTTGCTATGGATGCAAAATCTTTAATGTGTTGCCTGTAATATCCTGCAAAACCTAAGAATGACTGAATTTCCTTCTTATTCTGAGGCATAGGCTTTAATAATACTGCTGCAACTTTGTTTTTATCAATTCCAAGGGACAAACCAGATACAACATGTCCTAGTGCCTTAAGTTCTTTAAATCCAAAATGACATTTCTTCAAGGAGATTTTCATGTTTACTGATTGAATTTTTGTCAAAACTCTTGATAATCTGTACATGTGCTCCTCCCAAGTCTTTGAACAGATAATAATGTCATCAATGTAAATGATTAACCATCCCTCTGAGAGTTCTTCAGGGAAGATTTCATTCATCATTCTTTGGAAGTGTTGAGGTGCATTTTTGATACCAAAGGGCATCCTTAAGTATTCATACACTCCACAATGAACAATAATTCTCAAGTATTTTCTTGCTCTTGGTGTTACCACATTTTGATGGAATCCTTTAAGGGCATCCATAGTGGTTATATACACTGCTTAAGATATTTGAGTAAGGGCAATTTGGATTTTTGGTATAGGGTATCTGTCTGGGACAGTGTAAGTGTTCAGAGCTCTAAAGTCCCCAACCATTCTGGATTTTCCATTATGCCACGCCACTATAACTGGTGTAGTTATTTCTACTTCCTCATTGTGGCCTACTTTTCTTATTACACCAAGGTCTAGAAGTTCTTTGATATGAATTTCTAGAGCTTCTCTTGATTTTGGACTTGCTGGATAAGCAGGTCTTCTTAAGAGTGGTGGATAAGGTCTCTCAATGTTAAGAATGATGTCAACTTCATGACCAATAATTGCTCCCAGGGGTTCTTTGTCTGTAGCAAATGCTCCTCTGTGGTCATACAAAAGGGAAGAAAGTTCATTTTCTTGTTTATCAGTCAGATGAAGGCTTATTTCAGCCTCATTTAACTGTTCAGACTTGAATTTCTCTAACTCTAAGTTGACTGGTGATACTTTGTTTACTGTAATTTGTCTTTTAAATGGTAAAAAGGCAAATTTCTGGCGCTTATTGTTCCCAATTGTAAAGTATCTGTCTTTGTTATTATGTAAATCTATCCCATACATGATCAAATAGTCATTTCCCAATATAAAATGGGTACTAGAGCAATTTTCCATAACAACAAATTCAACTGTGATCCTTAAATTCCCATTTATGTGTGGGAATATGACTGTCACAGGGGCTCTTTGAAATGAAGAGGGCCTGGCACTCAGTAAACTGGGACTCACTTATGGAGGGCTCAAGGGTAAGATAAGGATGGATACACTTAAGAGTGTGAATAATGAATTACTAAAGAATAAAAATAAGAAAGCAGCAACAAAGAATAAGAGTAAGAGAAAGAAGAGCCAACCACAAACAAGTCCAAGTCCACTGTTTCAACCTGTCAGAATGGAAAGAGAAGGGTTAATAAGGATATGGCCACCCAACTCATACTGTACAGGCAAAGAAAGAAAAAGGGCAAAGACTAACTTAAGATTAAATAAATATAATACCCAGAATATAAGGATAAGAATATTCAGATAATAATAAATCAACTAAATTAATTAACTGGGGAAAAGTCCCCAGGGGGGAGAAAGAGGGGCTGGTATATGTGAGAATCACCAGCCCTGATCCAGAGAAGAATTTTCATGAGAATAATTGATTGTTGAATTGAGTCTGGCCAATACAGGTCCTGTACAGTTGTACAGGACCTGTACAAGAGGTGTGGTGTATTTGAGTGATCATACAGTTTCATACTGGTGTATTGAAACTGTATTGGGTGAATCCATCCTGTACAAGTATTGACAGGCTGTATTGATGTACCAAACTGTATGCATGTTTCAGAATGAAGATTGCTGAAACTGACTGCTGATGCAGATACTGGATTTGCTGATTTGAGGTGTTTGAGTGGGTGTATGAATGAATACCCTTACCCCTGATGGATGGTTGTTACAGTATCCCCCTCTTGAAACTGGTGGGCTCCTGAACACCATAATACCCTGCCACTGTTGAGTGGCATCTCAATATCCCCACATTTTTTCAAAAAAATTTTTCTTTTTAATTTTCTTTCCTCTTGACCATTATCCTGAAAATCCTTCATTACTTCTTCCCTGCCAAATTCAATTGATTCCCCCCTTTCTTTTCAAGTTTGAGTGAGTATTCCTTCCAGAGTATGCAATTCTTTTCTTTTGATTCAATCAGCCATGTCTTGGGATGTGGCCTTGGAATATATCCCAGAATAAAGGCCATTGAGCACTTGTGCTCAAAAATTGGTGCCCAATGAGTATATGACTTGTACTCATTGGCCCAGACTTAATCCATTCAATGAACCTCCAAGGGGTCTTGTCCCCATGATCCAAGGAATTGGCCTCAGGCAGCCCTCCCAGTGGGTTTTGGACTGTGGCCTCCATCTTGAGTGATCTTGATGTATCTTGCTTTTTATGGCCTTTTTGGCCTTGCTGGGTGTTTTGGTGATTGGGGCAATTTTTTGATTTTCTGGGTTTTTTGGCGATAATAGGCCTTTTTGATGTTTTGGGGTCCTACGGTCCGCGGGCCGTACGCCGTGGTTCGCGGTCCGTGGGGGCTATTGGAGGCCCCCAGGACCAAAATGGAGCCCCTGGGCCCAAATTTGCTGGGGACCCAGGGTGACCAAGGGGCCCAAAAATGGCCCAATTCCAAATTTCACCATATATGTCCTGGATCCATTGAAGGGGTCCAGGACCATCAAGATCTTGGCCTTCCCCCAAAGTTGCAGAGGAGGCCCTGGGTGATGAGTTTAGCCCCAAAGGGGTGTGAACCTTCACCTTAGAGACTTTGAGGTGGGGCATAATTGAGTTATGGCCCCAGTTCCTTGAGTCAACTTTCTTTTTCTTGATGTGGAGTGGATTGATTCTGACGTCTTGAATCTTCTGCTTGCACTTTCTTCAGTTATGAGTTCCAAACTGACTGAACTCACTGAATCTTCCCCTTCTGCACCGCCACCGTCTGTTCTTCATGGTTCTGGCGTCTTCAGTCGATTGTCTTCTCCCTCCATGGTGTCTTCTGGCCATTTTGACCCCTCCCAAACATATGATGGGTTCAGAGCAGTTGAAGTTCTTGATCCTGCCTGTACTGAGTGTTTGGCCAGGGGGAAGGATTGCTTTCAACATTACAATCCTCGATCGTCAAAATGCCATTTCTGCTTTATTGGGAAGAAGCCATGCCGCCATACCGGATCAACCTTGTCCCGGGTCAAGAGGCACTTATGGAGTAGGAAGGATGGGCCTTATGGGCAGGAATTCCCAATTCTTGAGGAACCTACCCCTGATGCCACTTCTGGATTTTCTCAATGTGAGTGGTTTGCATTTCTTGGTTGAGTTGATGCTGATATTTTGATGTAGTGACTGGTTCCAGGCAGAGGGATGTGGCCAGGTGGACTAATGTTGGAGGGCCCATTCCGATTGGTGGTAGGCCCATCCACTACAGCTCAGAAATTTCCATTTCAAGGACCAATGCTGATGGAGTGGTGAAAGTAGTGAAGAAGCTAAGAAGAATTGTTGATTCCCCATCAGATCCAGATGCTGAAGGAAGTGATGAGTTGGATGGTGAAGAAGTTCAAGTTATTCCTCATTCAAGTGGCCATCCATCCAGCAATTCCTCTTCTCAACCTCTTGCCAACCCCAGATTCCAAAGCCAAGTGATTCCCAGCACTCCAAGAACCTTCCAACCAATGCTTGCTTCAATTCCTACAACCCTTCCTCCTCCATCACCAACTACTTCCCACACCACCAGGCCTGCCTTGAATCCAGCAGTAAGACCATCTCCAGTTCAACAGCCCAGAAACTCACCCATAAAAACCTCCCGTCAACTCCAACCTGTGGCCAGCTCCAGCAGAAGAAGAGATGGATTGTCCCCTTTGCCGTTTCCTGCCGCTCAAGTATTCCAAAGAAGAGAACGTTGGCCTATCCGGGTTACCAGAGAAGATCCCAACGCGGCTAGTGAAAATCAAGATGCTGTGGCCAGATTGTTCAGGAGAGTTGATAGAAATAGCAGAGAGGTGATTATGTATGCCAATGACAGGATGATTCCAGGTACTGCTTCTGAAGAAATGGCTGCAAAATTTGCCTGGTATGAAGATGAGTTGATAAATGATTTCCAGAGAACTTTTGATGACTTGGGTAGAGATAACTAGTTTCCTTTTCCTTGTTTGTGTTTGGCTTGCCTTCTATCCCCACTCTTATAACTACCAAAAAAAAATAAAAATTAAAAAAGATAATGGAACCTCCCAATACATGATTTGAGGAGGGGATGCTGCTGCTTTAAAGAAATAAAAGAAAGAAAATTATACAAGTAAAGAAAGAAAGAAAAATAAAAGAATAAGAGAAAATGAGAGTAAAGAAAGAAATAAAGAAAAATTCCTGATGGCTGGTCCTTCTTGTGGTGAGTTGCTTGATTCTGGCCAAGAAGTGTCTGAAAAATGAAAACCAAGCATTTGATGCTCACAGAGTGGCCAAGGTGATGTTTTACAAGAAGTAGAACCCTCAGGGATGCATACCAGGAGATGGAACTTACTTTCATAACTTCCACTCCCCACCAAGCACCATAAGACTGAAATAAATTGCCATAAATGCCTTCTGAAATGAATTGCCATAAATGACTACTGAAATGAATTGCCGTAAATGACTTGAAGTAATGAATGTCTTGAATTATGATGATTGGCATAAAATGAAAAGATAATAAAGAAAGAAAATGAAACATAAAGAAAGAAAACATTGGGCCATATCTTGATAAGGTCCAAATGGAGGGTATTGATGTTGTATGCTTCCTGAACCTGTCCAAAGAAATGACAAGTGCTCACAAAGTGGCCAAGGTGATGCTTACAACAACATATGGGTAGAATACCCCCTTAAAGTTGCATGCCAGGAGAGGAACTTACTTTCATAACTTCTTCTCCCCACCAAGCACCATAAAATCAAACTCTTGAGGTATTTGGACCAGGCTTGTCTGGATACAATGAGTGGAAATCCTTGACAAGGTCTGGTGAGTTGGTAAGGTTGGAAGCTGGTTCCCAAGTGGTTCTTTCTGGGTCTTCACTGAATCCTTTCCACTCTACAAGATACCATAAATTACCTCTTTTGAGTTTTTAGTCCAGAACCTGAGCCACTTCCCATTCTTCTTGCTCTTCCACTAAAACTGGTGGTGGCGGCAATTGATGACAATTTGGGATAGTTGAATGCTTGACTGATTCTAATAAGGACACATGGAATACAGGGTGAACTGTCTTCCATTGCTGAGGCAACTTGAGGTGATATGCATGGCTGCCAATCTTCTTAAGAACTTCAAAGGGTCCCAACCATCTTTCTGATAATTTCTTGGTGGGTCTTGTTGTCTTGATGTTCTTGGAAGCTAGCCATACTTTGTCCCCAGGTTGGAAATCAGGTGGAATTGCCCTATTTCTATCTGCATACTTCTTGAATCTCCTTATTGCTGACTCCAATTCTTCTTTGACAACTTGCTGTACTGATTGGAGTTTTGTTGATAACTTTCCAGCAGGTGAGTCTTGAGAAATATGGATTGAGTCAAAGCTGGGATTTCTTCCATAAATGGTGAAAAAAGGTGATTGCTTGGTTGATGAATGTTCTGCATTATTATAGGCAAATTCAGCCAAAGGGAGCCAGGTGTGCCAGTCATCTTGATGATAGCTGACATACATCCAAAGGTACTGTTCTAGTATCTGATTTACCCTCTCTGTCTGTCCATCTGTTTAAGGGTGAAATGCAGTTGACAGGTCTCTTGATATCTTGAGCTGCTGACATAACTGGGTCCAGAATGATGAAACAAATAAGGAACCTCTATCACTAACAATACTTACTGGAAGGCCATGTTTGGAAAATACATGACTAATGAAGATTTGAGCTAAGTCCAGTGCAGTGATTGTGCCATAAGTTGGAATGAATGTTCCCATTTTTGAGAATCTGTCTACAATTACTAAGATTGAGTCAAAGTTGTTTGACAGGGGCAATTGAGTGATGAAGTCCATTGATAATGAATTCCAAGGACCAGATGGAATTTGAAGAGGCTTGAGTAATCCAAACTTCTTATGGTGGATGTTCTTGTTTCTTGAACATTGCTGACATGAGGACACATAGTCCTTGATGATTTGATTCATGCCAGCCCAATAAAAATCCCTCTTGATGAGCTTGAGGGTCTTCTCCTGGCCAGGATGGCCAGCCAATGGTGAATCATGACGCCTTTGAAGAATGTCCAATTGAACTTCATGATTGCTTGGAATAACTACTCTATCTTTGAACAATAATAATCTTGCTTGAGGTTCAAGAGAATAGTCTGGGACTGATTCTCCTCTTGCTAATTTCTTGAGGATCTCCTTATAGTCTTTGTCTTGCCATACTTGTCTTTGAATCTGATCAACCAAATCTGAGAACATTTCAACTTTTATGGAAAAGAATCTTGACTCTTGAATTTCATTTTGCTTGAGAACTTGATGAAAGTTTTGAGGATTCTTGCTGATGAAATCCACCCCCCTCTCTGGGTACACGTCGTCCCGACGTGACAAGGCATCTGGTAAAGTGGCCAGCCTGCCTGGGCGGTAAGTGATAACAAAGTGAAATCCAGACAAAAATTCAGCCCAACGGGCTTGACGACGAGTAAGGACTTTAGAAGACATAAAATATTGGAGAGAACAATGGTCTGTCAAGACCTCAAAGGAATCAGAAAGAGAAAGGAGAAAGGCTCTCCAGCACTTGAGAGCCCAAACTATGCCAAGGAGTTCCTTGTCATGAATTTCATAGTTGAGCTCAGCTGGCAAGAGCTTGCGACTATCAAATGCAATGGGATGCTTTCCTGAGTCATTCACCTGACTCAGTACAGCACCCAAGGCATAATCAGAGGCATCAGTCTCTACAATGGTTGGAAGATAAGGATTAAAGTGAGAAAGGATAGGAGCAGAGGTGAAAGCTTCTTTGAGTGCTTGAAACTGACTAAGAGCTTCCTCATTGAAGATGAAAGGAGAATCTTTTTTGAGAAGGGAAGTGAGAGAAGTGATTTTTTTGGAATAATTTTTAATGAAACGACAATAAAAATTGGCAAAGCCAAGAAAAGATTGAAGAGCCTTGATGTTTTTGGGCTGAGGCCAATTGAGGACTTGCTGAACTTTTGAAGAATCCATCTTGAGGCCATCACTTGAAACAACATAGCCCAAGTATTCCACACTTGAAGCATGGAATACACACTTGGAGGCTTTGGCAAACAGATTATTGTCCCTCAGTCTTTGGAGGACAGAGGCCACATGTTTGACATGTTCCTCCTCAGAACTGGAAAAGACCATAATGTCATCTAAATAAACCACAACAAACACATCCAAAAAATCTGCAAAGATATCATTTACCAGATTTTGGAAAGAAGCAGGAGCATTGGTCAAACCAAATGGCATGACCAAGTACTCATAACTGCCATATTTGGTTCTAAAGGCAGTTAAGTGCTCATCCCCCTCTTTGATTCTCAGAAGGTTATATGCACCACGCAAATCTATCTTGGAGAAGATAGTGGAGCCGTTGAATACGGTAAGAAGCTGGTTCATAGGAGGAACAGGGTATCTGTTCTTCCTAGTGACAGCATTGAGTTTGCGGTAGTCAACACACAAACAAAGACCTCCATCCTTTTTCTTGACAAAAAGGACAGGTGCTCCTGTTGAAGAGGAGCTTGGTCTAATGAAACCTTTCTCTACATTCTCTGAAATGTAGGCCCGCAGTGTTTCTGACTCTTGATTTGATAATGAGTAGATAACACCAATTGGAGGTAGAAGACCCTCCAATTCGATATGGTGGTCACAGGCGCGGTGTGGAGGAAGTTTCTCTGCTTTCACCTTGGAGAATACATCCAAATATTGGTGATAAGCAGGAGGAACAACCTTCAACACAGTTTCAATTTCTTCTGGCTCTTCCTCCTCATCCCACTGCTCCTCCAGGGATGCATGAAAGGATAAGGGAGGAAGGTCCATATCCCCTTGGAAGAGATGAAGTGAAGATATGGCAACATCTTCTCCAACATCCTTTATCTCTTTGAAGACTTCATCTCTTGATGGAAGTAATGACTGAGAGGGAATAATGGAAGGGATATGGACAGAAGAAGGAAGGGAAGGTGTCTTAAGTTCACCAACCAGAGCAACACTGTTGACAGCAGTGGCAAAGTCATTACTAGTAGGAGGAATAATACCACTAGAATCCTTATGATTAGAATCATAGGTGATCAATCCATTTTTCCAATCAATAATGGGATTAAAATGGTAAAGGAAATCATAGCCCAATATCAGGTCTTCTCCCTTGGGTGAATCTATGATAAAGAAGTCCCATTCAAAGCTTGGGAAGGAAGGCAAGTCAACTACCCACTTGGTATAATGGGTGATGAACAAGGCAGGGGATTCATTAGAATCCAAAATGAAAAGAGGGATCTTTTCAGGGAGCTCTGACAGAGTCAATGAATACTTGAGAACAAAATTCTTTGCAATAAAAGAGTTTGTAGCACCAGAATCAATGAGAATACTATAAAAAATATCAGAGACAGAAGAAAAAATAAGAAATTTTAAAGATTTCTTGACACTAGTATTCAGAGTGCACAATTGTGCTCTTGAAGGAAATAAGTGAGAACCATTGAACACATCATGATTCCCACTCAGGCTTTTCCCTGCTTGCTAGGGAAGCCTCTTGATGATGACCCAGGCTTGTTCTGAGGTCTCTTGAAGCATTTTTCAATTGGGTGCTTGCCACCACAATAAGTACACAACCCTGCTTGAATCCTCCTCTCCTTTTCAGAACCGATTAATTTATTGTCCTTATTGAGGAGAGCAGCATGGGGTTTGTCCTTTGAAGATTGAAATTGCTTTCCCTTCTTATTATTCTTCTGATGAGGCCTCTTTTGAAATGAGTTTTGAGGAGGCCTAGACTGATTGGATCCACTGACTGGAGGCTTCTTTTCTTGATTGCCACCCTTTTCCTTTTGCCTCTCATGATATCTTGTGTCTAATTCCAGAGTGACATCCATAAGTTCTTGAAGAGTATCAAAAGTTCCAGGGTGAGAAGCCAACTGATCCAATAATCTTGATGCCAATCCTCTTCTGTAAACATGGATATAAGCTCTTTCCCCCCAATCTCCAATTCTTGACATTAAGCTTCTGAAATCTGCTATGTACAAGGAAACATGACCACTTTCCTTCATCCTCAAATTGTCCAACTCTTGTTCAGCTTTCCTTACTTCATTGGGGTCACCAAACAGAGTGAATAATTGAGATTCAAACAATGGCCAATTATTGAGGAGGTAGGAAGGGTCTTCATTGGAAATATTTGAGAGGTAAGGTTCAATCCATTTGCCAGCTCTACCAGTGAGAAAAGAAGTTGAGTAAAGAACTTTCTTCCTGTCAGAGAAGAAATTTGCTGGATCATTATGGAAAATTAGTTGACAGGATTGGATAAATCCTCTCAACCTATGAGCTTGAGTACCATCAAAAGAATCAGGTGCCTTCATGGATGGAGTCTTGAAAGCAGGGGCTTTGGAATTGTCCCTGGGGGCAACTGCTTGAGTGAGTTGTCCCATGAATTGAGTCATCTGCTCCATCATCTTGAGGAGACTTGGATCAGTTTGAGAGACAAGAGGTTGACTAGAAAGGGCTAGATTAGAACCCTGAGGCACCTCTGGAACATTTGCCAAGGCATCTGCCACTTCAGTTTCCCCAGAATCTTCCTCTTCCACAGACTCTTCCCCCTCATCATCTTCAACTTCCCCTTGTCTTGCTCTTGCACCTTCAGACATGCCAGGGTAGCCACCCAAAAGTCCAGAGAAAGATCTTGATCTTCTAGATTTCATTCCACCTCTTCTTGAGGGTGCTGCTCCTTCCATTGGTGGTCCTCTGTCTAAATTTACACTCAGTTGATGAACTGATGGTGTGCGGTCAAGAGGAGCCCTTTCTGTAGGAGTGAGAACAGCTTGAATTCTTTGGGATCTAGTATTTTTGGCTGGGGGACTATGCTGAACTGGCATTTTGAAATAATGAAATAGAACTTGATGGTATTAAGAAGAATAATCAAATTTGGCCAAATCAATCACAATAAAATCTTGATGAATCTTGGGGAATCAATTCAAATCTTGAGGAATCAAATTCAATCAACAGTCAAATAAATTCAATCAATCAACAATCAAATCAAATCAAATATCAATAATCTTGAGGGAGTCAATAATCAATCAATATTCAATCAATAATCAATCAATAAGTGTCTTCAATATGAAATCAAGTCTTGAGGAATCAATCAATCAGTTCAAAATCTTCAGAAATCAATTCAATATCTTGAGAGTTCAAAGTCAATAAATCCAATAAATCCTGAATCAATAACCCAAATGAATCCCAATGAATAATCCAATCAATTAAACCAATCAATAATTCCTAGATAAAACCTGAATAAGAACACAGAAAAAATTTGATTGATAAAAGTAAAATGAAGTGATGAAATGGTCAGCAATGATTGAGAAAAGAAAAGAATCAATTTTCATAAGAGTGAAATGAGTGAGATGAAAATTGATAAGAGAGAAAAAAAATCATAATCATTAAGATCATTAAATCATAAAAGGAATCATAATTGATGAATGAGAGAAATGAATATAAATGAGTGAAAAGAAAGAATCAAATATGAGTTAATTAATTTAATGTCACAGGGGCTCTTCGAAATGAAGAGGGCCTGGCACTCAGTAAACTGGGACTCACTTATGGAGGGCTCAAGGGTAAGATAAGGATGGATACACTTAAGAGTGTGAATAATGAATTACTAAAGAATAAAAATAAGAAAGCAGCAACAAAGAATAAGAGTAAGAGAAAGAAGAGCCAACCACAAACAAGTCCAAGTCCACTGTTTCAACCTGTCAGAATGGAAAGAGAAGGGTTAATAAGGATATGGCCACCCAACTCATACTGTACAGGCAAAGAAAGAAAAAGGGCAAAGACTAACTTAAGATTAAATAAATATAATACCCAGAATATAAGGATAAGAATATTCAGATAATAATAAATCAACTAAATTAATTAACTGGGGAAAAGTCCCCAGGGGGGAGAAAGAGGGGCTGGTATATGTGAGAATCACCAGCCCTGATCCAGAGAAGAATTTTCATGAGAATAATTGATTGTTGAATTGAGTCTGGCCAATACAGGTCCTGTACAGTTGTACAGGACCTGTACAAGAGGTGTGTTGTATTTGAGTGATCATACAGTTTCATACTGGTGTATTGAAACTGTATTGGGTGAATCCATCCTGTACAAGTATTGACAGGCTGTATTGATGTACCAAACTGTATGCATGTTTCAGAATGAAGATTGCTGAAACTGACTGCTGATGCAGATACTGGATTTGCTTATTTGAGGTGTTTGAGTGGGTGTATGAATGAATACCCTTACCCCTGATGGATGGTTGTTACAATGACATTGGTCTCAAAGATTCCCAATGCTTTCATTGGGTTACTTGCACTGTTGAATTTTATACCATCAATTGGTAACAATTGGTCTTCAAAATTTGGCACACAAGTCTTAAGAAAGGATTTTCCAACACAAGAGCAGAAAGCTCCTGGGTCAAGCAAACGTTTGGTGGGCTTGTTGTCAATCACCACTTCTGTTATACAGGAGTTACCAGCTGTATAACCTTTTCCTCTGTTTGGTTTTGTCTTCATAAGTTGTGCATCTTGAACTTTTGATAAATCAACTTGACCATTGCTCAATTGTGGTAAGTGGGAATAAGATTCCATGATGTCAAAAGTGGCATTGATATTTTCTATATCTTTTGAAGATTCAGAAACTATGGATGACTTATCATCTGAATTGTCTTCAATTATGTCTTCTTTTTCAACATCTGGTCCCTTTTCAATGTCAATTTCATTGATTTTCCCCCTTTTTGGACATGTATTGGCTAAATGGGTGGTGCTTTGGCAAATATGGCATTTTCTGACTGTATCTGCAGATTTATATTTAATATTACTAGAATTTTCTTTGGGGTTTTTGTCCACAGAATCTTTCCAAGGTGTATTAAACCTTGTTTTAAGATTCACCCTACTAGAACGAATTTTGGTTCTGGTGGTTACTTCTTCTAGTATATTTATAATATCCTCTGCTGAAGATTGTTCAGTAGTCCTGCTTTTGACAGCATGCTCTAAGTCACCTCCACATTGTCTCAGAATTTTTCTATGGATCATAAATTCTGACATGTCAGGATATAATGCTGTTAATCTGTCCTTTTGTTGGCAAAACCATGGTAAAGCTTTGTCTTTATCAGCATTAAATTTGGCAGATTCAAAGGCTGTTTCAACTTTAAACCTCCAAGCATCATTTGCCCATTTGTTGATGATTTGGGTTTTCAACCAAGTCCAACTCTGGTGTCCATGTGCTTGTCTTATTTTGATGTACCATCTGTGAGCTGATCTGGTAAACAAGGTGTTAAACCTGGCTGTTACCAATCTGTCTGGTAATTCAAAATCTTCTTTGATCATGTCAATACCTCTAATGAATTCCATATGGTCATACTCTCCTTCACCACTGAAGTGAGGCCATTCTTTAAGTTTTGGAACTTCTTTCAAGAGTGCTTGGCCCATTGATGGTTCCAAGTTATGAAAAGAAGTGGATAATTCATTTTTTAATTGTGAATTATCAGGATCCAATACTTGTGGATTTTAAATTCTTGTGCCCTCATTTTGATTTAGAGGTGTAGACATTCTTGGTAAGGTGTTCAGTATTTGTTCAATTTCATTCATTTTACTGTTGCTACACCTTTGGGAATTTCTGTATTCATGTTGGAAGCTTTGTATTAAATTTATTACTTCAATTTTATACATGTCTTCTTTATGTGTAAGTTCTTGCCATAACTCTGTTTGTCTTGTATTATCAGCAGTGACTTGATTCAATTTCATTGATAATTTTGATACTTCTTCTTGTGAAGCATCAAAACACTTTTTCAAGGCAATGGTATATGTCTTTACTTCAGTAAATGAATTTGAAATGTCATCAAGGACTTTCTTGTTATCTGTCTTGATAATATTTATGGCTTGTTTAATTCTTGTTTCAATTATGTCATCAATATTGAATTTAGAATATTTATCTGTTAATTCTTTAATAATGGCAGATTGTTCATTTATTTTATTAGAAGAATTATCATTATTGGAATTTTTAATTGTTCTCAAAACTTTTTCAAAACACATAAGTGTTTCATTAATTTGGCACAGACTCAGGTTGTTTGTTTTAATGTTGTTACAAATGGTTTCATTTTTATCAGAAAGATGTTTTTTCACGTCATTTATAGCATTATACAACTCTGGGATGGAATCAAATATGTCAGAAATCATTTCTGGAACCTTAATCTGGCTTCCTCCTTCTTCTGTAATTCCATCATGGTTCTGGCCATCTGAAATACATTTTCCATGGCATCCTGCTGAATCTTTGGGATTCTGTAGCCCTGGCTGTAAGGTTTTGGGGCTGGTGCCTTCCCTTGGCCCTTGTTTGGAGCTTGTGGCTGCTTTTTCACGTTGGAATTGCTGCTGCTGGCCACTGGGGCTGTTTTTGGCACTGGTTTGGGTGGTGGAGGGTTGTTTTTCCTCCATTCTAGTGTCAAAAGCATCATGTTTTTCTTCTCCATCAATGGATGCCATCCATTGAGCAATTTGCAAGTGTTGGGATGGCCCAAGAATTTTCTTACTGTCAGGTAAGAATTCATGCAATTCTTCCACAGGTCTGCAAGGATCTGGTACTCCTTGAATTGAAGTGCATTGTTGTATGCACTGTGGCTGGCTTTGTATATGTCCACAGAGGCTTGTTGTGGCGGTGTCAGCTCTTTTTGAAGGTAAAATAGTATTATCAGCTTCAGAATGACCCAATTTAGTTGTTTGGAAGTCATCAACTGACCCTTTTCCTTCTGTACCTGGTTGGCTTCTGCCATAATCACGTCTATTACCTTTTTGGGAGCTGCTTGAGGGGTTGTAGCTGGCTCCTGACCTGGTTGAAGGCATAATTATGGTTAAAAAAGGCTTAAAATAGTATTTTTACGTCAAAAACTTACTATTGGCCAAATTCTTAGCCTTCTGAAGAGTATTACTTATGTCCAAGTTAATTAATTCAGAAGATATTGGTTCAGGCTGGTTATTTTGAGTCACAATAACAGTACTATTATGATCAGAATTAACAGTACTGGCAGGGATAATGCTGGTTACTGTTGAGGCTGTTTCAATGTTTTCTTGTCTTACCACGTTGTCAGACACTAAAATTAATGAAAAAGCCAATTAATTAAGTAAAAAAAAAGGTTATTTCAAAAAAGAAATGAAAATATAAGCCTCACTTATAATATGAAAAAGGTTATTTTTTTATGGATTTTTTGAATTATAAGTATTTTTTATATGTTTTTAAATTTTTCAATATAAGAAAAAAGATTTAAAAAGAGTAAAAAAAATATGTCACAGGTAAAATATCACGGCTGGGCCCCCAAATGTAAGGTGTGGATATGAAACTTTGATTAAAAATCAAGTACTTTTCCTGTCCTCAAAATTTGTATAAGGTAAAATTCTGTTAAAAATAGTATGAAATATTATTTTTAAGAGAAAACACGCCAAATTTATTGTTTATAACTTTATTAGTATAAAACAATAATATTATAAAAATTTATTGTTTTACCAACAATAAAAATTTATCCAAAAAATACTCTACAAGAGATATTTTAAGGCTACAAAAGAAATTTCTTCAAGAGCAATTTCAATTGGAATTAATTGAGCAAAGAGCTGCAAGCAATTAATTAAAGAACAAAGTCTTTAAAAAGAATATTAAAGAGAAAACACGCCCAAAAGTGACCAGAGTGAATTTTGAAACAAAGTGACAAAGTTAACAGTGATGAAAGATTTTAATTCACTTTTGGGGTGGTTCAGGGGTAAAAATGATTATAAGAGTTACAAAAAATGATTATAATGATTTTTTCACGTGGTTAAAAGGATTAAAATGATTTAAAAGTGGTGGTTGGAATCTTTGATTGATTGGTTTAACAGTTTTAAACTAATTAATAAAAGGAAAAGATTCTAACATGAAGAGAAAAGTGGGGCAAAGAAGACATTCTTTTATAGCCATCAATTCTCTTACTCCAAAAGTAAAATTTACTCTTGTCAGTCGTGAAAAACTGTCTGACAACAGAAAAGCCAATTATGGCATCATTGAACCCTGGTTTAGGCCAAAAAAGGGCTGGTTTAAGCCATTTTTAGCCATTTTAGACCCTTAAATCAGCCATTACTATAGCAATACCAGGCCTAGAGCCTTCAAAACACGTCAGAATGTGTGTCAGAGGCGTAGAAACCAGTTAAAACTGTTTTTATTATGATTGTTTTATCTTAAGGGTAGTTTTACCCTCTTGGCAACAGCTAAAACTACCCCAGTTGGTATCAAAACCTCATCATCAATTGAGTCCACAGACCCTGTAACTCAATTCCAGGCCAAAAGTGATGAACTTTTGCGTGAATTTTGACATCCCACGCCTTTCAGCAAGGATTTTGGGGGTCTAGCTCCCCCTTAGAGCTGGAGTTCCTTTTCCCCCCCAAATTTAATCTTTCCAATTTATTTTTCCTTTAATTCCTCATCATGTATTATACTTATACTTTACATATGTAATTCAATTCAATTGTACAGTACAATACAGTAATAATTGACACCTCATATGTAAATCAAAGTTCACTTATGTAATACACGCGCACATTTTGACATTTCAATTGAATTCAATTGAAAATACTTCAATTCCTCATAACTTCTAAACTAAACACAACACCTCAATTTTAACACAAAAATTGATGGTTAACACCACATGTGGTGTGAATTAAATTAAGGTTTTGAGGATTTTCAACTTTTGTATTGAAAATACTAAAAGCTTAATTTAAGCTTATTTAGAGTTGAGTTACAAGAATTTCACTCAGAGGTGACCCCACCTGATTTTTTATGAGAAATCCAATGGTGAAATAAATTTTATATGTTTATTTATTGGATAAAAAGTTATAATAAATTTTATTTAACTTTTTTCCAAATTTATTTATTTTTTCACAATTTTGTTAAAATTTCATTTTTACTTAATTTTTTCAAGTATAAATGTAATTTTATATTTACAAAATTTAATGTATTTTTTATTTTTAAATTATAATTAATTTTTTATTTTTAATATAATTTTATATTTATATTTTGATTTTTTATTTTAATAATATAAATAAATTTATTTTATTTATATTAATATGTTATTTTTTTTATATTTGTGGTCTTTTGGGTATATGAAATTACCTCTAAGGCTCACAATAATTATAATGGTATAGTAAACATTTTGGGAGTGAAAGCTTCTTTATAAAAGACCGCCTTTTCTTTTTTTTGCTTCTGTCATCACCCCACCTTCTATGTCAAAGAGAACACTTATAATCTTACTTATTATATTTTTGCTTTTATTGTTATGTGATTTATTTTAGTTTTAGAGCTATTGTTTCTTATTACTATGATTATGAATGATTTTTTTTGAAGTTGATATGGCTTTATTTTACCTTTGAATTTCATTGCATTTTTTTTTAGAAAACAAAAATTCAAAATGAGCTTCGTTTCACCTCGTCGGGGTTATAACTCTCAAGGGGAGGCATGGTGCAAAGGCATGTATTCCTCCTCATCGATTGAAGCTGCTGTTGAATATTATATAAATTGTACCCAAAGAAAACGATCACTCCCAGCTTGGGAGACGATAAATAAGCCTCCTTCCCTAAGATTTGAGCCTTGCATCCAAACTCGCTCTCAAAGGAGATACTCCAAGTCAATGACAAGCTCCTATCATCCATCTCCTCCAATATTAGAAGATTACCTGGACTTTAGCTCTCCTCCTAATGGCAATAAGAGATTTAAAAAATCCAAAAAAACTATTGTGCTTGCTTTATAAACGGAGCATTCTCTTCTCCCACTAAGCCAAAGGCTTTGAAAAAAAAGGTATACAATCTTCGCCCAAGAGATTCTTCTGGGAGAGTCATTAAGAAGTAAAAATAATAATGTTGGTTAATTTTTTATTCCAATTTATATACATATTTCTTTAGTTTGGGGAGAAAGTCACAATAATCAAATATGAAGTCTGACTTATGATTTTCCTTTGTAGACTTTTTACTTTGAAGAAACAGCCGGTTTAGTATTATTCTTCTTTTATATCTTGTCTTTTCCAAAAAAAACTTAAAAATAAAAAAAAAAAATTCTTAAATAAAAAAAAATATATTTCTTTTATGTACAGATACTTATTTGATTCTATATTGTTCCAAACAAAAAAATTAAAATAAAATTGAGTATTTTTTTTTTTTAATCAGTCTTCTTCCTGCTGAATTTATTACAATGTATAAGGATAAAGCAAATCCATTCATGAGTTTTCATTATGAATTTTCAGCTTGAGTTTTGTTTTTTTATTTAAATATTGAATCATATTGAGAGTCCTTGATCCCAAGAAAATGAAATAAAAAAAATCATCATTGCCAAAATTAAAAGATGAATTCAAGTGAGCTTAATGAATATCAAAGCCCCCCTTCTTTTCGGAAACAAAATATATAAGTTTACTAGAACTTTTCATTTCAAACTCAGTATTATAAGTATTATGTATATAATTGTTATTACTTTTGTTTGTAAAGGTGATGATATCATTAAATATTTCCAAAGAGTTAATATTTGCTTTTAACTCCTTAAATATAAGGATATCATCATTTTTTTAGCATTATCATGTAGTTTGTGTTTTTTTATTTTACTTATGAGTTACTCCTAAGTGTAGATGTTAAATCAAATACTAACTCATGATATCTCTTGAACAGATATTTCCTTTTGTTTATTTATTGTTGGGAATATAATCCTATTTATTTTATTACTATTATTGTAATCTTGTAAGTTGTATCTCATGTTTTTTTTATGAATTTAACCCCCCCTTTTTTTTTTTTTTAAAAAAAAAATCAATTTTGTCTTTAACTTTTTTTTTTGTTAAAGCAAGCTGTTTAGAGCAAGTGGGGTTAAAAATAAATTATGTGGGGTCAACCTGGCCAGTTGCCTCTGTGTATTTATCTTTTAAATAACCTTGATCATATCTATCAATGTATAAATTTAAGGTGAAAATTCTATTCTGAATATTATACTGTTAAATCAATAAGATTATTTTTATTTATTCATCATTCAGGGGAATATCCCTTTTAATATAGCTGTTTTTTCATTTATTGAATTTAAAATTATATTATTTTCGCAAAATCACTTAAGGATATCCATATAACATCATTTTCTTTATCAAATAATAATGTTACTAATTTAAAACAATAGTTGCTTCTTAAAGATAATGTTTTATTGGGATTATATATCATCCCTTAGAATATTATAGTATTATGATATTATTCTTATTTCAATATTATTTCATTTTCAATATTATAATATTATGATACTTATATTATTATAATTTTATCATATTCAATATAGCTTTATATTGATGCGCTATATTTATTCCTCCTTCCTCATGAATTGGTGTTCTTTTTGTTTATTTCTGCTTCTTTTGATTTCTTTTGAAAGCAAGGGGGGGTGGCCGGTTTCTTTTTTGAAAAAAAAATTAAAAAAATTAAATATTGAAAAAAGAGAAAAAATTAAATAAAAAAATCTAGTCATCCCTCCTTGTGAGTTGGATTCTTTGTATGTGCTATGTGTGTGTGCATGCTGTGTGTATGTATGTAGCATGTATGTGTGTTGAGTAGTTTAGCTTAATTATTTTCCTTGGCTTCCTGACTTCTTCAGCTATATAGTATTAAGATAAGCTTCTTCCTAATTTCTTTTGAGGGTTGATGCTACACATAACTGATAATTTCTTTTTTATTTCTTTTAAAATATACTGTCTTCTTGTAGTGAAAAAAGATCTTGAAGTATTTTTATTCAACATTTCCCCTTTTTTTTGTGAAAAATGAAGAAATTCTGTGCTGTATGTTTGAGATCTTCAATATTAATTTGAGCACTATTCTTGTATTAGTAAGTTAATCAAACTTCTTTTAATTTTTTTCAATTTCAACATAATACTGATTAAACCTTCCTTGTTTTCAGATTATTTTTTTGAATTATATTTTGAAATTATTTTCTTTTTGCAATACAAACTTGAATTTTTTTTAAACAAACAATGATCTTCTTTTCAAGAAGTGCAATGATAAGTTATTTTTTACCTGATGAAAGGTAATTATTCAAGAATTTGAGAATTCAAGAAATATCTAAGTACTTTATTAATGGAAAATAAGCTTAAATGAATTATAATGTAATATTTGAATTCTTTCAAGACAATTAATTCAATTGATTTTGATTGATTAAGTTTATAAACTGATGCTTCATTGTTAAAGTCCCACTTTCCCCAAACCCTATAGCCACTGTTGCTTTGGGTGGTATAAGAAATAGTTAACCACCCCTATTTTTTTAAGTATGAAAAATTACTGATACTATTACAGAATAAAAAAACTAAAACCTTCTTTCTAAATGAATTTTATAACCAGCTCTCTTTTTTTTTCTTCTTTTTTCTTTTTTATTTTCTATACTAATTGAAATATCTTTACCACAACTATCACTTCTGATCTCCATATCAATTATTAATTTTTATTGTTTTATTAGTTATATATAGATTTTTTTCTTCATTGATTTATTGATTATTAATAGATTTTTATATATATTTTTTTTATGTTTCTTTTTGATACTATCACAGAAAATTCAGAAATTAAATTTGCAGTTTAAGGCCATGCTGGGCCATCATGTATCATTGGTCCTTGCATTTGTTGATATATTCTTTTTTTTTTGATGAACTGACTTAAAATAGAGTAAGAGAAACAATAACCAAATAGTTGAATTGCAGTTTAAGGCCATGCTGGGCCTTCAATTTTCTTAAGAATTATTTTCTTAAAATAATCTTGATTCTTCTTCATTTTCATTTCAATCTTGCTTCTGACAATTTCTTTCCATAACTTATTCCATTCTTCTTTCTTCAAAGAAAACTGGTGATTCTTCATTGTAATTATTAACTGTAAGACTTTATCCTCTAAATCAAAATCCAATCCCTTTTCAATAATATAGCAATCCCCTCTCCATTTAATACTTCTACCCTCAATTTGATATTCTTCAAGACAAAACCATCTCTGAGCTTGTATTGTTCCCCTGTAAAGACTACTCCTCATATCTGAACCCATATAGAAAATTTGATTCCAATAGTCATTATTGAGATTTCCTTTGATTCCATCATAATTAAGTATATCCATAAACTCTAGTTTTGAAAGGTTTGATCTAGGAAGCTGGGTTAAATAGGCTTCTGCAGGTGTTTCTTGAGTAATATCTTCATTTCCAAATAAATCTTCAAATTCAATAAAGGGGATATTTTGAATAATTGGTATCTTGAAGGATTCAATAATTGGTAAGCCCCATCTTTGGTCTTCATTGTTAAGTCCTTGAAAATTTTGATTGATCCAGAGGTCTTGGCTTTCTTCATTTGTTTCTGAGTTTGGCCAATAGATCCAGATGGTATTTTCTGCTTCATTAGTTTCAGACATGATGATTATAAAATATAAAATATGATAAAAAAATTGCTAATGGTTTCTTGATGTTAAAAAAATATGAATAATTATAATAGCTTCTTGGTAAAGGTGGATGAAATAAAGACTCTAAGTAAAGTATTTCTTAAAGAATTAATCCTCTTTGATAAGGCAGGAAGTCACTTCCAAAATCTTGAATCAATTGAAGTTTTAAGTAATAAGGTAAGAAATATTTGGGTCCTCTTTGATAAGGCAGGAAGTCACTGCCAAAAATACTGGACTTGATTATTTAAATTGAATTTGACTGATTTTCTTCTCTTCTTTGTTTTTGAACTATGTAAGCTGGAGGTTTTCAGAATTGGATTCAGCTGTACTTTGCTCATTGATGGTAAGTAATATCTATAATAAGCTAATTTTTCATTCAAAACTCTAAGTTCCTCCAATAACAACCTTATTTCTTCAAATTTTTCCTTTTCTTCTCTTGATTGGTGACTTGATTACTGACATTCTTTAAATTCATCTTCATAATAAAAAATGGATTCTTCATATTGTTTCTTCAATTGCCTTTGATCCAAAATCTCTTCATCCTCCAACAATTCATCCCCATAACATCCAAGCTTTGGCATCTTGATTTTTTGTTAATTTTATTGAAGATTATTATCTTTTCAATTTGTTGTGTTTTTAAAAGGTCTTAAAATGAATGATATTGATATTAAAATTGAATAGAAATTGATATTGAAATTCCCAAGGATTTCATCCCAAAAACTTAAACCATTAGAGGTGGAATAAGAAACAGACACCCGCCCCCTATTTTTTTAATTTAAACATAGCCTTATAATACTTTTACAGTTAAAACTCTTGCATACCCCCAAATCATCATTTATAAATTTATTTTCAATTTATTTTTTTTATTTTTTTTATTTTTTTGAGTTTTGAATTTTTTTTTTTTTTTAATTTTGATATTTTTTTTTTGGAACTTTTAATTCTCTTTTTTTACATGTGCAAAAAAATATATTCAATTCATGAAACCCATTTTCCTTTTTCTTTTTTCTGAAGAATTCTATTCACACATATATCCTTGGATATTTCTCTCAGTATTTTCCTTCCTTTCTTCCTTTCTTACCTTTCCAATTTCTTATGAATCCTTCTTCTTTGTGTATAAAGAGATATCCATACTCTTCCCAGAAAAGATTTCCACGAAGAAGCTCCATATTATGCAAATTGAAGTCTTCTTGTGGCCAAATTCTACCATCATAAAGAGCCTTCCTTGTTTGTTCATCAAAGGAAAAAACTTCCTCCCAATACTAGTTTTCCAAATTACCCTTAATTCCTTCCTCATTCAAGAGTTCCATGAAGTCTAATTTTGACAGGTCATATCCTGGAAGATTCTTCAGCCATTTTCCTCCTTTCATTCTTGATGGACCCTCAAAGTATATGTCTTTGAATTTAATGTAGGGAAGAATTATGAAATCTGGCTCTTCTTCAGGTGTTGGAAGTTTCCAGTAAGACATTTCATCATAATACTTGAAGAAACTTTCTTTATCCAAGTCCATTTCCTTGTCTTTATCAATTCTCCATGGGCGTTTTGGGTTTAAATCATATGACAGAATAGTGTTCATGAGATCCTTTTGCAATGGGGAGACTTCAACTTCTATCAAATTTTCTTCTTGCTTTGAATATGAAGATAATCTTGGTTTAATTTCTTTTAAAGAGTCATGATTATTGTAGGCCTCCCAAAGATTTTCATACGCATGAGAGTGCTTTATTTTCTTCTTTGGAGGATCTTGAGAAATTTCATGTATTTGGAATTCATCAGTTTGAGTAGATTCTTCTTTATTGTATTCCTTCATAAATTCTTCATCTTTGAAACATTCAATAATTTTATTTCTAAGATCTTCCAATGAGTCTTCACAGTATTGATCACTGTTCATTTCTGGCTTCATTTCAATTTCCATATCTTTTTGGTATTTTTGCTTGGAAAATATGTCAAACAGATTCTTTCTGCTATGTATTGGTGGTACTTCTATGATTTCTGAGCCATTAGCCATAACCTGATATAACATATCATTGGTGTCAATTGGTTTATAGCTAACTTTATTTTCCTTTTTCTCTGCTTCATTGACTTCTTCCATATACCAATTTGATTTTTCATCTTGTTTCCATATATAACTTTTGTTGTTTTCAGGTTCATCATAAATTTTCCAGAAGTCAGGGCATGGGCTTAAGCTTAGGTTGTTTACTTGAGGGTTTTTATTTTTAAAATAATCTTCATATTCACTTGAAGGTGGTAGATTTCTGTTAATCCATTCCTCCCATTTTTTGGGATCAAATGTAGCCCATTCCTTGTTTTCTTTTATTGCCTTGTCTAAGTACCAGGCTAATGACTTTGGTTCTTCTGATTTTATTTGGTTTGATAGTGCTTCTGTTGATGGTCCCTGTTCTTGCTCTTGTGTTTCTACCTCTTGGTCTCCTTCCACTTCCTCCTGAGGTTCATTCTCTATTCCCCTATCCATTATGGTTAATCTTTCATCTAGATTACATTCCATAGACTTTATCTTTTGATAATCTTTGTTTTTTGTTGATTTGAAAATAATTTTTATTTTTGCTTTAGATTTATCTTCAGCTTCTTTTAATTTTAATTTGCTAAACCAATCCTTTATTTTTCCCATTGAACAAAGCTCCATTACTCTTGGTGGTCCTGTTTGCCATCCTAACATATGGGGTTTGCATATTGGCATACATAATCTTCTACCATCTGCTTCTTGATAGCTAAATAATTCACCTTGTTTCTGTGAAAAGTCCAATCTAATGTTGTTGTCTGCCAAGAAGGGCCTTCCAAGGACTGTATTTACTGCTCCCTTGGCAATTAAGAAATGAATTTCTTTTTCTTCTCCAGAAGGCAAGAGTACTTGTGTGAACTCAGCCAATCCAATTAATGATGTTGTATGTCCTCCAATTCCTCTTAAATTAATGTTGAGCTTTCTGTTTGGAACAGAGGCTTTTATTGCTGCATCTTCAGTGATTATGTTGAGCTCTGATCCTGTATCTACCAGTGCCATTACTGGATATTCTTCTTTTCCAACAAATACTTGCATAAACCCAAGTGGACAGGCATAATGAAGTCTTGGTTTTTCAAAGTCTTTAATTTTTATAGAAATAACATCTTCTTTAATGTCCAAAGTGTTAACTGATTTGATAGCTTCCTTTTCTTCAAGAGCAATCCCTTGCAGCCTGTGAATGAAGGTTGGGGAAATTGATAATATTTCTTCCAAGGTTAAGTTAATTTTCTGTTCCAAAATTTTCTTTATCACATTTTCAATTTCTAATTTTGGTTTTAATTCTTTCTTTTCAGTTTTGTGGTGAACAATCCTTTTATTTAACTTGTCACTTTTCTCCTCAAAATTCTCTTTTTCTTTACTTTCAGTTCCTTCAAATGTTTCATCTCTTTTTGTATGTTTATCTTTATATTTGGTTGGAACAATAATCTTCATCTCTTCTTCAGCCTCATCCTCATGATAGGTTCCTGGTAGTATAGTTTTTTTATTTTGAGAATCTTCTCTATTTTGGCTTTCTTGCTTAGCTAATCTTTGCTTTTTCTGTCTGAGAGTTGCATGTGTTTCCAAAGTCTCAGTGGGTGAAGATACTATTGGTGGTTCCCAATTACCCCAGTCTTCTAATTGAGCAATTGAAACTTCTTTTTCTTCCTTTTTCAGCTCAACTATCTTTTGATCTTCTGGTCTCGATAGAGGCTTTTCCTTTTCAATTATCTTGTTTGAAATTTCTTTTTGTTCCTTATCAAATTCCCTGACTAAATCCTTTGGAGATTTGGTTCCTTCTGAGGGTACTCTTTGGAAATTAGGGTAAAGGAAATTTAATCCTTGCCTACTGGAAATTCTTTTTTCCATATCTTCTGCCAGGTATCTGCATCTTGTCAATGAATGACCATTTTCAAAACAGTAATAGCACCTTAAGGGTGGTCTTGGATACAGTTGTGCTGGAACATAAGGTTGATAATTTGCAGGTAAAGGTGCCTGAGTATTTCTTGGTCTGAATGGTTGTGCATTTGGTGCTAAGCCTGATCCTTGTGTATTTGGTTTATCCTTCCAGGCCTTCTTTGGTGGATTAACAGCCTCTGATAGTTCTTTAAGCTGGTCCAAAATATCCTTCATTGGGTTCACTTCTTTTGGGGCTTCATTTACATGAGCCTCTTTATCTGATGGATTCTTTATTTTCTTTGTAATATCTTTCATTTGCTTGATAACCTCCTCCCAGCTTTCATCTTCAAATCTGGTTTTCTTTTTGCTTTTGATTTCATCTGACTTTGATAATTGTGATTTCCCTTTAATTCCTACTGCTGCCTCCAATTCTGCCTCAATATAATTTCTGATGATATCCATCTCAGGTAAGATATATCCTCCATCTCTTGCTTGAACCATGGTTCTGTCTTTGATCATTTCTTTAGTAACACTACTTCTAATTTCTGGTGATAAAGAATCAAAGACATCTGCATGATAATCATTTTCCTTTTTGATATAACCATACTTAAGCAGATATTTTGAAATTATGTCATATTCCCCAATAAACTTTCTGTATTGGGACAAACTCTTGACTCCTCCCTCCTGTTTAGTTTGATTAAATAGTCTTGTTAATGAATCTTTCCTGTGTCTTCTTTCTGGTTCCACTTTTCGCCATTTACTGATCATTTTCTTTTTTAATTGATCCCAATCCTCCACTTCATCTCCTGGCATTCCTTCAATTTCATATCTGATATCCTTATCTTAACTCCAGAATGCTATTTGCATGGCCAAATCCATTTCATTGGCTCCTTCAATTGATGCTATCCTTTCAGCTCTCTTGATAAAATCCTCAACATCACTTCCATCAAAGTTGAGGTTATAATATTTTGCCTTTATTTTAACAATCTTTCTTGTAGGTATTGTAACTCTTTCAGGTTGCTGAGTTGGTGTTGTAATATTTATCCTTTTTGCAAATCTTGCAGCTCTTGGCAATGTTCCTGGTGTGGATGTTGCAAATGTCTTTGGGGTTGGTGATGGTGATGGTTGCTGGGGTCTGAGCATTCTTTCAATAGTTGCATCCCCAGTAGTTTCAGGTGAGAATTGACTTGATTTTGTCTTCTTTCCATGTCTTCTTGCAGCTCTTTCCATAGCCTTCTGTAATTCTAACCTTTTCTTCTGAAATTCTTCATCATTTTCTAAATAAGAAAAATCCTCTTCTTCACTTTCTTCCTAACCTAATTCTTCAATTCTGGACTGCTCTTTTTCCAATTCTTCCTCCAAGGTTAGAGCCTTCTTTGAGGATGATGATTCCTCCATTATAGTTGTGATCTAAACAATGATTTAATTTTTAATTATTTTTTTTAATTGATTATTTTTGATTTTTTTTTGATTTTTTATGATTTTTAGGAGTGATAATGTGATCTTATTAATGATACTTGAGATTTGAAAGCCACTGTTGGGATACCAGATGTGGGAACTCCTTTTGTTGTGGGATAAATAATAGGAAGTACCTTGAGGGGGAAATTATTGGTGAGTCTGTTTTGAATTTCAGAATGAGCCAATAACCATGGGTGCTAAGGTGTATTAGCTGCCCCTCTAAATATACTGGAAAAGATACCCTTTTTGATGAGATCACAAATCAATTATTTAGTTTTGTGGCTTTTCAATTAGAGAATTTTCTTGAGCAGTCTCCATCAGTCTGGCAATAAAAGATCACTATGATAATACTGGTAATAGTTAATATTTTTTTTTTAATAATTTAGGTTTGCTTAACTTTCTTGTTATTGATTATAATTCTTTTTGATTAATTCTTCTAGTATTCCTTCTTTCAATACCTGAGATATTCTAAATAATATTGTTTAAGATATCTATTAATATTAATAATAATCTTGATAGATAGCTAATACTTTTAAAGGTCATTTAATAATACTATCAATATAGCTATAATAATTTAAGGGTAAGATAATTCTTTAAGGGTGGTTTTGTTTAATATAAGGGTAAGATATAAATGATATAATAGTAATATAATAATATTAGGATCAATAAAAATATAATCCAATATACCTAAAAGGCTTCTGATATAAGGTATAAGGGTAAGATGATATCCCTTCTATAAATAAGGGTTATCAATAAATTAGATAAGATCACTAATGATAATATCTTCAAACACTACTTCAACACTACTACTATAATGGTAAGACTATTAAATAATATTAAACTCTTTCATTAATATTATAAATATCTTTCATTAATTAATCATAAATAATACTATAAGATACTGAGCCTTGCTACTGATCTTTTTCAATATAAATACTAGATTATCCTACTAGAGAAGGGATGGATTGATCCTCAATATTATTGTTTGAATCAGAAGCATGGGGGACAAAAAAGGGAGAGAGGCCCTTCATTTATACCTTTTGGGCCCTCCATAGAGCCTTCCAAAAAAAAGGGACTTAGAAAAAATTCCACCTTGAGACATTTTTGCTGGTGGGTAAATTAAAAATGGTGTCATTTTATCAAGATATTGCACCATATGTTTGGTTAATTGCACCATTCTGAACCTTATTATTGTCAGTGCACAGCCTTGAGACATTTTTGCTAGTGGTTAAATTTGAAATGGTGTCATTTGTTCAGGGTATTTCACCATATGTTTGGTTGATTGCACCATACGTTTTGAATTATACTCTTATTTTAACTAAACTTTATTCTTATCATGCACAGCCTTGAGACATTTTTGCTAGTGGTTAAATTTGGAATGGTGTCATTTGATACAGATATTGCACCATATGTTTGGTTGATTGCACCATTTTTTTAAAACTGTATTCTTATCTCTACTAACCTTATTTTTCTTCTTCACAGCCTTGAGACATTTTTGCTGGTGGTTAAATTTGGAATGGTGTCATTTGATACAGATATTGCACCATATGGTTGGTTGATTGCACCATTTTTTAAAACTGTATTCTTATCTCTACTAACCTTATTTGTCTTCTTCACAGCCTTGATCTGTATTTAGTTGAGTATTTCTCTATGTAAAATTTAATTTGTAAATAATACCTGTAATGTTTGGTTATGGGACTTTAAGTGGGGATTGAGTAATGTAACACTATGTTAACTTATATGTAAGTGTTTTTTTTATGTCAAGACATGTAACACATGATGTTGTAAGATCAATGGTATCACTTATGTAATATTACACATGTTTATTCATATTTGATATTTAGACAAGCTGCATTATCTTTAAGAATATTCTTGTACCTAGTATAGAGTGTATAATATCATTTCTCTTCTTTAATCCATGATATCTAGAAAATTATTGAGATTATGGGGTTGAGGCAATATGCAACTATAGGTAAAATTTGATGTAGCTTCCAGTGGAATACTTATTTTTGTTATTTTAATATAATTATCTTCCTTTTTCTTGATTTTTTTTTTACTTTTATCTTTCACTTTTTATTTTTATTTTCTTTATATAGATATATATTATTATTATTATTGATCAAAGTTTTAGCTTTGAAATTGTGCATTTGAACCTTGGAAGAACTGGTATGGAATTACACAATGGTAAGGGGTGCATCTTGGGGTGAGGAAGGATTTGGGTCATACACAAATGGTCAATCCACTCCGGTGCCAAGGTTGTGGTAAAGTCTTACTGCCGCCTTCTTATGAATATCAAACCTGCAAATTGGAAGGCTGCAACATGCTTTCAGATTCACCCCCACATGGGTCATATACAGGCAATTTCCACCCGCTTGGCAGACCTTTCACTGCCTGTCCTCCAGCCAACCAATCCTTTGTGTGGGTGGCCTGCTTATCCGCAGATACTCAATAGTTTGGGTGATTGTTGAGGAGTCATCCTGAGTTCTCCTCCCCTCATGGTCTTCCAAATCCACATCCACCATTGTGTGAAGCATTATATGATGGTTAGAACATATTGGCAGATTATTAATATTTCTGAAAAATTCTCCTGGTCTTTTGATTTTGGATGATAGGAGTTCTTTGTATAATTTTGAATATTCTTGCTGCATTGTTGGGTTAATTGGGAGCAGCTAATAGTGACGGCCATTAGTGGGGAGTGATTGGAGATGTGTGGTTTGGTGCAGCGCAAGCTTAAATGCTGCAATGCCAAATGCAAAATATATTTGCTACTTTTGGAAAGTCTATTCAGGATGAATGTTGACCAGTTATCTTTATCTGAGCTCTGGGGTTGGGTGATGAATGAAATTATGCCCAAAAGTTCATAAATGGTGTTGTGAATAGGTGTGCCTTTAATCATATTGGACAGGATGATAGGAGGCTATTGATGGCATGGTGATTGGCAATTTATTGAGAGCAAATATAGTTATAAGATGGGGGAAGGGCTTTTGGATATAATAGGTAATTTGAATTATTAAAAGATCAGACACTCACTGTGTTTCATCCAAACATATACGATGCCAATTGATCTTAAAAATGTATGATGTATAGGTATTGATTTGTTTAAATTCTTGGGTAATAGTATTGTAAGAAGTTATTATGATATCACATTGTAAGATGTTGGCCTTGGATAATTAGTGATGAGTGGGGCCATTGTAGATTTTGGCTTGCAGCGCTCCAGCCTGAGCATGCTTGGATATTTCTGATTGCCAGTGGGTGATTAAAGGAGGTGGGCAGATGCCAATGGTGGGCATGGAGCATTGGGGGTTTGTAATGAGCCGCTCCTTGGAGGTACCAATTAGTGCAATGTCCTGAATGGTTTTAACTAATCCCATATCGTCTGTGAGCAGTCCCCCAAGAGGGTGTCACAACCACAAAGATTTACCCTCCTCCATGGGTGTTGCGGCAATTCTAACCTGGAACCAAGTTGGGGCAAATTGGCCGCACCATTTCTTTTATGGCCAATTGGTCCCCTCTGGTGCTCTATGGCCATTTGTCCATAGCACCTTTTCTTGGCCATTTCTGGCCCCAATCATCCTCTTATGGCCTCAGGTCATATCCTGCCATCATTGGCCTCCTTGGCCAATTTCCACCTCACCAACCCTCAGGCCTTCATCTCTGTTTTTGGGCCTGGGGGTCCTTTTGGCTTCTAGGGGCCTCCAGGCCCCCTAGCCATCCCCATCCATCTAGGGCCTACCCTTTTCATCAGGGGGGTTCTGGCCTAAATGGCCTTTTTGGGCCATTTAGGCCCCCTACGGCTTTTATGGCCTGCGGGCCGTAATTCAGGGTCCACGGTCTGTAGGTGTATTAGGCCCCTTTTGGCCTAATCCAATGAGGCCAAAAGGGGGCAACCATCTATACCCCAAGGCCAGATGGGTCCCAAACCACAATTGGGCCCACCTAAGCCAATTTTGGCCAAAAAACCTTTGGACACCAAAATGGCCATAGAACCCGTAGGACCCATTTTTGGCCATGGACCATTATTCCAGCCATGGCCTCTGGCAACCACCAGAGGCCACCAGACCAGCTCAGCAAGCACTCCCCTCAACTTAAGGGGAATTCTTTTCATTCCTACATGCACCCCATACTCAAGGTTGCAGCAGTGGTGCATATATGGTATTATATACCATTATGCACCATTTTTGCTCAGCAATTCAATGGTGATGTTTTCAGGAACAAATCCCACAATTCCAAATCAAGGTCCCAAAATCCAACGCCCATTTCAAAGGAGGATTCTTTAGCTCATCCATCTTGCAATCCATGGCGCTAATCAGAAGACCATTCAAGGACCCCAACTACCTGACTCTGCAGGGGTTTTGTTGGAAATTTCATTCAGGATTATTCCAAGTGCATTCTCAGAGGTTATAAAGTCTTTCAATCAGCTGTCAAGGCATCAAGTATTTCAATACTCCTTGGACAACTCAATTGGTCCATACAGGCATCAATCAATCAACCTGTATGTACTTCGCCCAATTAGGCCAATTCATATTCCATTGTGGGTATTCAATCACACAGCTCAATTTTCAATATGGCCATATCTGTATCAACCCAATTCAGACAATACAGCCAGTGACTCACCTTCCAGGATCAGTCTTTCAACTTTTCACATATATTGGCCACCTTTCAGCACCTGGGGACTTTTTCCCAAGGTAATTAATATATTGGACTTATTATTAGCTTTATTTTCTTTTACTTTATTTAAGTTAATACTGATAATCTTAAGTAAGTCATTCAGCACCTTTTCTCTTTTCTTCCTTGCCTGTCAGTGGATATTGGTGGTCATATCCTTTACTAATTCCATTCCTTTTTCTGGCAGGTTGAAACAGTGAATTGAGGATTCACTTGGTTGGCTTCTTGGCCTTTGGCTTCTTTTATTATTTTTTGCCTTTGGCTTCTTGTCTTTTCTTTTATCTTTGGCATACTTGTCTGTTTCCCTTCTTTTTTAAAGAAATTAATCTTTATTATTCCTTTTATCTTTTGAGGCCCTCCAAGTGAGTTCTTGATTCCTGAGTGCCAGGCCCTCTTGCTTCCATAAGAGCCCCTGTGACAGAGGGGTATTGGTTGAAAGGGAGTTGAATGAGCTGACAACCTTGTTTGTAATTATGTGCCTGGAATTACAAGTGGATCCAGGGGTGAGGTGGCCCAAAGGTTACAGGTGGATTTTCCATTGGGGATTTCTTGATCCCAGAGAAAAGCTAGTCTGGTTTTTTGATGAGGGAGGAGGAGGGTTTGAATCATGGAATGGGGCGGGTTCATCATGGGAAGGTCTGATCCACTGGGTAATTGTATCAGTTTGTGCTTAGAATACAATGAAAAGAGAGCAGGATATGAGGGTGGAATCAATTTTGAAGCAGGAAATGTGGGAGTAAAAGTTGACATTTACTATGAGTATTACAGTCATATTCCTTAGGCATTGTAAGGTTGAAGTCTTTTTTACAAAAACGTTTAATGATGAATAGAATGTTTGGATACCATGTGAATAACATCAATGCTAGATTAGGTTTCTGAGATTAATAAGTATCATTGGGATCAGTCATAAATACTCCCTCTATAAGTAATGTTTGAGTAGGATTGGATTGGCAATTTTCAATCCATGCCCCACCACGACCACATTGCATGAAAGTTTGTGGTCCCCCAAGGAATGGTATCAACATGTTGGAAAGGGTTCCAGGGAGAGAGCCAATAGTATGCTGATGTTTGGGGAGATATACAAATATGTTGTTTTCATTGTGCTATAGGATAATCCAAGAATCTAAATGGGAATTACCAATTTTTGAGGTTATATCACTATTTATTTGAATACACATACTAATCATCCCAATGGAAAGTGGTTGTGAAGGTGTTGACATGATGGCTATTATAAATAATTTGGGGACAGTGGGAAATTATATGATCAGGAAGGGTTAGCTGAAGGAAATGGAGACCAATAAGAGCATCTGCGGAACTTATATGAGAGGCAGAAATGGGCTCAAAGGGGGATGGCCTGTGGTTACGTGCATGGTTTTTAGGAAGATGGCCCTTTTGGACTTATAATTTTCATATTCAAATTGAGGCATATATCAAGCCAATGTGGCAAGAATGTGGGCTCACCAATATGACTTCTGGATCTGCTGCATATAATGCAAGGATTGGTGGACCAAGGTTCACATTAACATATCCGACATTGGGTGGGTTGTAGCAAGTTCTTGTACAGTGGTGTATCAGAGGCATTCATCCATGTTTGCAGGTGTGACAGGAAACAGTAAGTGTATCTTCCCCAGGTTAATTGTTCTACAGTGATCTACTGGGCAATGGTGGTGGTGGAAAGGAAAATTTAACTGTGGGGTTCTTTTTGTGTGGGCGGGTGAGGTATGTACAGTTGTGTGCCACCAAACATGAGTTTGGCTTTGGGCAAAAATTCATGTGGACTGAAACCTACTGGGATTCAAGGGGGAATGTGTGACTTGATCAAAGGGTGTGCTGTCCGTGAGCCGGGATCCACTTACACATTCACCCCTATTGCATTTGAGGCTTTTACTAATCCACCCAGATTGGCATCAGGAATTTTCCCTCATGCGTGTGAGAATCGCCGGAGAAATTGCCCACCTGCCCAAGGTAAATTTTGGCTTGAAGAAAGGCGCCAAAATATTTGCAGTGCATGTGGGAATTTCTGGCAGGTGACCCATGGTGGCGGATCCCCGTGCAAAAATATCCAGTGTCAGGGATCATAGACGGGTGTTATGCTAATGTGTATGAGTCTTAAGCAAATCCACGCCAATTGGCCTCAGGTTTTGGCGCACAAGTGGAAGGGCATATGCAGTTAAGTGGGCCACCCGCACAAGCAAATATCTGGTTGGAAGACAGGCAGTAAAAGGTCCACCAGGCACGTGAACATTGCCTGTGTATGACCCTTGGGGGTGCATATGATAGCATGTGGTAGCCCAACAATGTGCCTGCACCAGTCACAGTTTTCCCCAACCTTGGAACCGGAGTGAATCCACCATTTTCATATGACCCAAATCATTACTCATCGCAATATGCACCCCTTACCATAACCTGGAATACACCATCATCTGTGCAGTAGTTATGTGGAGCTCTCCAACAAGGTGGATCAAAGGGATTCATTTGAGAAATTTGACTTGATGGCGTGGCATGGTTGCATGTTACATTCTTGTACAGCTTTTTCTCTTCCCCACAGCATAAATGTACAAAGGTGTACATACTACAATGTTGGCTGTAAAAATTAGGATGGTGTAATACTACTTCAGCCTGGATGCATATTGCCAATGGGTATCCACCTTCTGCTTGTTTTCATAGGTCTTGCCCATGTGCCACATTCTCAGTATGGTTATTCACCTGATTTGCACATGCCAGCTCACAATGGAAGATTTTTGGAATGCCATGATTGGAGAACTTTTCACAATAGTTGATTGGAAAGCCCACTTCTGTGGACTTTACCTAGGCATTTGAAATGCTCAGCCTTCCCAAAGTGTCTTCCGATGTTGTGAAAAATGCTCAGGATGTGTTCTTAAAAAGATGAAATAGCAATTTCTCAGAAGGGGTACATTTGATATTCTTATATAAATGGCTGAACAGCTGTGCAGTTCAGATGTTCAGCCACTGAGCATTTCAATTACGACCCCAAAGCAGACCTGCTCAATGGGTCTACCCAAGCACATCCTGTATTCACTTTTCATACAGCCACCCAGCCATTGTGGTATTCCATACCTTAATGGCCCAGTTTCAAGTGAAATTTCATTTATAAGGCTATAAATTGAAGAAATAACAAAGAAAAATCAATAATTAATCAATTACAATAGAGGAATTCAGCAATATAATGCATTTAAATTCATTAATATGTATAATCCCATAACAAAATACTGGAAGAATGGTCCATTTGATTACAAGAATAACAATAAAATGAGGAAAAGAAAAAGACAAGCTAGCAATAATGTTAAATTTACCAGTAAGAGGGGTAGTGAAACACTCAAGTTACCCAGGCTCTGCTCAACCTTTGGATTACTCAACAATGCAGTTATTAAACTGAGGTCACTTCAATAAGGAATAAATTAAAACTGTATTAATCAACAGCCACGATACAGAAAGAAAAAAGAAAATCAATTCATTTATGCAAGGAAAATACATCAAAACCTTAAATTACACAGCATATCTGTGGAAAGACAAGCACATCCACCTGATAAGCCAGTAAATATAAATTAAAAACAGAATTAAATTTAAAGGAAGGAAAATCAAAACTCATACAGGACAAATAGAATCCCCACAATACACAGAATTCTCCACCTAAAGTTCAAACAGTGCACAGACCTATGGTGCAATAGCTGTACAAAATCACATCATCCCCCCAGAAATGGTGCAATATCTTGATCAAATGACACTCTCTCAAAATTACTCACTAGCTAAATTCCCTCAAGGCTGTGCATAATAGTATTAAGGTTTAATTAAAATATAAATAAAGCTTCAGAAATCGTGCAATATACCAAACATATGGTGCAATATCTTGATCAAATGACACCATCTCAAAATTCCTCACCAGCAAAAACATCTCAGATTATGTAATAATACATAAATTGGTGCAACAAACCAAACAAATGGTATTGCACCACTATAAAAAATTATCCCAGCCAAAAGAAGTTAAAAATTCTAAGTCTCTTGTTTTTGAGTGCCTCTATGGAGGGCCCAAAGAATATACATAGAGGGCCTCTCTCTCATTTCTTCCTCTTTTCCCCATGAATCCAATTAGTTATATACCAAGAAGGAGAATAACTATTCATCCCTTACTAGCAGGATAATCTAGTTATTTTATTAAAGTATTATAGACTTATAAGCTTAATTCATAGTGATTTCTATTTGATAGTAGCCAACAGAAGGTCTACTTAATATTATTAATCCACCCTATGTTTAAATTATTAGTCTTATAATTATAATACTATCAATAATACTCAAAATATTGAGTTTATCCCCATAACCTTTACATTATAAAGGAAACATAGTCTGGGCCCAAAGAATATAAGTAGAGGGCCTCTCTTCCTCATTTGTTCCTCTTTTCCCCATTAATCCAATTAGTTATATACCAAGAAGGAGAATAACTATTCATCCCTTACTAGTAGGATAATCTAGTTATTTTATTAAAGTATTATAGACTTATAAGCTTAATTCATAGTGATTTCTAATTGATAGTAGCTAACATAAGGTCTACTCAATATTATTAATCCACCCTATGTTTAAATTATTAGTCTTATAATTATAATACTATCAACAATACTCAAAATGTTGAGTTTATCACCATAACCTTTACATTATAAAGGAAAAATAGTCTTATTATATCTTCATATTAAAATAAACCAGCCTTGCAACTATATATTATTATATATAAAAATCCCTACCCTTATATTATATTATATCATTTATATATTTAACAAACATCCTCTCTATATTGAACAATATCTTACCAATAAATTATTAAAGGTCTTATTATTGTATCATATTAACAATTACCCTCTCAAACCATTAAGTATTAGAGCATATATAACATCAAATTCAACTTACCCCTTAAAATATATATTATTACTATTATATTAAATCAACCTCTTATACTATTAAGCTTTTACACTTAAAATTATCTTATATTATTATTTGAAAATTATATTTTATACTGTTTTAACTTATAAGTTACTTATCTGATCATTGAATAGGTTTGATAGAGACTTCTAAAAGGTCTTCTCTAGTTGTAAAGCCACAATCTTAAATATTGATTTGTGAGCTCTGTAGGGAGATTGTTTAGTATATTCAGAGGGGAAGCTAAAACACCATTAGCACCCTTGGTTACAGGATTATTTCAGCAATTCAAAACTGTTTACCTGTGATTTCCCCCTCAAGGACTGCCTTATCCAATACCACACTAAAAGGAGTTCCACATTTGGTGTCCCAACAGTGGCTATTTCAAATTCAACATTAAATAACCAGTCAATCATCAATAAAAGAAGAAACTCAAATAAACATACCTCACAAAAATAATTATCATTATCAATAATTAACAATCAACACTCTCATACAATGTGGAATCTGGATCCAAATTCCATTCCAAATCATCATCACCATCACAATCCTCAAATAAATCATACCATTTTTATTATCCAGTAAAAGAAGGAACACCAGAAAATCAAACACCTCAGGATATTGATTTGCTCATTGCAACACCAAGAACAGAACAGAAGGGAAAGGAATAATTAAGGAGATTTTTCTTCAAGTTAATTCAAGAAGCAAAGAAAAACAAGAAAAGTACAAAAGAATTTAAAGGATCAGTTTACCAAGTAGAAATGAATCAACAATCAACATCTGACTTACCACCATTACCTGAAGATACTGTAGAAGGACAGTATGCAGAAGAAAGTGAAGAGGAAGATCAAACAGTACAGATCCAAATTCTTATGAAAAAAATGCAAGATTTATTATTAACACAAAGTAAAAAGAAAGGAAAAAGAAGGGAACACACATCTTACACACCTGGAGCCAGTCCAAGTGAACAAACATTACCAAGGCATGTTAGGCCTGAAGACTCACCAGTATCACCTACACCTGGTCCTAGAGCAACCTCTACTCCAGTAACAGAACCAAGAACTCAAAACATTCCAAGGAGAGTTTTTGTCACTACACCTAATAATCCAAGTCCATTACAGAAGCAAGATCCAAGACAAGAAAGACCTGTGGTTAAAATTAACGCAAAAGATTACAATCTAAATTTTGATGGAGAAGAAGTAGAGAAATTTATCAATAAAGTGGAAAGAATAGCTCAAATTGAAGGAGCAAAAGATGAAGACCTAGCAATGCAAATGGCATTCTGGACTACAGAACCAAGAATTCGTGATGTAATTGAAGCTATGCCAGGTTATGATGAAGGAAATTGGAGACAACTTAAGAAAGATCTTATAACAAAATGGGGCAGAGTTGAACCTGAAAGAAGATACAGAAAAGACTCACTCATTAAGCTTTTTAATTATACTCAAGAAGATGGAGGAATTGGTAGTCTATCACAATATAAGAAATTTATGGGAGAATATGAAACTATTGTTACTTACTTATTAAGATACAGGTATATTCCTCAAGATGACATGTTCCATGAAGATTTATTTGACTGTCTTGCAGCTGATATTAAAGGAGCCATAAGTAAGGAAATGATCAAAGATAATGTCATGGGTAGAGCTGAAGATGGAGGATACCTTATCCCACCTATGAAGATTCTCAAGAAGTACATTGAACAAGAATTGGAATCCAGAATATTAGTAACCAAAAGATTCTCATCATCAAGAGATACAGGAAGGAATGTTACTGAAAATAAAAAGAAAGTTCACTTCAAGGAAGAAGCTTTTCCAGGAATGAATGAAGCTTTTAGTAAGATGAAGGAAATTACTGAATCTCTCAAAGAACAAAAAATGGAAACTAGTAAGAAGGCACAAGGGGAAAATGAAGATTTCAAGAAATTTATGACTCAACTGGAAATATCCAAACCTCAAATTGGTGGGGTTATCAATAATCAATTCAATAATCAACAGTTAAAGCCAAGAAATGATTTACCTCCATTCTCACAAAGGCATGTTCCCTATGCACCAGCACAAAGCATAACAAAACCCTATGTCAAATGTTATCACTGTCTTGAGGAAGGACATTCAGTGAATAGATGCAGCTACCTCTTTGAAGATCAAAATAAGAAATGGGTCAGTAGACAAGGAGGTGAATTTTTATATCCCAATTTGCAAATAGTTCCAACTGATGGTAAAGTAGCTCCAAAGAAGTTATTTGAAGACTTCGCAAAAGGGCTAGAAGAACTTACAAAGAAAATGAGAGAAGATGAAGCTAAAGAAGCACTACCCAAACCTAATCCAATGAACATAATACAATTAAAGAAAGATGATAGTGCAACTGCTATAGCCAAAGTTGAAAACTGGGGAAGCTGGCAGCCACCAACCATTTCATCAGCCAATGAGCCTCTTTTAAATAATTATGGATTAAGAAATACAAAAGAAAGAAACTCAAGAGCAGAAAATACCAATCAAGATTCTTTAAGATCACATTTGAAAGTGAAAAAACCAACAAACAAAAGACCAAATATACCTGGAGCTTATATTCAAGATGAGCAAAAGGAAGAAGAGAAAACAATTATCCCAACTAAATACAAGAAGCCTCAACTGGTAAAAAATGAAAATAATATAGCTTCACAGGAACCTAAAATTGATAAACCTGAAAATACTCAAGAACCAATCAAGAAAGTCAATGCAAGGAAAATAATAAAAGAGGAGAAATTAGATATTCAAGAAATTATGGCACAAATTATCAAAAAGGTACTGGATCAGAAAATAAATCTTACCTTGGAACAAATTTTAGTCATGTCACCAAAGTTTTTTAATCAATTAAAGAACCTGTCAGATTACATTATGCCTGTCCATTGGGATTTATGCAAGTATATTTGGGAGAAGAAGGACATGAAATAATGGAATTAGTTGATACAGGATCAGAATTGAATATAATAACAGAAGATTTAGCATTCAAAGCAGGACTTACCACAAGATGCCTCAACATGAAATTAAGGGGAATTGGTGGGCATTGTACCTCAATAGTTGGATTAGCAGAATTTACCCCAATCACTTTAGTCACTGGGGAAGAAAGAAATATACATCTTTTTGTATCAAGAAGAGCAGTTCACACAGTATTGGGAGGGCCTTTCCTTGCAGATAATAACATAACATTAGACTTTTCTCAACAGAAAGGGGAAATATTCAGTTATATACAGTCAGATGGAAGAAGACTTTGTTTACCAATTTTTTCACCACAGAAAGTAGGATGGAGAGAAGAGCCACCATCAGGAATGGAAACATGTGCAGTTTCTCAATTGGAATATTGGAAAGAATTACCAAAAGACAATGAATCAAGCCCCCAAAACCAACGAAAGTTTGAGGAAAATTCTCAACAAGTTGTTGATAGTGAAGAAGTGAAAGATTCCAAAGACAAAGTGAAAATTCATGAGGAACTAACTCCAATTAATACAGAAGATTTCATTTCAAAGCTTAAAGAAGAAACCTCTCTAGGAACTCTATCCTCAAGAAAAGAAAATGGGAATACTTGTAGCCAAATATCTCAAGCCATGAAAAGCTATAACTTCAAGAATACTGAAGACATAAAAAGAAAAACACTAACAAAGCTTATCTCACCCCTTAAAGCTTTGAAGTCCCTTTCAAAGGGAATCTTTAAGAATAATTGGAAGTCAAGTATCAAGCCAGTTGTAACAATAGTTAGTGTCAGCTCAGAACCTAAAGGTTTAAGTTCTCAAATTGATAAATCAGCACTCAACTTATTAAAAGAAGTTTCCCTCAAATATAACATTTCCAAAAAGAAGGACATTATTACTCCAAACTACCTCAAAATTCAGGAGGAAAATATTGATATAATTCCAAAATCTGAAGAATCTGAAAGTTTAAATGAAATTTTGAATGATACTATGAAACATTCACACCATAATAAGAATACTTATCCTCAAGAAATTTCAGCATCTAATGAAGGATCCAGTAAGATTGATAAGAAACCTATTTTCATAAAAATGAATTAGTTCTACCTAAAAGGTTAATTAACCCATCACTCAGATTCAATCAAGTACCTATGACAGGAGCTACACACAAAAAGCAATTTAATAATTTTGAGAAGTCACAACCTTCTTTTCCCTCAGATTTTGAAAATATTGATCCTAGAATTCTGATGGAAGGAAATATTGGAGAAGATAAATCATTATATAATATGGAAAAGATTGATCCAAGGCTTGTCAAAGAACAATTAGACTTAACAAGAATAATTGAAAACCTCATAGGGGGAAATGACCAAAATCCAGTAAAAGATATACCTTTTTGTATAGAAGAAGAACCTTTGAAAATGGAATTCCCTTGCTTTAATTCAACAAGGAAAGATATAGAATGCAGTTTTAGTACAGGTCAGAATATCAATTCAGCTAACATTGATGAGTCAACATATGAAAATCCAATTAATTCACTGTCACAAATTGACATACAACAGGAATTAAATCAACAAAAAGCCTTACCCCCTGAAGACAAATCCTCTGGGGAAGCTCATAATAACCTTTGTATTAGGAACAAAATTCATTCAAGATTCAAAAAACTTCAGTCTGTCAGGAACCATGCCAGAAATGAATACATAAAAAATACAATACACTTACCAAATATTTTAGAAAAACATCTTTCTGGATCAGAATATGAGAAGGAAGCAGGATTATTTTGTCAGATGGAAATACAAGAAGAAGCTGAAGATGAACATAAATTTATACTTACTGAAGAAGAATACCCTTGGGAAGGTTATACAAATTGGCAGCCTCTTAGAAATGCTACCCTTGAGGATCACAATAAAAATAATTCTAGGGACAACTTTGAATGTTCAAACCAACATATCAAGTGGCTGGAAGATATTAGGGCCCCAAGGAAGAATGAATGAAATAAAATCAAAGATAAAAGTAGCAAAAAGAAGAAGAAGACTAAGGAAGAAAAGGAATATTTTTGGATCACCCAGAATAAAAAGATATGCCCAAGTTTGAAAGCCCATTTGGAAAGGCAATATAAGACCTCAACACAAAAAGAGGAGTGGACAGAAAATAATGATAAAAATGAATATATTATCCAGGATTACTTTAATGAGAATGAATTTGTTGAAGATCAATATCTCAATGAAGAAAGAAGAAATGAGCTTACAGCTAAGAAGGCCAAATTCAAGGAAGGTCTTGACAACAAGTTTTAATATTATCAATGACTTTTTTTATTATAATTAAACATTTTCCCTTATTATTTCATAAATTTTAGTCTCATTCTAGTCTCAAAGATCTATAAAGAAATCTAATATAAAAAAATAATGAAAAATATAAGAAAAAAAAATATATCAAAAAAAAAGTGTCAAGTGTATCAGTATCATTATTCCATGTTATCTTATGTATTATTATAAAAAAATAATACCTTAACTAAAAAATTAGGGTGGGTGTCTATTTCTTAAATCCATCCTTTATGATTCAAGTTTTTGGGATGAAATTCTGGGGAATTTCAAATTTATTCTATAATTTTATCCTCATCAATATTCAATATCAACCCATTCAAGAAATCAAGTCAAGGTGAAGAGTTAAAGGAACAATTTAAGAATATATATCTGAAAGCTATAAGGTCGTATAATACAAAATAAATTCAGAAGAAGATACAGATATGGCAAAACAAAACACACAGCCTCACAATACAAATAGAAAGAGGGGTGACCAGTTTTTTTTATGGTTATTTTTTCAAATCATATTTTTTATAATAAAGCAAGATTAAATAACAATAACAATAACAGTTTATAAAAAAAATCACTAAGAAGATCAAAGTTATAAAGAAATAAATAAATAAACTACTTCAAGAAGGCTTATTAATCTGTAGTATTTCCAAATAGTTATTAGGTTATAGTAATATAATAGAAAGAATATATAATCAAAGGGATAACTGGCCAGGTTAAACCCAAATGAAAAAAATATATCTTTATGCAATTAATTCTTTTTTTATTATTAATTTACTTTGGATATTCAAAATAGCTTACTATAAAAGACACAGAATTATTATTTCTTTTACTGGGAATAAGGAAGAAAAAGACCTCTTTTTATATTAAATATGGGTTAATCTTCTTCTACCCACAATTTGGCCCTATAAACCTTTCATATATCAAAGGCTATGCAAACTCTGAATATAAGCTTATCACCCTTTAACCCCATTTCAAATTGAATTCCCAAAGAATAAACTGCATAAATCTTAATCCACCTCATGTTGATTAATTTTCAAAATTAAATTAAACTTCAATTTAATTTTAAAACAAAAATCTTAATTAATTCAATCTTATATTATTTGGTCAAATTAAATCTTAACCACACTCCAAATTGAATTAAAAAGAAAATTGCACAAATTTAATCAACCTTATATTGATTGATTTGCAATATTAATTAAAAATTTGATTTCATTATAAGAATTTTACTTAATTTATTTCTTATATTATTTTGTTAAATTGATTATCAACTTCACTCAACTGAAACAAAAACTAAATTCAAATCAATTGAGCTTTAATTAAATTTAAAAAAAATAATTAATTTAACCTCATACTATTTGGTCAAATTAAATCTTAACCCCACTCCCAATTTAATTAATTAAAAATGTTTTGGCACAAATTTATTCCATGTTCTTAAAAAAACAAAAGAATAAAATACAAAGAAGAAAACACCCAAATAGATTTCATTTTACTTTAACACTGTACTATGTTTTGCTTGATTGACAAAGAAGATTGTTCCATGATACTTTGGTTGGCTATCCTTATACGTTTTTTTATGTTTATTCTTATGTCAAAATTTTTTCTTCTTCTTTTTTATTTTATTTATCTCAAAAGAAAAAAAAAAGAATAATTTTAAAATGTAAAAAGAAGGAAAGGCCAGAATTGCAAGCTTACCAGATTAGCAGAAGGAGAAAGATGAACACTACCTACTCCTCATTGTCATCCTTGTCGTCAAAGGTACTAATGGAAATATCAGATTACATCTATCAATAAATAAATAAAAACAGTACAATAGATAAATAAAAAAAATAATAAAACTCACTCAGCCAATTCATTTAAAACCTCTAATAAGGCTTGCAACAAAGCTCAAAGACCAGATAAGGATCCATAATCACCCGCATTATTGGGATGGTTTTGGACGTAGTCGTAAAAATTGGGACAGTAGTGACAAAACAAATGATCAAACACATCAAAAAGTTGGCATAATTTGGAAAGTGAATTGGAAGAGGTCGTGGCAGAAATGGAAATACTATCAGGCGCTGGATTATTGGCAGACGTAGTGACTGTTTGAGAAGCGAGGCCTTCAGTCAAGGCAGGAGGAGACGGGTGTCCGTTGGTCGTGGGTAAAGGGTTGTTGGATCGAGGCCAAGCAAGTATGGAGCCAGAAAATGCTGTAATAGTGGTAGGGGGGAAATACTAGCCGTGTTTGCGTTTGGATCAGCGCTTTGGATACAACAAATAGTGTATTGATAACCCCTGTGGAGGATAGCGATGACTTTGTGACCGTTTTCGTCAACATAAATAGAATGAGCAAAGGTGGACATTTTTTTCGCTCTTTTGTTTAGAATAAATATAAAAAAAATCATATCGAAAGAAGCAAAGGAAACAAAGAAGGGGATTATTGATATCAAACAAAAGACGTACAAAAGCACCTTATTCCCCTTTCTATCAAACTCCAAGGCCAATTACTGCAATCATGCAGTTTAATTGGTCCTTCAAAAAAAAAGAAAAGAAAAGAGCAAGTAATAAAAGATAACCAAGGAAAAATATCAGCTGTATTTAATGCAATAAAAAAGAAAAAAAAAGTAGTGACTCACCAAAACAAAACCATTTGCCAACAGAAGAATGACAAAGGACGTTGTCAGGATGAGTCTATGATAAAGGTGTATATAAGTATTTACAAGCTTTAACTATGACTGTGACATGGTAAAAATAGTTTTAAAAGATGGTAAAGTTGATAATAAATGATTAAATCAAGATATTAAGGGCTTTACTATAGAGATATAGTGGTGGTGAGCGCTGTTGAAAGCCCTGGGTGCAGCTTTTACCTGTTGGGTTACAATAATAAAGGCTACAATACTTAAATTTAAAGTATACCTCATTATTTTCCAAGAGTAAAACTGCTTTCGGACAGTTTTACTACGTAGGAATTCAAGAGCAGGATGAGGAGACAATTCTGGCTGTGAAAAGCCTCCTTTTTATCCTGAAATGGGGTGGAAAGGGTGCTAGACCTTTCCGCGTAGAGGAAGTGAAGATTTTTTCACTTTCTAGTACTGGCTTGTGGTTTGCAAACGGCCTGTATAGCATGTATTGGGCTCAGATGTGGTTTTGAAACCACATGTGGGCGGTTTTCACCAATACAGGGTGAAGGTTTTCATCTGGGGACCTCACAGCCTGATTCTGACGTGTATGATGCGTAGAATGCTGTACAGAAACTGTATGGGACCCCAGTATTGACTGACATATGAGGTATTGAAGTAAAAACATTCTTCTTCGTCTATTTGACACCTCATATTCATGATTATGGGATATTATCCCATGGTAAGCCTGTATATGACAGCAGGTAGGATTTTGACCTTAAAACAGCCATAGCTTTGTCAATTCTTGAGATATCAACCTCAAAATTGGTTCAGTATGTAGCCCTGTATGTTTTCTACACAATGGTACCTCATTTGGTATGGGTATCATTAAATATGGCAAAGTTATCCCATGTACAAGACTTTTGTACATTTGCGTGTTTTAGGCAAAAAGCTGTATTGAGCTTGTTTGCCCCATACCTTCTGCAGTAGTTGAGATATGGGGAAGTGGATGACACCATCAGATATCCCTGATTTTGCTCTTTCCAAAAAGACCCCACTTCAGGTATCCCACACTAAAACTGTAGAAGTTAGATGAGAGGTGAATGTTTTGTTCACCCTTATTTGGCCTGAAATTGACCATAACTCAAGTAATATTGGTGCTAGCTCAGTTTGGCTGGTACCATTGCATAGCCCTGGCTTAGAGCTCCATTTTGAATACCCATTTGATGGGGTTAAGCCTCTCCTTCTTGATTTTATATGAGAGGTGAAAATTAAGGTTTATGCTCAGCAATAACTTTGTTATTTCTTTTCCTATGGTGATGGGACTTATATTTTCAGGAAGGGGTGAGTTTCCTCTATCGTTTGATACCTTTTGAGCTAATTTGGCTCAGCTCCATGTTTTGGTGGTATCTTGGCTATACCATTGGTTTATGGTATTTTGGCTGTCATGCTTGTGCTCTGGTTTTGAGTCACAGGCTGACATACCCTCCCTCTAAAAAAGGCTCATCATTGATGAGACTGTTCAATCCTCCTAGAGTCCCTGAATCTCATTAGATGAAGGTTCCCATCTGGTATGGCATCCTCTGCCAACCATTTGTCTTTATCTGCTGTCTGGTTCTTGAATCTGACTAGGTATTGTCTTTGATCCTTCCCATTGAGTCTGATCTTCCTGGCCTTGATGATCTTACTCACAGGTCTAGGGGAGTCCTCCACTTCCACTATCTCTTGTGGTGTGGGGTTCTTTCTCCTGGAAGGGAATTTATCCTCCTCTGTCTGGAAGTATGGTTTGACCAAAACCCCTGGAAAGATTGGATGTTTCCTTAAAAACTCCTCAGTGAGTTTGACTTCCACTGCATTTTTTCCTATCAACTTAATGATAGTAAAAGGTCCTACAAATGAGTCCCTCATCATTTTAGGTCCTTTGAGATTGTTGAAGTTCAGTGTAGACACTAACACCTGGTCCCCTTCCTTGAAGTCAGGTTCCATATGTGATTTGTCCCACCTCTGCTTATTGTATTCTTTTGCCTCAGCTATGCATTTGGCAGCTGTGCCACAGGCCCTCTTCCACATATCATGGAAGCCTTTGGCTGTGGGGTGGATATTCAGGAGATTTTTCTTCAAGTGATCCACAGGCAACAGGGGGTTCCACCCTTTCTCCACCAGTGCAGGTGTTTTACCTGTGGTGAAGTGCTGGCTTGTATTATAAGCCAGTTGGACTGCTGGTAAGAGGGTAACCCAATCATGGGTGTATCCTTCATGGTCCTTGTATTCCATGCCATAGGCACAGAATCCTCTGAGGATGTCCTCCATTGTTTGGATCATGCTTTCAGCTAGGACATCTGTTTGTGGATGGTAAGCTGTGGAAAAAGAAAGTTTGGTACCAAGCATGTCATATAAGTTAGTCCAAAATTCAGATGTGAATTTTGGGTCCCTATCACTAATGATGATCTTAGGGACTCCACAGGTAGATATAATGTTATTCCAAAACAACAGAGCAGTATCCATGGCTGTGTCTTCTTTATGGCATGGTAGACACCTCATGCTCTTTCTGAACCTATCAACTATGATCAAACAGGCATTATAGTTTTCTTTGCCTCCTGGGACAAGTCCTGTAACCCAGTCCATGTTGATGGTTTCCCATGGGTGCTTGGGTTGTTCTTTGTGTTGAAGTAACCAATACTTCTTCCCATGTTTCCTATTTGCCTTTTGGCATCTTTCAGAAGTGTTGATGTATTCACTCAACTCGTGTTCCCACTTGGGCCACCAATCTGTGCTTGCTACCCTCTCTTTGGTCCTGTCTTCACTCATGTGTCCCATATAGGGGCAGTCATGGCATTCTTGTAGGATCAATGAGATGTGGTCTCTGTCTACCACTGTGAGTGCACTTGTGTGCTTTTCTCTGTGGTAGAGCAGGCAATCTATAAGAAAAAACTTATTATCCTTATAGGCCCTCAACCAGGGTTCTTCCAGCTGGGTTTCCAGTTCTGGGCTCCTGTACGTTTGTTGAAGGAGTTGGAGTAGTATGCTACACTGTTTGTGTTTGGCATAAGACTTATGTACTGCACTGATGAATTCATTGTGCAGTTCTGAGGAACTTATTCCCAGTATGGGAGTTTCTGTCCCTTCTGAGTCAGTGTTTCCACTTTCAAGGGTACCACTTTCTGGTGCCCATTCAGATAATCTGAAGTTTTTCCCCCTATCTATTTCCATAAAATGGATAGGGATTTTTGCTGCAACTTCTGGGTCATAAGCTGGGTTGCTTTTGACATTGTCCAGTGGCCATCTGCTGAGGCCATCTGCATTGGTATGGCTTTTACCTTCCTTGTATATGATGGTCATGTTCCCTCTGCACTCCTGGATGGCTATTTGCCATCTCAGCATATGTCTATTTGTAGTCTTCATGTTTAGTAAAGACTTCAACGCTGTGCAGTCTGTGTAGACTTCAAAGACTGCACCCTCCAAATAATAATGGAGTTTTTCTAGAGCCCAGACTAGACATAGACATTCAGTCTGGGTGGCCCCATACCTGGCTTCTGAATCTTTCAGTTGCCTAGAGATGTAACATATTACACCCTCTCTTGGTTCACCATCCACAATTTGTCTTTGGTGAAGGGCTTCTCCTAAGCCTTGGCTGCATGCTGCATCTATATATAACTTGAATGGTAGTTCAAAGTCAGGTAAGATGAGAACTGGTGTATTGGTGAGTTCATATTTAATTCTCTCATATGCATCCCTCCTTTCTTTGAATATTTCAAAAACTACATCTTTTGAACATAACTTGTATAAACTACTGGTTATGTGGGCAAATTTTTGATGTGGTTTCTATAGTAGCTAGCAAACCCAAGGAAAGATTGCATCTCTTTGATGTTCTTTGGTACTGGCTTTTGCAGTACTGCTGCTACTTTGTTCTGGTCAATTGCCAGACTAAGACCTGAGACTTTATGTCCTAGAGCTAGTAGCTCTTGTTGGCCAAAATTGCACTTTTTAAGTGAAATTTTCAGATTTATGGGTGTGCATTTACTTAGCACTCTGTCTATGTATTGCACATGGTCTTCCCATGTCTCTGAGTATATAATGATGTCATCAATATATACTACCATCCAGCCTTCCAATATTTCATCCTGAAATATTGTGTCCATCATCTTTGGAAGTGGGCTGGTGCATTTTCGATGCCAAATGGCATTCTGGTGTACTCATATATGCCCATATGGCATATTATCCCGAGTAATTTCATGGAGTTTGGTTCAACTCCATTTTGGTGGAAGCCTTTCATACAATCCATTTTGGTTATGTATTTGGCTTTAGCCAGTTTATCTAAGGCATGAGGTATCCTAGGTAGGGGGTACCTATCCGCTTTTGTGTAGTTATTCAGAGCTCTGAAATCTTCACACAGTCTAGACTTGCGATCATGCCAGGTGATTAGGACAGGGGTGGTGATTTCGAATATTTCATTATGTCCAATCTTCCTGATGACATCCATATCCAGGGATTCATTGATATGTTTCTCAATTTCTTTCCTGGTTTCCAGGCTTTCTGGATAAGGAGGTCTCCTCAGCATGGGTGGATAAGGCCTTTCCACATCCAGATATAATTCTATATCATGGCCTTTGATCTTGCCTAATGGTTCTTCACCAATGGCAAATGCTGGTCTGTTCTTTCTCAGCATCTTCAGTAAACTTAGTTTTTGTTTACTGGTGAGGGTAGTGCTAAACTGTCCCTCTCTGAATTCCTTCAAAAGTTCTTCTAGTGGATCTGGAGAAGATATCTGGTATATGTCAAGTGAAAATTTCTTTTCCTTGTTAGTACCAATGGTGATGTGCCTATTTTTACTGTTGTAAATGTCTATGGAATACATCCTCTGGTAATCTGTTCCCAGTAAAAACCCTTGGATGTGGGCATCATTAAGCACTACAAACTGTGGGTTGAGTCTGATATTACCCTTCCTGTGGGGTATAATTATCTCTTTGAGAATTGTCCCAATGGAATTCATGTTCCCTGATGCACTTTTAAATTTCTTTGCCTTAGTGGGCAAGAGCTGTTTTTCCCAGTTTGGGAAGTGGGTATCCAGATAGTTTCTGGCCACTATGGAGCAGTGTGCTCCACTATCAATGATCAGTGGATGCTGAGAATTGTCAATGCAAACAGTCATTTTTTGTGGCTGTTCCATGTATATATGCCATTCCTTTGGTTGGTGTAACCAGGAATGTTTGTGCATCTTGTGTGTGTTTGCACAAGTTTTTATTAGCAGTGTCCTGTGGCATGCCTGCTTCCAACTGTATGTCCTGAATTTCTAGTGGGGTTTGCTCTTGGTATTGTACTACAAATTCTTCTCTTGGGTCTTGGTCATCATCAGATGGTTCCCTGATGGCATCACCCATGGAGTCTGATTCAGAATCCTCTGTTGGGGATTCCTCCTCTGGGACTTTCTCAATGGCATAGGCTTTTTTCTTTGCCTTGGGACAGTTGTTGGCAGAGTGGTCTGTTGAACCACAATTGTGACAAGAATTTCTCTTCTTTGCCACTTCTGCCACTCTTTCTTTGGGTTTGTCTTTAAACTCTACCCTGAAAGGTTGTTTCTCTTTAAAACCACTGATCTTATATGGGGTGAATTTCCCTATATTAGTCCTTTTCCTTATGTCTTGTAAGGTGTTGGCAATGTCATCTAGAGTGCAATTTTGGTTGCATCTGCATTTTACTTCATGCTCTAGTTCTCCTGGCAGTTGTTTCAGGAGTTTGTGATTCCTCATTTGAATGTTCATCTGAGGATCAATGGCTTTAAGTCTCTTGGACTGTCTAAGACACCACTCATATGGATCTTTGTCCACAGAGTATTTGTCATTTTCAAATTACATGGTCTTCTGCCATATCCAAGTTCCATTGCTGTACTTTTGGATGATCTGACTCTTCCACCATGGCCAGTTTCTCCTGCCATGGATTTCTTTCATTTCTGTGTACCATATACTAGCATGGCCTTTAAATTCAGTATTCAATCTCGCAGTGATCCAGTAGTCTGGTATGCTTGGTACATCAATGAAGAGTCCATCAATACAATCTATGAGCTCCATATGATCATATTCTCCTGATCCAGAGAATTTGGGCCAGTTTGAGGGCTCAGGAAGCTGTTTCAAGGCTTCCTTCTCTGAATAAGACATGCCATCTCCATCTAGGTATTGTGATTGGGATCTTGCCTTATTCATCAACATGGCATCTGGTTTGATGTCATCTGGTTGATATGGATTATCCATAACTTGGCCTTGCGGTTGGGGCTTCAAGCTATGGTAGGCATTAAACAATTTGTTAATGTCTTGGTCCAGACACTCCTTGTCCCTTGTACTGTGGTGTTGTTCTTCAAAGACTATATTCAGTCTTTTGTTGGTTTCTTCAGAGGATTTGCTCAGTTGAGCATATCCTTCTTGAAGATTTTTAACTATCTTTTCCAAGGAGGCTTGAGTTTGTCTCATCCTCTCTTGGCCAGCTTTAATTTCTGCAAACTTCTTTGCAGATTGTTCAGCATATTGGGACATTTGTAACCACAGTGTATCACTGTTGATGTTACTCTCAGATGTGACAATGTTATTTTCAGTCTGAGTGGGGGTAATGTTTCTATTACTAGGACTACTGATTCTACAGTGGTTTACAACTACTTCTGGTTCTTGTGTACTTCTTTTACCAAATCTAACAGCTTCTGGATCATGGGGTCTGACTCTTTCCTCCTCTGGTTGAAGGAGGCTTTGTTCTTGCCCTTGTTTCCTTGTCTTCTCCTGGAAACTTCCTGGAATTGTGAAGAATGGTGACTCTTGGCCACTGATCTTCTGGTTTCTGAATGGTGTGAAGCCACTGGAGAGCTGATTTGGCCTGCTCCTAGTGAACCTGAAGGAATCTGAGTAGGCCCTGTCTGGGTTAATTGTTCTTCTATTGCTTGGATAGTGGCTTGATTCTCCCTTATCCTCTGTGCCCTTGCCTCCAGGAGTCTGTTCTGCCTGGTAGGATTCCAACCTTTGGTGATTACCATAAGGTCTTTGAAGTCTATCTCTTTGAGACAGATCTTCTGGCAACTTGATCCAAGTTCTGCCCAGTGATTTGCTAGGTTGAACCTCTTGTTGTCCATGCTCCATTGAAATAAGTCTTTGAGGAGTTGGTGGATCTGAAGAACTTGATCCATATCCTTCCAGTCCTCTGGTTTGAGGTTTCTTTTGAATTGGAGTGTGAATGGCAAGGTTGATATTATCTCCCTCATTGTTTTGCCATCCACCACTGTGTCCAAGGTGTCCTCTTCCTGGTCTTCTGGTTCTGGACAATCCTTCTCTGTCCTCTGGCTGGTTCGTTTGGAAGCCAAGATCTCTGAGGTATGCAGGGGACATGTCAGTGCTTGCAAGAAGTCAAAAACTTTATGTTCTTAGGGTATTTACCTTTGACTGTGCCTTGTACAAATTTATTGTCTGCTGACTTGGGCAGTTTGCCTTTGGAAGTTACAACTGGGTTAATAATTGTAATCTTTCCTGTACAAGTGGTTAAGGTTGGTTTACCTTGTATTGAAGCAGAGCTTCATGGTTTTCTACTCCTCTGAGTGGCTATTGGTGTCCACTTCTTGGCTGTAATTTGGCCTTCACTAAGCCTCTTCCCTTTGCCCTTGCCCTCTGCTTCTGAGGGTGTCACTGGTATTTTGGCCTGTGACTGGGTTTCAAGTGGTATGAAATTTTCTTCCACTGAATCAAACAGGAAAGAAGAGGGCTTATGTCAGTTAAGACTTCTTAAAAGGCTGGTTTTGCACGTCTAAAAATGGCCTCTGGGCTTGTATGTTACTACAGATGCCCTTGTATGATGACAATTTAATTGAATTAACAATTCCACGTCAAAAATACAGCTTACTGATATGTGGTATACTGTTTGTATGCCAATATCTCACAGAATACTTGTGTTTAGCAAGTATAATCTGTCAAAGGTGGTGTATTACAGGGTAATTGAGCTAACAATGTGCCCAGACACGCCTCAACTGTTGGTTTATCAGTATGAGCTGTCTTAATTCACTTAAGAATTAAGGCTGTATTAGTGGCTTAAAGTGTTTTTATATACAAAACACACCAAAATACTAGTCTTGTGGTTATTACCCACATGACAGATACTCTATAATATATGAGTATTTATTTAAAAATAAAAAAATATATATATAATATATATTTATAGAGAAAATGATGCCTAAAAAAGGTAAAACAGGTGTCAATAAATGATAAAAAAGAGAAAACCTACTTGTAAGGTCCAAGAATAAGTAAAAAACATGGCCAGGCGCGCAAACTGTCAGGATGAGTCTATGATAAAGGTGTATATAAGTATTTATGAGCTTTAACTATGACTGTGACACGGTAAAAATAGTTTTAAAAGATGGTAAAGTTGCTAATAAATGATTAAATTAAGATATTAAGGGCTTTACTATAGAGATATAGTGGTGGTGAGCACTGTTGAAAGCCCTGGGTGCAGCTTTTACCTGTTGGGTTACAATAATAAAGGCTACAATACTTAAATTTAAAGTATACCTGATTATTTTTCCAGAGTATAACTGTTTTTGGACAGTTGTACTATGTAGGAATTCAAGAGCAGGATGAGGAGACAATTCTGGCTGTGAAGAGCCTCCTTTTTATCCTGAAATGGGGTGGAAAGGGTGCTAGACCTTTCCATGTAGAGGAAGTGAAGATTTTTTCACTTTCTAGTACTGGCTTGTGGTTTGCAAACAGCCTGTATAGCCTGTATTGGGCTCAGATGTGGTTTTGAAACCACATCTGGGCGGTTTTCACCAATACAGGGTTAAAATTTTCATCTGGGGACCTCACAGCCTGATTCTGACATGTATGACGCGTAGAATGCTGTACAGAGACTGTATGGGACCCCAGTATTGACTGACATATGAGGTATTGAAGTAAAAACATGCTTCTTCATCTATTTGACACCTCATATTCATGATTATGGTATATTATCCCATGGTAAGGCTGTATATGACAGCAGGTGGGTTTTTGACCTTAAAACAGCCATACCTTTGTCAATTCTTTAGATATCAACCTCAAAGTTGGTTCAGTGTGTATCCCTGTATGTGCTCTACACAATGGTACCTCATTTGGTATGGGTATCATTAAATATGGCAAAGTTATCCCATGTACAAGAATTTTGTACATTTGCGTGTTTTAGGCAAAAAGCTGTATTGAGCTTGTTTGCCCCATATCTTCTGCAGTAGTTGAGATATGGGGAAGTGGATGACACCATCAGATAGACCTGATTGTTCTCTTTCCAAAAAGACCCCACTTCAGGTATCCCACACTAAAACTGTAGAAGTTAGATGAGAGGTGAATGTTTTGTTCACCCTTATTTGGCCTGAAATTGACCATAACTCCAGTAATATTGGTGCGAGCTCAGTTTGGCTGGTACCATTGGATATCCCTGGCTTAGAGCTTCATTTTGGATACCCATTTGATGGGGTTAAGACTCTCCTTCTAGATTTTAGATGAGAGGTGAAAATTAAGGTTTATCCTCAGCAATAACTTTGAGCAGGAATAACTTTGTTATTTCTTGTCCTATGGTGATGGGACTTATATTTTCAGAAAGGGGTGAGTTTCCTCCATCCTTTGATACCTTTTGAGATAATTTGGCTCAGCTCCATGTTTTGGTGGTATCTTGGCTATACCATTGGTTTATGGTATTTTGGCTATCATGCTTGTGCTCTGGTTTTGAGTCACAGGCTGACAGACATAACGTTACAAATTGAGGTGGAAGACAGCAAGCAGAAGAAATAATAACGTCAGAAGATTGCAATTTGGGTGGCGTTGAAGGGAAATTGAGCGATTAAAGCAAAGGGCAAATAAACAGAAAATAGAGACGTGACACTGGAATATATAGCTTAATCAAAAATTAAAACAGAATTCAATAATATATATAATTAATAAATATATATTTATTGTAATAATATAAATATAAGATAAATTAAGAAATAAATTTAATAAAATAAATAGTGAAGAAGAAAAAGAAAACCGCGGCGAGTGGAGTTAAGAAGTACAGCTGGTTTCTTTTGAAGTATTCACACTGGTAACTTCAAAAAAAAATATATATATATAAATATATAAAAAAAATTAATTATTATTATCATTTATATGATATTAGAATTTATTATTATTATTCATTTTAAAATAAACATATTATTATTATTATTTAAACTAAAAAAAAGTTTTAATTATTACTTAAACCAAATTAAACTTATAATTCTTATTTAAATTAATTTAAATTTATAATTATTATTTATATTAAATTCAACTTATTGTTGTGAAAAAATAGGATAAAGAAATTCAAATTAGGTTATAATTATTGAATGGAGAGGGGGTGTCAATCCTCAATAACCATATAAAAGGCCACTCACCATTAATAATAATTTGTATACTAAAAATCGAAGTAAATTATTCAATAGATTCATCAAGAGCTTAAAATATTTTTATTCTCAAAAGTAGCTAAATAATCCTCCTTATTATTATTTCTTTGACATTTATATTAATTAGTATCATTTTAGAAATAATCTATATTATTTTACTTTATTGATTATGATTTTATATTACTTCATATTATTTGAACTTATTTTATTTTATCTTATTTTATTATTTTTATCTCAATTCATATAAAACTCATATTATACTTTGTAATTATTTGATAGTATTTTATATTATTACTCTTGGAAATTTTTCTTTACACCCATCATATTCAGACTATATTAAAAAAATATATTATTATAAAAAATTAGATATGGTGGTACAATTATTAAATGGAGAGGTAATGGCCCCACCATTTAGGTTATTTTCAGAAAAAACAAAAACAAGAAGAAAGAACAACCCAATCAGAAAAACAAAATAAAAAGAAGATAGGTCCTAGATAAGACCTTAAACTGTCCAAATATTCTGTTTTTTTTATATTTTCCAACCAGATCACTTCAAGGATAGGTCCTACATAAGACCTTAAACTGTCCAGATATTTGATTTTTTATATTTTACCAACAAAATTCCTTCAAGAATAGGTCCTTGATAAGACCTTAAACCGTCTGAATAAATTATTTATTATTTTTTATCAATTATTACTTCAAATAACTGAACCAATGCTCCTGAATATGACCTTAAACTGCATTATTATTCATCAAAATAAAATAAAATAAAATAATTTTCTCTTATTGTCAAAATCCTCTTTAACAAACAAATAAATGAATGAAATGAAGGATGAAGATCAACCAATAAAACAAAATCAACTATATCAATATGGAAATGATCAAAAAGAGTTATATTTCAAGACACAGCCAAGAAGACAACACAAAATAAGAAGCTATGGAGATTCAAAATCAATAAAAAGAGCTACAAACATAAAATATCAAGTGAAGTTATTAAAATGGAAATTTAAATAAATGAAGTTTTGATGAATGAACCCAGAATATTGCCCTTGAAACTGAAATGCTGAGGAAAGTATTGAATGAATAGGGGGATGTGGTATTCCATACCATGATGGCCCAGTTTCAAGTGAAATTTCATTTATAAGGCTATAAATTGAAGAAATAACAAAGAAAAATAAATAATTAATCAATGACAATAGAGGAATTCAGCAATATAATGCATTTAAATTCATTAATATGTATAATCCCATAAGAAAATACTGGAAGAATGGTCCATTTGATTACAAGAATAACAATAAAATAAGGAAAAGAAAAAGACAAGCTAGCAATAATGTTAAATTTACCAGTAAGAGGGGTAGTGAAACACTCAAGTTACCCAGGCTCTGCTCAACCTTTGGATTACTCAGCAATGCAGTTATTAAACTGAGGTCACTTCAATAAGGAATAAATTAAAACTGTATTAATCAAAAGCCACAATACAGAAAGAAAAAAGAAAATCAATTAATTTATGAAAGTAAAATACATCAAAACGTTAAATTACACAGCATATCTGTGGAAACATAAGCATAGCCACCTGATAAGCCAGTAAATATAAATTAAAAAAAGAATTAAATTTAAAGGAAGGAAAATCAAAACTCATACAGGACAAATAGAATCCCCACAATACACAGAATTCTCCACCTAAAGTTCAAACAGTGCACAGACCTATGGTGCAATAGCTGTACAAAATCACATCATCCCCCCAGAAATGGTGCAACAAACCAAACATATGGTGCAATATCTTGATCAAATGACACCCTCTCAAAACTACTCACTAGCTAAATTCCCTCAAGGCTGTGCATAATAGTATTCAAGTTTAATTAAAATATAAATAAAGCTTCAGAAATCATGCAATATACCAAACATATGGTGCAATATCTTGACCAAATGACACCATCTCAAACTTCCTCACCAGCAAAAACATCTCATATTATGTAATCATACATAAATTGGTGCAACAAACCAAACAAATGGTATCTCACCACTATAAAAAATTATCACAGCCAAAAGAAGTGAAAAATTCCAAGTCTCTTGTTTTTGAGTGCCTCTATGGAGGGCCCAAAGAATATACATAGAGGGCCTCTCTCCCTCATCTCTTCCTCTTTTCCCCATGAATCCAATTACCTATATACCAAGAAGGAGAATAGCTATTCATCCCTTACTAGTAGGATAATCTAGTTATTTTATTAAAGTATTATAGACTTATAAGTTTAATTCATAGTGATTTCTAATTGATAGTAGCCAACAGAAGGTCTACTTAATATTCTTAATCCACCCTATGTTTAAATTATTAGTCTTCTAATTATAATACTATCAATAATACTCAAAATATTGAGTTTATCACCATAACCTTTACATTATAAAGGAAAAATAGTCTTATTATATCTTAATATTAAGAAAAATCAACCTTACAACTATATATTATTATATATAAAAAAACCTACCCTTATATTATATTACATCTTCTATATATTTAACAAAAATCCTCTCTATATTGAACAATATCTTACCAATAAATTATTAAAGGTCTTATTATTATATTATATTAACAATTACCCTCTCAAACCATTAAGTATTATAACATATATAACATCAAATGTGACTTACCCCTTAAAATATATATTATTACTATTATATCAAATCAACCTCTTATACTATTAAGGTTTTACCCTTAAAATTATCTTATATTATTTTTTGAAAATTATATTTTATACTGTTTTAACTTATAAGTTACTTATCTGATTATTGAATAGGTCTGATAGAGACTTCTAAAAGGTCTTCTCTAGTTGTAAAGCCACAATCTTAAATATTGATTTGTGAGCTCTGTAGGGAGATTGTTTAGTATATTCAGAGGGGCAGCTAAAACACCATTAGCACCCTTGGTTACAGGAATATTTCAGCAATTCAAAACTGTTTACCTGTTATTTCCCCCTCAAGGACTGCCTTATCCAATCCCACACTAAAAGGAGCTCCACAGCATAATGCCGGTATTCTCGTTGCAGTCACCTGTGACCAAATTCCCCACATCCTTTTCTGCATGGGGAATTTGTGGACTGCACCCACCATGCACATTCAACAATGCCCTCCTGGGACATTAGGTGGCTATTTAAGGCAACAAAGGGGATCTGACTGAGTCTGAAAATTCAATCAATTGCAATACTCAGCCAGAACCCCTTTGGTCCTCTGCCTCACACAGGCATTTCCCTTCTCAGTCGCAGCATTGGCTGCGGCTGAGCTTTAATTATCCCCACATGCCTTGAAGGTGAGACTTTGGCGGGTGCTGCAACTGCTGAAATTGGCTCATCTTCTCCTAAAATGCCCTTCACATTTTTTCTCACCCTCTCTTCTCATTCCAGTGCATATTCCCCTGGGTCTTCCTCCCTTTCCACTCATTTCTTTCAGGATGAGTCTATGATAAAGAAGTAATAAGGCTATTTATAACTTTCAATATGACTGTTACATGGATTCAAAGTATTAAGAAAGGTTTAATTATAAATTAAAAGGGCTTTACTAATGGGAATTAGTGGTGGTGAGCACTGTTGAAAGCCCTGGGTCCAGATTTATCTGTTGGGTTACAATAATCAAAGACTACAATACTAGATTTTATAGTATAACATGATTATTTTTGAAGAGTATAGCTGTTTTTGACAGTTGTACTACGCACGAATTCAAGATCAGGATGGGGATTCCTTTTCTGGAAGTGAAAAGGCCTCCTTTTATGCTGAAATGGGGTGAAAAGGCTGCTAGACCTTTTCATGTAGAGGAAGTGAAGATTTTTCACTCTCAAGGACAGGCCTGTGGTTTGAAAAGGACTGTATAGCCTGTATTGGGCTCAGATGTGGCTTTGAAACCACATCTGGGCAGTTTTCACCAATACAGGGTGAAACGTTTCACCTGGGACCACACAGCCTGATCTGATTTGTATGACACGTAGAATGCTGTACAGAACTTGTATGGGACCCCAGTATTAAATGAACTATAAGGTATTTAAGTAAAAACAATGTTCTCTGTCTTTTTAACACCTCATAATCATGGTTGTGGGATATTATCCCATGAAAAGGCTGTATTGACCAAACTTTGGGATTTTGACCTTAAAACAGCCATAGCTTTGTCAGTTTTTGATATATCAACCCCAAAATTTGTTTGGTGTGTAGCCCTGTATGTGTCCTACACAATGGTACCTCATTTGATATGGCTACCATTCAATATGGAAAGGTTATGCCATGTGCAACATTTTTGTACATATGTGTGTTTTAGGCAAAAAGCTGTATTGGGCTTGTTTGCCTTATAGCGTTTTCGATAGATGATATATGGGGGAATGAATTGAACCATCAGATAGTCCAGCTTGTGCTCTTTCCAAAAAGACCCCACCTTAGGTATCTCACACTAAAACTGTAGAAGTTAGATGAGAGGTGAATATTTTCTTCACCGTTATTTGGCCTGAATTTGACCATACCTTCTGTAATACTGGTGCTAGCTCAGTTTGGCTGGTACCATTGGATAGCCGTGACTTAGAGCTTCATTTTGGATACCCATTTCATGGGCTTAAGCCTCTTACTGATTATTTCAAAACAGAGGTGAAAATTAAGGTTTATGCTCAGCAGCAACTTTGAGCAGGAATAACTTTGTTATTCTTTGTCCTATGATGATGGGACTTGTATATTTGGAAAGAGGTGAGTTTCCTCTTTCCTTTGATACCTTTTAACCGATTTGGTTCAGCTGCATGTTTTGGTGGTAACTTGGCTAGACCATTTATTTATGGTATTTGGCTGTCATCCTTGTGCTCTGGTTTTGAGTCACAGGTTGACATACCCTCCCTCTAAAAAAGGCTCACAATTGATGAGACTTTTCAGTCCTCCTAGAGTGTGAGCCTTGAGTTATATTTTACATACCCAAATAGGTCACAATTATCTTAAAAATAAGTTCTGAATTATGCATAACTCATAAGTCATGCAAATATCCAAAATTCATCATTTTTGATTTCAGAAAAGATAAATAACTTTTTGTTGAATACGTAAATCCATGGATTTAAGGCCAGATATGGATTCTACATAAAAATTCACCTAGGGTAGCTCCATAGAGTGAATAAGCTCAAATTAACTCTTTGAGGTGGTAATATGGAAAATACTTCAATACCACATAAAAGATCCGTGAAAAGTTTGTTTTTCTTAATTTCAAGCCAAAATAATGGGAATGTGAGAAATCCCATGTTACATATACACTAAGAATAGTGTTATGCATGTTTTGGGCACTTAACATCATGGTATGCTTACATGGAATTTTGGTACACCCATATTGGATATCTCACTTGAAGCTTAATTTTCTATTTTGACATGAAAAATAGGCAAGGGGGACAAAAGACATCAAAGAGAGCCAGGGTACCCAACTTCGGAGGCCTCAGAGGCGTGGAAATATCCAAAGCTTGGATTTATGGCTGATCTTTGCCCAATTAGTAAACCAAAACACTTTGGAAACTTGGTTACCATGTTACACCTACACTAAATCTAATAAAATAGCAAATAACCTGCTATTTTGACTTGCCAAGGAGGGAAAGAGCTACTTAGACTCCTGTAACCATGTCAATTCTTAATGACTTTCCATGGACAAATCCCAAAAGACTAATTAAAACCCTTTTTGGACTTTTATCCATTGATTTACCTCATAGAAACCAGTTACACATTGATATTTGCAATTCTACATAGCAATGAGGTAAAAACATAAACAAATGCATTAAAAATACAATACTTAATAAGTCTCTCTGAGACCTTCAGGACCAATGGAGAACTGTATTATCTATGGTAAAACCAGAAAGAATTATTGTTTTACTTGTAAAATTAAAAGTTTTACTTACGGTCCATTTTTGACTATTCTATGTGAAACACTGAATCTTCAAAAATTCACAGTAATTACAACCTGTGATGAAATTTCCAATAACATTGATAGCTTTGAGGAATCAATGATTATTTTGTGAATAAATGAGATTTACAGATGTTACTCCTTTTATTCTTAACTATATTGGGGTTGGTAGTCACGTAAAAAGCATTAATTAAGTAATTATGATAATCTTACTTGACAACAGATGATGCAATCAATAATCCAAAAGGGTTTATTGTTTTCTCACTCACTGGTCCTTCAGTCTGCTCCATGGCATGCCTCTGTGAGTTGTTTTTGACTTAAAAGAGGCCTCCTCTTGCTGTTTTTTCCACATCAAATAATCTTATTATCCATTTATATCATTGTTACCAACAAGTAAGTATTAATTAAGCTATTACTAAGTGTTTTAATGCTTTCAGAATCAATCAGAAAGACGTGAAATCATAGAATCCAACTATATATTGATGTAATCCTGCTATAAATCATTTTGATCCCTTAAATCCACAATTCTACGTCAAATTTCTCTACTTATATCTTTCAATAAGTTCTTTGGAGTATAAGTGAGTCATTTATCTTTAATTCTTAAAGTTTTTTCTCTAAAATTAGTTTTGTTCATGAATTATCTTTATAATTATTCTTGCAAAAGATAATTATTTATTAAAATAATTTTATTATTTTAATACAGAAGTTTTTATTATTGAATTCTTGTAATTGATTCTTGTAGACAATTACTTCTCACTGTTAAAATCACTAGTAGTGTTTAACAAGTGAAAGAAATAATTCTCTAATTATATAATTTTGGTTATTATAATATTTCATCATTATATTTCATAAGAACAGACATAGTACTGTTGATTAATAGTAATATTATCATCAGTTTCATAGTAAAATCTTACATTTGTGGCCTGGCCATGTCTTTGAACCTTGTACCCTTAATTAATATTGTTTTAAGTTCTGAAATCTATTAATTTAATAAATTTTTTTCTTTCATTTTAAAGTTAAAATAATTTTTATTTTTGAAATTGTTTTGGAAATCTTTTTCATTGAGGAATTTGGTTTAATTTTATACTTTTTTTAAATGTGGCTTTTTCACATCCAAAAGCTGTAAAATTATTCTTTGAGTTACTCTGAATTAATTCTCATTCAAAATCTTAAATTTCAATTTTTTTCTTTACAAAGAATAATTTTTTCAAATATTGAAAAATATAAAACTCATAAAAAATCTTTAAAAATATTTTAAAAAAAAGTATAAAAAATAATTTTTCTCTTTTATAATTTTTTCTAGTGTTTTTAATTAAATGCTGTGTTGCTGGCAACAGACTAAGTAAGAGATATATAACTAGTCCAGAATCTGAAGACAGTATTGGGGTGAAAATTGCTAAAAGAGGTACCTTATTTAACTCAGAAAAGAATATATTACCACCAAAAGGTGTGTATTTTATCTTATATTTTTCACTTTTTATCTTTAAATTGATGTGAAAATAATGCATACCAGAAATGGAAGAAATTATTCAGTCCAACCAGATGGATGTGGACAAGGAAGAGGCAAGACCTAATCCAGAAGTGCCAAGTCTTCCTCAAGAAAGACACATTTGGAGGAGGCAAGAGTTTCCCCCCATTCCCCAATGTGAGCCTTAGAGGTATTTTTGTATACCCAAAAGACCACAAAAGATAAATTAAGATATAAATATAAGTAAAATAAATCTATTTATATTTAAGAATCAAAACTTAATTATAATTTAAAAATAAGATTACAATAAAATTCAAATTTTTGAAAATTCATTTTGACTTGTAAAAATTATGTAAAAATGAATTTTTAATGAAAATTATGAAATTAAAATATTTTTGGTAAAAATGTATATAAAATATATTATGACTTTTTATCCAATAAATAAACATAAAAAAATCATTTCACCATTTGATTCCTCATAAAAGATTAGGTGGGGTCACCTCTGAGTGAAATTTTTGTAACTCAACTCTAAAGAAGCTTAAATTAAGTTTTTAGTATTTTCAATACAAAAATTGAAAATCCTCAAAACTTTAATTTAATGCACACCACATGTGGTGTTAACCATCAATTTTTGTGTTAAGATTGAGGTGTTGTGTTTAGTTTAGAAGTTATGAGGAATTGAATTATTTTCAATTGAATTCAATTGAAATGTCAAAATGTGCGCATGTATTACATAAGTGAACTTTGATTTACATATGAGGTATCAATTATTACTGTATTGTACTGTACAATTCAATTGAATTACATATGTAAATTACAAGTATAATACATGATGACGAATTAAAGGAAAAAACAGATTGGGGGGGAAAAGTAACTCTAGCTCTAAGGCGGATCCAGACCCCCAAAATCCTTCCTGAATGGTGTGGGATGTCAAAATCCACGCAACCTTTCATCACTTTTGGCCTGGAATTGAGTCACAGGGTCTGTGACTCAATTGGTGATGAGGTTTTGATACCAACCAGGGTGGTTTTAACTCCTTCCAAGAGGGTAAAACTACCCTTAAGTTAAAACAATGTTAGTAAAAACAGTTTTAGCTGGTTTGTACGCCTCTTACACACAATATGAGGTGCTTTGAAGGCTCTAGAACAGGTATTGCTATAGTTATGGCTGATTTAAGGGTCTAAAATGGCTAAAAATGGCTTAAACCAGCCCTTTTTTGGTCTAAACCAGGGTTCAATGATGCCATAATTGGCTTATCTATTGTCAGACTGTTTTTCACGACTGACAAGAGTAAATTTTACTTTTGGAGTAAGAAAATTGATGGCTATAAAAGAATGTCTTCTTTGCCCCACTTTTCTCTTCATGTTAGAATCTTTTCCTTTTATTATTAGTTTAAACACTGTTAAACCAATCACTAAAAGATTCCAACCACCTTTTTTAGATCATTATAAACCTTTTAACCACGTGAAAAAATAATTATAATCATTTTTTGTAGCTCTTATAATCATTTTACCCTTGAACCACCCCAAAAGTGAATTAAAGCATCTTTCATCACTGTTAACTTTGTCACTTTGTTTCCAAATTCACTTTGGTCACTTTTAGGCATGTTTTCTCTTTAATATTCTTTTTAAAGACTTTGCTCTTTAATTAATTGCTTGCAGTTCATTGATCAATTAATTCCAATTGAAATTGCTCTTGTAGAAATTTCTTTTGTAGCCTTAAATATCTCTTGTAGAGTATTTTTGGATAAATTTTTATTGTTGGTAAAACAATAAATCTTTATAATATTATTGTCTCATACTAATAAGGCTATAACCAATAAAATTGGCGTGTTTTCTCTTAAAAATGAGATTTCTTACTATTTTTAATTGATTATTACCTTCTACAAATTTTGAGGACAGGAAAGGTACTTGATTTTTAATCAAAGTTTCATATCCACACCTTACACCCAAGGTCTGTACCCATAGATTTTGACATGAATTCTGAGCCTGAACTGATTCATGATAATATTTCCAGGGCTGAACCATTTTCAAGTGGAAGAAATAGAAATATATCAATGCCAATACAAAAACTGGTTCAGAGCAGCCAAAGAAGAGGAGTGGGAAATATGCCCAAGCCTTTGGCAGGAGGCCATGAACTCTTACTTACACATCAAGAGCTTTCTGGGTCAGGAGAATACCATAGAAATCTTAGGAGTTGGATCCTATTGTCTTGCAAAGACAAGGTCAAAAAGATAAAGAATTGGTTGAAGAACCAAAGTCTTTTATCCATAGACCAGAAGAAGGAGTTGTAAATGACTCCAGCTTTGGAGACAGAGACTCCAGTGGCGTCTACGGGCTCCAAACCAGCTCCAGAAGTGTCCAAGGACAAGCCCAAAGGACCTTAGAAGAAGCAGAGAGGTCCCAAGATCCATAAAAGCAACGGAAAAGGCAAAGCCAATTGGCACAGACCTTACCCACAAGGGTACAGGATCTCCAAACTGGAGCCTTCAGCCGTTGACAGTGTATTCAATATGGCCAGGACTTTGGTGGAACTCACAGCCAGAGAGCAGGAAAGGATGAACAGAACTCTTTCAAATAAATGATAGATCAGATACATTTTGTTCAATCTAATATTCATGTAGCCCTTGGTAAATTTGATGCAAAGATAAATAAACTTATATCTGACATAAGTGAGTTAAAAAGAAATTACAAAAGATATACTGAATGGTATCAATTGGCAAATGCCAGAATTGATTCAATTATCAATATATGTAACAGAATTGAAAGTACATGTCAGGTTCAGAATGATGAAATGGAAGATCTTTCCATTTTTAAAATGAATGATCAACTTAAAATTCTAAAAGATCATCTCTTAGAAATAGTTGAAAATACCAATCAGTTTGCTACACATTTAGCAAAAAGTGACAGTGAAAGGCAGAAGTTAAAAAATTAAATCATTGCAAATGTAGACCAAATTCATAAGAATTATGTACCACATATGCCAATACATTCTACACCTTTTACTGAAGAAAAACGTGCTGTTAAAGGAAGCTTGACCCCATTTTTAGGACAAAATGTTATCTCTGCAAAAGATATTCCCAAATTGAAAGAATTGCCAGCATTCTCTGGTGAAGGAGAATACAACCATATTGAGTTCATCAGGAGTATTTATATTTTCAAGACTTTCATATACCTGCTTAAATCATAGTGGGAAAATTACACTCTCTGTTTACCATAACTGCAAAGAAATGGTATTACAAGATGAGAATGGATCATGGGAAACATGATTGGTCTTGGTGGAAGTCTGAAGTGATTACCAAATGGGCCAACAATTCTTTGAGGTTTAAGATGGAAAATTCTTTTGAAAATGCCATTCTTAACTCAGCAAAAGATAAGCCACTTACTTGGTTCTTCAAGCAGAAACACAGATTATCTGCTTTACGCGCAGATATGTCTGACACTATGATTAATATGAAAATATTAAGAAAGTGTGGAGGAGAACTGGAACATGCTATCAAAAGCAGATGTGTGGAACCCTGTTCAACATAGGACTACATTAATGCAATGGAAGATATCATTACCAGGACAAGAATGGGTAAATCTTGGACTAAAATCCCTATAGAATCCAAGATAGTCTCAAAGATTTTCAGGGAGGACAGAAGACCAGAAAAACCTGTCTTGAAGTGTCATAAATATGGAAGTACTTCACATTTAGCCAACACTTGCACCAAAAAGACAAAAATCAATGAAGTTCAAGTTATTGAGGAAGTTCATTGTACTGAAGAGAAAGAAGAATCTGATCAAGATTCTGCAATCTCTGAGGACACACCAGTGGAGGACTATCCCATTGAAAACATTAAAGCTTTCTTTGAGGTCACAGAGGTCCGCACCCACTTACCACAGTACAGTGAGTATTGCTAAAACCTGATCAATATCCAAGATGCCAGAATATGTAAGACCAAACCTGCTAGAGGAAAAGGTTATACTGCTTGAGCATCCTGTATTACATCAGTTTTGATGAATGATATTTAATCCAAAGTAAATTTAGATACAGGGGCATTTTGCACTTGTGTGGGCAAAGATTATCTCCAAGTTATAGTTCCTGAATGGAAAAACCATCTATTACCAATAGAAGGTGTGAAATTTAGTAGTTCCAGTAACAATATGTACCCCTTGGGTATATTAGACACTAATCTTCTATTTCCACACCCAGCAGGAAGCATAAGAGTGAAAACTGGGATTGTGGTGATGGACAATTGCACATCTCAGCATATCATTTTTGGAAATGATTACTTGAATATTTATGGTATCAACATCCATAACCATAAAGACAGATATTTCACAATTGGAGAGAACAAAAGACAAAAATTTTCTTTTTCCAATATGCCAAAACAAATATCAATAGTATCTTCTAAAAATGATACTTATAAGGAAGAATTTGGTCTAAACAGCTTGTTTAAGCACAAATTAATCCATCATTTTCACCAAAGATGAGGAATGAACTTGTTAATTTTTTATACACATACAATAATTCATTTGCCTCTGATAATGAACCATTAGGTGCTATAAGGGGACCTGAAGTCATTATTACTCTTAATATTGACAGACCATATCCTCCAGTACTTAGAAGACCAGCTTATCCAGCCAGTCCCAGAGCTAGAAAAGCCTTGGAGAAACATATCCAAGAGTTAATCCAACTTGGTGTACTAAGGAAAGTAGGCCATAATGAGGATGTTGAAGTGACAACACCTGTTATTATTGCCTGGCATAATGATAAGTCAAGAATGGTTGGAGATTTCAGAGCATTGAATACCTACACAGTTCCAGATAGGTATCCAATCCCTAGAACTCAAGAAACCTTTACTCAATTGTATAAACCCAAGTATATAACATCAATGGATTCATTGAAAGGCTTCCATCAAAGTTTTTTTATGCCTAAAGCTAAGAAATTACTTAGAATTATCACTCACCGTGGTATTTATGAGTATCTTAGAATGCCATTTGTCATTAAAAATGCTCCATCCCATTATCAAAGAATGATGAATACCATCTTTCCCACAGAATTGTCTGAAGGATGGCTTATCATTTATATTGATGATATTATCATATGTTCTGATTCATGGTATTTTCACCTTGAAAGACTGGCAAGAGTACTTCACAAAGTTCCAGAAGTGAACATGAAAATTTCACTTAAGAAGTGCAATTTTGGTTTTGAAGAACTCAAAGCATTAGGACATGTTGTTTCTGGTTTAAGCTTGGGTATTGATAAAAACAAAGTAGCAGCAGTGTTACTTAAGCCAATACCCCAGAATATAAAAAAAATTATGTTTTTTCTTGGATTTGCCAGTGATTATAGGCAACACTTGAAAGACTTTGAGATTCTAGCCAAGTCACTATATAGAATCTGTGATCAACAGACTGTATTTGAGATGACACAGGAGAGAATTAAAGCTTATGAGGAGATAAAGAAAGCTCTTACAGAAGCACCTTTACTCCTTGTGCCTTACTGGAATATTCCTTTTAAATTGTACATTGATGCATGTGGAGATGGATTAGGGGCAGCCCTACATCAAGTTCAAATTATTGATGATAAACCTACAGAGGGACCAGTTTGTTAGATCTCAAGGTAAATCAAACCAACAGAGGCCAGATATGGTGCAAGCCAAATGGAGTGCTTATGTTTGGTACGGGCACTTGAGAAATTACACTATTATCTTGATGGCAGTGATTTTGAATTGATAACTGACTGTAATGCAGTAAAATCACTTCTTAACATGAAAACTCCCAACAGACATATGTTGAGATGGCAAATAGCCATTCAAGAATATAGAGGAAACACGACTATAGTTCACAAAGCAGGAAACATTCACAAGAATGCTGATGGACTTAGCAGGTGGGAATTAGCCAACACTCCTGATAACCTAGCTTATGTACCTTTGGAAGCTGAACCATAGATTCCAATTGAAGGTATTAACATAACTGATATTGGGACTGAATTCTTTGAAGAGGTCAGAAAATCTTATAAGCAAGACAAGAATTGCCATATCTTGACTTCTTTATTGGATAAAGACTGCAAAGATACATCATTAGTCAATGCACTGGATGAAGTTTGGAAAAATTCCTATTCTGAAGGAAGATTTCACTTGTTTGATGGCATTATTTACCACAGAACCAAACATTCTTTTGTAATGACATTATGCATCAGATTGCTTATCAATACCATTCTTCATGAATTCCATGATAGCATCTACTCTGGACACCTGTCAGAGGACAGAACACTTGAAAAAGTGAAAAACTGTGCATGTTGGCCATCTTGGAAAAAAAAAACCATTGAATATTGCCATACCTGTGACATATGTCAAAACGCAAACAGGAGTACAGGCAATAAATTTGGACTTATGATCCATGTTCAAGAACCAAAATCCCCTTGGGAAGTTGTTCACATGGATTGAGTCACAGCACTTCCTCCAAGTGGTGGCAGAAGTTATAATTCTTGTTTAGTCATTGTAGACAGATATAGCAAAACTCCCATATTCTTAACATGTCATAAAGATGACACTGCTATGGATACAGATCTTCTTCTATGGAGTAGATTTATTTCTCATACAGGATTATTCAAGAATGTCATAAGTGACAGAGATCCCAAGTTCCCATCTGCACTTTGGACCAATCTTCATAGATTGTTTGGGACTAAGTTATCATTCTCTACAGCATATCACCCTTAGACAGATGGGCTGGCAGAGAGAATGATTCAAATTTGGAAGACATGATCAGGAGATTTTGTGCATATGGGTTAGAATTCAAAGACTGAGATGGCTTTACCAATGGCTGGTGCACTCTGATACCTGCATTAGAATTGGCATATAAGACATCAGTCCATTCTTCCACAGGACCAACTTCTGCTATGTTAGAAAAAGGATGGAATCCAAGGCTCCCAGAAGACACACTGAGGAAAGACTTGATTGACATTCATCCTACAGATTCCAGCTTCAAGATAATGCTTGATAAAGTAAAACATCATGCAAAACAAAGTATGACTGATGCTTTTTATTATGCAAAACAGAAGTGGGACAAGAGTCATAAAGTACCAGACTTCAAAATAGGGGACTTAGTTCTAGTTTCAACCTTGAATTTTAATAATATCAAAGGCCCAAAGAAACTTAAAGATTCTTATGTAGGACCTTTTTTTATTGTTGCCTTACATGAAACCAATGCAGTTCAAGTGGAATTGAGTGGTGAATTGGAAAATAAAAACCCCACTTTTCCAGTCAGCTTGATAAAGCCTTATCAACCAGCTGAAAAAGAATTGTTTCCTTTGAGGAACCCAACTCCTTTAGCTGTGCCACCAGTGGAACAGAATGAAGACAAAAAGATGAAGAAAGTCATTAAAGAAAGGAGACTTAGGGGTAAAAATCAGAGAGAATATCTTGTGAGATATAGAAATCCAGTGCATGAAGATGAATGGCTGGCAGAATCAGAAATACCTGACTCAGATAAGCTCTTAAGAAGATTTAGACATGAAAGAAGGCCACAAGCCTGAATATGTCTATAAATGTGCTTTAAATTACTTGATCTGAGTAATTTAAAGAGGTTGGACGGTGGACATTAACCCCTTTTGGGCTTTTATTCTTCATACCATTGATTAAATTGTAGTACAATTTTATTTTTTGGTGGAAGGGAATGTGAGCCTTGAGGTAGATTTTACATACCCAAATAGTCCGCAATTATCTTAAGAATCAATTCTGAATTATGCATAAATCATAAGTCATGCATATATCCAAAATTCATCATTTTTGATTCCAGAAAAGATGAATGAAGTTTTATTGAGTACGTAAATCCATGGATTTAAGGCCAGATTTGGATTCTACACAAAAATTCACCTAGGGTAGCTCCATAGAGTGAATAAGCTCAAATTAACTCTTTGAGGTGTTAATATGGAAAATAATTTAATACCACATCAAAGATCCGTGAAAATATTTTTTTTCTTAATTTCATGCCAAAATAATGGGAATGTGAGAAATCCCATGTTACATATACACTAAGAATAGTATTATGCATGTTTTGGGCACTTAATATCATGGTATTCCTACATGGAATTTTGGTACACCCATATTGGATATCTCACTTGAAGTTTAAATTTCTATTTTGACATGAAAAATAGGCAAGGGGGACAAAAGACATCAAAGAGAGCCAGGGTACCCAACTTCGGAGGCCTCAGAGGTGTGGATAGCTAAAAAGCTTGGATCCATGGCTGATCTTGGCCCAATTAGTAAGCTAAAGCACTTTGGGAACTTGGTTACCATGTTACAACTACAGTAAATCTTAAGAAAATAGCAAATAACCTGCTATTTTGATGTGCCAAGGATGTAAAGAGCTACTTAGACTCCTGTAACCATGTCAATTCTCAATGACTTTCCATGGATAAACCCCAAAAGAGTAATTTAAACCCTTTCTGGACCTTTATCCATTGATTTACCTCATAGCAACCAGTTAAACACTGATATTTGCAATTCTATGTAGAAATGAGGTAAAAACCTCAAAAATTCATTAAAAATACAATTATGAATGAATCTCTCTGAAGCCTTCAGGAACAATGGAGAACTGTATTATCTATGGTACAACCAAAAATAATCATGGTTTTACTAGTAAAATTAAAGGCTTTACTTACAGTCCATTTTTGACTATTCTATATGAAACACTGAATCTTCAAAAATTGACAGTAATTACAACCTGTGATGAAATTTCCAATAACATTGATACCTTTGAGGAATCAATGATTATTTTGGAATAAAAGAAGATTTACAGATTTTACTCCTTTTATTCTTAACTATATTGTGGTTGGTAGTCACGTAAAAAGCATTAATTAAGTAATTATGATAATTTTACGTGACAACAGATGATGCAATCAATAATCCAAAAAGGGTATATTGTTTTTTCACTCACTGGTTTTCAGTCTGCTCCATTAAACGCGTCTGTGAGCTGTTGTTGACTTAAAAAAGGCCTCCTCTTGCTGTTTTTTCCACATCAAATCATCTTATTATCCATTTATATCATTGTTACCAACAAGTAAGTATTAGTTAAACTATTCTTAAGTGTTTTAATTCTTTCAGAATCAATCAGAAGGGCGTGAAATAATAGAATCCAACTATATATTGTTGTGATCCTGCTATAAATCATTTTTATCCCTTAAATCCACAATTCTACGTCAAATTTCTCTACTTATATCTTTCAATAAGTTCTTTGGAGTATAAGTGAGTCATTTATCTTTAATTCTTAAAGTTTTTTCTCTAAAATTAGTTTTGTTCATGAATTATCTTTTAAATTATTCTTGAAAAAGATAATTATGTATGAACATAATTTCATTATTTTAATAAAGAAGTTTTTATTATTAAATTCTTCTTGTAATTGATTTTTTTAGATAATTACTGCTCACTGTTAAAATCACTAGTAGTGTTTAACAAGTGAAATAAATAATTCTTTAATTATATAATTTTGGCTATAATAATATTTTATTATTATATTTCATAAGACCAGATATAGTACTGTTGATTAATAGTAATATTATCATCAGTTTCATAGTCAAATCTTACATAGAGGCTTTGAATATCCTTAAATGAAGGCTCCCATTTGGTATGGCATCTTCTCCCAAACATTTGTCCTTATCAGCTGTCTGGTTCTTGAATCTGACTAAGTACTGTCTCTGATCCTTACCATTAAGTCTGATCTTCCTGGCCTTGATGATTTTCTTCACTGGTCCAGTCAAATACTCCACCTCTACTATTTCTGGTGGTGTGGGGTTCTTCTTCCTGGAGAGGAATTTATCCTCCTCTGTCTGGAAGTATGGCTTGACTAAGCTCACTGGAAAGACTGAGTGTTTCTTGGAAAATTCCTCTGTGAGTTTGACTTCCACTGCATTTTTCCCCATCAATTGAATGATAGTGAAGGGCCCTACAAATGAGTCTCTCATCTTCTTAGGTCCTTTGAGATTACTAAATTTCAGTGTAGACATTAATACTTGGTCCCTTTCCCTAAATTAAGGTTTCATGTGTGACTTGTCCCACCTTTGCTTGTTATATTCTCTTGTCTCAGCCATGCATTTGGAAGCTGTGTCACAAGCTCTCTTCCACATTTCATGGAAATCTTTGGCTGTGGGGTTGATGGCCACAAGGAATTTCTCCAAGTGATCCACAGGCAATAGGTGATTCCACCCTTTTTCTACCAGGGAAGGTGTTTTTTCTGCGGTAGAGTGCTGACTTGTGTTATAAGCCACTTGGACTTCTGGTGGAAGGGTAACCCAGTCATGGGTGTAACCTTCATGGTCTTTATATTCCATGCCATAGGCAAAGAATATTCTAAGTATTTCCTCCATTGTCTGGATCATACTCTAAGATGGTCCATCTGTTTGTGGATGGTAAGCTGCATAAAAAGCAAGTTTAGTACCCAGCGTGTCATAGAGGTTGGTCCAAAATTCAGATGTGAACTTTGGGTCCCTATCACTGATTATGATCTTAGGGACTCCATAGGTGGATATGATGTTGTTCCAGAATAACAGAGCAGTATCCATGGCTGTATGCTCCTTGTGACATGATAGGCACCTCATACTCTTGCTGAACCTATCAACTATGCTTAAGCAGGCATTGAAGTTTTCTTTGCCTCCTGGGACAAGTCCTGTAACCAAGTCCATGTTGATGGTTTCTCATGGTATGGTATTTCATACCTTTCTACCATTTTCAAGAATTTTTTTTTGAAAATTAAAAGCTGGAAAATCAAGATCCCAATGACTAATTCAGGAAATAACCACTGAAAGGACATGCTTAAAATCACAAAAAAACCCAGGAATAACATCAGCAGTAGGGAGGAATGGAAGATTTTAGCATTCACAATTGAAATATTCAATATACATCTATAATTAAATGAACAATAGAGGAGTCCAATCTTATGGAGTTACTCAATAAAACTTACATATAAGGTTTACATGATCAACAATAGGCTTAATACATACAGAAGACTCAAAATCACATGGGAAAAGTAACATTGTAACATTATATCCACTCTAAATCCATCAGGAAGATTATATTACTGAGAATTCAATACATCAAAATAAAATACAGCTCATGTGACACAAGGATCATCTGACAGTATCAAATCCAATTCAATACATGAAAATCCACTAAAAACTTGAAAATTACCCAACAATACAGGAACCCAAATAAGACTTATGCAGTCCACATGCATAAGATCTAGACATTACACAGCCACAGTATTATTAAAATTCAACTTAATTGAAATTCAACTAGCTGCATGCAAGGAAAATACACCAAACTGTAAAGTACACAGCAATTACAGTAATCAAGAATTAAAACTCAAGAGGATATCCCCACATTACACAGCATAATCACCTAGAACTAAATAAATCTTACAAAAAATTTATACATGGGCTTATTCACATGACACCATCTTCATCCTTACTCACCAGCATTAATTCCTCAAGGCTTTACAAGCTGACTAAAGCAGTGCAAAAGAGAAGTCACCTGATATTCTTATCAAAATCCCCACAAACAAAAAACATCTCAATCTTAATTTTGACCAAACAAATGGTGAAAATATCTCAGTCATATGATACCATTCCCAATTTTACACACTAGCATTAATCTCTCAAGGCTATGAAAGATTACTAATGCAGTATAACAGATAGGTCATCTGACTTTTGTTACAAAAATCTACATCAGCAAAATTATCTCAAGGGCAAGAATAAAACTTTACATGGAGAGCCCATGGGTACTTCTCACAACATAAAAGGAGGCCTCTCTCTCTCATTTTCTCCTCTTCTCCCCATGAATAAATACAATTAGTTATATGCCAAGAAGGAGAATAACTATTCATCCCTTACTAGTAGGTTAATCTAGAAATTATTATTATTATTATTACATTACATTAAAAGTGATTTATATATAGCTGTAGTTAACAGTAGGTCTGCCTATATTATAAATTCATCTATTAGTGAAATACTCATACTCAACAAAATATTTATATTATACTCTTCTCACTAGAAGAAAATCCATATCACTATTATTATTATCATAAAATATATATTTAACATATTATCAAAATTATTTATCAATTACACTTATTTAAAATATCAAACAATATTATTATGTTATCACTATTACTAAATTTTCTCATATTGAGCTATTATCCATTAATCAAAATACCTTCAACAAAGAAAACAACTTAAAATCACCACTCAGTACTATCATATCTATTATTTATTTTACTCAATTATTATCTTATCATCCTGAAATCACCTACAAATTTATTTATTTAAAGTTATTATTATTTTATCATTAGTCTGATTATTGAATATGTCTGATAGAGACTGCTGAAAAGTCTTCTCTAGTTGTAAAGCCAAAATCTTAAATATTTATTTGTGAGCTCTGTAGGGAGATTGTTTAGTATATTCAGAGGGGCAGCTAAAACACCATTAGCACCCTTGGTTACAGGAGTATTTCAGCAATTCAAAACTGTTTACCTGTGATTTCCCCCTCAAGGACTGCCTTATCCAATCCCACACCAAAAGGAGTTCCACAATGGGTGCTTAGGTTCTTCTATGCGTTGAAGTAACCCATATTTCTTCCCAAGTTTCCTATTAGGTTTTTGGCATCTTTCAAAATTGTTGATGTATTCACTCAGCTATTGTTCCCATTTGGGCCACCAAGCAATTCTTGCTACCCTTTCTTTGGTCCTTTCTTCACTCATGCATCCCATATAGGGGAAATCATGTCATTCCTGTAGGATCAAAGATATATGGTCTCTGTCTATTATTGTGAGTGAACTAGTGTGCTTCTCTCTGTGGTAGAGAAGGCCATCTATAAAGAAACATCTATTCTCCTTATATTCCTTCAACCAGGGTTCCTCTAACTGGGATTTCAGTTCTGGGCTCCTGTATTTTTTTTGGAGGAGTTGTAACAATATGCCACACTGTTTGTGTTTTGCATATTTCTTCATCACCGCATTGAAGAATTTAGTTTACAGTTCTGAGGAGCTTATTCCCAATATGGGAGTTTCTGTTCCTTCTGAGTCAGTTTTTCCACTGTCTGGGGTACCACTTTCTGGTGCCCATTCAGAAATTCTGAAGTTTTCCTTCCAGTATATTTCCATGAAATGGGTAGGAATTTTAGCTGCTACTTCAGGGTCATAAGCTGAGTTGCTTTTGACATTATCCAGTAGCCATCTTCTGAGGCAATCTGCATTGGTATGACTTTCACCTTCTTTGTATATGATGGTCATATTCCCTCTATGATCCTGGACGTCTATTTGCCACCTCAGCATGTGTCTATTGGTAGTCTTCATGTTTATTACAGACTTCAAGGCTGTGCAGTCTGTGTAGAGTTCAAAGGCTTCCCCTCCAAATAATAATAGAGTTTCTCTAGAGCCCAGACTAAGCATAGAAATTCAGTCTGGGTGGCCCCATACCTGGCTTCTGAATCTTTGAGATGCCTAGAGATGTAACATATTACTCCCTGTCTTGGTTCACCATTTACAATATGTCTTTGGTGAAGGGCTGCTCCTAAGCCTTGGCTACATGCCAAATCTATGTATATCTTGAATGGTAGTTCAAATTCAGGCAAGATGAGCACAGGTTCATTTGTGCATTCATATTTGATCCTCTCATATGCATCCCTTCTTTCCTTGGTAATTTCAAAAACAACATCTTTTGAACATCACTTGGATAAACTACTAGTTATGTGGGCAAACATTTTGATGTGGTTAATATAGTAGCTAGCAACCCCTAGGAAATATTGCATCTATTTGATGTTTCTTGGTACTGGATTTTGCAATACTATTGCTACTTTGTTCTAGTCAATTGCCATACTAAGACCTGAGACTTTATGTCCTAGAGCTAGTAGCTCTTGTTGGCCAAAATTGCACTTTTTAAGTGAAATTTTCAGATTTATGGGTGTGCATTTACTCAGCACTCTTTCTATGTATTGCAAATTTTCTTCCCATGTCTCTGAGTATATAATGATGTCATCAATATATACTACCATCCAGCCTTCCAATATTTCTTCTTGAAATATGGTGTCCATCATCCTTTGGAAGTGGGCTTGTGCATTTTTGATGCCAAATTTCATCCTGGTGTACTCATATATGCCCATATGGAATATGATTCTGAGTAATTTCATGGAGTTTGGTTCAACTCCACTCTGGTGAAGACCTTTCATCCAATCCATTTTGGTTATCTATTTGCCTTTTGCCAATTTATCTAATGCATGAGGTATCCTAGGTATAGGGTACTTGTCAGCTTTGGTGTAGTTATTCAGAGCTCTGGAATCTCCACACAGCCTTGACTTGCCATCATGCCAGGTGATTGGGACAGGAGTGGTAATTTCCACTATTTCATTGTGTCCAAGCTTTCTGATGACATCCATGTCCAGGAGTTCATTGATATTTTTTTTCAATTTCTGTCCTGGTTTCCAGACTTTCTGTGTAAGGAGGTCTCCTGAGCATGGATGGATAAGGTCTCTCCACATCCAGATATAGCTCTATATCATTTCCTCTGATCTTGCCTAATGGGTCTTCACCAATGGCAAATTCTGGTCTATTCTTTCTCCGCATTTTTAGTAAACTTAGTTTCTGTTTACTGGTGATGGTAGTGCTAAACTGCCCCTCTCTGAATTTATTCAGTAGTTTTTCCAGTGGATCTTGGGCAGATACTTGGTATATATCAAGTGAAAGTTTCTTTTCCTTGTTGGTACCAATGGTAATGTGCCTGCTTTCACTATTTTAAATTTCAATTTCATACATCCTCTGGTAATCTGTCCCCAGTAAGAACCCTTGGATGTGGGCATCATCAAGCACTACAAACTCTGGATTGAGTCTAATATTACCCTTCCTGTGGGGTATAATTATCTCTTTGATAATTGTCCCAATGGAAGTCATCTTCCCTGAAGCACTTTTGAAGTTTTTTGCCTTGGTGGTCAAAGCTGGTTTCCCCAATTTGGGAAGTGGTTATCCAGATAATTTGTTGCCACTATGGAGCAGTGTGCTCCACTGTCAATGATTAATAGATGTTGAGCATTGTCAATCCAAACTGTCATTTTTGTGGCTTTTCCATGGATGTATGGCATTCCTTTGGTTGGTGTAACCAGAAATGTTTGTGCATCTTGTGTGTGCTTGCACAAGGCTTTGTTGGCAGTATCTTGTGGCATTCCTGCTTCCAACTGTATGTCTTGGATTTCCATTGGAGTGTCCTCTTTGTATTCCACTAGGAATTCTTCTCTTGGGTCTTGATCATCATCAGAGTCTTCTCTGCTGGCATCACCCATAGAGTCTGAGTCAGAATCCTCTGTTGGGGATTCCTCCTCTGGGACTTTCTTAATGGAATAAACATTTTTCTTTGCATTTGAACATTTGTTGGCATAGGGGTCTGTTGAACCACAGTTGTGACAAGAATTTTTCTTCTTTGCCACTTCTGCCACTCTTTCTCTGGGTTTGTCTTTAAGCTCCACCCTGAAAGGTTGTTTCTCTTTGAAACCACTACTTTTATATGGGGAATATTTCCCTATGTTAGTTCTTTTCCTTACATCTTGTAAGGTATTTGCAATGTCATCTAGAGTGCGACTGTGGTTGCATCTGCATTTTACTGCATGTTCTAGTTCTCCTGTAATTTTTGTCAGGAGTTTGTGATTCCTCATCTGAATATTCATTTGAGGATCAATGGCTTTAAGTCTTTTAGACTGTCTGAGACACCACTCATATGGATCTTTTTCCACACAGTATTTGTCATTTTCAAATGACATAGCCTTCTGCAATATCCAAGTACCATTGCTGTACTTTTGTATAATTTGACTCTTCCACCATGGCCAGCTTCTTCTGCCATGGATTTCTTTCATTTATTTGTATCATATACTAGCATGTCCTTTAAATTCTGTATTGAGTCTAGCAGTAATCAAGTATTCTGGAATGCTTGGTACATCAATAAAGAGTCCATCAATATGACCTATGAGCTCAATATGATCATATTCTCCAGTTCCAGAGAATTTGGGCTAGCTTGAGGCCTCAGGAAGTTGTTTCAGGGATTCCTTCTCTGAATAAGAAATATTATCTTCATCCTGGCATTGTGATGGAGATCTTTCCTTATTCATCAACATGGAATCTGGTTTTATTTCATCTTGATGGTATGGATTATCCATAACATGGCCTTGTGGTTGGGGCTTCATGTTATGGTAGACATTAAACAGTTTGTTTGTGTCTTTATCCAGACAATCCCTTTCCCTTTTTCTGTGGTGAATTCTTCAAAGACTATATTCAGTCTTTTGTTTGTCTCTTCAGAGGCTTTGCTCAACTGAGCATGTCCCTCTTGAAGCGTTTTGACAATTTTGTCCATGGAGGCTGTTAATGTTTTCATCCTCTCATGGCTTTCTTGGAGTTCTGCCAACTGCTTTTGAGTTTACTCAGCAAATTGGGACACTTGTAACCACAGTGAATCACTGTTTAGGTTACTCTCAGTTGTGACAACATTTTGATCAACCTAAGTGGGCGTAATACTTCTATTAATAGGACTACTGATTCTAGATTCATGTACAACTACTTCTAGTTCTTGTGCACTTCTTTCACCAAATCCAACAGCTTCTGGATCATTGGGTCTGACTCTCTCTTCCTTTGGTTGAAGGTGGTCTTTTTTTTGCTTTTGTATCCTTGTCTTCTCCTGGAAACGTTCTGGGATTTTGAAGAATGGTGACTCATGGCCACTGATCTGTTGGCTCCTGAATGGTGTGAAGTCACTGGAGAGCAGATTTGGCCTTCTGCTTGTGAGCCTGAAGGAATCTGAGTATTCCCTGTCTGGGTCAGCGGTTCTTCTATAGCTTAGATAGTGGCTTGATTATCCCTTATCCTGTTTGCCCTCACCTCCAGGAGTCTGAACTGCCTGGTAGGATTCCAACCTTTGGTTATTATCATAAGGTCTCTGAAGTCTATCTCTTTGAGACAAATCTTCTTGCAACTTGCTCCAAGTTCTTCCCAGTGGGATTCCAGGTTGAACCTCTTGTTGTCCATGCTCCATTGAAATAAATCTTTGAGGAGTTGGTGGAGCTGATGAACTTGATCCATATCTTTCCAGTCCTCTGGTTTGAGGTTCCTGTTGAATTGGAAAGTGAATGGCAGAGTGGGTATGAGTTCCCTCAGTGTCTTGCCATCCACCACTGTGTCCAATGTGTCCTCTTCCAGGTCTTCTGGCTCTGGACATGCCTTCTCTGTCCTCTGGTTATTTCCTTTGGAAGCCAACGTTTCTGAGGTGTACAGGTGACATATCAGTGTTTGCAAGCAGTCAAAAGCTTTATGTTCTTAGGGTATTTACCTTTGACTGTCCCTTGTACAAATTTGTTGTCTGCTGATTTTGGCAATTTACCTTGAGAGGTTACAAGTGTGTTAATTTTGGTAATTTTCACTGTAAAAGTGGTTAAACTTGGTTTACCTTGTATTGATGCAGATTTTTGTGGTTTTCTATTCCTCTGAGTGGCAATGGGTATCCACACTTTTGCTATAATGAGACCTTTACTATGCCTCTTTCCTTTGCCCTTGCTGCCCTCTGGTTCTGAGGGTGTCACTTGTGTGTTGGCCTGTGACTGGGTTTCTAGTGGGATGTAGTTCTCTTCCACTGAATCAAACAGGAAACGAGGGCTTAATATCAGTTAAGACTTCTTGAAATGCTCTTTTTAAGTCTGTCACAACCACAAAGATTGACCCTCCTCCATGGGTGTTGCGGCAATTCTAACCAGGAACCATGTTGGGGCCAATTGGACACACCATATCCTTTATGGCCAATTGGTCCCCTCTGCTGCTCTATGGCCATTTGGCCATATCCTGCCATCACTGGCCTCCTGCGCCAATTTCCATATCACCAACCCCCAGGCCTTTATGTTTGATTTTGGGCCTGGGGGGTCTGGGACCCTTAGCCATCATCTTTGGTGTTGGGCCACCCCCTTTCATTAAGGGGGTTTAAGCCTAAATGGCCTTTTGGGGCCATATAGGCCCCCTACGGCTTCTACGGTCCGCGGTCCGTAGGCCAATTAGGCCCCTTTTGACCTCATCCAATGAGGCCAAAGGGGGCAATAATCTAGCCCCCAAGGCCAGGTGGGTCCCAAACCACAATTGGACCCACCTGAGCCAATTTTGGCCATCAATCCCTTGGACCCAAATTTGGCCAACAATCCCTTGGACACCAAAATGGCCATAGAACCCGTAGGACCCATTTTTGGGCATGTACCACCATGGATCATTATCCCAGCCATGGCCCCTGGCAACCACCAGCTCAGCCAGCCTTTCCTTCAACTTAAGGCGAATTCTTTCCATTCCTCAATGTACCCCGTACTCAAGGTTGCAGGAGTGGTGCATATATGGTATTATATACCATTATGCACCATTTTTGCTCAGCAATTCAATGGTGACGCTTTCAGGACCAAATCCCACAATTCCAAATCAAGGTCTCAAAATCCAACGCCCATTTCGAAGGAGGATTCTTTAACTCATCAGTCTGGCAATCAGAAGACCATTCAAGGATCCTAATCACCTGAACCTGCAGGAGTTGGGTTGGCGATTTCATTCAGTATTATTCCAAGGGCATTCTCAGATGCTATACAGTCTTTCAATCAGTTTTCAAGGCATCAAGTATTTCAATACTCCTTGGACAACTCAATTGGTCCATACAGGTGACAATTCAATCAACCTGTATGTCCTTGGCGCAATTAGGCCAATTCAATCTTCCACTGTGGGAATTCAATCACACAGCTCAATTTCAAGATGTCCAGAACTGTATTGGCCCAATTCAGACAATACAGCCGGTGATCCACCTTTCAGGATCAGTCTTTCAGTTCTTCACATATACTGGCCACCTTTCAGCACCTGGAGACTTTTTCCCCAGTTAATTAATATATTGGATTCATTATTATCTTTATTTTCTTTACTTTACAAAGTTAATACTGATAATCTTAAGTCAGTCATTCAGCACCCTTTCTCTTTTTCTTCCTTGCCTGTCAGTGGATATTGGTGGTCTTATCCTTTACTAATTCCATTTCCTTTTCTGGCAGGTTGAAACAGTGAATTGAGGATTCACTTGGTTGGCTTCTTATCTTTTCTTTTATCTTTTAGCATACTTGTCTTTCCCTTCCTTCTTCTTTAAAGAAATAAATCTTTATTATTCCTTTTACCTTTGGAGCCCTACAAGTGAGTTCTTGATTCCTGAGTGCCAGGCCCTCTTGCTTCCATAAGAGCCCCTGTGACATTATATTAATTAACCCATAATTTCTTTCATTCTATTCATTCATTCGTCATCATTTTATTCATTCATTCTTCATCAATTTCATTCATTCATTCATTGGGATTATGACTCTTTAATGCTTATGAATTTAATGATTGTTTGTCACCTCTCAATTTTCTCTCATTCATTCTTCATTCTGAAAATTGAAAGCTGACCCAAATCTTATTTTTTTTATCTTTTTCAATCTCAATGTCAATCATCATCAATCTCATTTTATCCATAATTCAGGCATTTTTTCATTTTGATTTTCAAATTACTCATCAGATTATTCAGACATGTTCTTCATATCAGGATTCAATTTGATTTTATTCCCCAAAAATTTTGATTTTCAGGAAGAATTCACTTGATAATTGATTTGATTGACTGATTTGATATAATTGAAATTGGCTTAAAGAGAAGTTGACTGACCTGAAGATTTTCATTGATTTTTCTGAATTTCACATCAAGAATTGACATAAATTAATTTTGACTCAAGATTTCATTTGACTGATTGATTTGCTCTGCAAGATTTGATTTTTATTGATTTTGATTGATTGATTTTATTGACTTCAAGACTTTCATTGATATTTATTTTGACTTCAAGACTCATTTGATTTTGGTTGATTGACGTACCTGAAGCTTTTAATTAATTCATTGTTTTCCTCAAGATTTGATTGTTGATTCCGTACTTCAAGAAAATTTTGATTTTATTCACTTATTTTAATTTTTTATTCCTGAAATCATGCCCGTCAAACATTCACCTCCCGCAAGACAAACCAGATCTCAGGCCAGAGCTCAAGCTGCTCTTACTCCAACTTGAAGAGTTCCTCTTGATGGCACCCCAGCAATTCCTCAACTGAGGGCCCAATTGGAAAGAGCAGCACCATCCAGGAAGGAAGGAAGAGGGCCAAGAAGATCAATTTCATTATCAGGAGTGGTTGGCGGTTTTCCATGAGTTTCAAGAACCAGTCTCAAGGCTCAAGGTGAAGATGATGATGAGGAGGAGGAGAATTATGTGGAAGCGGAAGAGTCTGATGGTACTGAAGGTGTTCCTGCTCCTGTGGGGGCATCCCAAAGTACTGGAGGACCAACTCTAGCCCTGTCTGATCAGCCTGTCTCTCATAAATCTGAACCATGTTTATTGGCCATTATGCAGCAGATGACTCAAATTATGGCCAATATTCAAGCAGCTTCTTTTTCTGGATCATCAAGACCATCCGCCTTCAAGACTCCATCTATGAAGGCACCAGAATGCTTCAATGGGACTCAACCCTTCAAAGTCAGAAGCTTCCTTCAGTCATGCCAATTAATCTTTGATAATGATCTGGCAAACTTCTCTCAAGACAGAAAGAAGGTCCTTTATGCCACTTCATCTCTCATTGGCAGGGATGCAAAATGGATCAAGCCTTATCTTTCCAATCTCACCAATCAAGACTCCAACTACCTTCTCAATTCCTGGCCTTTATTTGAATCTCAACTCTTCACTCTATTTGGTGACCCAAATGAAGTCGGAAAAGCTGAAGCAGAATTGGATTCACTAAGAATGAAGGAAGGTGGCCATGTTTCTCTATACATAGCTGATTTCAGGAGTTCAGTTTCAAGAATTGGAGATTGGGGTGAAAGGGCTCTCATTCATCATTTCAGGAAGGGATTGCCATCCAGGATATTCGATCAATTGCCCTCCCATCCTTCAAGAATTGATTCTCTTCAAGACTTAATGGATGTTACCCTGGAGCTTGATACCAGGTACCATGAAAGGCAAAAGGAGAAGAATCACTATCAAGAGAAGAAGCCTGAAGCCCCAAGATCAATTACTTCTCATCCTCGAAATTCTGCAAGTTCAAGTCATAAGAGGAAGAAGAATTTTCAGAAGAGGGACAAGCCCCATTCTTCTTTGTTGAATAAGGACTTCAAGCTCATGAACTCTGAAAAAGAAAGAAGAATAAAAGAGGGTATTTGTACCTATTGTGGTGGGAAGCATAGTCTTTAGTCTTGTTTCAAAAGGCCTCAAAACAAGCTTACCCAACTGTCAGGCCAATTTCCCAGCCAGGGAAAAGCCTGAGTGGAGACCATGTTGTGTTCAATGGTCTTCACAGTTTTCCTTCCAGAGCACAATTGTGCATTCTTAATACTGGTGTCAAGAATTCTCTTAAATTCTTTGTTTTTTCTTCTCTTTCTGATGTTTTTTACAGTATTCTCATTGATTCTGGTGCTACACACTCATTTATTGCAAAGCAGTTTTCTCACAAGTAATCATTGACTATTTCAGAACTTCCAGAGAAGATTCCTCTTATCATTTTGGAATACTCTGATTCCCCTTCCTTATTTGTGACTCACCATCCTAAATATATGGTTGCGCTCCCTTCCTCCCCAAGCTTTGAATGGGATTTTTTAGTCATTGATAGTCCCAAGGGAGAAGACCTCATATTGGGATTTGACTTTCTAAATCACTTTAATCCTTCTATTGATTGGAGGCAAGGGCTTATAACCTTTAATGCTGATCATAAGGACTGTTGTGATCCTTCTAATTCTTTCTGTAATGACTTTTCTTCTGCCAAATCATGTGCAGCTCTGGTTGGTGATTCTAGAACACCATCATTTCCATCTTCTGTCCATATTCCTTCAATACATTCCCCTCAGTCATTACCATTATCTGGAGATGAAGCCTTCAAAGAGATTCAAGATGTTGGAGAAGATAATTCTGTATCTTCACTTCATCTCTTCTTTGGGAATATGGACCTTCCTCCTTCATCTTATCATGACTCCCTGGAGGAGTTGTGGGATGAAGAGGAAGAGCCAGAAGAAGTAGAAACCATTATGAAGGTTTTTCCTTCTGTCTATCACCAATATTTGGATGTATTCTGCAAGTTGAAAGCAGAAAAACCTCCTCCTAACCGTTCCTGTGATCATCATATTGAGCTGGAGGGGTCTACCTCCAGTTGGGGTGATCTACCCTTTATCCAAACAAGAGTCAGATACACTCAGGGCCTACATTTCAGAGAGTGTAAAGAAAGGTTTCATCCGTCCAAGCTCCTCTTCAACAGGAGCACCTGTCCTCTTTGTCAAAAAGGAAGATGGTGGCCTCCGTTTGTGTGTTGATTACCGCAAACTCAATGCTGTTACTAGGAAAAACAAGTATCCTGTTCCTCCTATGAATCAGCTTCTTAATGTTTTCAATTGTTCTTCTATCTTCTCCAAGATTTATTTGCATGGTGCATATAACCTGCTCAGAATCAAGGAGGGTGATGAACATTTGACATGCTTCAGAATTAAATATGGCAGTTTTGAGTACTTGGTTATGCCATTTGGGCTCACCAATGCTCCTGCCTCTTTTGAGAATCTTGTCAATGATATCTTTTGAGATCTTCTCAATTTTTATGTTGTGGTCTATTTGGATGACATTATGGTCTTTTCCAAATCTGAGGAAGAACATGTCACTCATGTGTCCACTGTTCTTTCCAGACTTAGAGCCAATAATCTTTTTGCTAAGGCTTCCAAGTGCCTATTTCATGTTTCTAGTGTAGAGTATCTTGGTTATGTTGTCTCTTCTGAAGGCCTCAAGATGGACCAAGCAAACGTCCAGCAGGTTCTCAATTGGCCACCTCCAAGAAACCTCAAGGCTCTTCAATCTTTCCTTGGCTTTGCCAACTTCTACTGCCGTTTCATCAAGAATTCTTCAAAGAATATCAGTTCACTCACCAGTTTCCTCAAGAAAAATTCCTGTTTCCCCCTCAATGAGGAAGCTCTTAGTGAGTTTCACTGACCCAAAGAGGCTTTCACCACCTCTCCAATCCTTCTCTACCCCCCATTGTAGAGACCGATGCATCCAATTATGCCTTGGGTGCTGTACTGAGTCAGGTCTCTGACTCAGTAAAACATCCCATTGCATTTGACAGCCGCAAGCTTATCCCAGCAGAGCTCAACTATGAGATTCATGACAAGGAGCTCCTTGTCATAGTCTGTGCTCTCAAGCGCTGGAGGGCTTTTCTCCTGTCTCTTTCTTCCCCTTTTGAAGTTCTCACCAATCACTCTTCCCTTCAATACTTCATGTCATCAAAAGTCCTTACTCGCCGTCAAGCCCATTGGGCAGAATTCCTTTCTGAATTTCATTTCTCAATCACTTACCGCCCTGGCCACTTAGCTACTCTACCGGATGCCTTATCACCTCGGGATGAGGTTTATCTGGAGAGGGGGAGGATTTCATCAGCAAGAATTCAATGAATTTTCAACAACTCATTAAGCAAGATGAAGTTCAACCCTCAAGGTGGAATCTTTTTCAAATTTGATTGACTCAATTAAGAAGAAATTATGGCAAGATTCTCAATAAAGAAGTATTTTTGAAGAATTGGGCAAAGGTAAATCCATTCAGGATTATTCTCTTGATTCCTCTTCCCAGCTTCTTCTCTTCAAAGATAGAGTGGTGGTCCCAAATGACCCCACAATGCAACTCAGAATTCTTCAAAAGCGTCATTATTCTCCTCTAGCTGGACACCCTGGCCAAGAGAAGACTCTCAAACTTGTCAAGCGGGATTTCCACTGGTCCGGCATGACTCAATTCATCAAGGATTATGTCTCATCCTGTCAATAGTGTTCAAGAAACAAGAATATCCATCATAAGAAGTTTGGACTCCTCAAACCTCTTCCAATTCCAAATGGTCCTTGGAATTGTCTTTCAATGGACTTTATCACTCAACTGCCACTGTCCAACTCATTTGACTCAATCCTTGTCATAGTGGACAGATTCTCAAAAATGGCAGTTTTTATTCCAACAATGTCTTCAATCACTTCACTAGATTTGGCCCATTTATTCATCAAGAATATCTTTTCAAAGCATGGCCTTCCTTCAAGCATTGTCAGTGATAGAGATTCCCTTTTTGTTTCTTCCTTCTGGACCAATCTTTGTCAGCAGCTCAAGATTTCAAGAGATTTGTCAGCTGCTTACCATCCAGAAACTGATGGACAGACAGAGAGGGTAAATCAGATACCAGAGCAGTATCTTTGGATGTATTTCAGTTATCATCAAGATGATTGGAACACCTGGCTCCCTGTGGCTGAATTTGCCTACAATAATTCTGACAACTCTTCAACCAAGCAATCGCCCTTTTTCACCGTTTATGGAAGAGATCCACAATTTTACTCGGTTCACATCACTCAAGATACTCCTGCTGGAAAGCTATCAACAAAAGTCCAATCAGTAAAGCAAGATGTCAAGAGAGAACTTGAAGTTGCCATAAACCAGTTTAAGAGGTATGCAGATAGAAGTAGAGCAAGTCCACCTTTTTTCAATCCTGGTTACATGGTATGGCTTTCTTCCAAGAACATCAAATCAACCAGACCCACCAAGAAACTGTCTGAAAAATGGTTGGGTCCTTTTCCAATCTTGACAAAAGTCAGTACTCATGCTTACCACCTCAAGCTTCCATCTCAATGGAAATCCATCCACCCAGTCTTCCATATTTCACTCCTGGAACCAGTCAAGACATCAACAATCCCAAATTGGCATCAAGAGCCTCCTTCTCCAATCATCATTGAAGAAGAGGAGGAATGGGAAGTCTCTCAAATACTGGATTCAAAGCTCAAAAGAAGAAAGATATGGTATCTGGTGGAATGGAAAGGTTTCAGTCAAGACTCAGAAAGATCCACATGGGAACCAGCTGAAAACCTCAAGAATTGTCCTGAAATTGTCAAAGATTTTCATTCTTTTTATCCTGACAAGCCAGGACCCAATTCTTCAAAAGCTTGAATTTTTATGGTGCTTGGTGGGGAGAGGAATTACCAAAAGTAAGTCCCACTCCTGGTATGCACCTTTAGGGGTATTCTACTCTTTTCTGTTGTAAGCATCACCTTGGCCACTCTGTGAGCACTTTGCAATTTGGACACAGATCTTCTGGCCTGGCTTTCAACATCAATTTCAATTTATGGCCCTTTCCATGTGGGGCAAATGGACTATTCCTTTCTTCTTTTCCTTCCCAAGTTATTATCTGTTCAACACATTCTTTTCTCAAGATTTTTTCTTATTTATGGCACTGGCCGGATTGGTAACTACCAAGGTAAGTTCCTCTCCTGGTGTGCACTTCCCTGAGGGGTCTACAATCTTTCAAAACATCACCTTGGCCACTCTGTGAGCACCTGGAATCAAGTTCTGTTATCCAGGTCCTTGGCCACTTTCAAAATCAACTGTCGAAATCCGTGATGAAGATTGGACTCCCCCTCAAAATTCATTTTTTCTTTTATTTTCTTTTTCTCTCTTTATATTTGTTTCTTTTACTTTCTTATTCTTTATATTTTCTTGAATTTCTTTTCTTTTAACTCTTAATGCCAAAATCTTTACGCCAAATCATGTCTCCAACATTTTCAAAACCAAATGTAAAGAGAAGACCAAGTCAACCTCAATTTATATGCCAACACTCTTATCAGCTCAAACATTCTCTTTTCAAGATTCAAATACCTCTGGAATCCCTACGTCCAATCTGTCTCAACAGCCTGAACAGGCTTCTACCTTATCTTGGTGCTCAGGAGCTCACTATTCAAGGTAGGGGGTACTGTCACAACCACAAAGATTGACCCTCCTCCATGGGTGTTGGGGCAATTCTAACCTTGAACCAAGTTGGGGCCAATTGAACACACCATATCTTTTATGGCCAATTGGTCCCCTCTGGTGCTCTATGGCCATTTAGCCATGACACCTCTTCTTGGACATTTCTTGCCCCAATCATCATTTATGGCCTCAGGCCATATCCTGCCATCACTGGCCTCCTTGGCCAATTTCCATATCACCAACCCCCAGGCCTTTATCTTTGATTTTGGGCCTTGGGGGTCCTTTGGTCTTTCATGAGGCTCTGGGCCCCCTAGCCATCATCTTTGTTTTTGGGCCACCCCCTTTCATTAGGGGGGTTTAGGCCTAAATGGCCTTTTTAGGCCATTTAGGCCCCCTACGCCTTCTACGGCCCGTGGGCCGTAATCACGGTCCACCGTCTGTAGGCCAATTAGGCCCCTTTTGGCCTAATCCAATGAGGCCAAAAGGGAGAAACCATCTAGCCCCCAAGGCCAAGTGGGTCCCAAACCACAATTGGACCCACGTGAGCCAATTTTGGCCATCAATCCCTTGGACACCAAAATGGCCATAGCACCCGTAGGACTCATTTTTGGCCAAGTACCACCATGGACCATTATTCCAGCCATGGTCTCTGGCAACCACCAGCTCAGCCAGCCTTTCCCTCAAATTAAGGGGAATTCTTTCCATTCCTCCATGCACCCCGTACTCAAGGTTGCAGGAGTGGTGCATATATGGTATTATATACCATTATGCACCATTTTTGCTCATAAACTCAATGGTGACGTTTTCAGGACCAAATCTCACAATTTTAAATCAAGGTCCCGAAATCCAACACCCATTTCAAGGAGGATTCTTTAACTCATCAGTCTGGCAATCCATGGCGGAAATCAGAAGACCATTCAAGGATCCTAATCACCTGGCCCTGCAGGAGTTGGGTTGGCAATTTCATTCAGGATTAGTCCAAGGGCATTATCAGAGTTTATACAGTCTTTTAATCAGTTGTCAAGGCATCAAGTATTTCAATACTCCTTGGACAACTCAATTGGTCCATACAGGTGACAATTCAATCAACCTGTATGTCCTTGGCCGCATTAGGCCAATTCAATCTTTCACTGTGGGAATTTAATCACACAGCTCAATTTCAAGATGGCCAAAACTGTATTGGCCCAATTCAGACAATACAGCCGGTGATCCACCTTCCAGGATCAGTCTTTCAGTTTTTCACATATACTGGCCACCTTTCGGCACCTGGGGACTTTTTCCCAAGTTAATTAATATATTGGATTTATTATTATCTTTATTTTCTTTTACTTTACTAAAGTTAAGACTGATAATCTTAAGTCAGTCATTCAGCACCCTTTCTCTTTTTCTTCCTTGCCTGTCAGTGGATATTGGTGGTCTTATCCTTTACTAATTCCATTTCCTTTTCTTGCAGGTTGAAACAGTGAATTGAGGATTCCCTTTGTTGGCTTCTTGGCCTTTTTCTTCTTTATTATCTTTGGCCTTTGGCTTCTTATCTTTTCTTTTATCTTTTGGCATACCTTTCTTTCCCTTTCTTCTTCTTTAAAGAAATCAATCTTTGTTATTCCTTTTACCTTTGGAGCCCTCCAAGTGAGTTCTTGATTCCTGAGTTCCAGGCCCTCTAGCTTCCATAAGAGCCCCTGTGACAACGTCTAAGAATGGCCTCTGGGCTTGTATGTTACTACAATATACCCTTGTATAATGACAGTGTAATTGAATTAACAATTTCACGTCAAAAATACAGCTTACAGATATCTGGTATACTGTTTGTATGCCAGTATCCCACAGAATAACTTGTAATTGGCAAGTATAATCTGATAGAAGTGGTATGTAAGAGGGTAATTGAATGAACAATACTCCCAACCACACCTCAACTGTTGGTTTTACAGTAAGTGGTGTCCTTATTTCATTAAAGAAAGGACTGTATTAATGGCTCAAAGTGTTTTTATTTGCAAAACACCCCAAAAAGAAAGGATTTGTGGTGATTAAATTATAATCAACCACGCGACAGTATGATTAAAAAAGATAAAACTTAGGGGTATATAACATATACCACTTAAATATATAAAAAATATATGTTTTATATATTTTTTTCTAAACAAATTATTCCCAAAAAAATAAAACAACTTTGTCAGAATAGAGAAAATAAGAGAAATACTCACTTGTAAGGTCCAAAAAATGGTCAGCAACATGGCCAGGCCCTCAAAATGTCAGGATGAGTCTATGATAAAGAAGTAATAAGGCTCTTTAAAGCTTTGAATGTGACTATGAAATGGATAAAAAGTATTAAGAAAGTCTCAATTATAGATTAAAAGGGCTTTACTAATGGGAATTAGTGGTGGTGAGCACTGTTGAAAGCCCTGGGTGCAGCTTTATCTGTTGGGTTACAATAATCAAAGACTACAATACTAAAGATTTTAGTATAACCTGATTATTTTCCAAGAGTATAACTGTTTTTGAAAGTTTTACTACGTAGGAATTCAAGATCAGGATGGGGATTCCTTATCTGGCAGTGAAAAGGCCTCCTTTTATCCTGAAATGGGGTGAAAAGGCTGCTAGACCTTTTCACATAGAGGAAGTGAAGATTTTTCACTCTCAAGGACAGGCTTGTGGTTTGAAAAAGGCCTTTATAGCCCTTATTGGGCTCAGATGTGGCTTTGAAACCAGAGCTGGGCAGTTTTCACCAATACAGGGTGGAAATTTCACCTGGGGACCACACAGCCTGATTCTGACGTGTATGACACATAGAATGCTGTACAGAAACTGTATGGGACCCCAGTATTGAATGAGCTAGGAGTTATTGGAGTAAAAACAAGCTTTTTTGTCTTTTTGACACCTCATAGTCATGGTTGTGGGATATTATCCTTTAGTCAGGCTGTATTGACCAAACTGTGGGATTTTGACCTTAAAACAGCCATAACTTTGTCAATTTTTGGAATATGAACCTCAAAATTGTTTAAGTGTGTATCACTGTATTTCTTCTACACGATGGTACCTCATTTGATATGGTTATCATTAAATATTGCAAAGTTATGCCATGTACAAGAGTTTTGTACATATGCGTGTTTTAGGCAAAAAGCTGTATTGGGCTTGTTTTCTATATAGCTTTTATTCTAGCTGGGATATGGGGAGATTAGTGGCACAATCAGATAGCCCTGAATTTGCATTTTCTAAAAAAACCTCACTTTAGGTATCTCACACTAAAACTGTAGAAGTTAGATGAGAGGTGAATATTTTCTTCACCCTTATTTGGCCTGAATTTGATCATAACTTCTGTGATACTGGTGCTAGCTCAGTTTGGCTGGTACCATTGGATAGCCTTTACTTGGAGCTTCATTTTGAATACCCATTTGATTGGGTTAAGCCTTTTAGTCTTTATTTCAGATGAGGGGTGAAAACTAAGGTTTATGCTCAGCAACAACTTTGAGCAGGAATAACTTTGTCATTCTTTGTCCTATGATGATGGGACTTGTATATTTGGAAAGAGGTGAGTTTCCTCTCTATTTCAATACCTTTTTGAGCTGATTTGGCTCAGCTCCATGTTTTGGTGGTATCCTGGCTATACCATTCATTTATGGTATTTGGCTGTCATGCTTGTGCTCTGGCTTTGAGTCATAGGGTGAAAATTTCTATTGCACCAAACTAACCAGACCCCTCCCTCCCCTTTTTCTGTTTCTTTGGCCAATTATACTCCCAGAAACCCCTTTCTATCTACATTGTGAATCATATTCTCCATTTAATGGATTTGTCCATTTTATGTTCCACTCTTGATACTAAATCTTCACATGACTTTCTTCCAGACTTTTCAATACCTCACCCTAGAGCTTTTATATTATTTTGATCATGTTTTTAATGGTTAATTCATCTTATTTCTTCCTTTTTCATTCACATGTTGCTTTCTATATGGATACTAACATAATTTGTATTTATTTTAGATGTCATGTACTTTGTGTGCTAAGCGGGGTATCCCCTCCATCCACTCCTCCACGCCAACTGACGCTTGTGATCCTTGCCAACAACCACACAAGAAATTCTTGTTCATTGTGCAACCCTTCCAACAATGCGGCTAGAGGAGTTCCCACCCAAGATGCCCTTGTGAGGATTCCTTTGTGGTCAACAATGACGAAAGCATTCCTGCACAGGAATAGATGCCAGGACCCCAAAGAAAATGGGACTGATTCTGGACAATTAGCCCGGTTCCATCTAGTATCAATTTGTCTGCCCCCTCCTAGGCCACCATCCAATGGTCACTTCACTGCTCAACCGGAGCAAAATGATTATCAGGCCAATGCCGAGAGGATGATCAAGCTTGGGCCAATTGTCACCCATGGGATTCCAATTCCAAAGTAAGTTTTCTTTCTCTTCATGCAATCATACTGATTTTTTTCCATTACCCATAGAACAAAATGCACAGAATCCCCTGTGACAAGACTCTCCTGTTCCTTGTATGCCTTGCAAGCAAACTCTGCAGCAACCCACTCCAGGCCCAAGTGGCACCCAATACTCAGAGAGCCTATTCTGTGGTAAGCAGCCACTTTTCCTTTTTCTAATTTTAACTTTTGCTTCAAGAGAACTCACTTTGCCTCCTTTTTTAGAGCCCTCCCAACACAGTTTGCCACCTAATCCAGGCCCAAGTCAACCCTCAGAACCACATGCGGACGCTTTGACTCATGAGCCTGAACCTGAGGTGGCTCTGACCCAATTCATGAAGGAACCTTTTGATAAGTTGCCGCTTCACTTTTTTCACTCTTCTCAGCTTTTACTCACCCCTCCTTTGCCCATTTCCAGCTCATCCTGCTACACCTGCCTTGGTAATCATCATCAACGATATTCCCATCAGATCCCCCCTCCCTCCCCTCCACTCCTACCCCAGAGAACCCAACTGCCTCCTCCGCTTATTCCCACAATGAGTCTTGGCAGGAATTTATGGACCTGTGACCAACCCTCATGTTTCCTCAAGCAACTTTCCACAAATAAACTAATCAAATTTTGCTGGAGAATTGCCAATTGCTCCACATGATTCCCTTCGTGCATGTGACTCATCAAAATGAGATTCACCAGAAATTCCGGGAGGAGCTAAACTCCCTCCTTGGCCAGTAACTGGAGGCTTATTCAAAGGAGGAAATCACTGGGATAGTCCCAAGATTCCTCGAAAAATAAATTGTGCATTGTTTTCACTTTTTACCTTTTGCAATACACTCCTTTAAATAAGTTATTTGTATTAAATGAAAGATTTTTTCAATTTCTATTACATTCTTTGTTGATGTGAAAATATTTTATTTCTTCAATGGTGCAAATCACCTTTTGTGTGAGAATAATTTTTGTAAGCTCCCACCAAATGTTTCAGTCAGTCTTTCTTTGTGTGAACCTCTTTTGCAGAAAATTTGAAAATAGTCACCATTACCGCCTCCAATATTTTCTTCTTCCATGGTTTACAACCATATCAAATCTTAACTGTAAGAATGCAGGGATTTGCCTCATGAAAGAAATCCACTAGAGATTCATCAGTTATTGCCTTTCCTATGGTCACATGCTATTGATCTTAGTCGTGTAAGCAATATTTAGGATTTTCAGGAGGCTACACCAGCATAAGGAACTGTCTGAATTGTGGGGAACCTGTACAAGCACAAGGATGTGCGTGTGAATCTTTGGTAACCTTTACAAGAATAAGGCTTTGCATTTGAATCATTGGAAGCCTGCACCAGCATAAGGAATTCTTTGAATTGTTGGGAAGCTGTACAAAGGTAAGGATTTGCATATTAAGTGTTGGGAGCCTGCACAAGCATAAGGAAGTTTTGGAATTGTCAGAAGGCTGTCCTGCTGTAAGGAGTTTGAATATTTGGAAACCTTTACAAACATAAGTATTTGCATGTGAAGTGTTGGGAGCCTGGACAAGCATAAGGAATTGTTGGCATTTTCAGGAGGCTGCACTGGCACAAGGATTTACAGCACAAGATTTTACATGTAAAGCATTGGGATCCTGGATGGGCATAAGGATTTGCGTGTGAAGCATTGGGATCCTGGACAAGCACAAGGATTTGTGTGCAAAGAAGAGCAAGCAACCACATCAAGTGTAAGGTGGCATGCCACTGTACATGAGCCATTTCTCCCCTTTTTCATGTGAGCCACCATATAATCCCAATTCCAACCCATCAAAACAAGGTGTTTTTATTCAAAGACTAGATTAAGTCTTTTGTTGGTTTCTTCAGAGGCTTTGCTCAATTAAGCATGTCCTTCTTGAGGAGTTTTAACAATTTTATCCATGGAGGCGGTTCATTTTCTTCATCCTCTCATGGCTTGCTTCAAGTTCTTCAAACTGCTTTTGAGTTTTCTCAGCATATTGGGACATCTGTAACCACAGTGTATAACTGTTTAAGTTACTCTCAGGTGTTACAACATTATGTTCAATCTGAGTTGGGGCAATATTTCTATTAATAGGACTCCTGATTCTAGATCTATGTACAACTACTTCTGGCTCTTGTGCACTTCTTTCACCAAATCTAACAGCTTCTGGATCATTGGGTCTGACTCTCTCTTCCTTTGGTTGGAGGTGGTCTTTTTTTTCCTTTTATCCTTGTCTTCTCCTGGAAACTCCCTGGGATTGTGAATAATGGTGACTCATGGCCACTGATCTGTTGGTTCCTGAATGATTTTAAGCCACTGGAGAGCTGTTTTTTTCTACTCCTTGTAAGCCTGAAGAAATCTGAGTATGCCCTGTCTGGGTCAGTTGTTCTTCCATAGCTTGGATAGTGGCTTGATTCTCCCTTATCCTGTTTGCCCTCGCCTACAGGAGTCTGAACTGCCTGGTGGGATTCCAACCTTTGGTGATTACCATAAGGTCTCTGAATTATATCTCTTTGAGAAAGATCTTCTGGAAACTTTCTCCAAGTTTTGCCCAGTGGGATGCCAGGTTGAACCTCTTGTTGTCCATGCTCCATTGAAAAAGTCTTTGAGGAGTTGGTGGAGCTGAAAAACTTGATCCATATCCTTCCAGTCCTCTGGTTTAAGTTTTCTGTTGAATTGAAATGTGAATGGCACAGTGGGTATGATTTCCCTCAACCACTGTGTCCAAGGTGTCCTCTTCCAGGTCTCCTGGTTCTGGACAAGCCTCCTCTGTCCTCTGGCTGGTTCCTTTGGAAGCCAAGGTCTCTGATGTGTACAGGTGACGTATCAATGTTTGCAAGAAGGCAAAAACTTTATGTTGTTAGGTTATTTACCTTTTACTGTGCCTTGTACAAATGTTTTGTCTGCTTCTTTTAGCAATTTACTTTTAGATGTTACAACTGGTTTAATGACTGTAATCTTCCCTGTACAAGTTGGAAAGGTTGGTTTACCTTGTATTGATGCAGAGTTTTGTGGTTTTCTATTCCTCTGAGTGGTAATGGGTGTGCACGTTTTAGCTGTTATAAGGCCTTCACTGTGCCTCTTTCCTTTTCCCTTGCTTCCCTCTGGTTCTGAGCGTGTCACTGGTATGCTGGCCTGTGACTAGGTCTCTAGCAGGATGTAGTTTTCTTCCACTGAATCAGACAGGAAAAAGAGGGCTTATTGTCAGTTAAGACTTCTTGAAATTCTGTTTGCACACCTAGAAATGGCCTCTGGGCAATATACTTCTATATTATTCCCTTGTATTATGACAGTGTAATTGAATTAACGATACAATGTCAGAAATACATCTTACAGATATCTGGCACACTGTTTGTATATAAGTATCTCACAGATTCACTTTTAATTAGAAAGTATAATCTCAAAAATTGGTTATGTAAGAGGGTAATTCAAATTCAAAATGTACCCAACCACACCTCCACTGTTGGTCTTACAGTAAGAGGTGTTCTTATTTACCTATGCCCAAACTTAGTCCAGATACAACATGTCCTAGTGCTTTCATTTCACTGTATGCAAAGTGACACTTTTTCAAGGATATTTTCATGTTTACTTTTATTATCTTTTGCAAGACTCTTTCTAGTCTTTTTAAGTGACTATCCCAAGTTTCTGAGCAAACTATGATATAATCAATATAGATAGTTAACCATCCTTCTGATAATTCTGCAGGAAATATTGTCAGGGAGAGTCTATGAAGAGGTGATAATAAAAGAGTATTTACAACCTAAACTATGACTGTGACATTGAGAATAATGATAAAAATGGGTTTTAAATAAAATAAAAGGGCTTTACTAATGATTATTAGTGGTTTTTAGCACTGTTGAAAGCCCTGGGTGCAGCTTTACCTGTTGGGTTAAAATAATAAAGTCTACAATACTAAAATGTATAGTATAGCCTGATTATTTTCCAAGATTATAGCTGTTATTGACAGTTGTAATACGTAGGAATTCAAGAGCAGGATGGGGAAACCTTTTGTGGTGGAGAAAAGGCCCCCTTTTATCCTAAAATGTGGTGGAATGGCCCTCTAGACCATCCACATAGAGGAAGTGAAGAGTGTTTCACTTCAGAGTACTGGCTTGTGGTTTTCATAGTGCGTATATTCTCTGTATTGGGCTCAGATGTGGTTTTGAAACCACATCTGGGCAGCTTTCACCAATACAAGGTGAAAGGTTTCATCTGGGGGCAACATAGCCCTCTTCCGATGTGTATGACGCGTAAAATGCTGTATAGAACCTGTATGGGACCCCAGTATTGAATAAGTTATGAGGTATTGAACTATAAATATGCTTCTTTGTCTATTTGACACCTCATATTCATACTTATGGGAGAATATCCCACAGTAAGACTGTATTGGTCTGACTGTGGGATTTTGAGCTTAAAACAGCCATACCTTTGTCAGTTTTTGAGATATCAAGCTCACACGTGGTTCATTTTGTAGCCCTGGATGATTTCTACAAAATGGTACCTCATTTAATATGGTTATCAATAAGTATGGCAAAGGTATGCCATGTCCACAATTTTTTGTACATATATATGTTTTGCTTAAAACTATATGGGGCTTGATTGCCCCATAACTTTTGTTCTAGATGAGATATGAAAAAATGTATGGCACCATTGGATAGCTCTTAATGTTCTCTTTCCAAAAAGACCCCATTTTCGGTATCTCAAACCAAAAATGTAGAGGTTAGATGTGAGGTGAATATTTTATTCACCCTTATTTGACCTTATTTTGGTCATTACTTCTGTAATTCTGGTGCTAGCTCAGTTTTTCTATTACCATTGGATAGTCCTGACGTAAAACTTCATTTTGAATACCCATTTGATGGGGTTAAGCCTCTTCCTCTGTATTTAAGATGAGAGGTGAAAATTAAGGTTTATGCTCAGCAACAACTTTGAGCAGGGATAACTTTGTTATTCTTTGTCCTATGATGATGGAGCTTGTATTTTTGGAAAGAGGTGAGTTTCCTCTTTCTTTTGATACTTTTTGAGCTGATCTGGCTCAGCTCCATATTTTGGTGTTATCTTGGCTATACCATTGATTTATGGTATTTGGCTGTCATGTTTGTGCTCTGGTTTTGAGTCACAGGCTGACAAAAACCATCAGAATCTTCAAATTATAGTCAATGAGCACAGAATCTCCTGATTATTTCTTCTAAGGTCTGTATCATTCTTTCTGCTAGACCATCAGTTTGGGGTTGGTAAGCTGTTCAAAATGATAATTTTAGTCCAAACAGGTTATGGAGGTTTGTTCATAATGCTGAAGTGAATGTTGGGTCTCTATCACTTATGATATTTTGTAATAGGCCTGTGTGGCTCATAACTTTCTCCATATCATTATGGCTGTGTCCATAGCTGTATCATCCTTGTGACATGGTAAGAACATTTGAGTTTTTCTGTATCTGTCAACTAATACTAGGCATGCATTGTAGCTTCTGTCTCCTCGTTGAGGCAAGGCTGTTACCCAATCCATGTGAATTATTTTCCAACGGGATTTTGGTTCCTGGATTTGGATCATCATTCCAAGTTTCTTTGCTGTGGCTCTGTTTCCCTTCTGTCATATGTCACAGGTTTGTCAGTATTCTGCAACATTGTTCTTCCAATTTGGCCACCAAGAGCTGGCTTTTACCCTCTCTAGTGTTCTGTCTTCTGAGAGATGTCCATCTGCAACACTATCATGACATTCGTGTAGTATAGTGTTTATAAGAGTTCTATCTGTTAAATCTATAACCCATGTATGTTTAGTTCTATGATAGAGGATTCCATCGAGGAAGTGGAATCTTCTTTCATCATATTTGTTTCTCAATATTTCATCTAGTTTTGATAAAAGTGATGGGTCTTTACAGTCTTTAATTAGAAGTTGGCATAAGATATGGCGGCTTTTGTTCATTTTATAGCTTTCTTTAGATTTATTAAAGAACTCTATGCCAATATATGTGACACATATACCTTCTATGTGGTGCTCTTCCTGTTTTACCCATGCTTGATTATCAGGTGTATTTTCCGGAGCCCATCTGCATTTTTATGGATATTACAAGATCTATAAAATATAGTCATATTTCCTCTATATTCTTGGATGGAAATTTTCCATCTTAGCATATGTCTATTTGGAGTTTTCATGTTTAACAAAGATTTTATATCATTGCAATCTGTAATTAAATCAAACACTTTCTCATCCAAATAATAGTGTAATTTTTCTCAATCCCACACTTAGCAGAGGCATTCCATTTGGCTTGCTCCATATCTTGCTTCTGTTGGCTTTATTTGTCTTGAAATGAAGCAAATTGGTCCTTCAACAGGTTTTTCATTGATGATTTGTGTCTGGTGTAGTGCAGAACCTAGTCCTTCTCCCCAAGCATCAATATATAGCTTGAAGGGTAATTTCTAATCTGGGATTAGAAGAAGTGCGGTATTTTTTAAGGAATTTTTCAGTTCTTCATATGCCTTGACTCTTTCTTCAGTCATTTCATTGACTGTCTGTTGGTCACAGAGCTTATACAAAGATTTAGCAATTCTTGCAAAGTCCTTTATTTGCTGTCTGTAATAACCAGCAAATCATAGAAATGATTTCATTTTTTTTTGTTTTGGGGCATTTGCATCAATAGTACTGCTGCTACTTTGCTTTTATCTATGCCCAAACTTAGTCTAGATACAACATGTCCTAGTGCTTTCAGTTCACTGTATGAAAAATGACACTTTTTCAAGGAGATTTTCATGTTTACTTGTACTATATTTTGCAAGACTCTTTCTAGTCTTGTTAAGTGACTATCCCAAGTTTCTGAGAAAACTATGATATAATAATTATAGATAATTAACCATCCTTCTGATAATTCTGTAGGGTATATTTTCAGGGTGAATCTATGAAGAGGTGATAACAAAGAGGATTTACAACCTAAACTATGACTGTGACATGGATAATGATGATAAAAATGGGTTTTAAATAAAAAAAGGGCTTTACTAATGATTATTAGTGGTGGTGAGCACCGTTGAAAGCCCTGGGTGCAGCTCTACCTGTTGGGTCACATTAATAAAGTCTACAATACTAAATTTTATAGTCAACCTGGTTAATTTTCAAGAGTATAGCTGTTTTTGACAGTTTGACTATGTAGTAATTCAATAGCAGGATGGGGAAACCTTTTCTGGTGGACAAAAAGCCTCCTTTTATCCTAAAAGGGGTGGAATGACCCTCTAGACCATCCACATAGAGGAAGTGAACAGTTTCCCACTTCAGAGTACTGGCTTGAGTTTTTCATAGTGCCTGTATGCTCTGTATTGGGCTCAGATGTGGTTTTGAAACCACATCTGGGCAGCTTTCACCAATACAGGGTGAAATCTTTCATCTGGGGGCCACATAGCCCTCGTCTGACATGTATGACACGTAGAATGCTGTATAGAACCTGTATGGGACCCCAGTATTTAGTGAATTATGAGGTATTGAGTTATAAACATGCTTCTTTTTCTATTTGACACCTCATAATCATACTTATGGCAGAATATCCCACAGTAAGACTTTATTGGTCTGGCTGTGGGATTCTGAGCTTAAAACTGCCTTAACTTTGTCCATTTTTGAGATATCAAGCTCAATGTTGGATCACTGTGTAGCCCAGGATGTGGTCTACCCATTTGTCCCTCATTTGATATGGTTATCATTGAGTATGGCAAACATATGCCATGTACAAGATATGTTGTACATATATATGTTTTGCTTAAAAACTGTATGGAGCTTTTTTGCCCCATACCTTTTGTTCTAGAAAAAATATATGGGGAATTGGATGGCACCATCAGATATCACTGATTTTTCTCTTTTCAAAAAGACCCCACTTTAGGTATCTTGTACTAAAAATCTAGAAGTTAGATGTGAGGTGAATATTTTATTTACCCTTATTTGACCTTATTTTGGTCATAACTTCTGTAATACTGCTGCTAGCTCTGTTTGGTTAGTACCATTGGATAGTCCTTGCTTTGAGCTTTATTTTAAATACCATTTGATGGAGTTAAGCCCCTTCCTCTGTATTTCAGATGAGAGGTGAAAATTAAGGTTTATGCTCAGCAACAACTTTGAGCAGGAATAACTTTGTTATTCTTTGTCCTATGATGATGGGACTTGTATATATGGAAAGAGGTGAGTTGCTTCTTCATTTTGATACTTTTTGGGCTTATTTGGCTCAGCTGAATGTTTTGGTGGTATCTTGGCTATACCATTGATTTATGGTATTTGGCTGTCATGCTTGTGCTCTGGGTTTGATTCACAGGCTGACAAATATGGTATTCATCATCTTTTGATAATGGGAAGGTTCATTTTTTATACCAAATTGCATTCTTAGGTATTCATAAATTTCACAGTGGACTATTATCCTCAGTAGTTTTTTGGCATTGTCTGTTAAGACATTTTTATGAAAACCCTTTAGAGCATCCATGGCTGTGATGAACTTATCATGATATAATTGTGTTAATTTCTCATGGATTCTGGTTATTGGATATCTTTCAGGGATAGTAGAGGTGTTTAGAGCTCTAACACCCCCTACCATCCTTTATTTTCCATTATGCCAATTTATAATGACAGGTGTAGCAACCTCTACTTGTTCATTATGTCCTACTTTCCTTAATACTCCAAGGTCTATTAATTCTTTAATTTGTACCTCTAAAGCCTCTCTAGCTCTTGGGCTAGCTGGGTAAGCTGGTCTTCTCAATAGAGGTGGATAAGGCTTTTCCACATTAAGTTTTATGTCCACCTCATCTCCAATTATGACACCTAGTTGTTCTTTGTCAGTTGCAAAGGCATTTTTATATTTAAATAAGAGTTCAATCAATTTTTCTTTCATTCTTTCTGTTAATTCATGATTTAGTTCTGCCTCTTTAAGTTGTTCAGCTATGAAAAAATCCTTTTCTGGGCTTTTTTTTCATTCTTAATAACTTTAATTTTTTTGTTATTGAAGAAGCCAAATTTTGGTCTTTTATTATCCCCTATGGTAAAATATTGATATTTTTGTTTGGAGATATCTATGCCATAGATTGACAAGTAGTCCTTTCCAAGTATAAAATGGTTACTAGTGCAGTTGTTCATTACTACAAACTCTACTTTCAATCTGATACATTGTGAAGGATGAGGGAAAATGAGTGTTAAGTCAGTTATTCCAAGGGGCTTCATGCTTTCACTTGCACTACTAAATTTCACTCCTTGTTTTGGTATAAGTTTTTCTTCCCAATCTGGTACAATTTTTTTCAAATAACTCTTACCAACACAGGTACAATATGCTCCTGTATCTAAGCTGACTTTTGCCTCTTGGTTTTTTACCATGACAATACTTATACTTTATTTTCTAGCTGTATATCCCATCCCTTTTGCTGGTTTGGTTCTATACAATTTGGCATCTTGTATGTTTTTCAGGCTTGTATCAGATGTTCCAACTTGTGGCAAGTTTGAATTGACATCCAGTACTTCATATATTAAATCAATATTATTAATTTCTGCATTAATTATATTCATTTTATCACTTTCAAAAGCTTCTGATTGTTCAGTGTCTTTTTCAGAATCAGATTCTTCTTCTTTATCATTGTGGTCCTCTGTTTCCACAATTTCATTGATTTTTTCTGTGTAAGGAAATTATTGGCCAAGTGTCCAATACCTCCACAATTGTGGCACTTTCTTTGCTCATTACTGTTGGGTGTATTGGGCTTGAAAGTTTCTCTTGGTTTATCTTTCTTGATAAATGGTTTTTTTGGACTTTTAATTTCCAATTTCTTCCAAGTTCTTCCAATTTTTGTCCTTGTCACTATGTCTTCTAGTGCATTGATATACTCTTCTGTGGAGCATGGTTCTATAAACCTGCTTCTCAGGGCATGTTTCAATTCTCCTCCACATTTCTTAAGTATTTTCATGTGTACAATTTTTGTGACATTTCTGGGTACAGTGCATTTAATCTCTCAGCTTTTTTTAAGAACCAAGTCAAAGGTTTATCCTTTTCTGGGTCAGTGAGCAAATTTTCAAATGCATTCTCTATCTTTTACCTCCAGGCATCATTAGCCCATTTGGTGATTATCTCTTGTTTCCACCAAGACCAGGTATTTTTGCAATTTGTTTGCCTTATGCCATAATACCATCTTTTTGCAGATTTCTCAAGTAGTGAGTGTAATCTGTAAGTGATTAATTCATCTGGTATGGCATAATCTTCTTGCGACATGTCGATTGTTTTAATAAATGACATGTGGTCATATTCACCTTCTCCTGTGGATTTTGGCCATTATTTTAATTGAGGTGCTTCTTTCATTAAGACTTGGCTATTGTCTTGATAACTCAAGTCTGTTATGAATGAATTTGTTATTTCCTCTTTTGGTTTAACAGGACTTCTTATGTGAGAAAATGGGGTTAATAACTTTGGCATTTTTTTGTTAGTCTCATTTATTTTATCCCTTTTCTCAGTAATAAGTCTTATTTCACTTTGAATGTCATCATTCATATTCATTCTTTCTTCATCACTTTTTTCCACATGCTCTAGAAGTAATCTTTGGTGTGATCAAGTCTTTTCTTCAAATGTTTCTACAGAAATACCTAATCTGTTTAGTTTTTATTTAAGATTATCAATACTCACATCATAATTGATTTCTAAAGTTTTATCTTTGATATCCTTTATATATTTATACAATTCCTGTTTTCCTTGTATCAATTTTTGAGTATTTTCAATTAAAATGTTTGGTTTATCATTTTCAACAATAAATTTTATGTTATCAATATTGTTTTTATTTTTTACAAAAATCTTTGTTAAAGATGATAAATTATTATTTATTTCTTGTAAGGATAATGAGGTTTTTTTAATTTCTTTAAGAGGTAAAATACTATGTTTAATTTCTGTTAAATTATTTACAACATCTGGAGACAAAGTCATTTCCTTGGGAAATGAGTTTGTCTCATTGTTTGTTCCTCCTTGTCCTTGAATTCCATCAAGGTTCTGGCCATGTTGAAGACATTGTCCATGGCATCTTTTTAGATTTTTGGGATCCTGTAACTTGGATAATATGGTTTTCTCCAGTTCTTTTTCTTGTTCTTCTTCCCTTCTTGGTGAAGTGGGTTGGCTTGGGGCTTGCTGGTAGAAGCTACTGGGGCTTCTTCCTTGGTTGCCTCCTTCTTTTTGACATGGTATTCCTTGATGGCTTTTATTTGAGGTTTGGATGATAGTGGATTCCATCCATTGGAGTATCTCACTATTTCCTCCTTTTTGAGGAATTTTTTGAGGATGTGCCAGGAGTTAATCACTCCTTGGTGTATTTATGTCAACATTTCCCAGTCCTTGTCCTTGTACACTATGTAGTACTGCTTGGACTGGCTCATGTAAATTTCTATTTGAGCCCTCTGAATGTTATTTGTACCCATTTTAGTCACTCATACTTAGTTCTAACTCTTTTTCAGATACTATGGGCATTTCTGCGACTTGCCTTTGGGATATGGCACTTCCTTGTGTGGATTCTGTTCCACTGGGGATTTTGCCCTTTCTTTTCCCTTTTGAGGGACCAATCCTACCTCTGAGTCCAGCTCCATCTTATTGGATGGAGTATTGGGAACCTCTTCTGGTAGTCAGAATTTAACAAATAAAAAATAAAATGATTTCAGGACAAGAATTTTTTTATATGTCAACTTTTAAAGGAGGTACTCACCTTCAGAGTCCTGAATAGTGGCTCCTGGAAAGTGTAATTTCTTAGCTTTCTTTTACTTAATGAAAATTTGTGTTGGGGAACTTTGGAAAGTTTCTTCCATCAATCTTTCAACAGTGGTTTGATTTTCCTCTGTTGGATTGTCTTCAAAAACTAAAAAGGGCTAATAAGTATAAGTCTTTTATGAAAAAAATGGTTATTTTTGGTAAGATATGGCAATTTTCCACGTTAAAATTGCTTTTATATCTCAGAATAAGTGAAATACATAAAGAAATGAATAAAAATTGAATAAAAATAACTTTTTCATTTGGTTTTTATATTTTTATTTTCAAAGGATAAAATAAAAAATTGATATGATTCTTTTATGAAGTTAATTTATAATATAAAATTATTTTTACTTTATAAGATATCTTTTTCAATGACTAGAGTCACTCAAAGAAAGTTCTTGCAAGTCTAAGGATGTGAAAAACCACATTTAAGACAGTACAATTGCTTTCCAAATGTCTCAATAGATTTTGAAATCAATAAATATAAAATTATCATATAATTTTATGATTATAATCATAATTTATTATTGGATAAGCCCAATTAGAATCTTTTAAATGTCTTTTTAAGTAAATATTGTGTCCAGGCCCCCAAATGTAAGCTTTGACTATGAGACAATAAGTAAAAAATTATTAATATTTTACTTATTGTACTCTGAATGTCCTTATAAATAAAATGCATAAGATAAAAATAATTGAAATAATATAGAATTATTATAATTATGGTGTAAAAATAATCATATTATTAAATAAATATAATAATATAATTTATATTATGAAAGAATAATATAATAAATAGATATATTAATATTTGATAATTAATATGTTTAAAAGCACATAATTATTGCTGCCAACAAATAATAAATGCATAAAAAATTGTTTTTTATTAATAAAAAACAATTAATAAATAGAATATTACTAATATTAAGCTTATATATTAATATAAATACTATTTATATTAATTGAAGAATTATCAATGAAATAATAGAAAGAAATTATTATAATAAGAGAAAATAACCTACTTTTGACACTTAGTATAATAATTTTGGAAAAATTAACGCCAAATAATGTAAATACAGCTTATTTAAATTGTATTTACAAATAAAAATAAACTAAATTACAAATTTTCTAGATTTTTTGTGGAAATAGAATTTTTAAGAGAAATATAACAAAACAACTGAACAACTGGAGTAATAATGTCAAGAATGATGATTATAACAGAGATTACCTTTATCCTTTGATAATATAAAATATTTATATATAAAGAAAAAAGATTTTACCTTTTGATTTAATTGTTTTATTTTTTTGATGCGTCTGAGGGGAAAATAGAGTAAAAAGAGCTCTATTTATAGTAAATACCTCCCTTCTAGAGTCCAGTAGGCTTTTAGTAGACAGTTACTGATGTTATCCACTGGAAATGATCATTATTTTGAGCCTGAGTGATGATTATGCCATGATCAAACCATCTTATCTCATTCTTACGCCATTATTTAGAGTTATCACTATAACTCCAAGTTTGATGACATCATGGGCTTGGAAGAAGCCCAAATCTTGTGAATTTTATTATTATTAATCATAATTTGATATTATTCACTAGTTGTATCACTTATATAACTGTTAAACTTAAAATATGATTACAGTGAGTGATCATAAATGATTAATCAAGCTTAAGCTTTGTTCATCGATAACTTTTAAGTTAAACACTATACAGCTATTCTGAGAGTGAATTATGATATCTGGTAATCTCCCTATTAAACTGCTGAGAGAATTTCATTACATCATCAAAACTCCATTTTTGATGATTTTTCTTATATCTTATCTTTTCTGCCAAAATGCAATATTTTAAACTTCAAACCTTGATTTAAAGGGGTTATACCTTGAGTATTATGAGAGGAATTACATAATCATTCACATATTAACTATTAGAATCTGAATATCTTCTTTTTTAAGTTTGGACCACTTTCACAACAAAGTGGTCAACAGCTCTAGTGATTTAGTTCAAGAAACCCTTATAGGCTGTAACATTGTTGATAACTTGTCAAATGAAGCTCATATATTTGCTCTTACGGTAATTAGGTGGTGAATCTCTTTTGGTTTAACTCTTTATCATTTATATTTCAAGAGATATTAGATAGAAACCATGAATATATGCATTGACCAAAAAAGTGCATATATTCAGCTTAATTCCTTAAGCACCGATTTCAAAGAATTGTCATCAAATTGTTTTATGTGTAGTTACTTATGGGGAATCCAATGGCTCAATTTATGTCACATGCTTACTTATTGCTTTCTGATTTAAATAAGATTTTATGTCTTTTTTAAGGTATTATTACTTATTCTTCAGTAATTATTGACTTTGCAGATATGCCATAAAAATGATATATGTGTATTTTACCATGAGGAATCCAATGGTGTAATTCATTTCACATTTTTACTCATTAGATTCTGATTTAATTCAGATTTTGTACCTATTTATGGTTTTTTCACTAGTTTTAAAATGATTATTATGAGTATAATTATTATAAAGTTTTTCTTGTGACCTTTTTTTGATATGTGGTCATATCTCAAAGGTTCACATGGCCAGTCTGCTTATCAGCTTGAAACCACCATCCCAAAGCATACAACAATGCATCCCTATCAACATGAGGTGAGTTTTTGAATCCATTGATGGTGAAAGTTAGGGTGGAAGCAAACTTGAATGCCCCCTGATTTTTGGAAATATTGGCTTCATAGTTGACTTGATCAAAGGACAGGACCCCAATGACTTGTAGCAAGTTTGAATCTTTTGAAATGATTTATCCCCAACATATCATAAGGATTGACATAGAATGCAACCCACTGAGCTAATATTTGCGCCTCAGTTCCGCCATTCATCTTTTGTGTCTTCAATTCTCCCAAGGCTTCCTTAGATTCCAAATTGTTTGTTCTTTGTGCTGCATTTGCGCCACCAAATTTCACACATAAATCGCTCCAGTAATGCCCCATTTGTTGCAATTGGGTTGGTGAATTTTCTTTCAAAAAATAAGAACTGTGATAATTCATCCCATTGATTGACCTTGAATTCACTCATTGTTGTGAATGGTCTGAATTTGACAAGGGCAATGAGTAATCTGGTTGAAGAGAAGATTGCCACATGGCCAAAGTGAATGTGTTTAATCTGATTGACATCCACAACCCTCCAAATTTCACTTGGGGTCATATTTTCTGATACTGGCTTTGATATTTGTGCTGTTGGTCGAGTGGAGGAAAAAACCTTATTCCTTCAGGAGATTTTGGGCTCATTTGTCTTTTTTGATGTCCCACTATTCCCAAGTGGGTGAGGGATTACTTTGTGTTGAAGCAGAAAAGATATCAGATACTGCTTCCTCCCATTTGAAGCTAAGGCCTTTTGAATCCAGAATGGTGCCCAATGCCCAATGAGCTTTTTTTGGCACACATCTTTGACTTCCCTGTTGGAGCCCACATGGCATTGGCTTGATCTAACCCAACTAAAGTCAATGTTCTTCCATGGGGCTCAATGAGAGTGCCACATAAATTCCAAAGCATATATATATATATCTATATATATATGGTGAGAATAAGTGAGCCACTCACACTTTCCTTCCTCACCCCAGAGCTTTCCCACAAGCTCCTTTTTTTGTGAATGGAATGCTTGCACAGGAAAATGAAATGAAACCAAAGGATTAGTGACTGTTGTGTGAATTATTAATTTCCATAAATTTTATTTCGGTCAATGAATTTTTTTTATTTTCCGCTAAAAAAGAAATATTAAATCTGACTTTTGCAAATCGGTGATCTCAAGTACCTGAGCATAAAATAATGCAGTGGATACTAGATTATTCAATTTGATATATTGATTTTCCCCTTAAATGAGTTTCAAATCCAACCATGTGGAATATTGCAAGCATGCACAAATGCAATACGCAGTGTGCTGCATATCCCTAATCATCCTAGTCCTCTTGAAAGAACCAGTGCCATTTGGCCTATTATGAGCTGGCAGGAAGTGACAAAACCCACTTCCCGCAATGTCCCTGTGTGTGCTAATTTTGGGAACAACTGTCTGACTCAGTTTGTGTCTTGTTGGAGTATTCTCAATGGTTTACAGAGGCATGCCTCCATACAAAGGTAGTTATTATTGGCATTCATACTGAGGCATCTGGGAAGTAGTAGAATAGGTGGTCACAATTGTTAAGTTCATAAATCACTTTCTAAAATTAAATTATAATCTATCTGATACAAAGCTAATCTAAAATGGGTCAATCCTGGTCGTAAGCTTAGCAGACCTGGGTACATTCAATATGAACTCATCACTTGAACCAAGACCACGCTTCTCCACCCAGGCATCACCAAAGTCTAATACCAAGCATTGTGCAAATTTAAATCTAAGAGGTACAGTGGGGTTAAAAGAGTCTGATGAGAAGAAACTCTTATTCAGTAAACTACATATACTTATTAGTAAGTAGCCACATGGGCTCCACTAGATTTTTACCCTCTAAAAGTCTTTTGGAAATGTCAATGAGCTATAAAGCGCCTTTCACGGAGCTTATTCTCCAGTCATCTGAGCATACCATCAAACCACAAACCCCCACCACACAGAATGCCACTAATATACCATAGCAAATTTGATTTATTCCAAGATTCTTGTGACAGGCCAAAAGATTTTTGATGGCCTCATTTTTTTTTATAGCTTGTTAGTTTTCCTTTCATGCCATAGACTTTGACCTTTGTATGTGCACATACCATGTTGTATGCAATCATCAAGTGGATAATTTTATCCATTAGATCCTCCAGTTTCTTGTGCAGCTTTGTTAATATCTCATTTTCAGCCCCGCCACCTTCAATGCTAAGCTGTTTTGCACATTGCTTTGATTTACTCAAGCAGAAGGCAAGGTATTCAACTGCTCCCTGTTTGAGCTCAAGAGGATTGGTGGCATTTGTTGTTGGTGCCACATATGGTTTGGGTGAAATCACATTGTATGAGACTAAGCTAATGGATTAAAGCATAACATTTGCCCAAAAATGTTTAATTGGATTTGAGGGGTAAAAAAGGCTCTGAACTATTTTGAAGAAGGAGTGTTCAGATTTTGGGGGATTATCTGGAGGTTTTGCTGATTCCTTCATCAATTTGAGATTCCAAATGCTATTATTAAAAAATTCTTCGATTTCTGTTTCCTTGAAATAATCTAATCCTGTATGTTGCAATGTATATCACTTGAGTCATCAGCTAACTCATAATGTATCATTCACAAAGATAAGAATTATCTGCAATCTCAAGCTCCTCAAGCCACACCAACATTTTAAGCTCTCAGTTACTTATTACCTTAATACCAATAGGCAGTAGTTTATCAGCATCATTTGTTGGTAAATTGGCCCATCAATTTTTGTAAATACTATTGATATTATCAAGCCCCCTTTTCCATGATTTTTGAGTAAGATTGGAATGATAATTCAAAATTTCTCCAAGCTCTTTAATGCAGGATAAAAATATTTCTTGAAAATTAGCAGAGGATGAGACTTTGGGCTCAGGGTCAGGCATTATATTAGTCATATCTTGACCCATTGTATTATGTTTAATTGTCTCCCTTTCTTGAAAAGCTTGAATATTTTGAGGAGAGGTGGGAGGGGTTTTATCATGGATTGTTTCATTGAGTATGGGGGGGCTTTCTGTATGCGGAGGTTCATTATCAATATGGTCCACTTCAAAATTGATCATGTCATCACCTTGATCCCGGGAATCTTTTGTGGCTTCAAAGGTACAGTTTTTTGTTTTGGTATTTTTGGTGGAATTTACATTTGGTCCTTTTTTTAAACCTTTTCCTGGAACTCCAATTACCACTCGAGATCCTTCAGGTAGAGATTCTCCCACCTCAACACCTACACATATATTTTAAGTAGCCATTTTTAACATTTTTGTATTGAATTAGTAATGGACTTATGGTTCAAACCCATCTTGGGGAGGCTCATTGCTTCAGCAATCTTTTTACATACATAATCAGGTATTTTACTATCATTTTTAATTTTTTCCAGCCTTAGGATTGTTTGAGCAATTTTTGAGAAAAAAATTTCCTTTGATATAATTTCAACATCCACACTGAAAATTACATCATCTTTCCCAGCATCTTCTGTTGGTGCACAAGGTTCAACAGTCTTTTCCTTGTCATAGCTTTTAAAATTTGGTTTCTGAGAGCTTGGAGGATGAGATGAAATAAAGGCTATGACAAAACTATCAGGTTTGGAGAGATTAGAAATATTCAAGATGAATCTATGCTCACATTCTGGAAGAACTGGTGGATCTGGATTAATTTCATGTGCCAGGCTCTCTAATTCAATTCCTAATTCATGACTACTGACAATATCAGAGATTTCACTTCCACTATCTGGGGCTGAAGTTTGTATTTCATTGAATTCAGTTGAATTTCTTGGGGTTTGGGGCATAGCAGAGGTAGTTTATTGATTCAAGAGATTGTGACAGGTTGATGAATAACTGGATTGAAATTCTTTAAATAAAAAGATCAAAATTTATTAAAAAGGTGGGAGTTCTGAAAGTGGTGGAAGTAAAATAAGTTTAAGATAATTGAATTCTTTTTAGGTAATAGAAATATTGGAGAACTCTGGAAAGTTTGAAAGAAGTTAAATATCAATTTAAATCAGTTCAATATTTAGTGAATTTTCTTGAAAAAAGACATTTTATAACCACAAGCTGACCAAAATAAACCTGCCCATTGACAGCCTTAGAGCCTTCCATCAATATCTATTGAAATTGTATTGCATTTGCAAAATATGATCATTTGGTAAATTCAAGGAGGTGATGTGTTGCAAATTATTTCATATCATTAAAATGAAATCACTTCCCTGTGAGGAATTGAATAAATTTGACTAGTGAGAAACCTACTAAAGTCAACTTTTGAACTATTCAATGCTCATGAGGTAAGGACTAAGCAAAGTTTTCCATTTGAATGATATGAAATAAGATGGTTTTTTTGGGAAAACAGGAGACACAATTCTTGTCTTAAATAGTCCACTTATTAGGTTTCAATTTGTGAGCCTCATGATTTAAACCCTAACCACAAAATTGTGAATATCCCCACCAATTTCCCCTCAGAACCTGTTGGCAGAGAAGGCCACTCCGCATAATTCTGTGATTGTGTTCATAATGTATTCCAATAAGCCACCATACCCTATGAATCTAATACATGAGCATAAGGATGGTAAGGGGTGGAGAGGAGGAGGCATAAGGGGGGTTGAAGGTGGGTGTGTGAAAGCATAAGGAGTGGTAAGGGTTCAGATGAGGGGCAGTGTTGGGGTCACATCTGGAGGGCCTTGTGGGTGCATAAGCATGCTAAGGGTCGGAGAGGATTAGGTGGGGATGGGGAAGCCAATTCATGTGTGAGAGTAGGCATGGTAAATGGGTGAGATGATCAGGTGGTGGGGCGGAAGTCTTCTCATGCACAAATATGAGCATGCCAAACTGCTTCCTTGAACCATGAGTTGTAATTACCCAAACCTTGCAAATAGTGTTGAAATGGGTTTGGGATTTGAGTGATATACTCATGTGAGACATGTGACGATTGACATTGTCTTGATGCAGACATGACGTGACCTACTAAATCCAGTGACTAGAATGTGACACTAATTCCACTGAAGCAAGATTTTATACTGGCCTCAGTGCGGCTTGAAGTCAATCTCTGGCAATTGACACAAAATTTGCCCTGGTGTGTGGTATTGAAGTATTTTCCATATTACCACTTCTAAGAGTTAATTTGAGTTTATTGACTCTATGCAGTTACCCTAGGTGACGTTTTGTGTGGAATTCAAATCTGGCCTTAAATTCATGTATTTACTTAGTCACAAAAATGTTATTCATCTTTTCTGAAATAAAAAATGATGAATTTTGAATATATGCATGACTTATGGGTTATGCATAGTTCAAATTTTATTTTTAAAGATATTTGTGTCCTATTGGGGTACATAAAATATACCTCAAGGCTCACATTCCCTCCCACAAAAAATAAAACTGGACTAAAATTTTATTAATGATTAAAAAAGAAAAAGGCCCCAAAGGGGGCTTAATGTACACTGTCCAACCTCTTTACATTACTCAGATCAAGTAATTTAAAGCACATTTATAGACATATTCAGCCTTGTGGCCTTCTTTAATGTCTAAATCTTCTTGAGATTTTATCTGAGTCAGGTATTCCTGATTCATCCAGCCATTCCTCCTCATGTACTAGATTTCTATATCTCACATGATATTATCCGTGATTTTTACCCCTAAGTCTCCTTTCTTTAATTATTTTCTTTATCTTTTTGTATTCACTCTGTTCCACTGGTGGTACAGTCAAAGGAGTTGGGTCCCTTGAAGGAAAAAATTCTTTTTCAGCTGGTTGAGGAGTCTTTAGTAAGCCGACTGGAAAGGTGGGGTGTTTATATTCTAATTCACCACTCAATTCCACTTGAACTGCATTGGTTCCATGTAAGGCAACAATAAAAAAAGGTCCTACATAAGAAACTTTAAGTTTCTTTGGGCCTTTGATATTATTAAAATTCAAGGTTGAAACTAGAACTAGGTCTCCTACTTTGAAGTCTGGTACCTTGTGACTCTTGTCCCACTTCTGTTTTTCATGGTCAAAAGCATAATCCATACTCTTTTTTGCATGATTTTTCACTTTATCAAGAATGATCTTGAATCTGGAAGCTGTGGGGTGGATGTCAATCAAATATTTCCTCAATGTGTCTGTTGGGAGTCTTGGATTCCATCCTTTTTCTAACATATCAGGAGTCTGACCTGTAGAATAATGGACTGATGTCTTATATGCCAGTTCCAATGCAGGTATCAGACTGCACCAGTCATGGGTAAAGCCATCTGAGTCTTTGAGCTCTAACCCATAAGCACAGAATCTCCTGATCATGTCTTCTAAAGTTGGAATGATTCTCTCTGCTAGTCCATCTGTTTGAGGGTGATATGCTGTTGAGAATGATAACTTAGTCGCAAAAAATCTGTGAAGATTGGTCCAAAGTGCAGATGTGAACTTGGGATCTCTGTAGCTTATTATATTCTTAAGTAATCCTGTATGAGAAATAACCCTACTCCATAGGAGAAGAGCTATATCCATAGAAGTGTCATCTTTATGACATGGTAAGAATATGGGAGCCTTGCTATATCTGTCTACAATGACTAAACAGGAATTATAACCTTTGTCACCACTTGGAGGAAGTGCTGTGACCCAATCCATATGAGCAACTTCCCAAGGGGATTTTGGTTCTTGAATATGAATCATCAGTCCAAATTTCTTGCCTGTAATCCTGTTTGCTTTTTGGCATCTGTCACAGGTATGGCAATATTCAATGGTTTCTTTTCTCCAAGATTGCCACCATGCACAGTTTTTCACTTTTTCAAGTGTTCTTTCTTCTGACAGGTGTCCAGGGTGGATGCTATCATGGAACTAATGAAGAATGGTATTGATAAGAAATCTGCTACACAATGTCATTACACAAGAATGTTTAGTTCTGTGGTAAATTATTCCATCAAACAAGTGAAATATTCTGTCAGAATAGGAATTTTTCCAAACCTCATCCAGTGAATTGACTAAAGATGTATCTTTGCAGTCTTTATCTAACAAGGCAGTCAAGATATGAAAATTCTTGTCCTGCTTATAAGATTCTCTGACTTCCTCAAAGAATTCAGTCCCAATATCAGCTATGTTATTTCCTTCAATCGGAATCTGTGGTTCTGCTTCCATAGGTACATAGGCTGGGTATCAGGAGTATTGGCTAATTCCCACCTTCTAAGTCCATCATAGTTCTTTTCAATGTTTCCTGCATTATTAACTATAGTCATTTTACCTCTATATTCTTGAATGGCTATTTGCCATCTCAAAAATTGTCTGTTGGGAGTTTTCCTGTTAAGAAGTGATTTCACGGAATTACAGTCAGTTATCACTTCAAAAACCACTGCCATCAAGATAATAGTGTAATTTCTCAAGTGCCCATACCAAAAATAAGCACTCCATCTGGCTTGCACCATATCTAGCTTCTGTTGTTTTGATTTGGCTTGAGATGTAACAAACTGGTCCCTCTGTAGGTTTGTCATCAATAATCTGGACTTGATGTAGGGATGCCTCTAATCCATCCCCACATGTATCAATGTACAGCGTAAAAGGTATATTCCAGTCAGGCATGAGTAGTAAAGGTGCTTCTTTGAGATATTTCCTTATCTTCTCATAAGCTTTGATCCTTTCCTGTGTCATCTCAAATACTGTCTGTTGATCACAGATTCTATAGAGTTATTTGGATAGAATTGCAAAGTCTTTTAGGTGTTGCCTGTAATAACTGGAAAATTCAATAAAAGACATAATATCTTTCTTATTCTGGGGTATTGGCTTGAGTAACACTTCTGCCACTTTATTTTTGTCAATACCCAAGCTTAAACTAGAAACAATATGTCCTAAAGCTTTAAGTTCTTCAAATCCAAAGTTACATTTCTTGAGTGAAATCTTCATATTAACCCCTGTAGCTTTGTCAAGTACTCTTGCAGGTCTTTCAAGTTTTGAAGACCATGAGTCAGAACATATGACAATATCATCAATATAAATTATAAGCCATCCTTCAGAAGATTCTGTGGTGAATATGGTATTAATCAAACTTTTATCATGAGATTGAGAACTTTCAATACCAAAGGGCATTCTAACATACTCATAAATACCACAGTGAGTGATAATCATAAGTAATTATCTGGCTTTGGGCATCAAAAAATTCTTATGAAAGCATTTCAATGCATCCATGGATGTTGTATACTTTTCTTTATATAATTGGTTTAAAGCTTCCTGTATTCTAGGAATCTGATACATATCTGGAATTATGTAGGTATTCAATGCTCTAAAATCTCCAACCATCCTTTATTTATCATTATTCCAAGCAATAATAACAGGAGTTTTCACTTCAACTTCTTCATTATGGCCTACTTTTTTTAGTACACCAAGTTGGATCAACTCTTGTGTATGCTTTTCCAAGGCTTCTCCAGCTCTGGGACTGGCTGGATAAGCTGGTCTTCTAAGTACTGGAGGATATGGTCCATCAATATTAAGAGTAATATCAAATTCATTCCCCTTGATAGTGCCTAATGGTTCATTATCATAAGCAAATGCACTCTTATATTTGTACAACACATCAATAAGCTCATGCCTCATTCTTGGTGATAATGATGGATTAATCTGCACTTCAACAAGTTGATTAGTCACAAATTCCTCTCTGTAAGTATCTTTTTTTGAGGATACTATTGATATTTGTTTGGGCATATTGGAAAAAGCAAATTTTGTCTTTTATTTTCTCCAATTGTAAAATATCTGTCTTTATATTTATTGATGTCAATACCATAAATATGCAAGTAATAATTTCCAAGAATGATATGTTGAGATGTCCAATTGTGCATTACTACTATCTCTTTCCTCATTGTCACACTTTCTGCAGGGTGTGGAAGTACAAGATTAATGTCCAATATTCCCAAGTGGTACATATCATTACTGGAACTATTAAGCTTAAATCTTCTATTGGTGATAGATGTTTTTTCCCTTCAGGGAGTATGGCTTGAAGGTAGTTGTCAGCCTGTGACTCAAAACCAGAGCACAAGCATGACAGCCAAAATACCATAAACCAATGGTATAGCCAAGATACCACCAAAACATGGATCTGAGCCAAATCAGCCCAAAAGGTATCAAAAGAAAGAGGAAACTCACCTCTTCCTGAAAATATAAGTCCCATCACCATAGGACAAGAAATAACAAAGTTATTCCTGCTCAAAGTTGTTGCTGAGCATAAACCTTAATTTTCACCTCTCATCTAAAATCTAGAAGGAGAGGCTTAACCCCATCAAATGGGTATTCAAAATGAAGCTCTAAGCCAGGGCTACTCAATGGTACCAGCCAAACTGAGCTAGCACCAATATTACTGGAGTTATGGTAAATTTCAGGCCAAATAAGGGTGAACAAAACATTCACCTCTCATCTAGCTTCTACAGTTTTAGTGTGGGATACCTGAAGTGGGGTCTTTTTGGAAAGAGAACAATCAGGGCTATCTGATGGTGTCATCCACTTCCTCATATCTCAACTACAACAGAAGTTATGGGGCAAACAAGCTCAATACAGCTTTTTGCCTAAAACACGCAAATGTACAAAAGTCTTGTACATGGGATAACTTTGCCATATTTAATGATACCCATATCAAATGAGGTACCATTGTGTAGAGCACATACAGGGCTACATACCGAACCAATTTTGAGGTTGATATCTCAAGAATTGACAAAGGTATGGCTGTTTTAAGGTCAAAATCCCACCTGTTGTCATATACAGCCTTACCATGGGATAATATCCCATAATCATGAATATGAGGTGTCAAATAGACAAAGAAGCATGTTTTTACTTCAATACCTCATACGTAAGTCAATACTGGGGTCCCATACAGCTTCTGTACAGCATTCTACGTGTCATACACGTCAGAATCAGGTTGTGAGGTCCCCAACTGAAAATTTTCACCCTGTATTGGTGAAAACCGCCCAGATGTGGTTTCAAAACCACATTTGAGCCCAATACAGGCTATACAGGCTGTTTGCAAACCACAAGCCAGTACCAGAAAGTGAAAAATCTTCACTTCCTCTATGTGGAAAGGTCTAGCACCCTTTCCACCCCATTTCAGGATAAAAAGGAGGCTTTTCACAGCCAGAATTGTCTCCCCATCCTGCTCTTGAATACCCTACGTAGTAAACTGTCAAAAACAGTTTTACTCTTGGGTAATAAACAGGTATAATTATATATTTAATTATTGTAACTCTTATTATAGTAACCCAACTGGTAAGATTGCACCCTGGGTTCTCAGTAGCGCTCACCACCACTATAATCCTATAGTAGAACCCCTTAATTATCTTATAAATCATCTTTAAAATCCAATACCCTTATTTTAAATCAATTTTCTACGTGTCACAGTCATAATTCTAGCTGTAAATACTCTTATTACCACTTCAATATAGACTCAGCCTGACAGTAGTCTTTGCCTACACAATTTCAAAACTCTCCTGTGTCTAAATTTCCTTTGGCTTCAACATCATTCATCAAGATTGATGTAATACAAGATGCTCCTGAAGTGTATCCTTTGCCTCTAGCTGGTTTAGTTCTACACCTTCTGGCATCCTGGATATTTATCAGGTTATAGCAATCCAAACTTTATTGTGAAAAGTTAGTATGGACTTCAGTGACTTCAAAGAAAGCTGTAATGTTCTCAATGTAATAGTCTTCTACTGGTGTTTCTTCAAAGATTGCAGAAGCTTGTTCAGATTCTTCTTTCTCTTCAGCACACTGAGCTTCTTCAATGACTTGAACTTCATTGATGTGAGTCTTCTTGGTGCAATTGTTGGCTGAATGTTAGGTTCTTCCACATTTATGACACTTCAAGACAGGTATTTCAGGTTTTTTGGCTTCTCTGGAAATCTTTGGGGCCATTTTGGACTCCATAGGGCTTCTAGTCCAGGTTTTACCAATTCTTGTCCGAGTACTGATATTTTCCATGGAATTAATGTAGTCTTCTGTTGAACGGGGCTATACACATCTGCATTTGATAGCATGTTCTAGTTCTCCTCCACATTTTTTAATATTTTCATATTAATCATTGAGTTGGACATATCTGGGTGTAAAAAAGATAATCTGTGTTTCTGTTTGAGGAACCAAGTAAGTATTTTATCCTTTTATGGGTTAAAAATGGCACTTTCAAATGCATTTCCCATTTTAAATCTCCAAGAATTATTGGCCCATTTTTTAAGGTGTGGATATGAAACTTTGACTAAAATACAAGTACGTTTCCTGTCCTCAAAATGTGTATAAGGTAAAATTGGATTAAAAATAGTATGAAATATTATCCTTAAGAGAAAACACGCCAAATCTATTGTATTTAACTCTATAAGTATAGATAAATAATATTATAAAGATTTATTGTTTTACCAACAATAAAACTTTATCCAAAAATACTCTACAAGAGATATTTAATGCTACAAAAGAAATTTCTTCAAGAGAAATTTCAATTGGAATTAATTGAGAAAAGAACTTTAAGAAATTATTTAAAGAGAAAAATCTTTAAAAAGATATTTAAAGAAAAAAAATGCCCAAAAGTGACCGGAGTTAATTTGGAAACAAAGTGACAAAGTTAATAGTGATGAAAGATGCTTTATTTCACTTTTGGGGTGGTTCAAGGGGTAAAAATCATTATAAGAGTTACAAAAAATGACTATAATGATTTTTTCAAGTTTCTAAAAGGTTTAAGATGATCTGAAATGGGTGGTTGGAATCTTTCATTGACTGGTTTTAACAGTGTTTAAACTAATTATAAAAGGAAAAGATTCTAACATGAAGAGAAAAGTGGGGCAAAAAAGACATTCTTTTATAGCCATCAATTTTCTTACTCCAAAAGTAAAATTTACTCTTGTCAGTTGTGGAAAACACTCTTACAACAGAAAAGCCAATTATGACATCATTGAACCCTGGTTTAGACCAAAAAAGGGCTGGTTTTAGCCATTTTAGACCCTTAAATCAGCCATTACTATAGTAATACCTGGTCTAGAGCCTTCAAAGCACGTCATAATGTGTTTAAGGGTCATAGAAACCAGTTAAAGATGCTTTAACTTAAGGGTAGCTTTACCCTCTTAGCAACAGTTGAAACTGCCCTGGTTGGTATCAAAACCTCATCATCAATTGAGTCACAGACCCTGTGACTCAATTCCAAGCCAAAAGTGATGAACCTTTGCATGCATTGTGACATCCCATTCCTTTCAGCAAGGAATTTGGGGGTCTGGCTCCCCCTTGGAGCTAGAGCTCCTTTTCCCCCCCTCCCCAGAATTAATATTTCCAATTTATTTTTTCTTTAATTCCTCATCATGTAATACATTTGTAATTTACACGTACAGTTTAATTGAGTTTTGAAAGTACACAACTGTAATGATTGATACCTCATATGTAAATTACAGTTCACTTATGTAATACATGCACAAATTTTGGCATTTAAATTGAAAATACTTCAATTCCTCATAACCTCTGAACTACACACAACACCTCAATTTTAACACAAAAATTTATGGTTATCACCACCTGTGGTGTGAACTAAATTAAGTTTTTGAGTATTTTCAACTTTTGTACAGAAAAAAACTAAAAACTTAATTTAAGCTTATTTAGAGTTAAGTGACAAATATTTTACCCAGAGGTGACCCCACCTTATTTTTTATGAGGAATCCAATGGTGAAGTAATTTTCTTAAGCTTATTTATTGGATAAAATTTTATAATATATTTTATGTAACTTTTTACCTAAAATATTTTAATTGCATTGATTTTCTTAAAAACCGATTTTTACTTAATTTTTTCAAGTAAAAATGCATTTTCACAATTTCAAAACTTAATGTGATTTTTTTTATTTTAAGTTATAATTAGATTTTTATCTTTAAATATAAATCTGTATTTATATTTTAATTTTTATTTTGATAATATAAATAAATTTATTTATCTTTTTATTTTGATAATATTAATAAATTTATTTATATTTTTATTTTGATAATATAAATAAATTTATTTATATTTATATTTAAATCTTATTTTGTTATTTGTGGTCTTTTGGGTATATGAAAATACCTCTAGGGCTCACACATTTGGTGATGATTTCAGATTTGAAACCAAATCCAGTCATGTTTACCATGTTCCTGTCCCATTTTGTAATACCATTTCTTTGCAATTCTGGTAAACAAAGAGTGTAATTTGCCCACTATTATTTCACTAGGTACATGAAGAGCCTCCTGTAGCATATCAATTTTTTTGATTAAGTCAATAGTTATATTCTCCTTCACTGGAGAATGTTGGCCATTCTTCCAATTTTGTAATTTCCTTTGCACAGATTGCATTTTCTCCTAGAAAAGGGATTAAACTTTATTTTACAGAAAGTTTCTCTTCAGTTAAAGGTGTTGAATTTCTGGGCATATGTGAATTTGTTTCATAATTCTTATGAATTTGTTCCACATATGCAATTATTTCATCCTTTAATTGCTTCATTTCACTGTCACTTCTTTCCAAATTTGTGGCAAAAAGATTGATATTATTAACTATTTCTTCAACATGAGTCTTCAGAATTGGAAGTTTATCATCAATATTATTAATGGACAGATCTTACAATTCATCATTTTGTACTTGACATTTACTTTCAGTTCTGTCACATTTGTTTTAAATTGACTCAAGTTTTGCATTTGTAGCTTTATGCCATTCAGCAAAAGTTCTGTCATTGCTTTTTAAGTCATTAATATCTGAGGTTAATTTATCAAATTTTGCATTAAATTTATCAAGTTGTACATCAATACTATATTTAATAAATTTCATCTTATCTATTATTTGCATGGAATGTTCCTTTCCATCCTTTCCTACTCTTTGGATGTGAATCCCATAAGAGTCGTGGCCATATTTAAAACACTGTTCATGGCTGAAGGCTCCAATTTGGGGATCCTGTACCCTTGTGGGTAAGGTATGTGCCAATTGGCTTTGCCTTTTACCTTGCCTTTATTGCTCTTGCGACCTCTCTGTTTCTTCTGAGGTCCTTTGGGCTTGTCTTTGGCACTTCTGGAGCTGGTTTGGAGCTGGTTGAGGCCACTGGGCCTTCTTTATCCAAAGCTTGGGTCGTTTCCAACTCCTTCTTCTGGTCTATAGATAAAAGACTTTGCTTCTTCACTCAATTCTTTATCCTTTTTACCTTTTCTTTGAAAGAAAATGGGCTCCATCTTACTAGGAGCTCTATGGTCTTCTCCTGACCCAGAAAGCTATTTCTGTGTAATTAGGAGTTCATAGCCCCCTTCTAAAGGCTTGGGCATAGTTCCCACTCCTCTTACTTGGCTTCTCTGTACAAGTTTTTGTACTGGCACTGATATATTCCTATGGTTTCCACTTGGAAATGGTTCAGACTTTGAAATATTACCTTGAATCAGTTCAGGCTCAGATTTCACATCAAAGTTTGTGGGTACAGGCATTTGGGAATGGGGTGCAACTCTGGAATCCTCCAGAAATGTCTTTCTTGTGGATGGCTTTCCAGATCTGCATTTGGTCTTTCCTCTTCCTAGTCCACATCCATCTGGTTGGACTGAATAGTCTCTTCCATTCCTGGTATGCACCATCTTCACATCAATTTAAGAGAAAATGAAAGATCAATACAGAAACCATACACCGTTTGGCAGTTGTTTGGCTATTTCTGCTGTGAATAAAGTGCCTCTTTTGGAAATTTGAACTTCAACACTCTCTTAAAATTTTTCTTCTGAAGATTCTAGACTTGTAATATATCTCTTACTAATCTTATTATCAGCTGCAATTTACTTTATTAAAGACATTAGAAAAAAAAATCATTTTTTATACTTTTAAAATATTTTTAAGTTTTTTTTATAAGTTTTTCTTTTTTAAGATTAAAAACAATTATAATTTAAGACTTTGATTCAAAATCAATTCAGAGTAACTTAAAGAATAATTTTGTAAGTTTTTGGATATGAAATAGCCACATGTAAAAACAGTATAAATTTAAACCAAATTCATCAATGAAAAAAATTCTAAAGAAAATTTCAAAAATAAAAATAATTTTAACTTTAAATTGAAAGAAAAGAATCATTAAATTAATATATTTAAAAGCTTAAAAATATTTTAATTAAGGGTACAAGGTTCAAAAAACATGGCCAGGCCCCCAAATGTAAGATTTGTCTATGAAACTGTGGATAGTATTACTATTAATCAACAGTACTATGACTTTTCTTATGAAATATAATAATAAAAACTATTATAACTCCAATTCAATAATTAATTAATTCATTATTGCTTTTACTTGTTATACACTACTGGTGATTATGACAGTAAGCAGTAATTGTCTACAAGAATCAATTACACAAAGGATTTAATAAGAAAAATCCTTTATTAAAATAATCAATTTTTTTAATATATAATTATCTTTTGCAAGAATAATTATAAGTATAATTCTTGAGGAAACCAATACTAGAGAAAAAGATTAATAATCAATTAAAACCACTCACTAATACTCCAATGAACCTTGGAAAGAATTTGGTAGAGAGATTTGACAGATAAATTGTCAATTTAAAGGATCAAAATTGATTTATAACAGTTTTATAGAAATATATAGCTTATTTCTATGATCTTAAGTCTTTCTGATTGATTCTGAAAGACTTAAAGCACTTAAGAAAATATTTAACTAATACTTACTTGTTGGTAACAAAGATGTAATTGGATAATAAGATGATTTGGAAAAAACGTCAAGTGGAGTCCTCTTTTAAGTCAAAATCAGCTCACATAGGCATTCCATGGAGAAAACTGAAGAACCAGTGAGTGAGAAAACAGTAATTTTTTTAGATTATTAATTGCATCATCTGTTGTCACATAAGATTATCATAATTACTTAATTAAGGTTTTTACATGACTACAAACCCATTCGTGGTTAAGAATAAAAGGAGTAACAACTGTAAATATTTCTTTACTTTTAAATAAAAATTAATTTTTTAAAGTTATTAATGTTATTGGAAATTTCATCACAGGTTGTATTTTCTGTGAATTTTTGAAGATTCAGTGTTTCATGTGGCATCATCAAAAAGGGACTGTAAGGAAAACTTTTGATTTGACTAATGAAACCATCATTACTTTTGTTTTTGCTATTATTGATACCATTCTCCATTGGTACTTAAAGATTCAGAAAGATTGATTCAGAATTGTCTTTTTAATGAATTTTTTAATTTTTTACCTCATTTCTATGTATAATTGCAAATAGCACAATATAGCTTATGAGGTAAATCAATTGATAATGGTCCAAAAATGGTTTTACTTACTCTTTTAAGGTTTATCCATGGAAAATAATTAAGAATTTACATGGTTACAGGAGTCTAAGTTGCTCTTTACCTCCTTGTCATGTCAAAATAGGGGCTTATTTGCAATTTTCTTATGATTTAATGAGATTTTAACTTGTTAACAAGATTCCCAAAAGGTTTTAGTATACCAATTGGTCCATGATCATCTATGAATCCAAGCTTTAGAGCTATCCATGCCTCAGAGGCCTCAGAATTTGGGTACCCTGGCTCTCTTTAATGCCTTTTGTCCCCCTTAGCAATTTTCATGTCAAAAATAGTAATTTAGGCTTCAAGACTGAGATCCACTATGGGTGTACCAAAACTTTATTTAATAATACCATAATTTTAAGTGCCAAAAACATGCATAACACTATTCTTAGTGTGTATTTAACATGGGATTTCTCACATTCCCATTATTTTGGCATGAAATTGAGAAAAACAAAAATTTTCACAATTCTTTCATGTGGTGTTGAATTATTTTCCATATTACCACCTCATAGAGTTGTATTAAGCTTATTCACTCTATGGAGCTTACCTAGATGAATCTTTGTGTAGAACCCAAATCTGGCCTTAAATCCATGGATTTACTTACTCACAAAAAAGCTATTCATCTTTCCTGAAATCCAAAATGATGAATTTTGAATATATTCATGACTTATGGGTTATGCATAGTTCAGAATTTTTTTTAAAAAGAGATCTTTAGCCTATTTGAGTTTTTAAAATATACCTAAAGGCTCATAATAACTTTGTTTATCAAAAAAAAAGTTTTACTTATTTTTTGTGATTTTTTTATTTTAAATCCAATTGATAAGTCTGTTCAACCCTAAATCAACTGTGTATCAAGTTATTTGTGGCCTTATGAGTATGTCATACATACCTCACAGGCTTACAATTTTGAAGCTTAATTAAGATTGAAATTATCATTTGGTTTTCATGTGTATACAGGTTATCCAGGTTATCCCCCTTTTCAGTCTTATTGATTGATTAAATTCTCACTCAGTCAGTTCTCTTTTATCAAAAATGTGAAAGTTTTGGAATCGAAAACAGTTATATCCCCCAAATATTAATAAAAGAATATATGTAGAAAATGGCTATTTTAATCCTATATTTTTCAAACTTAGAATAATTCTGAAATCTATGAGCTTCTTATTTTTAATTTTTAAGATTGACCCTTTCACTTTGGAAAAAAAAAGAAAATTCATAAGTGGGAACTTTTTAAATGAAGTTTTGAAAAAACTTTGCCATTTGTTCAAATTATTCAATTAGGAGATTTTTGAAAAAAAAAAAAAGTTATAAGAAAATTTTGGAATCTTAACCTCCCAAAAATTAATAATATTTCAAAGAAAAAAAATTAAAAAAATTCCTCAAAACTTGGCCTTAGGGAATTTATATTTAAAATAGAGTCACTTATCTGTTTTGACCATAAATTGGTAAAAAAATGTAAGGAATTATGTGTTTTTATTAAAATATTATGTGCTTTTACCTGAACCCTTAATTCCATTTAATAATATATATATATATTTATACTTTTTTTAACCTAATAAGCAGGCTTAAACTCAATTCTCAGGATCTTATTTTGGATTCACTTCAATTGATTGAATTTAAATTCAGAATAAAATCTATATTGGTCAAATAAAACAAATTTTGAAGTACCTCATTTTACATTACTTGAGCTTATTTGAATCCAGGTTCATATCAGAATTCCTCTTAAAAAAAATTTATTCACTTTGTAGAATTTCATTTCCCTTGATATCCATTTGTTTAGATTAATTCACTCACAATTTAATTTTTTTTTATTTCTTAGTTTAGTTTTCTGTTACATAATATTATCTTTTAATCTGTATTGAATTATCTTCAAAAATCTATATCTTTATAATTTTTTCCTTTTTTTGATCTTCATATCCAAAAAAAAAAAAAATATTTAATGATTAATCTTATTAGGAGCTAAAATTGGACTTATTGTTGGAGGAAAGTTGTATCCTAAAATTCTAAATTTCATCATCATATGGTTTTTTCTCTCTTATATCTCCCATTTATTCAAGATTTTTCAAATAATTTTTTTTTTCTGTTTGATTACTTGAGCATAGTTATAAAAAACTACAAAAATTTAATTCTATTTGAAGTTTGAAATGAAATTTCTATATAATACCAATATATGGTGAAGTTGGTATTGGTTAATTGCATCATAAAACAGAAATTTACTTCACCCTTGCTATAATGCTTGAGAAGATAATAAAGTAATCTGTGTTATATTTTTTGTTTTATTTTGAGAAATCAGAAAGAATCAGGCTGATTTTGAATATTCCTTGATTTACAACAAAGATTCACAGTAAATTTTGAGTTTTCAATAGTCAATTTGTTTTATTTTTTTATTTATTTTACAATTAAAATAATCCATTTTTGATTTAAATTTACTTAAATTTTAACTTAAAGTTAATTTTTTGAGTGATTTTTCTTGATTTTTAAACCCCTTGATATTCTTATTATTATTATTAGAAAATCACTCAAAAAAAACAAAAAAATTAAATAATTTACTGATTTAATTGATGAACTTTATAATAATAATTATAATAATATTTATATATATATATATATCAGAACAAAAAACACAAAAAGAAATAGAAAAGTTTATTAATTCTGATTAATTTTAAGCTTAAGGTTATCATTATTATTATTAAAAAAAATCTTGTTAATTTTTTTTTTTTGATAAAAAGAGTTATATGATCAAATAACATCAATTTTTTCCAAAAAAAAAAAAACATGAATCAATTTAGGGTGCTTTTAAAAGCATATATTCCCTACATGTTTTTACCATAAAAATATTTTTTTGTACCAATTTATGACAAAAACATGTAATTGTCACAGTTTTTTTTTTGAAAAATAATCAGGCCTTGTTTTGATTATTTGTTTTAAATTTTTTTTTTCCATATTCTTTCTGAGGTGGGATGTCAAGATCCCCAAATTTTTTCAATTTTTTTTTTGCCAAATTTTTCCCAAAGCCAAGGAAAGATTGAAATGTCTTTATTTTCTTGGGCTGTGGCCAATTGAGGATCTTTTGAGCTTATGAAGTATTTATCTTGAGGCTATCACTTAAAACAACATATCAAAGGTATTCCACATTTGATGAATGGAATACACACTTGGAGTCTTTAGAAAACAAATCTTGTCATTTAGTCTTTGGAGTAAAAAGGCCCACATATTTAACATATTACTCCTCAAAAGTTTAGAAAACCATAACATCATCTAAATAAACTACTAAAAAGATATTCAAAAAATCTGAAAAGATATAATTCCCAAGATTTTGGAACAAAGTAGGAGCATTGGTCAATCCAAAAGGCACCACTTATTAATTTCCATAATTTCTTTTTTAAAATGAAGGGAAGAATGTTGAAAATCAAAAACCAGAAGTCCATAATTTTGAATATTTTTTTTTTGGTTGGGACAATTGAAGGCCCAAAAAATTTGTGTTTTTTTCATGATTATAATATGACTATTTGTGAGTACAAAAGTGTTAAATTTGTAATAAAAAAAGTGACTGAGGTGGGATTTAAGAAGTAAATAGGACTTAATATGGGTATAATTGGAATAAATTGTATATACAAAAAAAAATAATTTGAATTTTAATCAACCTATAAAGTAGTGGGTTTTTCAAAATTTTATTAAAAAATCTATAAATATCATTCAAAATTCCATAAATTTCATTAAAAATTCCACAATACCATGAACTTTATTATTGATTCCATTAAAAATATTGCCAATTCCACAAATTCATCACTCCATAAACTCCATTGAAAATGCTATAAATGACATTTAAAATTCCATAAATGCCATTCAAAATTCCATAAATGTCATTGAGAATGGGAACCCCCCTGTTTTGGTAAGTTTTGACAGGTTTATTTTGATTTTTTAATGAAAAGGGGTCCATGGAATCCCTTATGTGTTTTAATTAATTTATGTAAAAAAAAAAAGTAAGCTCTTATGTTCTTTTACCAACACCCTTAATTTATTACAAAAAAAAAAAAATTAAAAAATTTAATTAAATGTATTATCATTTTTTTCAAAAAAAATCAAATTTTGAATTAAATAAAATAAGTAATAAAAATATTTATATTGTTTTTTTCTTGATGAAAAAACAAGAAAAAAACATTATCATTATTATTATTATTTTACTTTCTCAGTGCAACTGATTCAAGAATAAATGAGAATGGAATGAGAGGAAAAAGATTCTTCTTTTTTGGGGGGAGGGCCAGTTTAAAAAAAAGAAATCAAAATCAATAAACAAGTGATTTTCCTTTTTGAGTGGAATGAATTATACTTTTTGGTTTTTCAACTTAAACATTGTCTTTTTTCATGATTTTTATCAAGCAGAGCAAAAAAACAATTTTTTTTAAACAAAAAATGTCAGCAAAAATAAATCAAACATTTCATTACTTAAAATGAAAATCTCAAAAACTTTCAAAATAAAGTTTGCTTTTTGTCAAGAAAAGGTATGATGTGAACACCAAAGCTTATCATAAATGATAATTGCTTGGGAATCCTTTGGAAGATTTTGTTTGTATCAAGCAGCTGAATTTTTCTAAGCCATACTAAATTTCTTGAGTCAACTGTCAATAACTTTTCATTCTAACATCACCCTAAGTACAATTTTGCTCAATTGACATATGCCCATCAACTTTTTAGTCAAGTCAGTTTCATCTTCATTGAATGTTCTAATGTATTAGACAACCATACACAAACCCTATCCTCAGGTCCAAAGCTGTTTTCCATGAACCATTCTGATCAAAAACAAAATGTCTGATTTTTCTGTGATGTGAATTTTTGGCTAAATTCTGACCAGACTTCAATTTGGTTATTATTTGCAAAAGAAATTGATGATTACAGCTTTTTTCAAATGACTCACTGACTAAATAGCTTTTCTTTATCTAGTATTGGATTTCAACGTCTTGCCCAAACTTTTGCCTTCCAAATAATCCAGTGGGGCGCTCAAAGACGTTGAACTCATAAATAAGTCAATTCAGGACAAGTTGCCTGAATAAAATCGCCAACTGCCCCGATTCAATTGTGGAAGGGTGCTTTTCTTGCTATCAAGAGTTCGGTCACTGATTTGTGTATCTAACACTTGATTAAGCCGATTGGGCAAATGAAGTTGTTTCAATGATTAAAAATCAGCAGAAACAGCAAATGTAAATGTTAATTCTCTCACCCTTTTGAGCATGATATATGATGAAAAATAAAAAAATTGTATAATCAAGGTTGGCCAACAAGCAAAAAGTTATGAATGTATTCAAAGATGGCAATTAAAACAACTAGTAGGTAAGAGAAAGATCAACAAAAGGGACTATTTATTCCTTTGATGTATTTAATTTTATGTTTTCTCATAGTAGAGTATGAAAATGTGACACAAAAAGAAGATGGGCGGAGAGATTGCAAAGTGGGAAGTTAAAAAATAAAAAGATGACATGCGGTAAACCGATGCAATTGTTGGACATGAACACAAAGGGGATGTGCCAAGGTGATTTTATAAGTGAATTAATGTTTACACAATCAAAAGGGTACCAAAAAAAGAAGGATTTTTAAACGTTACGTTCGGCATAAAACCTCTGATGTGATTGATGATTATTGGATTGGGATGATGAAAAATGAGATAATTGATCAGTGCAGTGAATTTTTGAGGGTGAAAGTAAAATAACTGACTTCTAACCAGGCCTTTGAAAGTTTTTGTTCCTGCTTGAGTTGTTCCAAAAGAGATTTACATCGTTGCATGGCTTCAGTCTCTGATAAAGCGCCTTCACCGTTTGCTTTTTTCATGTTACCGTAGTGCTCTGTTTAAGTACCTGGTCATTTACTAGAGTACAATGTGGGAAAAATGACTCAATCAAAGGCGCACGCATTTTCTCACAAGAAGCTTTAACTTTTGTCAATCCTAAAGCGGCTGATGATCCTTTCAAAAAGTGACCTTTCCGAGATAGGGTAATCAAATCACCGCTGGCGCTGTTCTTGGATGACCGAATTGAGGATTAGATAAGAAATCAGTTTGAAAGAGTTTTAAAAAGATTTTCAAACAAACACGGCGGCGTCCATCTCTTCAAATGTTGTTACTGCCTAAGAAAAACACATGATAATAAAGTGATGATAGAATGAGAAGATGAAATGATAATGAGATAAGTAATTATAAAAGGTCTAGATTGAATTAGGATTGAATGGTTTAATTAATTTCGATTAAGCTTACTTGCTCAAAATACTCCCAGGTTAAAGATTTACTGAACGTATGTTCCTCATCATCGTCCATCTCTAGTAATTGACCAAAAGTATCCATATCTACTAAAAGACTTCCATCATCTTCCGGAACTTCATTAGGAGCGCTTTCACTTTGAGGTGATTGAATGAGTTCATCTTTAGCCTCCGACTTTTTTTTTTGAAATGGGTCTAATTTTTTAATTGAAGGTTGAGTTTGGTTTCCATTTGATTTAGATTTTAGTGATGATTGAGAGGAGCAAGATTTCGGTGAAGGATGATGAGAGTGATTAATCTAAGTAAGAATTTAATGATGAGATTATGATGAATTCAAAATTTAAAATAAGGTTAAGATTAAAATTAAAGTTTTGAATCCCAAAATTAAATAAAATAAAATCGAAATTAAGATTCAAGTTAAGAATGATGGAATGAATGATTTAAAAATTGGCTGACAAACTCACTTGAGAATTTGATAGATCTTTAAATTTATCTTCATTGGACATAATAAAATTTTATTAGAATAATTTAAGATAGAGAATTGGATAAAATTTTTGAAAAAAAAAAAAAAAAAAAAAATTAATTAAAAATTTTAAATTTTATTTTAAAAATAAAAATCACAGCAGCAGTAAAAGCAATTTTAAATTTTCAAATAAGTCTGTGATTTAAATTTTAAGCGATTAAATTTAATTAATTAAAATCAAATTAAAAAATTTATTGATTGATGAGATTAAATTGAAAGATTTAAAAGTTTAGGTCAAGACTAAAAAATTGATTTTAGTTGATTTGAATTTTTGATTAAATTTTTATTTTTTATTTTTATTTTTATTTTATTTTTATTTTTATTTTTATTTTTATTTTTATTTTTATTTTTATTTATGAAGATTGATAAAGATAATACTAATTGAGGTTAAAGTCGGATGGAATAGGAAAGTGAGTAATTTAAAATTTAAATCAAACCATACCAGTCAAACCAAGCAATCAATTCAGTCAAGGATTAATTAATAATAAAATCTCAATTACAGTTAATCCAAGATCGACGACAAAGATCGAGTTAAAAATCTTTAAAAATTAGTGTAATTTACTGTAAAATTTTAATAATTCGGTAAAATCAGGTTAAAATTTACCAAAATGTTAACAAATTACCTTAATCGAATCTTAATCCTTATCAGTACTCGGACGGCGCAAAAAGTTTGTATCGCCCTTAAACCATAATCTAAAAATTGACATGGCTTAAAAAATTAACTTGCCTGGATTTGTGGGGTAAAAGATTCCCTAAAACTAAAAACTTGAAAAAATTCAATTAAACTAACTTGCCTTCTTGAAATTTTTAATTATCTTTTGAGAATAGCCATCCTAAATCAAAGTGGAATTCAATAAAGGTTATATAAAACTAATCTATTAGATTTGACTGACTTGGTCACAAGTGATTGATTCATACTAACAACTCTTGTACGCTATATTGTTTTAATATTGTTTCTCTTACACGCAAATGATTTAATTGCCTTTAAATTTAACTTACCAGAACAAAGAATTTCAGCGTTTTAAGTCTTCTTAAATTCAAAAATTCTAAGCAAAAAAAAAAAAAAAACTCTTTTTGCCCTTTTTTTTGAGGTTTTTTTCTAAAAAAAAATAAAATAAATAGTCTATAGGTAGGCAGTGTCAACCATAAAACTTAACCAAAATTTATTATTACTATTTTCGAAAAAAAAAAACATCCATTAAAAAATATCAAAAATTTAAATAATTGTCAATTTTAATGTTATTTTTTTTTAACTTATTTTGGAAATATTGAATGATGATTTTTTCTTTGAATTCTTTTAAATTTTCTAATATAAAATCTGTTCACTTCATTTTTAAAACTAAGGGAGAGGTGGGATGAATTTTTTATTCTTTTTAAAAAAAAAATAAAACTAATTGAACTTAAAATTGAAAATAGATAAAAAGATATACAGTAAAATTAATTACAATTTTTTCTTTTTAAAAAGAAATTAATTTTAATTTCAAATAAATTTGAGAAATATTTATTTTTTAGTAAATTTATTGGAATTGAATTAAAGAAAAAAAAATGAATTTGAAATATATATTTATATATATTTATACAATCTAATTAATTTGATTTTCAATTAATTTATTCTATCTAAAAGTTTATTTTAACTGAATTTTTAAGTTATAAAAAACAATTCAAGGATAAAATAAAATATTCAAGTTAAATTTAAATTTAAACCTTTTCATTTTCATTTTCATTTTTTTTTTTTTAAAAAAAAGTTTATTAATAATTATCTCATATCTAAATTAGCATTGAAAGAAAACAATTTTTGGAAAAAAAAAAATTAAGTGAAAATTTAAATTAACTAAATAATAATCAATAATAATAATGATTATATAGAATTAAAACTCAAAAATAATATAAAAATAAAGGTTTATTTTTTTGATATTATAATTAAAATTAATTATATCCAAAAAATTAATTTACCAACCTTCTCTCTCTAAACATAAAAAAAGACAAAAAAAAAAATTAAAAATCGAGTTTTTTTATATAATTTCATTCTTTCATCATTTCTTTTTTTTTTGTTTTTGAAAAATAAGAATGACAATAATTAGAAGTAAGATGACAAAAAATTAAGATTATATATAATATATATAAAAATATTTAGATTATCACCATGAGAAAATTGGCTACACCTGACATAAGGTGTTCCATTTAGAACTTAGCTTGAAGTAATCCTAAACTGAGCTTGGACCATCCCTGTGAAATAGGTTGGACACAGGATTTTAATGTTTTTAGTATTCCATTTTATTCCAAGCCATTGAAATATTCAATAATCTCAAATATATTAAACCTTTTCTTAATTTAAAGTAATAAATATATATTATCTTACATAAAAATTCTTTTGATTAATATTTTCATCTTCCTGATAATATCATGTACTATAAGAAGTTACACTATAGCTATATTTTGAATCTCAACATTCATATTTTTCTTTTGAAGGCCAAAAAAAAAATTCAATCCAATTTTTAGAATAAATAAAACCTCTTTATTGCTTTATTTTTGACTTATTATCTTCTTATAATAATATTAATTCTTATTTTTCAATAAAACAATTCCTCACAAATATCAAATTCAGTTATTTTATATTGAAAGATCTACTTCAAAAATTGAATTTTAAATAATTTTTTTGGATTATTATCTGGTTCAATTTTTGTAATTTTAAAAATAAAAAAAAGAGATTTTCAATTTTTTTTTTCAATAAAATTAATTTAAGAAAATAAATTATAAATATTAATAGAAATATTTTATCTTTTTTGATTAGAATTTCTTTAAATTTGATTTTTTTTTATTTTTATTTTTACTTTTTTTTTCATTTTCCAACTTATTTGTCTCATCAATAAATTTTCTCAATTTTGTTTGTTAGTAAGACTATGATTTCTCTTTTTCAAAAAGAAGGGAATTCTTTTATTTTCTTTTATAAAATTTCTACTTATTATTTCAACAAAGTCCTAGAAGGCTCTCTGAAGTATAGCCCCTTCAAATGGGAAAAAAATCAAGAAATTAAAAATAAAATTACAATTTCAGAAATGAAGGTTTCCACTACTTTAAAATTGTTGATTATTTTTGACAATTTTATATTAACTTTCATTAAAGGTCCCATACTGTAACAAGGTTAACAAGTGTAAATAATTAGAATTTAGCAGGTCTTGAAGGGATGGCTACTTTGATTTTGAATATAATTCCAAAACACAAAATTAAGTTCAAACCATATTCATAAAAACCAAAAGCTAAAATATCAATAATCAAAAAAAGATACATCAAAATAAAAGAAATATCAAAATAATAACAATAAATATAAGCATAAAATAATGTATGTTAAATCTCAAAAAATTTATATAAAATCAATAAAAATACCTGTTTTAGAAAATTAGAAAAATAGTTTTTTCCTAATTTTACCTTCAAAAAAATCTAAAAAAAAGTTTAATTTTAATAATAGGGGGTGTCAAAGTCACCAAATACCGCCTTAAAATAACATGGGATTTGGAACCCAAATCCCAATGTGGTATTCCATACCTTTTTTTACCAGTTTCAAGAAATTTTTTTGGAAATTAACAGTTGGAAAATCAAGATCAAAATGACTAATTCAGGAAATCACCACTCAAAGGACATGATTAAAAGATCACACAAACTCAGGAATAACATCAATAGTAGGGAGGAATGGAAGATTTGGCATTCAGAATTGAAATAATCAACATATTTCTACAATCAAATAAATAATAGGGGAATCCAATCTTATGGAATTATACAAGAAAACCTACATATAAGCCTTACAGAATCAACAATAGGCTTAATACATACAGAAACTCAAAATTACATGGGAAAAGTGGCATTGTAACATTATATCCACTCTAAATCCATCAAGAAGATTATATTACTAAGAATCACAGTAATCAAATACAGTTCATGGGAAACAAGGATCACATGACAGTATCCAATTCAACTCAATACATGGGAAAATCCACTAAAAAAAAGAAAACTTAAAAATTACACCAAAATACAGAAGCCCAAATAAGACTTATGCAGTCCACATGCATAAGATCTGGAAATTAAACAGCCACAGGATTATTAAAATTAAACTTAATTAAAATTAAACTAGCTGCATGCAAGGAAAATACACTAAACTGTAAAGTACACAGCAATTACAGTAATCAAGAATTAAAACTCAAGAAGATATCCCCACATTGCACAGCATAATCACCTGGAACTAAATAAACCTTACAAACAAATTTTACATGGGCTTATTCACATGACACCATCTTCATCCTTTACTCACCAGCATTAATTACTCAAGGCTATGCAAGCTGACTAAAGCAGTGCAAAAGAGAAGTCATCTGATACTGTTATCAAAATCCCCACCAAACAAAAACATCTCAATCTTAATTTTGACCAAACAAATGGTGAAAATATCTCAGTCATATGATACCACTCCCAATTTTACACAATAGCATTCATCTCTCAAGGCTGTGCAAGATTACTAATGCAGTATAACAGATAGGTCATCTGACTCTTGTTACAAAAATCTACACCAGCAAAATTATCTCAAGGGCAAGAATAAAACTTTACATGGAGAGCCCATGGGTACTTCTCACAACATAAAAGGAGGCCTCTCTCTCTAATTTTCTCCTCTTCTCCCCATGAATGAATCCAATTAGTTATATACCAAGAAGGAGAATAACTATTCATCCCTTACTAGTAGGTTATTCTAGAAATTATTATAATTAAATTATACTAAATAGTGGTTTATAAATAGCTATAGTTAACAGTAGGTCTGCCTATATTATAAATTAATCTATTAGTGAAATACTCATATTCAACAAAATACTTATATTATACTCTTCTCACTAGAAGAAAAATCTATATCACTATTATTATTATCACACAACATATTCTACATATTATCAAAATTATTTACCAACAACAACTATTTAAACTATCAAACAATATTATTATATATTATCACTATTACTAAATTTTCTCATATTGAGCTATTATCCATTAAATCAAAATACCTTCAACAAAGAAAACAACTTAAAATCTTCACTCAGTACTATTATATCTATTATTTACTTTACTCAATTATTACTTTATTATCCTAAAATCACCTACAAATTTATCTTTTGAAATTATTTTATCTAAGTTAGTATTATTATTTTATCATTAGGCTGATTATTAAATAGGTCTGATAGAGACTGCTAAAAAAGTCTTCTCTAGTTGTAAAGCCACAATATTAAATATTGCTTTGTGAGCTCTGTAGGGAGATTGTTTAGTATATTCAGAGGGGCAGCTAAAACACCATTAGCACCCTTGGTTATAGGATTATTTCAGCCATTCAAAACTGTTTACCTGTGATTTCCCCCTCAAGGACTGCCTTATCCAATCCCACACCAAAAGGAGTTCCACATCTGGTGTCCCAACAGTGGCTACTTCAACTTCAACATTCAACAATCAGTCAATAATCAAGGAAGAAGATAATCAAATAAACATAACTCACAAAAATAGTTATCATTATCAAGAATTAACAATCAACACTCTCATACAATCTGGAATCTGGAAACAAATCCCATTCCAAATCATCATCAACATCACAATCCTCAAATCAATCATATGATTTTTATTATCCAGTAAAAGAAGGAACATCAGAAAATCAAACACCCAAGGATATTGATTTACTCATTGCAACACCAAGAACAGAACAGAAGGAAAAAGAAGAACTAAGGAGATTTTTCTTCAAGTTAATTCAAGAAGCAAGAAAAAACAAGAAAAGTACAAAAGAATTTAAAGGATCAGTTTACCAAGTAGAAATGAATCAACAATCAACATCTGACTTACCACCATTACCTGAAGATACTGTAGAAGGACAGTATGCAGAAGAAAGTGAAGAGGAAGATCAAACAGTACAGATCCAAAGTCTTATGAAGCAAATGCAAGATTTATTATTAACACAAAGCAAAAAGAAAGGAAAAAGAAGGGAACAAACATCTTACACACCTGTAGCCAGTCCAAGTGAACAAACATTACCAAGGCATGTTAGGCCTGAAGATTCACCAATATCACCTACACCTGGACCAAGAGCAACCTCTACTCCAGCAACAGAGCCAAGAACTCAAAATATTCCCAGGAGAGTGTTTGTCACTACACCTAATAATCCAAGTCCATTACATCAGAAAGCTCCAAGACAAGAAAGACCTGTGGTTAAAATTAAAGCAAAAGATTACAATCTAAATTTTGATGGAGAGGAAGTAGAGAAATTTATCAAGAAAGTGGAAAGAATAGCTCAAATTGAAGGGGCAACAGATGAAGACCTAGAAATGCAAATTGCATTTTGGACAACAAACCAAAAGGTGAGTGATGCAATTGAAGCTATGCCAGGCTATGAAGAAGGAAATTGGACACAGCTAAAGAAAGATCTCATAACAAAATGGGGAATAGTTGAACCTGAAAGAAGATACAGAAAAGACTCACTGATGAAGCTTATTTCTGAAAATCAAGAAGATGGGGGAATTGGTAGTCTATCACAATATAAAAAGTTTATGGGAGAATATGAAACTATTGTTACTTACTTATTAAGATACAGGTATATTCCTCAAGATAACATGTTCCATGAAGATTTATTTGATTGTCTTTCAGCTGATATTAAAGGGGCCATAAGCAAGGAAATGATTAAAGATAATGTCATGGTTAGAGCTGAAGATGGAGGATACCTTATACCACCTATGAAGATCCTCAAGAAGTACATTGAACAAGAATTGGAAGCCAGAATATTAGTAACCAAAAGATTCTCATCATCAAGAGATACAGGAAGGAATGTTACTGAAAATAAAAATAAAGTTCATTTCAAGGAAGAGGCTTTCCCAGGAATTAATGAAGCTTTTAAAAAAATGAATGAAATTACTGAATCCCTCAAAGCACAAAAACTGGAAACTAGAAAGCAGGCACAAGGGGAAAATGAAGATTTCAAGAAATTTATGACTCAACTAGAAGAATTGAAAAGTCTATCCAAACCTCCAATGGGTGGGATTACCAATAATCAACTCAATAAGCAACAGTGCAAACTAAGAAATGATTTACCCCCATTCTCACAAAGGCATGTTCCCTATGCACCAGCACAAAACATACCAAAACCTTATGTCAAATGTTATTATTGTCTGGAGGAAGGACATTCAGTGAATAGATGAAACTACCTCTTTGATGATCAAAATAAGAAATGTGTCAGCAGACAAGGAGGTGGATTTTTATTTCCCAATTGGCAAAGAGTACCAACTGATGGGAAAATATCTCCAAAGAAATTAGTTCAAGAATTTGCAAAAGAACAAGAAGAACTTACCAAGAAAAGAAAAGAAAATGAAGCTAAAGAATCAACACACCAACCAAAAGAAGTAAACATAATACAAGTAAAGAAAAATGACATTTCAACAGCTATAGCCAAAATTGAAGATTGGGGAAGCTGGCAGCCACCAACTATATCATCAGCAAATGATCCATTTCTCAATAATTATGGATTAAGAAACACCAAACAAAGATCCTCTAGATATGAGAATCCAATTCAAGAATCAAAAAAGTCATTAACAAAAACAATGGAAACACCACCAAACAAGAAGCCAAACATACCTGGAGCCTATATTGAAGATGAACATGGTACAGTGGAAAAAACAATTATTCCAACTAAATTCAAGAAACCTCAAGAGTTCAAAGAGGAAGAAGAAGTTAGCCCAGAAGTTGAAGAAAAAGAGGATTCTGGAAAAAAGTTGGAATTGACTAAAAATACTGTTAAAAACAAGAATATCAAGCAAGAACACACAGAATTTCAAGAAGTTATGAGCCAAATTATCAAAAAGGTTTTGGACCAGAAAATAAATCTCACCTTAGAAAAAGTTCTTATCATGTCACCCAAAGTTATCAACCAGCTTAAAAATTTGACAACAGAAGAAAGAAACTCAATAAACTCACTTGACACAAAAGAAATTCAAACCAAACTCATAAACCACCATTTAGGAGATTATGAACAGCCCAAACTACATATGCCTGTCCATTGGGATTTATGCAAGTGTACCTAGGTGAAGAAGGACATGAAATAATGGCATTAGTAGATACAGGATCAGAATTGAACATAATACAAGAAGATTCAACAATAAAAGCAGGACTCACCACAAGATGTCTCAACATAAATTTAAGGGTAATTGGTGGTCACTGTACTTCAATAGTAGGATTAGCAGAATTTACCCCAATCACTCTAGTTACTGGGGAAGAAAGAAATATACACCTTTTTTTAGCAAGGGGAGCAGTACACACAGTATTGGGAAGGCCCTTCCTTGCAGAGAACAACATCAGATTAGACTTTTCTCAACAAAAAGGGGAAATATTAAGTTATATAGAGCCAGATGGAAGAAGACTTTGCTTACCAATTTATTCACCACAGAAAGTAGGTTGGAGAGAAAACCCACCAGCAGACATGGAGGCCTGTGCATCTGCAACAGTGGAGGGATATAATGGTCTAAATACAGAAGATAAGGAAAGTTCTGGAAATATAGGAATCGATATCAAAGTTTTCAAAAATAAAGAGTCACCTCAAGAAATTCCAACTTTGGCCAACACACATGTAGAAAGTAAGACTTCACCTAAACACCTAATAGGAATTTTGGACTTAGAGAAACAAAATACCAGGAAAAATGAAAGTTCAATTAAGACTATCCTTCAAGACCCCATAATAACAGAAGAACAGGGGGTGATAAAAACAGAATCCAACACAATTAGTCAAGGGGAATTCATTCTGCAAAAAATACCTGGAATCACTCACAGAGACCCTGATTATAATCTGGTTACTAAGAAGAAATCCCTCAAAAGCAGATCATCACCCAAGAAATTAGTCAAATCAATATCCAAACTAATCAGGAAGGAAAAGGAGACTATTAGATATAAACCAAAACAAAGCTCAAAACCTGAAGAAATTAATCCAAGGGCACAGCCCTCAACACTAATCAAGGGTATTACAAAGGAAGAAACAGTCAAGAATATGAAGTACCTACCCTCATTGGACCTAGAATATCTAAATAAAAATTCAGTACAAAATAGAGAAAGCACAAAAGTCAATGAAAAGACATTTGACCCTCCTGTAGCAGATATTGAGGGAAATCTGGGATATACTGAGCTTACCAAGCTTTCAAAAGAAGAAGGACTTGAACAGAAAACTGAGAATACTAGCTTCAACCAACAAGAGGAAAAGTCAATCAACCTGAAGGAATCACCCATGTCAACTACCAAGGAACATAAAGTAACAGAAACTAACATTCAAAATAACAATTCTGACATATTTTGTCAAGGTCAAAATAAAAAGGAAATGGACATTCATAAAGAATTTACTTACCCAATAAACACAGAAGATTGTGTGGAAAACAAATCAGAGTCAAATGAAATATATAGGTCAAATTCTATAAATCATTCAACCAATTCCAAAGAGGAAGACTCACCTACCCCACACCATCACTCTGATAAAGAAAATACCAAATTCAATCTGGGAATAAATTACTTTTCTTTGGACAAAGCCAAGGAAATCCAAATTAATCAAATTAAAGAAATAAATGAAGATATCAGTAATAAACAGGGGAAAAAGGATCAAGAAGCTTTATCAAAACAACAAAATATGGAAGAACTTGCAACAGATGGAATTTTAGTTACAGAAGACCGATTTCCCTGGGAAGGCTATACCAATTGGCAGTCTGTGAGGAATGAAAACTGCAACCTGGAACTTTACAAAATTACTGAAAAAGATTATCAATGCTCAGTTCAGCATTTAAAGTGGCTAGAAGGAATAAAGAAAGAAAGAAATAAAACAACAGAAAGTAGTAAAAAGAAGAAGAAGACCAAGGAAGAAAGGGAATATTTTTGGATTACTCAGAACAAGAAGATATGTCCAAATTCGCAAGCCCATTTGGCAATGCAATATAAAATTTCAACACAAAATGAGGACTGGAAAGAGAACAAAAATAAAAGGGGAAACACCAATCATGAGTATTTAAGTAATGAAGAAGAATTGCAAGATCAATATATCAGTAGAGAAAGAAGAAATGAACTTACAGCTAAAAAGACCAAATTCAAGAGTGGTCTTGATAGCAAATTTTCACATCCTCAATGAAGTTTTTTTTTATAATATTAAATTTTCCCTTTATCCCATGAATTTTAGCTTCTCAGATAATAAAAAAAAAAAAAAAAAAAAAAAAAGAAATAATTTTTTTTCTTCTTTTTGTACAAATATATATATATATATATATAATACTTATTCTTTTTGTTTTTCTTCATTTTTTCTTTCTTTTATTTTTTATTTTCATTTTCTATGTTATTTTATATTTTATTTTTTTTATTATATCCTATCCTTTATTATGATTTTATTTTATTTTTTTATTTTTTTACTATATCTTATCCTTTATTATGATTTTATTTTTATTTTATTTTCTTTTTTCTTTTTTTATTATTGTTTTAATTTATTTTCTTTTTTTTATCTCACAGTTAATAAGGGTCTCAGCACAAGAGCAAAAAAAAACAATAAAATAAATAAATAAATAAAGGAAACAATGGAAAAGAATGAAGAAAAAAAAAGAAAACCAACAGGAAAAAACAAAAACAATCGATAGTGACTAAAACAAAGAGTACACTACTGTACAGTACAACAATTAGAAAAAAAAAAAAACTTTTTTTTATTCTTTTAAAAACAAAAAAAAAAAAAAAAGAAAAGAAAAGAAAAAAATAAGTAATAATAATAATAATAAATTATTAAGAAAATAAAGCAAACGATCAATTGCAATGGAAAAAGAAAAACAACAAAAAAAAAGAGAGTATTGATCGCGATGAAAACAGAAGAGTACTTTACTATACAGTACAGTGTAGAAACTACAAAAACACAAAAAAAAAACAAACAAACATCAATATGAATAAAAAAGGATAGTAGAAGTTAGATTGAACAGTCAAGAAAAGCAACACCCGCGGCTAGAAAACAAAACCAAATAATTCAAATTTGAAGTTTCCACACCCAGAACTTCAAAAAAAAAAATAACAATAATAATAATGATTAAACTTGAATGTCAGGTTTTTATATATATATATTAAGCATTATTATTTTCTTGAATTATTTTACCTTATTTTATATTGTTACTTGAAAAATATTATTATTATTTTTTAGAATTATTTTTTATATACTCTGTTATATTTTATTATCATTTTTTTTTTTTTTAAAAAAAAAAAAAAAAAGAATATTTTATCACTTAAAATTTGAATTATACTTTACTTATTTATTCTTTTATATCATTAATCAAATTATTTAAATTATGAATAATATTTCATTTTTTATTAATTACTAAATATATATATATACATATATTACTATTACATTTATACTTTATGTATTATTCATATCATCTATATTAATGATTATTATTTCCTTGATTTATTTCATCTTATTTTATATTAATACTTAACATTTTATTATTATTATTATCATTTTTTATACTCTAAATTATTTTATTATCATTTTCTTTAAAAAAAAAACAAAAAAAAACATATCATCATTATTATAAAAGTGGTAATTAGGGCAAAAAAAAATTTAAATTGAGAGGGGGTTCTCAACCACTTAATAATCATCAATGGGTGGTAGTTTAGAGTTGTCATGAAGAGGATGACATGGGAAAGGAGGATACTAGGCCTCAAAACTAATCAATAAAATAAAAAAAAAAGATGAGGTCCTAGATAAGACTTTAAACTGTCTGAATTATTATTTTATCTTTCATCAAGACAATTCAACAAAAAACATCAGTTTCAGAAAAGGTCCTAGATAAGACTTTAAACTGTCTGAATTATTATTTTATCTTTCATCAAGACAATTAAACAAAAAAAATCAATTTCAGAAAAGGTCCTAGATAAGACCTTGATCTATCTGAATCATTTATATTTTTCCAACAAAATTACTTCAAGAAGAGGTCCTTGATATCACCTTAAACTGTCTAAATATTCCACTTTTTTATTTATCATCAACAAATTAACTCAATAAATGGTCCTTGATAAGACCTTAAACTGTCTGAAAAACTCTCTTATAGTACTTATTCAAAATCAATAATCAATAAAAGGTCCTGAGTATGACCTTAAACTGCCTCATCAACATCATTTTATGCTAATTACAGTCTCAGGACTAAAGCAGAGGTCCTGGATAAGACCTAAAACTGTACCAATTTTTTATTATTATTCATTTATTTTATTCTATGGAAGCACTGGTGGAAACAATTGATTAAAAGGAGTTATTAATATCTGGAAGGATTTTTATCAAATGGAGGGGGAAATTACCCTAAATCAGTATTGATGATATAGGACAACATTAACATGGATAAATAAACAAACAAAAAGAAACAACAGGGTACAAATAAAATATGAAGAAATGGAGATTCAAAATCAATATAACAAGCCATCAATGGAATTATCAACTGAATTTATTAAAATAAAAATTCAAAGAAAGAAGATTCTCACTTATGAACCCAAGATATTGTACTTGAAACTGGAATTCTGGGGACAGCATTAAATGGAGAGGGGGATGTGGTATTCCATACATTTTTTTTACCAGTTTCAAGAAATTTTTTTGGAAATTAACAGTTGGAAAATCAAGATCAAACTGACTAATTCAGGAAATCACCACTCAAAGGACATGATTAAAAGATCACACACACTCAGGAATAACATCAATAGTAGGGAGGAATGGAAGATTTGGCATTCAGAATTGAAATAATCAACATATTTCTACAATCAAATAAATAATAGGAGAATCCAATATTATGGAATTATACAAGAAAACCTACATATAAGCCTCACAGAATCAACAATAGGCTTAATACATACAGAAACTCAAAATTACATGGGAAAAGTAACATTGTAACATTATATCCACTCTAAATCAATCAAGAAAATTATATTACTAAGAATCACAGTAACCAAATACAGTTCATGGGAAACAAGGATCACATGACAGTATCCAATTCAACTCAATACATGGGAAAATCCACTAAAAAAAAGAAATCTTAAAAATTACACAACAATACAGAAGCCCAAATGAGACTTATGCAGTCCACATGCATAAGATCTGGAAATTACACAGCCACAGGATTATTAAAATTCAACTTAATTAAAATTCAACTAGCTGCATTCAAGGAAAATACACTAAACTGTAAAGTATACAGCAATTACAGTAATCAAGAATTAAAACTCAAGAAGATATCCCCACATTGCACAGAATAATCACCTGGAACTAAATAAACCTTAAAAACAAATTTTACATGGGCTTATTCACATAACACCATCTTCATCCTTTACTCACCAGCATTAATTACTCAAGGCTATGCAAGCTGACTAAAGAAGTGCAAAAGAGAAGTCATCTGATACTGTTATCAAAATCCCCACCAAACAAAAACATCTCAATCTTAATTTTGACCAAACAAATGGTGAAAATATCTCAGTCATATGATACCACTCCCAATTTTACACACTAGCATTAATATCTCAAGGCTGTGCAAGATTACTAATGCAGTATAACAGATAGGTCATCTGACTCTTGTTACAAAAATCTACACCAGCAAAATTATCTCAAGGGCAAGAATAAAACTTTACATGGAGAGCCCATGGGTACTTCTCACAACATAAAAGGAGGCCTCTCTCTCTCATTTTCTCCTCTTCTCCCCATGAATGAATCCAATCAGTTATATAACAAGAAGGAGAATAACTATTCATCCCTTACTAGTAGGTTAATCTAGAAATTATTATAATTAAATTACACTAAATAGTGGTTTATAAATAGCTATAGTTAACAGTAGGTCTTCCTATATTATAAATTAATCTATTAGTAAAATACTCATATTCAACAAAATACTTATATTATACTCTTCTCACTAGAAGAAAAATCTATATCACTATTATTATTATCACACAACATATTCTACATATTATCAAAATTATTTACCAACAACAACTATTTAAACTATCAAACAATATTATTATATATTATCACTATTACTAAATTTTCTCATATTGAGCTATTATCCATTAAATCAAAATACCTTCAACAAAGAAAACAACTTAAAATCACCACTCAGTACTATTATATCTATTATTGAATTTACTCAATTATTACTTTATTATCCTAAAATAACCTACAAATTTATCTTTTGAAATTATTTTATCTAATTTAGTATTATTATTTTATCATTAGGCTGATTATTAAATAGGTCTGATAGAGACTGCTAAAAAAGTATTCTCTAGTTGTAAAGCCACAATCTTAAATGTTGATTTGTGAGCTCTGTAGGGAGATTGTTTAGTATATTCAGAGGGGCAGCTAAAACACCATTAGCACCCTTGGTTACAGGATTATTTCAGCAATTAAAAACTGTTTACCTGTGATTTCCCCCTCAAGGACTGCCTTATCCGATCCCACACCAACACTAAATACCATGTTTTTTATGTGGAAATCACATGGAATTTTAACTGAGTCCCCTGGTATTTTAACCAAATCCCATGAATCTCGGATTTGAGTCTGAAACCTAACCCAAATGAGTACTCACAATTCATACCTGTACAACATATTCTTTTACACTACATTTTGGACAATCTGACCAAACAGCTTACAGTCCATTTATACTTCTTCATCAATATAATAATGCCTCATTCCAAAGCAAGACACATCAAGTCAGATATAAAGATCACCTCTGGCCTGCCACATCCATCAGGTCCCTTATGAAATACAGATTATTTAACCATGATTAACTGGCTTTTGGTCAAATCCAATTTTGAGTCATGTTTTGGTACTAGTGGTTCAAAATATATTGGAAGACCTCCTTCATCAAAGCAGCATGGATTTCAGATTATGGTCATTGAGGTCAAAAAAAAATCATGAAATTACCTAAACCTTAGTTCAAGCAGCATCCGAGATTCCAAGATCAATGGCAAACATATAAAAAGAAATATATGGCAGAAAAAGAATTCAAAAATTTAATGGGGGCTGGAATAATGGAAGAAGATGAGAGTAAAGTAATAAAATCAATGAGTGAAAAGCTTGCAAGTATGTGTCCTTGCTATGCTGAAATGGATGTGCTCTTTGGCCACAAGCCCCATTTCACTCCCATTGGAAGCTATGATTCACAAGAAAAAGACAGCTTCAATGGTGATGATGATGTTGATTTTTTTCTTGATAAGGTAAGCTATTGTCTCTTACTTTTTTACCTACAATAATTAAAACTCATCTTATTTTTAAAGGAGAATAATGGTTTGGAATCATCTCTCAATCTTGTTCCTTTGCTTCATAATGAATATGACTTGGTTCAAGTGAAAAACCTTCAAGATGAATCAGTAAGTATGTTTAAGCCTAATACTTATGAAATCCATTGTTGATTATTTCTCCTTTGACCAGCAAAGTAAATCCATAACACATTCAACACAAAAGCATAATCAAGCATTGACACCCAACTTGAATGACAAGAGTGGTTCTAGGAAAAGGCCAATGGATATGTTTGCACCAACATATGAAAATTTGCTTGAATTATGACAAAAGGGTATGTTTTGGATTTATGGTTACTCTGATCAATCCCACTGACAAAATGAATGATCTGTAGCCCATGAAACCAGTCAAAATGCTTGTTTGGGGTGGGACAGGGAGAGGTGGAATTAAGAGAAAGCAAGCAACATGGAAAAGCAATGGTTTGGAGAAGTCAAGTTGCAAAAGCAAATGGAGTTTGAGGAGAAGCAAAATATGAAGAAATATTAATTTGAAAAAGAAAAGTGGAATCAAGAATTGGAATTGAAGGAAAAGCAATGCCAGATGGATCTCACTATAGCGGCATTGTCATCAAGAAGGCCAATTGAGGAGCTGGAACACATTCTGACATTAATCAATAAAAAATAACATATTAGATATATATCATGTGATCATTTTCTATGTGGTGATTTGTCAAATCAAACTGATGTTTATGTTTAATTATCAATCTTATTTCATGAAATATAACTGCACTTTATTACCAAATTTAAAATTAAATGTTTATGCATAATTGAGGCACCAACTTGCAATTGATCTTATGTCATGAAATTTAATTGCAATTTAGTACAAAATTGGAAATTTGGGCCATTTTTGCATCAAGATTTTATCTGAAGTCTGTTCAAAATTTAATTGATGGCTCCCTCCATATTTCCTTTCTTTTTGTTTTTTTGGCCAAATAAAAGTTGATGACCACTTTTTTCCTTTTTTTTGAAATGGTATTTAATGTCATTTTATTGTTTTATTTTTTTAATTTTTTCATCTTTTTCTATATGTTTATTTTTTTTATATTTCATTGTTCATTTTTATTTTTTATTTTGCATTGTTTCAACTTTTGATTTGGAAATATTGTTTTTTATTTTTGATTTTTGATTTTTTATTTTGAATTTTTAATTTTTTTTTTTTAGTTTGATTTTTTTTTTGAATTTAAATTTTGAATTCTTAATTTCTTATTTTATATTTTTTATTTTTCATTTTCACCCCTAACTCTTCTTTTTTTTTTTTTTTTTTTTTTTTTTTTTTTTTTTTTGAGATTATCCAAAAAAATTCACCCTTCTTTTTTAATTCAGGTAAATCATTTTTTCTTGTTTTTATTTTATAACTCTAATTTTTTTCCACATGATTCTGATTTTTCTTTTTTTTTATAGGTAATTTTTTAAATTTTATTTTATTGATTTTATCCACCTCCAAAAATCCCCCATCCATCACCATGCACCTCCTAAAACCCCCCACCCCAATCACCCTGGAACCTCCCAAAAAGGCTCCTGGGAGATTTCAGGGCTTAGCTGGCTCAAATAAATTCCAGGCATTTTTTTAAATTTTTCTGCTAATGGCCTCCAGAGGCCATTAACACTATCTTTATTTTATTTTTTTCTTTTTATATTTTTTGAATGATATAATACTGATCTTGGTTTTTTTTAATTTTTTTTTGTGAAAATCATAATCTTATTTATGATTTTTTTTTCTAATGAATGATCATTCATGATTTACTGATTTTATTTTTTAAATCATATCATCAATAGTCACTGATGAATGTTTTTTTATTAATTTTTTTTTAAATGATAATCATATTTATGATTTAATGTTTTTTGATCATTATGAATGCTGACCTTTTTTTTCTTTCTTTTTTTATCATCATCATCATGAATCACTGATAATGAATTTTACTTTATTTATTTTTTTTGAATCATAATCTTTTTTTTTGATCATTATGATTGCTGACATTGTTTTTTTATAATCATCATCATCAATCACCAATGATTATTTTTTTTAATTTTCTTTTTCAAATCATAATCATGTTAAACTTATGATTATTTTTTTTCAATGATTATCATTACTGAACCATGATTGATTTTTTATTTTAATTTTTGTTTAAACTCTTTATTTATTTTTTAATATAGGGGAGGATCATTTATAAGGGTTTCTTTTGAAATGTCATTCAATTTAACCCCCCTTCCATCATCCTTGAAATTTAAAAAAAATGCTCCTCCTCTCTCTCACTCTTCAAATAATTTTTATGATGTCATGGTTAGGACTAAACCAGACTCAGCACATCATCAGAATGATTTGAAAGATGATGAAGCTATTATTCATCCTCTTTATGTCGTGGTTAGGACTAAACCAAATATAGAACATCATGAGGATAATAATACCAAATCAAATCATAAAAGAAAGCTCACCCAAAGCCAAAGACAACATATCCATGATTCAAAACAAATCATGTCTCACCTTGGCCATTCAAACACAGAATATAAGAGCTTTTAAACCATTTTGATTGAAAAGAAATGAGCCAATGACTCATGGTTAAAACTTCCATCACTCAACACTCTACCCCATCCTTATGTACTCATTGATAAAACCAAAAAGCCCTTTTTACCTGTAATCATATATGAAATAACCCCTTTTGATAATTATTCTGGCTACTATCAAATGATACAAAACCTCATCATGAAATTAATGTCCTTATCTCAAAGTTGACAAGAAATTAAAACCAATAAGCAACTCCTAGGTGGCATTATGAAAGGTATTGTGTTTTGTTCTGGTTCAGATTCTGGAAAATCTGCAGGTGTGTGATATTTTTTGCTTATTATTTTAATAATGACTAACTAATTACAAAATTATTAGGTGTTTAATCCAAAAACCCAGGTTTAACTCCTCATCAAATTGAAACAGATAATAATCAATGGACCAAACTTCAACAATATGACAAATCTGTTTACTTAAGAATCTCCCATTTTTCAAAATTAGCAGCTAATGAAAATCAGTCATTGATGGAAGCAGCCAAATTACCAAATTTCAGTCAACTTGAATGGACTTCTGCCAATCCCAAGGAAGAATTCAAATCATTTACCAATGTCATTGTCACTCAAGATGGCTTTTTCAGTAAGCCACACCAAGATTTAAATGATCTCAATTCCTGGACTTATGGTATAGTTTCTTTTGTATCAAAAAAAGATTTCCATCCCCTTCCAACTGTATTCACCCCCTCTGGACATGGCTTGCACTTACCCAAATTGAAAATGGAGATTGATTCATCAAAAAACATGGCATCATGGAAATTCTTTGGAAGACATCAACAATGGTTCATCATACAACAAATCCTCCTCCAGAAATTATCAATCATAACGAAATAACTCATTTTGGATGTTCTTTTTAAATCAACCATAAATTATTTAATGTAGGTGACAAATTCTTGAAAATGACACCCACCAAAATTAATTCAAAAGTCAATGGGTACACCAAAAGAAATACGCAGGATCAAAAAAGAACTAAAAAATATTAATTGTAAATAGTTTTATTTCACCAATAACATCTTCACTCCATTGTATGCCATTAAATTAAGTACATAAATCAATGGTACTGAAGAAATTTACAATTGACTATTTTTCCATGCAAAAGTAATTGGTTTAATTTTTCATGCATATTTACCACATCTTCGCCAATGTTGTTATTGGCCAGATTTTCTGCATGTGGTGGATCATCATCTTCATATAAATCAAACCATTGATCACCAATTTGTGCTAGCATATTATGTAAAATTGTGCAAGAAATAACTCAACTAACAACATATTCAATTTCATGATTATCCCTCATTTGATTTTTCATTTCCTTTAGAGAAAACCACCACTCCTTCAAAATTCTAATTGCATGCTTGATTCTGACCCTTGATTTTGCTAGACAGTAATTTAAAGAATGGTTGTCTTCATTCTGTGCTGAAACTCCCTTATATGCCGGAACAACCCAAGGAAAGCTTGCATATGCTGAATAAAAAGGTAAGTACTGATCCTTTTCATAAAACTCTTGAGGTGTTTATGCTATTTTCATATGTCGATAGACATTTGAATCATGAAGTGACCCAGTACAACAAATGGGTAGAGAAGTGAACTATTTGTTAATATTGCAAACTAGTTGTATTGACTTAGAATACCTTAATTGTAAAAAATCAGTAAAAATGAAATAAAGAATAAATATTCAACAGCTTACTTCTTTTTGCAATCAAAATAAGCTTCACCATCATTGGGGGTACATTGTAATAATGGTATGAGACTCCCATAAATAAACCCAATGCACCCAGTGAAGCCTTCTGCTTGCATTACTTGAGACATCTCTCTTTGTTGTTCTATTGATGGCCACACAATCACTTTGCACTTCAACTTTATTAATATCTGGATGACTCTTTGAGTGGACAACACAATAGACCCATGGCTAATTCCAAATAACATTCCAATCTTTCCCAAAGTGGCCCAGTGCCATTTGATCCTAGCCTTGATAATGCCACAGCCAATTGGATGGCAGGATTGCTTTGTTTGTTTTGTGGTGAGTTTCGAAACATTTTATCAGCTTGAATTTGTGCAACCAATTTTTCAAATGATTCATGTGTGGTCCTACATAGCTGTTGAAAATTTTCAGATGATAATGTTTGTAAATCATTCATTGTATACATGTAATGTGATGGATATCTTCTACAAGGATTGATGTATCTTTGTGATGTTATCAAATCTAATAATATTTTATCTTCCTTGATATCAGAATCACTATCAGAGCTGAGAGTATCAATGAACTGCAGTGAGTTTAACGTCTGAAGTAAAGGTAGCCTTTGCAATGCCTTGGGCATGGTAAACAAAGAAAAGGCCTATAGTAAATGCAATTTGAAATCAAATACTTGAATAAATGACAAGTGTATTTATATTTTATGCAATTTAACATGCCCTTACTGAGTTGTGTGTTTTAAACATGTGCCTTTATGGGAAGCTAAAGGCGGGATTTGGTACCTTAAAATACCACACCTCTTGAGGTGTGGGATTTCTGAAATCCCAAAAAATTAATGCGGGATTTTGGCAAAACAAAATCAGGATTTTGAGTGTGGAACTTGGTAACTTTTACACCCCGTAATTAAAAGAATTTCACCTTACTTTTAATAAGTTTTTGAGACATTAATTTTTGTCAGGAATTTCTATCTGTTTTGTTTAATTCTTTGTCAAAAAAAAGTTTTGAAAAATAATTTTTGTGGGTTTTGTGGTTTTGTTTTCTCTTCCAGTAAGCAAGAGAAGAAATATATCTCTTATCAATAAAACATGTGGGAAGGACTAATAAGAAATATATAGAATCAATATCATAACCAGAATGCTATTTGAAAATGGAATTTTATGTTTATTTTATTTCAAGCAATAAGGACTCATTAACACAACTCCTGAGGGATATTTAATACCATTAAGAATAGTTTTTGATAAAGTCTATTCCAGAGAGCTTGATTCCCCCATGATTCTTCTCAAAAATTTCCAATATTTACATTTCCCCAGTATTTTTGCTTTGAAAGACTCAAAAAAAAGTTTTTTTGAATTTCAAGAGGGTATATTTTGTAATTTTTATCCTAATTTAATTCATTAAAGCCTATAATTATAATTTAAGAGAATAATTAATCCAATTTTTTAGAATAGATTTAACTTTTGGGCTCAATTTTTTTTTTGAGAAGATACTGCTCATTAATTTACATTAAGAAGGATAAAATATGTGTAGATATATTGGTAAATGTTCCAAATCAAAACTTCAAAATTTAAAAAGTTGTTGCCACCACACTTGGAATATCATTGGACCTGGTTTGTAAGTAATACTTTTTTCTTCATTATTATTTCTAAAAATACTCCAGCTAACCTCTGTGAAATAAACCTTGGCAATATTACTTCAATCAGTATTTTCAGCCTCTATTCCAACATAAATACACCTAAAAAGCAAGAAGTACTATCATATTATATATTAAAGAAGCTTCTAAGAGCTAAATATGTAATTTCATAAGCTATACTCTATAAAAAATCTGTTTATCATCAATTCATTATTCCTCAAAGTTTTGAAATATTATATAGGAGTAATTTAAACTACAGAAAACTTTCAGGAGACTCATAAATCAAGTTTGGAGAATGAATTCAATAAAAAAACCTACTTATCCCAGTTAAATTTCCTTAAAATTACATACAATTTTTATCAATTCAAAACAACTAGATTAATTATACTAACTCTTTAGAAATATTTGATTTTCAATTATCTTCAATAGCTATTTAATATTAATATCCTTTTCAAATGGATGATTAATGAGAATATTTAACAGCATGATCCAGAACTTTGAAGAATATTAAATGAAGAGAAATTGAAAAATTATTTTCTCAATTATTTTAAACATTTCAGGTTTGCTTTTCTTCAGTATCTGTCAGCCAGTGACTCAAAAAAAAATCACAAGCATGAAAGCCAAGATACCATAAACCACTGGTAGAGAAAAATTCCACTAAATAGTAAAATGATCCAAATTAGCTCAGAAAGGGAATAAAAAGAAAGAATAAAGTTAGCTCTTTCCAGAAATACAACTCCCATAAACATAGGATAAGGAATGACAGATCTAGAGCTATTCCAGCTCAAAGCAAGAACTGAGCATAAAACTTAATTTTCACCTCTTATCTAAAATCCAGCAAACAAGGCTGAACACCATCAAATGGGTTTTTAAATTGAGGCTCTCAGTCAGGGATATCCAATGGTACTAGCCAAACTGAGCTAGCATCAGAACTACAGAAGCTATGGCCAAAATAAAGCCAAATAAGGGTGAGTCAAATATTCAGCTCTAACCTACCTTCTACAATTGTAGTGTGAGATACTTAAAGTGAGGTCATTTTGGAAATAGAACAATTGGGGATAGCTTATGGAGCCATCTATTTTCCCATGCCTCATCTAGAACAAAAGATATGGAGCAAACAAGTTCCATACAGTATTTGAGCAAAATCCATATCTGAACAATGGAAATCAAAAATGGCATACCTTTTCCATATTTAATTTTATCCATACCAATTGAGGTACAATTGTCTAGAAGAAATCTAGGGCTACAAAAAGAACCAACTTTGAGCTCAATATCTTGAGATCTCACAAATTTATGACAGTTTCAAGGCTAAAATCCCACAGTTGGACCAATACACCTTTACTGTGGGCTACTTTCCCATATCCTTGAATATGAGGTGTCAATTCTAAAAATGAACTTTATTATCCTTCAATAACTCACAGTTTGGTCAATATGGGGTCTTCATACAGATTCTGTAAAGAATTCTACAAGTCATACACATAATAGGAGGGATGTGTGGTCCCCAGATGAAATTGTTCACCCTGTATTACTGAAAACTGCCCAGCTGTGGTTTCAAAACCACATATGAGCCCAATAAAGGTTATAAAGGCATGTTAAGAGCCAAAATCCAGTCCTTGGAAGTGAAAAAACTTTATTCTTCCTATGTGAACAGGTGTAGAGGACCTTTTCACCAATTTTCAGGATAAAAAGGGACCTTTGTAAACCTTAGAGGTATTTTTATATACCCAAAAGACCACAAAATAAAAAATTATGTTAAAATTATAAATCAAAAAAATTTCTTTATATTATACAAAAAAACTTACAATATAAGTATACAATTTATATATAAATTTAAAAATTTTATCATAATATGAAATCAAAATTAAATTGAAATCAAAAATTGTGAAAACACACTTTTACTTGAAAAAATTAAGTAAAAATAAATTTTCAACAAAAATATTGCAATTGAAATATTTTTGGAAAAAATTTGAATAGAGATTATTATACGTTTTTATCCAATAAATAATCTTGGGAAAAGTATTTAAGGATTGGATTCCACATAAAATTAAGGTGGGGTCACCTCTGGGTGAAATTTCTGTAACTCAACTCTAAATAAGCTTAAATTAAGCTTTTAGTATTTTCTGTGTAAAAATTGAAATAAAATCAAAATCTCAAGTTAATTCACACCACAGGTGGTGTCAACTAACAATTTTTGTGTGTAGCTTAGAAGCTATGAGGAGTTGAAATTTCACAATGTGCATGTGTATTACATAAGTGAACATTGAATTACATATGAGGTATCAATTATTACAGTTGTTCACTGTAAAAAGTCAATTGAATTATATATGTAAATTACAATCATAATAAATGATAAGGAATTGAAGAGAAATTAATTCTGGGGGAAAAGGAATCTTGGCTCCAAGGGTGCCAGACTCCCCCAAGTTCCTTGCAAACAGGCATGGAATTGCAAAATGAAGGCAAAGGTTAATCACTTTTGCCCTGGAACTGAGTCACAGGGTCTGTGATTCATATAATGATGATGTTTTGATACCAACCACAGAAGTTTTAACTGTTTCCAAGAGGGTAAAACTACCCTTGAGCTGAAAACATCTTAGTAAAAACAGTTTTAACTGGTTTTGACGTCTCTTAGGCACATTCTTACATTTTTTGAAGTCTTGAAACCAGGTATTGCTATAGCAATGGCTGAAAATAGGAAAAATGACTAAAACCAGCCCTTTTTTGGTGCAAAACAGGGCTCAATGATGCCATAATTGGATTTTCTGTGTTCATAATGTTCCTTGTGACCGGAATGAGTAAGCTCCACCTTTGGAGTAAGAAAATCAGTTGCTATAAAATGATGTTTTCTTTTCATGTTTGAATCTTTTCCATTTATAATTAGTTTAAAAACTGTTAAACCAATCAATTAAAGATTCCAACCATCATTTTGATATCATTTTAAACCTTTGAATCATGTGAAAAAATAATTATAATAACCAGGGCTAATGTTGTGTTAATAGCTGGTGGTTGACTTCACCTTGCACCACTATCAATATAAAATCTTGCTTCAGTTGTGTTAGTGTCACATTATAGTGACTGGATTTATTGGGTTGCATCATGTCTGCATGAAGACAACCTCAATAATCAAATATGTCACATGAGTATGTCACCCAGAGAAAAAACCCATATATCAACACCATTCACAATCTCTGGATATTTACACCTAATGATGTAAGCCAACAGTTTGGAATGCTCATGCTCATGCATGAGATGGCTTCCACACCATGGCTGATCATCTCCCCCCTTTACCATTCCTACTCTCATGCAACCATTGGCTTCCACACCTAACCATGTTTACACTCACACAACCTTTGGCTTCCCCTCCAGTGCCTCATAATCTCCAACATATGCAATCCTTATGCTTGCCCACCCTGCCTCATGATTTCCACAGCATATCATGCTTATGCTTCCACACTTCCCTCAGGTTCACCAATTTACCATCCTTACTCTCACAAAATGATTGGCTTCTGAACACAAGACAGTTCATTTTTCCAATCTCCCATCTTTCCAATAGCACAAAAATTGGCTTCCACAGTACCACATCCGCATCTCCCCTGTATACAATCCTTTCACATTCACACCCCGTCTTATCATGCTTACGCTCCTTCACTTCCCTCTAACACTCTCAATTTACCATCCTTACTTTAATGCAATGATTGTCTTCCACACTGAGGAGTGTCCATTTCCCCAATTGGCCATCCTTACACATCATTTACATTGGAAATTTTTATTGAACTCTTTAATGCTAACTTACATTGTCAAAAATTTTCCACAGAAGTATTTTCTTTCAGGATCCTCCTGTCTCACCTCATCTCCAATTCCAAATGACCAATGCGCTCCTTCAATTTGATATGAGTGAAATTTAATCAAAGTAAGTGCTTAGAGCCATAGGGTACAGTGGCTTGTTTGTGTACATGATAAACCCAATCACAGAAATATTCTGAGTGGCCTTCTTGTCCAAAATCTTCTGGGGAGAAATAGGTGGCAATATTCACACTTTTGTGGTTAGGGGTTAGATAATGATACTTGAAATTAAAACCTAATAAGTCGACTATTCAAAACCAGAATTGAGTCTTTTTTCTCCAACAAATCCATTTTATTTCATATGATTCAAATGGAACACTTTTATTAGTCCTTACCTCATGGGAGTTTAATAGTTAAAAACTTGACTTTAGTAGGTTTCTCACTAGTCAACTTTATTTGATTTCTCACAGGGAAGTGATTGAATTTGAAGGATATGAAATAATATGAAACACATCACCTTGAATTTGAAAACAAATCAAATTTTGTAAATGCAATAAAAGCTCAATAGACATTGATGGAATTTTCCAGGGCTGTTGATAGGAAAATTTGTTTCAGTGAGCTTGTGGTTCTAAAATTATATTGTTCTATAAGATTCACTAAATATTGAGCTAATTCAACTTGATATTGAAATTCTTTCAACCTTTTGAAAATTTTCCAATATTAGTATTACCTAAAAAAGAATCAATCATTAATATCTTGAACTTATTTTACTCCCACCTTTTTCATACATTTTGATATTTTTATTCTACAATTTCCAATCAAGTTATCAATCAGCTCATAAAAATATACTTACTCAATAAACTACCTACAATATGCCCCAGCCAATTCCCCAAACCCAGGGAAACTTAACAGAACTCAATGAGCTACAAGCTTCAGCCCCAGAGAGTGGAAGTGAAATCTCTAATATGGTCAGTAGTAATGAATTAGGAATTGAAGTAGAGAGTGTGGAACAGGAAAATAATCAAGAACCACCAGTTCTTCCATATTGTGAGCATAAATTCATGTAGAATACTTTTAATCTCTCAAAAACTGATTTATTTTTCATATCCTTCATTTCAACTCAGCCTCCAAGCTCCCAATAACTAAATTTGAAAATCTATCAGAAGGAAAAGACTCTGGAACCTTGTGCACCAACAGAAGATGCTGGGAAAGATGACATAATTTTCAGTGGAGAGGTTGAAATTATATGCAAGGAAAAATTTGTCTCAAACATCACTAAAAAATACCCAGCATAGAAAAAATTGAAAATGATACTAAAATTCTGGATTATTTATGTCAAGAGATTTGTGAAGCAATGAGCCTCCTAAAGATAGACTTTTACCATAAGTCCATTGATAATTGCATAAAAAACTGATAAAGACAGATTCTTACAATATATGGACAGCTGTGGAGGTGGGAGAATCCCTACTTCAAGAATCTTGAGTGGTGATTGGCATTCCAGGCAAATGTTTAGGAAAAAGACAAAATATATATATCACAAAGATACAACAAAAAACACTGTACCTTTGAAGCTGAAAAAGATTCTCTTGACTCTTGAAGTTGACCATAATGATAATGAAGCTCTGAAAACTGAAACTCCCTTGGCACTAAATGAAAAAATTCATGATGAAACCCCTCTTGCCTCTCCTCAAAATATTACAGCTTTTCAAGAAAGTGAGAAAATCAAACATGATAAAATGGGTCGAGATATGACTAATATAATCCCTGAACCTGATCCTGAAGTTTCAACCTCCACTAATTACAAAGGAATATTTTTATCCTGCATTGAAGAGTTTTGAGATATGTGGAATTATCATTCCAATATTACTCAAGAGTAATGGAAAAGAGGGATTGATAATATCAATGGGACAATTTACCAAAAAATGATGCTGATACATTCCTCCCTGTTTGTATTAAGGTGATCAGTAACCAAGAGCTTAAAATTTCAGCCTGGCTTGAGGAACTTGAGAGTGAAGGTGAGTTCTATCTTTGTTAATGATACATCATGATTTGGCTGTTGACTCATGTGATATAAGTTGCAATATATAGGGTTAGTTTTTTTTAAGGAAACAGAAACTGAATATTTCTTTTAGTAACAAGATTTGGAATCTCAAATTGATAAAGGAATTGGAGAAATACCCAGATGATCTCACAAAATCTGAACACTCCTTCTTCAAAATGGTTCAGAGCCTTCTTTACCCCACCAATCCAATTAAACATTTTTGGGAAAATGTTATGTTTGAATCAATTAGTTTAGTATCATAGAATGTGAACACACCCAAACCATATGTGGCACCAACAACAAATTCCGCCAATCCTCTTTGACTTGAATGGGGAGAATTTGAATACCTTGCCTCCTGCTTGAGTAAATCAAAGAAACATACAACACAATTTACCATTGAAGGTGGTGGGGCTGACAATGATTTATTGATGAAGCCACACAAGAACTTCGAGGAGCTAATGGATACAGTTATCCACTTGATGATTGTGTAAAACATGTTACATGCACATAAAAAGTTCAAATTCTACAGCATGAAAGGCAAAATCATGATTCCAAAAAAAAATTGGGCCACCAAAGATCTTTTGGTGTGTCACAAAAATCTCAGAATACATCAAATTTGCTATGGTATATTAGCTGCATTCTGCACGGAGGGGGTTTGTGGTTTAATGGTATGCTCAGATGACTGGAGAAAAATCTCAGTGAAAGGGACTTTATCACTTATTTACATTTCCAGAAGAATTTCAGAGGGTAAAAATATAGTAGAGCTGGTGTGGCTTCATACTAATAAGTATATATGTAGCTTACTTAATAAGAGTTTCTTCTCATCAGAGTCTTGTAGCCCCACTATACCTCTTATATTTGAACTTGCAAAATGACTGGTATTAGACTTTGGTGATGCCTGGGTGGAGAAGCAGGATTTTGTTTCAAATGAAGAGGTCACATTGACTGTACCCAGGTCAGCTAAACCTACAACCAGGATTGACACATTTTGGATTAGATTTGTATCAAATGGATTGTAATTTAATTTCAGAAAATGATTTATTATTTTAATAATTCTTACATCTTATCCTACTCAGAATCCCTTAGTATGAATGTAAATAATAAAGAGCTTTTTATGGTGGGATGCCTCTGTACACCATAGAGAGTACTTCAAAATGACACAAACTCAGTTGGGCAGTTGTGCCTGCAATGACCACATACAAGGGAATCACAGGAAGTGGAAATTTCAACCACCAGCTCATAATGGGCCAAATAGCACTACTTCTTTCAAAAGGAGAGGCAGGATCAGTCATACACAGTGGGGTGCACAAAGAAATGTCTATGGGGGTGCATGTTCCACTTCCCCTTGCTCATGATATTTGAGATAGTTGGATTTGAAGCTCATTGAAGGGGATTATAAATGCATCAAATTGAATAATGCAGTACCCATTTCAGTGGATTTGGTTCAGGTACTTGATATCACCACTTTGCAAAAGTAAAATGTAATCATTTATTTTTATCAGGCAAGAAAAACCCATCACCAATAAAGAACAAATTCAGGTGAAATTCATAATCCACACAACAGTTACTAATACATTGGTCTCTTTTCATTTTCCTGTGCAAGCATGCCATTAACAAAAAATGAAATTTGTGGAGCAAAATTTGAGGGAGGAAGGAAAGCATGAGTTTATCAGTTATTTTCACATATATATAGATATATCCATGGGCCACAATTAATGTAGTACCTTCATTGGGAACCATGGAGAAACATTGGCTTTAGTCAGTTTAGATCAAGCCAATTCCATGTGGGCTCCAACAGGGAGCTCATAGGTGTGTGCTGAATGGTGCTCATTGGGCATGGGGCACCTTTAATCAATTATTTCCATTTGGGATCCAAAAGGGCTTGCTTCAAATGGTAGTCAGCAGTATCTGATATCTTGTCTTCTTTGACACCAAGTGATCCCTCAATGACTTGGGAATTTTGGCACATCCAAAAATACAAATGAGGCAAAAACCACCCAAAGAAATAAGTTTTGCTCCTCCAGTTAACCAACAGCACAAATATCAATGCCAGTATCAGAAAATATAACCTCCAGTGAAAGCCGGAGGATTGTGGATTTCACTAAAATCAAATACCTTCACTTTGGCCATGTGGCTATTTTCTCTTCAACAAGATTACTAATTTTCCTTGTTGAATTCAGACCATTCACAACAATGAGTGAGGTCAAGGTCAATAAATGAGTTGAATTATCACAATTCTTATTTCACAAAAGGAGTCTTACAGACCCAATATCAACAAAGGGGGTGTTACTTGAGAGAGTTATGTTTGCTATTGGATGGCACACATCAATGGGCTGAATGATCACAATTCTTATTTCAAAAAAGGAGTTTTACAGACCCAATATCAACAAATGGGGAATTATTTGAGGGAGTTATGTTTTCTATTGGGTGGAACAAATGAAGCATTAGTGGTACTGTGGATTACAATATACAGCAGGATTGGATGGTTTGGAATTGGGGATATATGGTGGCTCCAAAAAAAGGGGTGAAATGACTCATGTACAGTGAGTGGCGTGCCACTGGTTATAAATGCTATTATCACTTTTTTTGAATAATAGGACCAGCTGGTAATCACAAAAAAGGGGACTTATCTCCCATTATGTTTGTATGCCTCATTTTCAAAAGATGGGTCTTAGAAGTGCCACGTAGGTGTGGGGGCATATGAATATACTGTATCCCTGCACTTAAAATGCAAAAATACACCCCTTTCCAGGGAACCTGCGGTTCACATGAAAATTCACACACATTTCCTGTACACCTGCATGTCACACACAAAAAATACCACATGTCCAGTATACCTGTGCTTCACACACAAATCCTTGCACATGTCTAGGATACCTGCCCATCACATGCAAATCCTTATGCTTGGCAAGAATCCCTGCCCTTCACACAGAAAGCCTTACACATGTATAGTATAACTGCACATTGCACCCAAATCCTTATGCATGTGACCTTAGGACAGGAAATGACTCAGCCATCTCAGGTGGATTGCTCACATGCAGGGAGACCCAGGTTTCTTACATCTAATATCCCAAACAATATTGGTGCATGGATATGGAGAATGGGTTAGGTGTTAATCGTGGCTATTTGGAGATTTTCCAAAAAATAAGTTCACACAAATAAATACTTAGTAAGGAAGCTGGTTGGGCTTGCACAAAAAAACTGATTTGCCCACTTGATAACATAAGAATACAGAAATTACAGAAATGATATAAGAAAAAGTAAAGCTTTCTTCTTGCATCAAAAAAACACTATGTGAACAAGCATATTACAAAAGAAAAAAAGGTAGAAAACAACTATGAATAATTTTTTTTGATTTATTATTTTTGAAACTATTTCCATGACTTCCTCCACTGGATAGGCCTCCAATGAGCTGCCAAGAAGGGAGTTTAGTTCCTTGCGGAATTCCCAGTGAATCTCTTTCCAATTAGTTGCATCCATAAAGGGAATAATGTGGAGAAATTGACAATGCTCCAACAAGATCTGGTTGATTGATTGATGGAAAATTGCTTGAGGAATAATGAGGGTCAGTGGGAAGTTGGCAAATTCCTGCAGAGCCTCATTGTGGGATTGAGGGGTGCCTTGTGCTGGGGGGGAGGAGGGAGAGGGGGAATCAACCAGCATATTGTTGATTATGATGAATGAGTGGGGAGTGGCGGGAAAAGATGAAGATGTTGGAAATGGAAATTCAAGCTGACAGTTGGACTTACCAAAGTGTTCCCATGTTTAATGCATTGAAGCCACCTCAGGTTCAGGCTTTCAAGTGAAATTGTTCTCAGTTGGTGGTACTTGAGAAGCTGGGACTTCATTTGGGCCTGGAATAAGTGGGCTGGAGTGGCGAATGGGTGGCTCATTGTGTTGGGAGGTTTCTAAAAAAAAGGCAAAGTAAGTTAACCGACTTTCAAAGTTAAAATTGCATTGAGAAAAAATGTCTTCTTACCACGGAATAAGTCCTCCAACCAATTGGTGCCACTTGGCCCTGGAGTTTGCTCGCATGGCATATAGGGAATGGGAGACTCTTGTTGAGGGGTATTTGTTAGGTTTTGCTCTATGGATAATGAAGAATAGTCAAGGATAAGAAATGAAATGTACTTTGGCATTTGAATCCCATAGGTGACAAGACATGGTGACAATCAGCACAATTCCAAATGTCCTCTTGCCATTGCCATCCTTCATTGGCCAGATAATCACTTTGCTTGTGTCAGCCTGTGACTCAAAACCAGAGCACAAGCATGACAGCCAAAATACCATAAACCAATGGTATAGCCAAGATACCACCAAAACATGGAGCTGAGACAAATTAGCTCAAAAGGTATTAAAAGATAGAGGAAACTCACCTCTTTCAGAAAATATAAGTCCCATCACCATAGGACAAGAAATAACAAAGTTATTCCTGCTCAAAGTTATTGCTGAGCATAAACCTTAATTTTCACCTCTCATCTAAAATCTAGAAGGAGAGGCTTAACCCCATCAAATGGGTATTCAAAATGAAGCTCTAAGCCAGGGCTATCTAATGGTGCTAGCCAAACTGAGCTAGCACCAGTATTACTTGAGTTATGGTTAAATTCAGACCAAATAAGGGTGAACAAAACATTCACCTCTCATCTAACTTTTACAGTTTTAGTGTGAAATACTTAAAGTGGGGTCTTTTGGAAAGAGAACAATCAGGGCTACCTGATGGTGCCATCCATTTCCTCACAGCTTAACTACAACAGAAGTTATTGGCCAAACAAGCTTAATACAGCTTTTGCCCAAACCAGGCCAATGTACAAAAATACTTGTACATGGGATAACTTTGTCATCTTTAATAATAACCATGTCAAGTTGGGTACCATTGTGTAGAGCCCATATAGAGCTATTCAATGAACTAATTATGAGCTTGATATCTCAAAAACTGACAGAGTTATGACCATTTTAAGGTCAAAATCTCACCTGCTGTCATATACAGCCCTACCATGGGATAATATCCCATAACCATGAATATGAGGTGTCAAATAGACGAAGAAGCATGTTTTTACTTCAATACCTCATATGTCAGTCAATACTGGGGTCCCATACAGTTTCTGTACAGCATTCTACGCGTCATACACGTCAGAATCAGGCTGTGAGGTCCCCAGATGAAAATTTTCACCCTGTATTGGTGAAAACCACCAAGATGTGGTTTCAAAACCACATCTGAGCCCAATACAGGGTATACAGGCTGTTTGCAAACCACAAGCCTGTCATAGAGAGTGAAAAATCTTCACTTCCTCTACATGGAAAGGTCTAGTAGCCTTTTCACCCCAATTTCACGATAAAAGGAGGGCTTTTCACTGCCAAAACCTCTCCTCATCCTGCTCTTGAATAACCTATGTAGTAAACTGTCAAAAACAGTTTTACTCTTGGTTAATAATCAGGTATACTCTTAAATTAAAAGTATTGTAGTCTTTATTATTGTAACCCAACAGATAAAGCTGCACCCAGGGCTTTCAGCAGCACTCACCACCACTATATCTCTATAGTAAAGCCCTAAAAATCTTAAATTAAATCATTTATTATCAATTTTATTATCCTTTAAAACCTTTTTTACCGTGTCACAGTCAGAGTTCTAGTTGTAAATAGCCTTATTACCTCTTCAACATAGACTCATCCTGACATTTTGGGGGCCTGGCCGTGTTTTAAATCTTTTTTTGGACCTTATAAGTAAGTCTTTTTCTCTTTTATGACTTATTAACAAGTGTTTTATCTTTTTTTAGGCGTAATCTTTCTATTTAAATATATATTTTATATATATTTATCCTTTTTTGTATATATACTCATATTATAAGAGTATTTTTCACGTGGCTAATACCCACTGAATATACCTATTTTTGGCGTGTTTTGTATATAAAAACACATAAGCCATCAATAAGTCCTGTATTCTTGACTGAATAAGGACACCTCTGACTGAAAAACCATCAGTTGAGGCGTGGATTAAGTGTATTGTTAACTCAATAACACTTATACAAACCACTTGTACAGAATACACTTGAAAACCACAAGTGTATCTGTGGGATACTGGCACACAAACAGTGTGACAGGGTACCAAAAGCTGTAATTCTGACGTGGAATTGTTGATTCAATTACACTGTCACTATACAGGGCACATTGTAGTAACATACAAGCCCAGAGGCCAATCTTAGACGTGCAAAACCAGCATTTTTAAGAAGTCTTAACTGACATAAGTCCTCCCTTTTCTGCCGTGATTTCAGTGGAAGAAAATTATATCCCACTTGAGACCCAGTCACAGGCCAACACACCAGTGACACCCTCAGAACCAGAGGGCAGCAAGGGCAAAGGAAAGAGGCACAGTGAAGGTCTCATCACAGCCAAGAAGTGGACACCAATAGCCACTCAGAGAAGTAGAAAACCACGAAACTCTGCATCCATACAAGGTAAACCAACCTTAACCACTTGTACAGGAAAGATTACAATTATTAACCCAGTTGTAACTTCCAAAGGCAAACTGCCCAAGTCAGCAGACAATAAATTTGTACAAGGCACAGTCAAAGGTAAATACCCTAAGAACATAAAGTTTTTGACTGCTTGCAAACACTGATATGTCCCCTGTATACCTCAGAGACCTTGGCTTCCAAAGGAACCAGCCAGAGGATAGAGGAGGATTGTCCAGAACCAGATGACCTGAAAGAGGACACCCTGGACACAGTGGTGGATGGCAAAACAATGAGGGAGATAATATCAACCTTGCCATTCACACTCCAATTCAACAGAAACCTCAAACCAGAGGACTGGAAGGATATGGATCAAGCTCTTCAGATCCACCAACTCCTCAAAGATTTATTTCAATGGAGCATGGACAACAAGAGGTTCAACCTAGCAACTCACTGGGAAGAACTGGGATCAAGTTGCCAGAAGATCTGTCTCAAAGAGATAGACTTCAAAGACCTTATGGTAATCACCCAAAGGTTGGAATCCTACCAGGCAGCACAGACTCCTGGAGGCAAGGGCACAGAGGATAAGGGAGAATCAAGCCACTATCCTAGCTATAGAAGAACAGTTGACCCAGACAGGGCCTACTCAGATTCCTTCAGGTTCACAAGGAGCAGGTCAAATCAACTCTCCAGTGGCTTCACACCATTCAGAAACCAGCAGATCAGTGGCCAAGAGTCACCATTCTTCACAATTCCAGGAAGTTTCCAGGAGAAGACAAGGAAACAAGGGCAAGAACAAAACCTCCTTCAACCAGAGGAGGAAAGAGTCAGACCCCATGATCCAGAAGCTGTTGGATTTGGTAAAGGAAGTACACAAGAACCAGAAGTAGTTGTAAACCACTCTAGAATCAGTAGTCCTAGTAATAGAAACATTACCCCCACTCAGACTGAAATTAACATTGTCACATCTGAGAGTAACATCAACAGTGATACACTGTGGTTACAAATGTCCCAATATGCTGAACAATCTGCAAAGCAGTTTGCAGAAATTAAAGCTAGCCAACAAAGGATGAGACAAACTCAAGCCTCCTTGGAACAAATAGTTAAGAATCTTCAAGAAGGATATGCTCAACTGAGCAAAGCCTCTGAAGAATCCAATAAAAGACTGAACAAAGTCTTTGAGGAACAACACCACAGCACAAGGGACAGGGAGTGTCTGGATCAAGACATTAACAAATTGTTTAATGCCTACCATAGCTTGAAGCCCCAACCACAAGGCCAAGCTATGAAAAATCCATATCAACCAGATGACATCAAACCAGATGCCATGCTGTTGAATAAGGCAAGATCTCCATCACAATACCAGGATGGAGATGGCATGTCTTATTCAGAGAAGGAAGCCTTGAAACAGCTTCCTGAGGCCTCAAGCTGGCCCAAATTCTCTGGATCAGGAGAATATGATCATATGGAACTCATAGATTATATTGATGGACTCTTCATAGATGTACCAAGCATCCCAGACTACTGGATTACTGCTAGATTGAATACTGCATTTAAAGGTCATGCAAGTATATGGTACACTGAAATGAAGGAAATCCATGGCAGAAGAAACTGGCCATGGTGGAAGAGTCAAATAATCCAAAAGTACAGTAATGGAACTTGGATATGGCAGAAGACCATGTCATTTGAAAATGACAAATACTCTGTGGACAAAGATCCATATGAGTGGTGTCTCAGACAGTCTAAAAGACTTAAAGCCATTGATCCTCAGATGAACATCCAGATGAGGAATCACAAACTTCTGACACAACTGCCAGGAGAACTAGAGCATGCAGTGAAATGCAGATGCAACCAAAATTGCACTCTAGATGACATAGCCAATACCTTACAAGACATAAGGAAAAGGACTAATATAGGGAAATTCACCCCATATAGAAGCAGTAGTTTCAAAGAGAAACAGCCTTTCAGGGTAGAGTTTAAAGACAAACCCAGAGAAAGAGTGGCAGAAGTGACAAAGAAGAAGAATTCTTGTCACAATTGTGGTTCAACAGACCACTATGCCAACAACTGTCCAAAAGCAAAGAAAAAAGTCTATGCTATAGAAAAACTCCCTGAAGAAGAACCTCCAACAGAGGATTCTGAATCAGACTCTATGGGTGATGCCATCAGAGAACCATCTGATGATGATCAAGACCCAAGAGAGGAATTTCTAGTGGAATACCAAGAGGAAACCCCACTAGAAATCCAGGATATACAGTTGGAAGCAGGCATGCCACAGGACACTGCCAACAAGAACTTGTGCAAACACACACAAGATGCACAAACATTCCTGGTTACACCAACCAAAGGAATGGCATATATACATGGAACAGCCACAAAAATGACTGTATGTATTGACAATGCTCAGCACCCACTGATCATTGACAGTGGAGCACATTGCTCCATAGTGGCCAGAAATTATCTGGATAACCACTTCCCAAACTGGGAAAAAGAACTCTTGCCCACTAAAGCAAAGAACTTCAAAAGTGCATCAGGGAAGATGACTTCCATTGGGACAATTGTCAAAGAGATAATTATACCCCACAGGAAGGTTAATATCAGACTCAACCCAGAGTTTGTAGTGCTTGGAAATGCCCACATCCAAGGGTTTTTACTGGGAACAGATTACCAGAGGATGTATGGCATAGATATTTACAACAGTAAAAACAGGCACATTACCATTGGCACCAACAAGGAAAAGAAATTTTCACTTGATATATACCAGATATCTTCTCAAGACCCACTAGAAGAACTCTTGAAGGAATTCAAGGAGGGACAGTTTAGCACTACCCTCACCAGTAAACAAAAACTAAGTTTACTGAAGATGCTGAGGAAGAACAGACCAGCATTTGCCATTGGTGAAGAACCACTAGGCAAGATCAAAGGCCATGATATAGAACTATAGCTGGATGTGGAAAGACCTTATCCACCCATGCTGAGGAGACCTCCTTATCCAGCAAGCCTGGAAACCAGGAAAGAAATTGAAAAACACATCAATGAACTCCTGGACATGGATGTTATCAGGAAGATTGGACATAATGAAATAGTGGAAATCACCACTCCTGTCCTGATCACCTGGCATGATGGCAAGTCTAGATTGTGTGGAGACTTCAGAGCCCTGAACAACTACACAAAAGCAGACAGGTACCCTATACCAAGGATACCTCATGCCTTAGATAAGCTGGCCAAAGCCAAATACATAACCAAGATGGATTGTATGAAAGGCTTCCACCAAAATGGAGTTAAACCAAACTCCATGAAATTACTCAGAATAATATGCCATATGGGCATATATGAGTACACCAGAATGCCATTTGGCATCAAGAATGCACCAGCCCACTTCCAAAGGATGATGGACACCATATTTCAAGAAGAAATAATGGAAGGCTGGATGGTAGTATATATTGATGATATCATTATATACTCAGAGACATGGGAAGACCATGTACAATACATAGACAGAGTGCTAAGTAAATGTACACCCATTAATCTGAAAATTTCACTTAAAAAGTGTAATTTTGGCCGACAAGAGCTACTAGCTCTAGGACATAAAGTCTCAGGCCTTAGTCTAGCAATTGACCAGAACAAAGTAGCAGCAGTACTGCAAAAGCCAGTACCAAAGAACATCAAAGAGATGCAATCTTTCCTTGGATTTGCTAGCTACTATAGAAACCACATCAAAAACATTGCCCACATAACTAGTAGTTTATACAAGTTATGCTCAAAGGATGTAGTTTTTGAAATAACCAAGGAAAGGAGGGATGCATATGAGAGGATCAAATATGAACTCACAAATGCACCTGTGCTCATCTTGCCTGACTTTGAACTACCATTCAAGTTATATATAGATGCAGCATGCAGCCAAGGCTTGGGAGCAGCCCTTCACCAAAGACAAATTGTGGATGGTGAACCAAGAGAAGGTGTAATATGTTACATCTCCAGGCAGCTGAAAGATTCAGAAGCCAGGTATGGGGCCACCCAGACAGAATGTCTATGTCTAGTCTGGGCTCTAGAGAAACTCCATTATTATTTGGAGGGCGCAGTCTTTGAAGTCTATACTAAACATGAAGACAACAAATAGACATATGCTGAGATGGCAAATAGCCATCCAGGAGTATAGAGGGAACATGACCATCATATACAAGGAAGGTAAAAGCCATACCAATGCAGATGGCCTCAGAAGATGGCCACTGGACAATGTCAAGAGCAATCCAGCTTATGACACAGAAGTTGCAGCCAAAATCCCTATCCATTTCATGGAAATAGATAGGAGGAAGAACTTCAGATTCTCTGAATGGGCACCAGGGAGTGGTACTCTTGACAGTGGAAACACTGATTCAGAAGGGATAGAAACCCCCATACTGGGAATAAGTTCCTCAGAACTGCACAATGAATTTTTCAATGCAGTACTGAAATCCTATGCTAAACACAAACAGTGTAGCATACTACTCCAACTCCTTCAACAAAAATAGAGGAGCCCAGAACTGGAAACCCAGCTGGAGGAACCCTGGTTGAGGGCCTATAAGGACAATAAATTCTTCCTGATAGATGGCCTGATTTATCACAGAGAAAAGCACACCAGTGCACTCACAGTGATAGACAGAGACCACATCTCTTTAATCCTGCAGGAATGCCATGACTGCCCCTATATGGGACACATGAGTGAGGACAGGACCAAGGAGAGGGTAGCAAGCACAGCTTGGTGGCCCAAGTGGGAACAAGAGTTGAGTGAATACATCAACACTTGTGAAAGATGCCAAAAGGCAAATAGGAAACATGGGAAGAAGTATGGGTTACTTCAACACATAGAAGAACCCAAGCACCCATGGGAAACCATCAACATGGACTGGGTCACAGGACTTGTCCCAGGAGGCAAAGAAAACTACAATGCCTGTTTGATCATAGGTGATAGGTTCAGCAAGAGCATGAGGTGTCTACCATGCCATAAAGAAGACACAGCCATGGATACTGCTCTGTTGTTTTGGAATAATATCATATCTACCTGTGGAGTCCCTAAGATCATAATTAGTGACAGGGACCCAAAATTCACATCTGAATTTTGGACCAACTTATATGACATGCTTGGCACCAAGCTTGCTTTTTCCACAGCTTACCATCCACAAACAGATGGCCTAGCTGAGAGGATGATCCAAACAATGGAGGACATCCTCAGGAGGTTCTGTGCCTATGGCATGGAATACAAGGACCATGAGGGATACACCCATGATTGGGTTACCCTCTTACCAGCAGTCCAACTGGCTTATAATACAAGCCAGCACTCTACCACAGGAAAAACACCTGCACTGGTAGAGAAAGGGTGGAATCCCCTGTTACCTGTGGATCACTTGAAGAAAAATCTTCTGACCATCCACCCCACAGCCAAAGACTTCCATGATATGTGGAAGAAAGCCTGTGATACTGCTGCCAAATGCATAGCTGAGGCCAAAGAGTATAACAAGCAGAGGTGGGACAAATCACATATGGAACCTGACTTTAAGGAAGGGGACCAGGTGTTAGTGTCTACACTAAACTTTAACAACCTCAAGGGACCCAAGAAAATGAGAGACTCATTTGTAGGGCCCTTCACTATCATTAAGTTGATAGGGAGGAATGCAGTAGAAGTCAAGCTCACTGAGGAGTTTTCTAGGAAACACCCAGTCTTTCCAGTGAGTCTGGTCAAACCATACTTCCAGACAGAGGAGGATAAATTCCCCTCCAGGAAGAAAAACCTCAATCCACCAGAAATAGTGGAAGTAGAAGACTCTCCTGGACCTGTGAGTAAAATCATCAGGGCCAGAAAAATAAGACTTAATGGGAAGGATCAGAGACAATATCTAGTCAGATTCAAGAACCAGACAGCTGACAAAGACAAATGGTTGGCAGAGGATGCCATACCAGATGGAAACCTTCATTTAAGGAGATTCAGAGCCTCTAGGAGGACTGAACAGTCTCATCTATGATGAGCCTTTTTTAGAGGGAGGGTATGTCAGCCTGTGACTCAAAACCAGAGCACAAGCATGACAGCCAAAATACCATAAACCAATGGTATAGCCAAGATACCACCAAAACATGGAACTGAGCCAAATTAGCTCAAAAGGTATTAAAAGATAGAGAAAACTCACCTCTTTCAGAAAATATAAGTCCCATCACCATAGGACAAGAAATAACAAAGTTATTCCTGCTCAAAGTTATTGCTGAGCATAAACCTTAATTTTCACCTCTCATCTAAAATCTAGAAGGAGAGGCTTAACCCCATCAAATGGGTATTCAAAATGAAGCTCTAAGCCAGGGCTATCTAATGGTGCTAGCCAAACTGAGCTAGCACCAGTATTACTTGAGTTATGGTTAAATTCAGACCAAATAAGGGTGAACAAAACATTCACCTCTCATCTAACTTTTACAGTTTTAGTGTGAAATACTTAAAGTGGGGTCTTTTGGAAAGAGAACAATCAGGGCTACCTGATGGTGCCATCCATTTCCTCACAGCTCAACTACAACAGAAGTTATTGGCCAAACAAGCTTAATACAGCTTTTGCCCAAACCAGGCCAATGTACAAAAATACTTGTACATGGGATAACTTTGTCATCTTTAATAATAACCATGTCAAGTTGGGTACCATTGTGTAGAGCCCATATAGAGCTATTCAATGAACTAATTTTGAGCTTGATATCTCAAAAACTGACAGAGTTATGACCATTTTAAGGTCAAAATCTCACCTGCTGTCATATACAGCCCTACCATGGGATAATATCCCATAACCATGAATATGAGGTGTCAAATAGACGAAGAAGCATGTTTTTACTTCAATACCTCATATGTCAGTCAATACTGGGGTCCCATACAGTTTCTGTACAGCATTCTACGCGTCATACACGTCAGAATCAGGCTGTGAGGTCCCCAGATGAAAGTTTTCACCCTGTATTGGTGAAAACCACCAAGATGTGGTTTCAAAACCACATCTGAGCCCAATACAGGGTATACAGGCTGTTTGCAAACCACAAGCCTGTCATAGAGAGTGAAAAATCTTCACTTCCTCTACATGAAAAGGTCTAGTAGCCTTTTCACCCCAATTTCACGATAAAAGGAGGGCTTTTCACTGCCAAAACCTCTCCTCATCCTGCTCTTGAATAACCTACGTAGTAAACTGTCAAAAACAGTTTTACTCTTGGTTAATAATCAGGTATACTCTTAAATTAAAAGTATTGTAGTCTTTATTATTGTAACCCAACAGATAAAGCTGCACCCAGGGCTTTCAGCAGCGCTCACCACCACTATATCTCTATAGTAAAGCCCTAAAAATCTTAAATTAAATCATTTATTATCAATTTTATTATCCTTTAAAACCTTTTTTACCGTGTCACAGTCAGAGTTCTAGTTGTAAATAGCCTTATTACCTCTTCAACATAGACTCATCCTGACAGCTTGGGTTAAGGAGTGAAATGACCATTGGATGGTGGTTTAGGAGGGGGGTGGAAAAGTAAATACTCAAGGGAACCAGGCTAGTAATGTGTAGGCATTCCCGTTGGACCCTTTTCACTTGGGAATGATTTCATCATTGTTGACTACAAAGGAGTCCTCAAAAGGGTGTCTTGCACAGGAACTCCTCTGGGCTTGTGGTCGGAAGGTGTGTGAAACAAAGTCAAATTTCCTGTGTGCTTGTTGGAAAGAATTACAGGCATCATTTGTTGCAGTGGATACCTCACTTAAAGCACAAAGTGCACCACATCTAAAAAGCTTGAATCATGTTAGCATTGGAATGAGGGGTAGTAAGTCAAGCCAAAAGTTATACATACACTGATGAATATTAAATTTAGAAGGTAATTAAAATGAAACAAGCACTAGTAGGAGGGGTTGGAAACTGTGAAAGAAAGTAATGGAAAATAATTTTAGTATGACTTGCAGGCAATGAGATCAGAAAAAGCGTTAAAGCAGGAACATGATGCACAAAGTAGATAGAACTGGGGTTCTGGATGTAGGTTTGGAAATATAATATAGTTACAGGGAAGGGGAGTGGTTAGTTTAGTGCAATAGAAGGGAGTGAAAAGGGGTTAAGCCCAAGTGGAATATGCCCCATAATAAGAAGTGCAGGTGAGGTGTGAGGAATTGGAGTGAGTGTGAAGAAAAAGAAGTGCATGTTGGGAGAAGATTCTCTTTTATACCAGGGTGAAGCTGAGCCATTCCCAGAAGCTGAAGAACAATCAAAGGGCTCAGATTTGAGGAAAGTCAGGGTCATGGAAGCTCAAGCACAGGAAATTCTGTGGATGAGAAGGGCAATGACCATGCATGGCAGGGGAACAAAGCGGTTCCAGCTAAGGATATCAATTGAATCCATTTTCATAGCCTTGTGGATTGCCTTTGTGGCATTAAAATTCCACACAATGGGAGGAAATATTTGAGTCTGAATGGTGGCTGCAATAAACAGATGCACCATGCAGGACATGGTGCATTTGGTCACAGGTCACTGTGGAAAGCATTTGATCTATTGTCAGGCTGAGTCTATGATAAAGTGATAATAAAGGTATATACAACTTTAACTATGACTGTGAAATAGAGAAAATAATAAAAGAAGGTTTTAAATTTATAGAAGGGCTTTACTAAGAAGATTTAGTGGTAGTGAGTACTGTTGAAAGCCCTGGGTGCAGCTTTACCAATTGGATTATTATAATAAAGTCTACAATAATTATAATTTATAGTTATACCTGATCATTCGCCAAGAGTATAACTGTTTTTGACAGCTGTACTATGTATGAATTGAATAGCAGGATGGGGATTCCTTTTTTGACAGAGAAAAGGCCTCCTTTTACCCTGAAAAGGGGTGGAATGGCCCTCTAGACCATCAATGTAGAGGAAGTGAAGATTTTCTCACTTAAGAGTAATGGCTTGTGATTTTCACTATGCCTGTATGCCCTGTATTGGGCTCAGATGTGGTTTTGAAACCACATCTGGGAAGCTTTCACCAATACAGGGTGAAAACCTTCATCCGGGGACCACACAGCCCTCTTCTGACATGTATGACACATAGAATTCTGTTCAGAACCTGTATGGAACCCCAGTATTGACTGAACTATGAGGTATTGAAGTATGAAAATTCTTCTTTGTCTGTTTGACACCTCATAATCATAGTTATGAGATAGTATCCCACAGAATAGGTGTATTGGCCCAATTGTGGAATTTTTAACTCTAACACTGCTATAACTATGTCAGTTTTTGAGATATTGGGCTCAACATTGGTTCGTTTTGTAGCCCTAGATGGGATATACACAATGGTACCTCATTTGGTATGGGTATAATTAAATATGGCAAAGTTATGCCATGTACAAACTTTGTTATTCAGATATATGATTTTCTCAATATCTGTATGGAGCTTGCTTACCCCATGAATTTTGTTCTAGATAGGATATGGGGAAATGAATTCCAACTTCAAATAGCCCTGATTGTAATATTTTCAAAAATACTTCACTTTAATTATCTCACACTAAAACTGTAGAAGCTAGATGGGAGGTGAATATTTTATTCACCCTTATTTGACCTTATTTTGGCTATACCTTGTGTAGTTTGGGTGTTAGCACAATTTGGCTAGTAACATTGGATAGCCCAGAATTAGAGATTCAATTTGAATACTCATTTTCTGGGGTTAGGCCTCTTCCTCTGGATTTCAGATGAGAGGTGAAAATTAAGGTTTATGCTGAACAACAAGTTTGAGCAGGAATAACTTTTTTAGTCTTTGTCCTACGGTTATGGGACTTGTATTTTTGGAAAGAGGTGATTTTCCTCTTTCTTTTCTTACCTTTTGAGCTGGTTTGGCTCAGCTCCATGTTTTGGTGGTATCCTAGCTTTATCATTGGTTTATGGTATTTGGCTGTCATTCTTGTGCTCTGGTTTGGAGTCACAGGCTGACATACACTCCCTCCAAAAACGGCTGATCATTGATAAGACTGTTCCATCCTCCTAGAGGCCCACTTCTCCTTAGATGAAGGTTTTTATTTAGTATGGCATCCTCTGCCAACCATTTTTCCTTGTCTTCTGTCTGGTTTTTAAATCTAACCAAACATTATCTTTGGTCTTTAACATTTAGTCTAATCTTCATGGCCTTGATCATCTTCTTCATAGGGCCAGGGGAATCTTGTATTTCCACTATTTCTGGTGGAGTGGAAGTCTTTCTTCCTGCAGGGGAACTTGTCCTCTCCTGTCTGGAAGTATGGTTTAACTAGACTCACTGGGAATACTGGGTGTTTCCTAGAGAATTCTTCTGTGAGTCTAACCTCCACTGCATATTTACCTATCAGTTCAATTATAATGAAGGGTCCCACTAATGAGTCTCTCATTTTCTTTGGTCCATTGAGATTATTGAAGTTGAGTGTAGACACTAACACTTGGCCCCCTTCTTTTAAGTCTGGCTCCACAGGTATCTTATCATACCTCTGCTTGTTGTATTCTTTAGCTTCAGCTATGCACTTAGCAGATGTTTCACAAGCTTCCCTCCAAATTTCATGGAAGTCTTGGTCTGTGGGGTGGATAGTTGGAGGAATTTTCTTTAAGTGATCCACAGGCAATAGGGGGTTCCACCCTTTTTCTACCAGTGAGGGTGTTTTCCCTGTGGTAGAGTGCTGGGTAGTGTTGTAAGCCAGTTGGATTTCTGGAAGGAGTGTGACCCATTCATGGGTGTACCCTTCATGGTCCTTATATTCCATGCCATATGCACAGAATCTTCTGATTATGTCTTCCATTGTTTGGATAATCCGTTCAGCCAAACCATCTGTCTGTGGATGGTAAGCTGTAGAAAATGCTAGTTTGTTCCAAGAATTTCATAGAGTTTGGTCCAAAATTCTGATGTTAATTTTGGGTCTCTATCACTGATTATGAGTTTTGGGATTCCACATGTGGATATAATGATATTCCAGAAAAACAAGGCTGTATCCATAGCTGTATCCTCATTGTGACATGGTTGGCACCTGACACTTTTACTATATCTATCAACTATGACCAGGCAAGCATTGAAGCTTTCTTTTCCTCCTGGGACTAGTCCTGTAACCAAGTCCATTTTGATGGTTTCCCATGGGTGTTTGGGTTCTTCTATGTGTTGAAGTAGTCCATATTTCTTCTCACAATTTCTGTTTGCCTTTTGGCATCTTTCACAAGTGTTGATATATTCACTCAACTATTGTTCCCATTTGGGCCACCAAGCTGTGCTTGCTACCCTCTCTCTGGTCCTGTCTTCACTCATGTGTCCCATATAGTGGCAGTCATTACATTCTTGCAGGATAAGGGATATATGGTCCCTGTCTATCACTGTTAGGGCACTTGTGTGCTTCTCTCTGTGGTAAAGTAATCCATATATAAGGAAAAATGTTTTATCCTTATAGTCCCTCAAACAGGGTTCCTCTAACTGGGATTACAGTTCTGGGCTCCTATATTTCTGTTGAAAGAGTTGTAGCAATATGCCACACTGTTTGTGTTTGGCATAAGTCTTAATCACTGCACTGAAGAACTCATTATGTATCTCTGAGGAGCTTATCCCAATATGGGAGTTTCTGCTCCCTCTGATTCAGTGTCTTCACTGTCTGGGGTACTACTTTCTGGTTCCCATTTGGTAAATCTGAAGTTTTTCCTCCTGTCTATTTCCATAAAATGGATAGAAATCTTAGCTGCTGCTTCAGGGTCATAAGCTTGGTTTCTCTTGACATTATCCAGTGGCCATCTACTGAGACCATCTGAATTGGTGTGGCTTTTTCCTTCCTTATATATGATGGTCATATTACCTCTATACTCTTGGATGGCTATTTGCCACCTCAACATGTGTCTATTACTAGGCTTCATGTTAAGTAAATACTTGGGTGCTGTCCAGTCTCTGTAGACTTCAAAGACTGCACCCTCCAGATAATAATGGAGCTTCTCTAGGGCCCAGACTAGGTATAAGCATTCAGTATGAGCTTCTCAATACCTAGCTTCTAGATATTTCAGCTTCCTGGAGATATAACATATTAACCCTTCCCTTGGTTCACCATCCACAATTTGTCTTTGGTGCTGGGAAGCTCCCAATCCTTGACTGCAAGCTGCATCTATGTACAGCTTGAATGGTAATTCAAAGTCAGGGAGTATCAGAACAGGTGCATTGGTGATTTCATTTTTGATCCTCTCATATTCATCCCTCCTTTCCTTGGTAATTTCAAAAACTGCATCTTTTGAACATATATTGTATAGACTACTTGTTATGTGGGCAAAGCTTTTGATGTGGTTTCTGTAGTAGCTAGAAAACCCAAGGAAATATTGCATCTCTTTGATGTTATTTGTTACTAGCTTTTCCAGTACTTCTGCTACTTCATTCTGCTCTATGGCCAGACTAAGGCCTGAGACTATATGTCCTAGTGCCAATAGTTGTTGTTGGCCAAATTTGCACTTCTTAAGTGTAATTTTAATATTGATGGGTGTGCATTTACTAAGGACTCTGTCTGTGTACTGCACAAGGTCTTCCTATGTCTCTGAGTATATAATAATGTAATCAATGTATACTACCATCCAGCCTTCCAATATTTCTTCCTGAAATATTGTGTCCATCATCCTTTGGAAGTGGGCTGGTGCATTCTTGATTCCAAATGGCATCCTGGTGTACTCATATATACCCATATGGCATATAATTCTGAGTAACTTCATGGAGTTTGGTTTAACTCCATTCAGATGAAAGCCTTTCCTAAAATCCATCTTGGTTATATATTTGGCTTTGGCCAGCTTGCCTAGGGCATGAGGTATCCTTGGTATAGGGTACCTATCAGATTTTTTGTAGTTATTCAGGGCTCTAAAGTTGCCATACAACCTAGATTTGCCATCATGCCAGGTGATAAGGACAGGATTGGTGATTTTCACTATCTCATTATGTCCAATATTCCTGATGATATCCATGTCAAGGAATTCATTGATATGTTTCTCAATTTATTTCCTAGCTTCCAGCCTTTCTGGATATGGAGGTCTTCTCAGCATGGTTGGATCAAGTCTACCACATCTAGATATAGTTCTATATCATGGCCTCTGATATTTCCTAAAGTTTCTTCACCAATAGCAAATTATGGTTTATTTTTCCTCAGAATTTTCAGTAAACTAAGTTTCTGTTTACTGGTGAGGTTGGTGCTGAATTGGCCCTCTCTGAATTCATTCAGTAATTCTTCTAGGGTGTCATGGATGGACATTTGGTATATATCAAGTGAAAATTTCTTTTCCTTTTTTGTACCTATGGTAATATGCCTGTGTGTACTAATGTATATATCAATGAAATACATCCTATGGTAGTCTGTTCCCAGTAAAAATACTTGGATGTGGGAATGTTCATGCACAAAAAACTCTGTGTTGAGTCTGATGTTACCTTTCCTATAGGGTATAAATATCTCTTTGATAATTGTCCCAATGGATTTCATCTTCCCTGTTTAACTTTCAAAATTCTTTGCCTTGGTTGGCAAGAGCTGTGTCTCCCAATTTGGGAAGTGGTTGTCCAGATAATCTTTGGCCACTATTGAGCATTGTTCCCCACTGTCAATGATCAATAGATTTTGAGAATTGTCAATACAAACAGTCATCTTTGTGGCTGTCCTATGTATATATGCCACTCCTGTAGTTGGTGTAACTAGGAATTCTTATGCATCTTGTGTGTGTTTACACAACTTTCTATTTTCAGTATCCTGTGGCATTCCTGCTTCTAACTGTATGTGCTGAATTTCTAGTTGTGTCTCCTCTTAGTACTCCACTAGAAATTCTTCCCTTGGGTCTTGGTCTTAATCAGATTGTTCTCTGATGGAATAACTCATTGATTCTTATTCAGAATCCTCTGTTGGGAATTTTTCCTCTGGGACCTGTTCAATTGCATAGAATTTTTTCTTTGCCTTTGAACAGTTACTGGAATGGGGTCTGTTGAACCACAATTTTGACAAGAGCTTTTCTTCTTGGTCACTTCTACCACTCTTTGTTTGGGTTTATCTTTGAGGTACACCCTGAAAGGCTGTTTCTCTTTGAAACTACTGCTTTTATATTGGGAATATTTCCCTTTATTTTCTCTTTTCCTTACATCTTTTAAGATGTTTGTGACGTCATATAAAGTGAAACTTTGGTTGCATCTACATTTTATTTCATGCTCTAGTTCTCCTGGCACTTTTGTCAGGAGTTTGTGATTCCTCATATGAACATTCATTTGAGGATGAATGGCTTTAAGTCTTTTAGACTGTCTAATACACTACTCATATGGATCTTTGTCCACAGAGTACTTGACATTTTCAAAGACATGGTCTTTTACCATATCCAAGTACCATTAATGTACTTTTGAATTATCTGACTCTTCCACTATGGCAAGCTTCTTCTGCCATGGATTCCTTTCATCTCTGTGTGCCAAATACTATCATTTCCTTTAAATGCTATATTCAATCTAGCAGTAATCCAGTAGTCTGATATGCTTGGTACATCAATGAAGAGTCCACCAATATAATCAATGAGTTCCATATGATCATGTTCTCTTGTGCCAGACAATTTGGGCCAGCTTCAGGCCTCTAGAGGCTGTTTTAATGCTTCCTTCACAGAATAAGACATCTTATCTCCATCTTGGTATTGAGATTGAGACCTTTCCTTATTCTCCAACAAGGAATCTGGTTTGATGTCCTCTTGGTGGTATGGATTATGCAAAACATGGCCTTGTGGTTGAAGCTTCATGTTGTGTGTAAGGTGTGGATATGAAACTTTGATCAAAAATCAAGTACTTTTCCTGTCCTCAAAATTTGTACAAGGTGAAATATAATTAAAAAGAGTAAGAAATAGTATTTTTAAGAGAAAACAAGCCAAATTTACTGTTTTTAACTTTATAAGTATAAAAAAATAATATTATAAAGATTTATTGTTTTACCAACAATAAAAATGTATCCAAAAATACTCTACAAGAGATATTTAAGGCTACAAAAGAAATTTCTTCAAGAGAAACTTCAATTAGAATTAATTGAGCAAAGAACTGTAAGCAATTAATTAGAGACCAAAGTCTTTGAAAAGATATTTAAAGAGAAAACATGCCCCAAATGACCAGAGTGAATTTGGAAACAAAGTGACAAGGTTAACAGTGATGAAAGATGCTTTAATTCACTTTTGGGGTGGTTCAAGGGGTAAAAATGATTATAATAGTTACAAACAATTATTATAATGATTTTTTCACATTGTTAAAGGGTTAAAAATGATTTAGAAAGGGTGGTTGGAATCTTTTATTGATTGGTTTGATAGTGTTCAAACTAATTATAAAAGGAAAAGATTCTAACATGAAGAGAAAAGTGGGCAAAGAAGAAATTCTTTTATAGCCATCAATTTTCTTACTCCAAAAGTAAAATTTATTCTTTTCAGTTGTGGAAAACACTCTTACAACAGAAAAGCCAATAATGGCATCATTGAACCCTGGTTTAGACCAAAAAAGGGCTGGTTTTAGCCATTTTAGACCCTTAAATCAGCCATTACTATAGTAATACCTGGCCTAGAGCCTTCAAAACACGTCAGAATGAGTTTAAAAGATGTATAAATCAGTTAAAATCGTTTTACTGAGATTTTTTTATCTTAAGGGTACTTTTACCCTCTTGGAAACAGTTAAAACTACCCTGGTTGGTATTAAAACCTCATCATCAATTGAGTCACAGACCCTGTGACTTAAATCCAGGCCAAAAGTGATGAGCTTCTGCTTTTAATGTGAAATCTAATGCTTTTCAGAAAGGATTTTGGGGGTCTGGCTCCCCCATAGAGCTAGAGTTCCTTTTCCCCCCCAAATTTAATCTTTCCAATTTATTTTTTCCTTTAATTCCTCATCATGTATTATTCTTACAATTTACATATGTAATTCAATTGAGTTTTACCGTAAACTAATGTAATAATTGACACCTCCTATCTAAATCAAAGCCCACTCATGTAATACACGCGCACATTTTGACAATTCAATTGAATTCAATTGAAAATACTTCAATTCCTCATAGCTTCTAAAATATACACAAGACCTCAATTTTAACACAAAAATTGATGATTAACACTAAATTTGACGTGAATTAAATTAAGGTTTTTAGGCATTTCAATTTTCATACAGAAAATACGAAAAACTTAATTTAAGCTTATTTAGAGTTGAGTTACAAAAATCTCACTCAGAGGTGACCCCACCTAATTTTTTATAAGGAATCCAATGGTGAAATAAATTTTATATATTTATTTGTTAAATAAAAATTTATGATAAAGTTTATTCAACTTTATTTCGAAAATTCTTTTATTTTGGTTAATTTTGTTAAAAATTCATTTTTACTTAATTTTTTCAAGTGAAAATGTATTTCTACAATTTTCAAATATAATGTATTTTTATTTTGAAGTTATAATTAAATTTTTTATTATGTATATAAATTAATATTTATATTTTAATTGTTATTTTAATAATGTAAATAAATTCATTTTATTTATGTTTGTATATTAATTTTTTGTTTGTGGTCTTTTGGGTATATGAAAATACCTCTAAGGCTCACATTGTGTTAGACATTAAAGATTTGTTCAAGTCTTGGTGCAGAAAATCTCTGTACCTTTTTCAGTGCTGTTGCTCTTCAAAGACTTGATTCATCCTTTTTTTGATTTCTTCAAAGGCTTTGCTCAATTGAGCATGGCCTGCTTGAAGAATTTTGACAATTTTATTCATTGAGGCTGTTAATTTTCCCATCCTCACAAGGCTTTCTTGTAGTTCTGAAAACTGTTTTCGAGTTTTCTCTGCAAATTGAGAAATTTGTAACCAAAGTAAATAACTGTTTAAGTTACTCTCAGGTGTGACAACATTGTGTTCATTCTGAGTGGGGTTAATATTTCTATTAGTAGGGCTACTTATTCTAGAAGTATTTACTACTATTTCTGGCTCTTGTGTACTTCTTTCACCAAGTAAAACATCTTTTATATCATTGGGTCTGATCCTCTCTGCCTTTGACTGAAGGAGGTCTTGTTATTGCCCTTGTATCCTTGTCTTCTCCTGGAAACTACCTGAGATTGTAAAGAATGGTCTCTCTTGGCCACTGATCTGCTGGTTCCTGAATTGTGTGAAGCCACTGGAGAGCTGGGTTGGTCTACTCCTTGTGAGCCTGAAGGAATCAGAGTAGGCCCTGTCTGGTTCAGCTGTTCTTCTATGGCTTGAATAGTGGCTTGATTCTCCCTTATCCTGGTTTCCCTCTCCTCCAGGAGTCTTAACAGCCTGATGGGATTCCATCCTTTGGTGATTACCATAAGATCTTTGAAGGATATCTCTTTGATACATATCTTCTGGAAACTTACTCCAAGTTCTGCCAAGTGGGATGCTAGGTTGAACTTAATTGCTGTCCATGCTCAATTGGAAAAGATCTTTGAGGAGTTGGGGAGCTGAAGAACTTGATCCATATTCTTCCAGTCCTCTGTTTTGAGGTTTCTCTTGAATTGGAAGGTGAATGGAAGAGTGGGTATGATTCCCCTCAGTGTCTTTCCATCCAACACTGTGTCCAAGGTGTCCTCTTCCAGGTCTTCTGGTTCTGAACAGGCCTTCTCTGTCCTCTAGCTCATTCCTTGGGATTGCAGGGTTCCTGAGCTGTACAGGTGACAGATTGGGGTTTGCAAGAAGTCAACAACTTAATTTTCTTGGGGTATTTACCTTTGACAGTGCCTTGTACAAATTTGTTATCTACTGCTTTGGGAAATTTGACTTTAGAGGTTACAACTGGGTGAATTATGGTAATCATCCCTGTAGAGGTTATCAAGGTTGGTTTACCTTACATTGATGCATATTTTTGTGGTTTTCTACTTCTTTGAGTGGAAATTGGGGTCGAATTCTTGGTTTTAATTAGGCCTTCACTGCGCCTCTTTCCTTTTCCCTTGCCTTCTGGTTGTGAAGGTATCACTGGTGTACTTCCTTGGTATTGGGTTTCAAGTGGTATGAAATTTTCTTCCACTGAATCAAAGAGGAAAAAGAGGGCTTATGTCAGTTAAGACTTCTTAAAATGCTTTTTGCATGTCTAAGAATGGTCTCTGGCCAATATATTTCAATATTATGCCCTAGTATTATGATGTTGTAATTGAAATTATCAATTAAACATCAAAAATACTGGTTTGTGGATTTCTGGTGTACTGTTTGTATAAAAGTATCTCACAGATTAAATTTTGATTGAAAAGTGTAATCTCAAGTGGTTCTGTAATGGGCAATTCAAATTATCAATATACCCAACCAGGCCTCTATTACTGTTATTTACAATAAAAGAGGGTTTATTTTTAATTAGAAAAGGACAATATTGATTGCTTTAAGTGTTTTTATATAAAAACCATGCCAAAAATGAGTTTTGGTGGTGAGTGAATTATAATCAACCATGTCAAAAATAGTAATAAAAAACATATTAGTATATATTTATATACTAATAAAAAAATAATTAAGATCTGTATTATTATTTTTTAATATTTTAGGCCTAAAAAGAGAAAAAATGATGTTAGAAATAAAATATTTAAGACAAAAACTCACTTTTTGTGTAAAAGTGGTCCAAAAATTCAAATAAAACCCATGGCCAGGCCCCCAAAATGTCAGGCTGAGTCTATAAGACATGATAATAATAGTATTTAAAACCCAAACTGCGACTCTGAAATTGATCATAATGATAAGAAAAGGTTTTTAAATAAAGTATAAGGGCTTTGCTATTAGTGGAATAGTGGTGATGAGTGCTGCTGAAAGCCCTGGGTGCAGTTTTATCAGTTGGGTTACTATAATAAAAGCTACAATACTTAAGTTTAAAGTATACCTGGCTTATTTTCCAAGAGTATAGTTTTTTTTGAAAGTTTTACTATGTAGGAATTCAAGAACAGGATGGGGATTCCTTTTGTGGCAGAGCAAGAGGTCTCCTTTTATCCTGAAATGGGGTGGAATGGCCCTCTATACCATCCAAGTAGAGGAATTGAAGAGTTTTTCACCCCAGAGTACTGGCTTGTGTCTTTCACAAAGCCTATATGCCCTGTATTGGGCTTCTGGGGAGTTTTCTCCAATACAGGATGAATATTTTCATCTGGGACCACACAGCTATCTTCTGAAATGTATGATTTGTAGAGTGCTTTACAGGACATGTATGGGACCCCAGTATTGACTGAAATATGAGGTATTGAAGTATAAACATGCTTATTTGTATTTTTGACACCTCATAATCATAGTTATGGGATAGTATCACACAGAAAAGGTGTATTGGCCCAATTGTGGGATTTTCACCTTAAAGCTGCTATACCTCTGTCAGTTCTTGAGATATTGAGCTCAAAGTTGGTTCATTGTGTATGCCTAGATGGGATATACACAATGATACTTCATTTGGTATAGGTACAATTAGATATGGCAGAGATATGCCATGTACAATTTGTGTTATTCAGATATACAATTTTCCCAATATCTGTATGGAGCTTGTTTGCCCCATAACCTTTGTTCTAGATGAGATATGGGGAAATGAATGGTACAATCAGATAGCCCTAATTTTTTCTTACCAAAAAGACCCCACTTTAACTATCTCACACTAAAACTGTAGAAGTTAGATGAGAGGTGAATATTTTATTCACCCTTATTTGACCTTATTTTGGCTATAACCTCTGTAGTTTTGGTCTTAGCTAATTCTTTCTAGTAGAATTGGATATCCCTGAATTAGAGCTTCAATTTTAATAGCAATTTTCTGGGGTTAAGCCTCTTCCTCTGGATTTCAGATGGGAGGTGAAAATTAAGGTTTATGCTCAACAACAACTTTGAGCAGGAATAACTTTGTTAGTCTGTGTCCTATGATGATGGAGCTTGTATATTTAAAAAAAGGGAAGTTTCCTCTTTCCTTTGATACCTTTTGAGCTGGTTTGGCTCAGCTCCATGTTTTGGGGGTATCTTAGCTTTACCATTGGCATATGGTATTTGGCTATCATGCTTGTGCTCTGGGTTTGAGTCACAGGCTGACAATAACCAAATGAAACAATTAGATCATTTGAATGTGGAAATATCAGTGTATAAAAGAATTATATGACCAACCCAAAGAGCTACCTTAATTTATAAATTTATAATTGATAATTCATTCCTTATTTCCATCACTTTGAGATGTTCTTAATGATATTTTAGCCATACAATCAAACCAAATCAATGGTAAAATCAACAAATTATGAAACTTACCTGTAATTGATGAAGCTTTGATCAGTAATTAATTTCAGATTCCTTCTTTGTAAGACCTTTTTGATGATATTCACAATCATACACTAGAATAGAACCCATGGTAAAATTATCAAGTATGAAAAATTAACCTTAATCAATGAATATTGAGTTGATAACAAGCTCTGGATTTCTTTTATTCAAATAGTTTCTTGAAAAAATTTCTAGTCATACATCAAGCTCAAACTTATGGTAAGTTTATATAATTTTCAAAATTCTCCTTAATTGAGAAATATATAATAAATACATCATCCCATATTAATGTTAGTTAGAAAACTACTTGATCATATTTATAGCCATACCCCAAATGCAAACTAATAGTAATATTATAAAAATTTGTAAATTACTCTTAATTAATATATTGTGAATCAATCAATAATTCTGGATGCTATTAATTGATGACTCTGGTAAATATTAGTCAACCCAAAAACCAAATTGAAACATATCTTGAAGCTACAACAATTCAAAAAGCCTTTTGTGATAAATATGATATATGTGTCTAATTTATTTTCCCTTCCTTAAGCTTGGTAATTGTAAAATAATATTTTTCAAGATTTGATCTCCTGGTTTCTATTGTGGAATGAATGCCTTTTGAATATAAATTGTAAATTGGAAATTAGTAATTTATCTCTCAATTTGTGCTACATGAATAAGATTCTATTACTCAAGGCATTTAAATCAAACTTTTATATGAGTCAACTTCATGAGCTACTTTTGGGGGAAAGTTGCTCAATTTCGCAAGACACTTAAAAGGGTTACTGAAAGAAGAATTCTTGATTGTATGATTATCTTGAATTTTTTGTAACATCCATTCAATTAAGAAATATTACTAAAATTTTTTCACTTCTTTGAAAATAGGTTTCTTTCATTTTTGATCAGGATATTTGGTACTTATCTTTCATTGATCTTTCAATAAATGATCAAATTTCCCCATGATAGTAAAACCAAACAGAATTTTACTCTAGAACCATATTCCATTCCTTCTTTGTAAAATAATCTATATTCATATTTTAAATAATCTGACAGTCACTGCCCCCAATATGGTTGACCAATTTCAAAGAGAATTTCACAAAAAAATGTATATTATTAAAGAAAAAAAGCTAATTATTTGTTAGGGAGAGCTGTTATTTGCAAGCGTTCTATTTTGGAATAAGTAAAGAATTTTCAAATTCTTTAATAATGAGAGTCAATTTACATTTTTTCCACATTTTATCTTTGGAGGATACATAAAAACTTGTGTATTACTTAATTCAAAACCTGATTTTCTCTTTCTCATTTAACCCATTGCTATGAAATCATCATTAGTATACTTCCTAGCTCCAAATTTATGGATGATCCTCATTAATAGAAAATATGAGATGAATAATTTTAGGATTTTCACAAAGATATATCAAAATAAATATTTTCAATCATGAATTATTCATCTGTTTGAAAATTGTGATATAAATAGAAGCACTTGGCAGAAATTCTGAAGAATCCCAAGTCATAGTGATTGATAATTACCCTTACAACCAGAACATTACATATTTGATAGGTCACTTATTCATATAAGAATACATCAATTATAAAAAATATCTTTGAATTCAAATATATTTCTTTTAAAAATAAATTGAAATAATGCTTTTGGGTAGTTTTTGAGGTCTTCTTTGAGCTTTTAATTACACCAATGTGCAACCTTTTTGAAATTAAGCTCAAACCTGGCTCCAACCCACATGAAATAGCTTGTTTGGAGCCTGGTTGTATTCAATTCAGAAAAAATATTAAAATTGGAAAAATTAACAGTTCATTATCATTATAAAAGCTCTCATTCTAAGATAAAAAGTATTACCAAATGGTTTGTCACTCTATATTATCTCCTTGGGAAAATGCATTGAATAATATTAAATAAATATTTTGCATTATTTTGGAAATGAAAACTTCCTTGGCCTACCAGCTTTATGTATGGTGCATCAATGATGTTGAGAAATCACCATAAAATCTAAATTTTGTTCTTACCTCAATAATGTTTTATCCATAAATAATAATTAAGCCTAAAAAAGGTTTTCTTAAATATTTCCATTAAGCTTTATTTAACTTTTTGGATATCCTTGTCCTCCAATGATGAAATTTGATATATTTTTTTTTAAAAAAATATTGTATGTGTCATGAACTGAAAATTCCAAACGATAAACCCATTTTAACATAATAGTTTGTTTTCTGAATTGGACTGAGTTTGACTATTAGATTGCATCATTGATATCTGTTATCCAGAAGCTTGGTTTTTTCCAATTTCTGTTGAGCCTTTTGTCACAAATTTTCCCATAATTCAATTCATTTCTATATTAAAAGTTTTGAAATTGATTTTTCAATGGGATGGGATATGAAATCTACATATTATCTGAGCTTCATGTGTAAAGAAACATTCTTTGAAGAAAATTAAAGATATTACACAAAGAAATATTTAGTCTATTATTATGGATTTGCAGAAAAAAAGCCCAAACTATCCTCTTCATTGAATTATTAATAAAACTGCTCTTTGAAATCAGAAAAAATTTATCACATTTTCTCTGAATTGGGGATAATTTTTCACATTTATCAAATAAAATTTCAATAAATATTGAATTCAAGGAGAGGACCAATCATTTTGTCCATGGTTACAAGAAATTCATTGAATTTTTTTATCTTTGTCTCATTTTTATCTTTATTAATTGTATTAATATTTCATCATCTAATTTTATACGTATTTTATATTATTCCCAAGATTATTATTTTTTAATTATATGCTTTATGACTTTTTCCTTTTGGTGGGCTTGTGTTACCTTTTGGGCTTTTATGTCTTACTTCAATTTTTATTCATTTTTATTTATTTTGTTTTGTTTTATTGCTTTAAGCTGGTTAAATATTTTTTCTATTTATATGTTTTTTGAATTTTTCAATTGTTTTGGTATATATGTTTGTTATTTTTTCTAATTTTTTTGGTATATATTTTTGTTATTTTTTCTAATTTTTTTGAAATTGGTTTCTCTTCGATTGCTTGCTTCTTTTCACCTGTCATGTTTTTTTTAATATTTTTTGTGTTTTTGAAATTTTATTTTATTTTATTTTATTTTATTTTGATTTTAATATCAATTTTAATTTTATCTTATATCAATTTGATTTTTTTTTTTTTTGAGATGTGGATCCATGTCAGTCTGTGATTCAAAACCAGAGCACAAGCATGACAGCCAAATACCATAAACCAATGGTAAAGGTAACATAACACCAAAACATGGAGCTGAGCTAAACCAGCTCAAAATGTATCAAAGGAAAGAGGAAAATACCCTGTTTCCAAAAATAAAAGTCCCATCATCATAGGAAAAAGACTAACAAAGTTATTCCTGCTCAAAGTTGCTGCTGAGCATAAACCTTAATTTTCACCTCATCTGAAATCCAGAGGAAGAGGCTTAACCCCAGAAAATGGGTATTAGAATTGAATCTCCAAGTCAGTGCTAACCAATGGTATTAGCAAAATTAAGCTAACACCAAAACTACAGAAGTTATGGCCAAATTAAGGTCAAATAATGTAGAAGAAAATATTCACCTCTCATCCAGCTTCTAAAGTAGTTAGGTCTTTTTATAAAAAGCAAAATCCAGGCTATATGATGGTACCACTGATTTCCCCATATCTCATCTAGAGAAAAAGCTATGGGGAAAACAAGCTTCATACAGATTTTGAGAAACTCATACTTATGGATAACAAAACTTGGACATGGCATAATGTTTCCATATTTGATTTTACCAATACCAAATGAGGTACCATTGTGTATAGCACATCCAGGGCTGCACAAAGAGCCAACTTTGAGCTCAATATATTTAAAACTGACAAATTTATGGCAGCTTTAAGGTCAAAATCCCACAGTTAGACCAATACAGCCTTACTGTGGGATAATATCCCATAACCATGATTATGAGGTGTCAAACAGACAAAGAAGCATGTTTATACTTCAATAACTCATAGTTCATTCAATACTGGGGTCCCATACAGGTTATTTACAGTCTTCTATGCCTCATACACATCAGAAGAGGGCCATGTGGTCCCCAGATGAAAGTTTTCACCCTTTATTGGAGAAAACTGCCCAGATGTGGTTTCAAAACCACATCTGAGCCCAATACCGGGTATAAATGCCTTGTGAAAACCTCAAGCCCGTGCTCTGAAGTGAAAAATGCTCACTTCATCCACATGAAATTTTCTAGAGGACTTTTTCACCCAATTTCAGGATTAAAAGGGACCTTTCTCTTCCCAAAAGAGGAATACCCATCCTGTTCTTAAGCTACTATGTAGTACAACTGTCAAAAACAGTTATAATCTTGGAAAACAAGTCAGGTATACTTTAAGCTTAAGTATTTTAGTTCTTATTATAGTAATTCAACTGGTAAGACTGCACTCAGGGCTTTCAGCAGTGCTCACCACCACTATTACTTAATAGTAAAGCCCCTATTACTCTATTTCAAACCCTTATTATCAATGTTAAGCTATTTTAAACAAATTTCACTATGTCACAGTCATAGTTAAAGTTGTAAATAGTCTTATTATAACCTTATCATATACTCAGCCTGAAAATCCACAAGAATCAGTGTATTGCACTGATTCTCCTGTAATAGTAATTCTTTGTTTGTGGTAAGCTTAGCACAAACAAATAATTACTATTACACTGGAATCAGTGTAATACACTGATTCCAGTGTATCACACCCATTAAAAAAATAAAATATAAAATATAAAAGGAATTCAGAGGATAATAAAATAAAAAGTAATCCTGAAATAAAAAAAATCATTAGATTAAATTAACAATGAAATTATAAAGTAAAGAAAATAAAAAAACAAATCAATTATAAAATGAAAAAATACAAGAAATTGAAAATTGCAGAAAAACAAAATTCAGATGAAAAACCAAAGTCAAACAAATAAATACATAATTTTCAGCAAAAATCAAAACACAAGGATATTAACAAATAAAAAAATGAAAACTTAATTAAAGTTAATCTTAATATATAAAACAACAAATATAAGTATAAAGCTGAAAATACAAACCCACAAATCAAAAGCAACAAAATATAAAAAATATAGAAAAATCCATAAATAAATATCAAAAAATGTAAAAACAAGAAAAAAGATGTTATTATTAATTTCAAATGGAATCACTTAAAATGATTATCTCTAATTTTTCATATTTTCTTTGTAAAAATAGCTGTCTTTCAATCATACAAAACCATTAATAGCACACTGACCATATGACTTGGCCGAGAAATGAGCAATACCAAACCAATAAGTGGTAATTGTAAAAAGTGGATATCACAGCTTAAGTCAAATTTAAATAGTTATAACACAAATAAAAGATATTTGAAAGCCACTGAGGCCATTTAAACACAACCCAAACACCAAAAAAATAAGATTGGATAAGCTTTTAAATCAAAAAACAGGTATATTTCAAAAAGTACAAAGCTTAATCAACAAGGAAGTCTAACTTTACAAACCAAATTGACAAAAATTGCTTCTGAATAAATGCAAACAAATAGAAAAGTGAATTTCTTGAATTTCAAAATATTGACATTTTTTTACAGTAAAATAATTTTTCTAAGTTAGTTAAATTAGTGGCTTTATTTTAAACTGGCAAAGCTTTGCTGAGGATTTTTAAATTTGGAAACAAATGTCCAAAAATTGAATATTGTTGTAACAAATAAATTTCAATTTTGGAAAAGGAAAAATTACATTTCAAGAAGAGCTTAAGCTTTGTAGAAGAAAAAGGGAGATTTTTTATAATTAGAAAAATGTAACACATATTTTTCAAAAAGAAATATGGGGAATATATGAGTGTTTGAATTTTTAGTTATGGCTCTTGAAAAATATTAGAGCTTTGGAATACCTATTTTTTAATTTAATCATGATAGTTGAAAGAAACTTAAATACATTTTTTCACTTTCATTGGGCTAGAGAATATGTAATTTTGGTAAGAATCATTTCTGAAATATTTGGTGCTTACTTGAAAAAGAGGTGAAGATAAATATTTTGCACCTGTGTGCACATGAGAAAGAGTGTCTTGTCAAATAGAATCAAAAAAAATGAGAATCTGTGATATTCATTCATATATTTTTGTGGAAAATGTTTTTAAATGTTGAAAACAGTTTCATTCAAGAATCTATTTTATATTGGATTAGTAAGAAGAGTTTATTTTCTGAATGAGTACAAAAAAAGAGTAATGCAAAATACCTCATCTTCTGTTTCAATTAATTAAAATTATAAATAACCAAATCCATGACTGAAAGTATCTGCAAAAAAATAAACATTAGAACCAAGGTTGAGACTCAGGTTGAAAGCAGGTTGGACCTGGGTTGGAACTGCTACCCCCACTAGTGGGGGTAGCCTTCTTTTCATGATGAGACCCTGTGCATCTATACAGGTCCTTTACTGTTCAAATTGATAATTGTGAAGAAGAACTTCACTCTTTTGACTTGTTCTGGTGGATTCTCACATTTACCAGCCCAGTATCCTTCCTCTGGGGACTTTTCCCCCATTTAATTAATGTATTTGATTTATTATTAAGAATGACTTACTCTTACTATTGGAATATCTTATTTCTAATTATTAAGTTACTCTTATCCTTCCCTCACCTTTTCATTGGAGTTTGATGGCCATATCCTTGTAAATCCTTCTCTTTTTTCTGACATGTTGAAGAAGTGGACTTGGACGTGTTTGTGGTTGGCTCTTCTATATTTTATTTCTTATTTCTCCATTTTATTCAAACCACATCTCTTATTTCCATCTTGCTAGAATTATTAATCTTATTTTCACACTTCTTAAGTGTTCTTATTCTTATCTATTCTGAGCCCTCTGAAATTGAGTCCAATCCCGTGAGTTCCAAGGCCTCTTCAATTAGAAGAGCCCCTGTGACACTGAGGTAATAATATCAGTATTTACTATCAAGATGAAATAAAACATAGATAAAAATAGATATTTGTAGATTAATTTGATGGGGGGAACCTTCCCAAAGATGAAAGGATGAGAGCTTGATCACTTCATACTTGAAGTTGCGCTTTATAAAATCCCTGAAGATGCAGTGACTTCTTTGGGAAAGAACACCTTTGCATATTTGGAAATGAACTGGAATTAATGATATTCCCAGGGTCTTTGGATGAAACAATTTTTTTATGGAAGAAGAAATAACTGGATCATTATGGCGTGAAGGGTGGATGTATGGAGCTTTGAATATTTACAGCTGATATTGAAGTTCCTCTTGAATATCCCTTCAAATTTCTTTCTAGTATCCCCTTTGGGTAATATATCATATTTGAGAATAACCAATCCTTGATGAATGAGATGATTTTTCTTGATGAAACACTACTTCTTAAAGGCTGAGTATAGCTCTTGAAGTATTATGCCCTGGAAAATAACTTGCTACCAGTGTGCTTTTGGATGTTGAAGGGAAATATTAGCATGATTTGTTATAAAGAATTTCCTTCATCAATGAGTGAAATTTGCCTTTGATGGTATTGAGAATCTGGCTTAGTATTTATTAATAGCTTTGATGTTTTGGCAAAAACAAGCCTCAAAGGGCTTGAAACTTTATTTTTGCACTTTTGTGCAAAAATGTGCAGAAAAAAAGCCTAAATGGTTCAAATTCCCTCATCCAATGGGAAAATTGACAGAATGTGCAGAATGAAAAAAGTGTGAAAAATATGCAAAAATGTGCAAAACTGAATTGAAGGCCCAAATTTACCAAAATTTATGTGAAATTCCTACAAGGGCCAAAGATTGGGAAGGGTGGCCCCAAATAATGAAATTTCCATTTTGGCCATGGATGATGAACAAGGTCAAATAGGCCAGGGATTATGAATATGACCAACTGGCTATAGGATAAATATGGCAGAGTATCTCCATAATTTTATGTAAGGGGTGTGATTCTGCACTGTTGTGACACTTAGTGAAATTAGTTTCACAAAATCCCATGTCTTTTTCTTAAATGTTTCACACAAAACATATATTGAATTCATTTCACTTCCAAATTTCAGAGGAGATTTCTTTCAAGTGAATACATGTATATCTGATTTCTACACATTCTTCATCATATTTTACTTTCACATTGAAAATATACCTCTTTAGAATCAGATAATAATAACATATTTACTTAAAAAATATCATTTTTGAACTCCTTTTTAATTCATAAATTGCTTTTTATTATTTAGTAATTTAAAATCTTAATTATCCACTTATTCAATTCCAAAAGAGATAAATTTGTTTTCAAGAAATTTTTAATTCTAAAATTATACTTTTATTCTTTCAAAATAATTCTCTTTTTTTTACTGAATTACTTTATTCTTAATTAGTTAACCTCTTTTAATGCTTTTTTAATTCAAGATGTATTGAATTATTTTATTCAAATTTAAACTCATAAATAAGTTCATCATCAAAACAAGAATAAGAATAAAACATTATAATAAAAATGAACTTTATGTCAAGATTACAAAACTCAATTTAAAACTTTATTTATGAAAAAAAAACTAAAAATATCTGGTTTTTTCGAGTGAAAGATCTCAGTACTGTTAATTCAAAATTGGCCTAATTATTTTGTATCAAAAAAAACCCAAAAATTAAATTTGATTAAACAAAAAGAATATTTTATTAAGATTTAATTTTCCAAAATAACATTTTGGTAATAATTGTTAGTAATTAAATAAAACAACCTATGAATTCAAAGTCAAAATTTGGCTTTTTCCAATAAACTATAATTCAGGGCTAGTCTTTCAATCTGATCAAAGTACATAAAAGCTTTTAGCTCTAGGCACCATTCTGTAGAGCAAGATATGGGGTTAGGTGCCTATTTAAATTGGAAGTTACAGAATTTTTTTCATCACAAGTCCACAGCATGCATGTGCAGTTATTTTATTTTGAAAGTCGAAAAAAAGGAAATCAAGCAATTGATTCCAGATAGAAAGGCTAGTAGGGGGAGTGTTGATGATGGCCAAAGACCCAGCAAAGCAGGCTTCATTATTATTGAGTTTTATTTGGTAAGTTAAGGCAAATGCAAAAATTGTGAGAATGGATTAACAAAAGCTTAGGTTTGATTCAATTAGCTGACTTACACAATCACATTTGTACAGTAATGAGAATAACATTAATTGTAGCAAATAATCAATTTGGCGCATAGGGAGGATAGGCGCCTTAACTTTTGGCGTTTTTGAGCTGTGGTGTAAGACTTCATGAGAAGGAAAATAATTATTTGGATCTTAAGCAAAAGGTTGTAGCTTTTATACTTTTAGCTTTGCATTCAATTTTTGTTTAAGCACTTTTTTACTGTATGAACCATAAGTATGAAGAAAAACATTTTTAAGATGATTATCCGTTATTATGTATGATTTTTGTTATTTCGCGACATATGAAATCTTTAGAATCGAAAAAAGTTGAAATGAAAAACCTGAAATATTAAAAACTACTCAACTCTTTTCCTTCTTCCACGAGCCCTGGCTCGCATAGCACGAGCTCTAATGCTCCGAGAACGGTCATTTGGTGGGGATCCATGTCGCAGCTTTTGGCTTTTGCTTTTACGGTTCTTTGCTGAATTACAAATGGGGCATGACCCAGCACAAGTTTATTTTTCATTTTTCATAAAAGTAATTGCAAGTCAAAGAAAGAGGACAAACGTTGTTCAGGTGCTGAATCTTCATCCTCTTCGTTATCATGATCATCTTCTTCTTCGTCGTCGTCCTCTTCTTCTTCGTCGCAATCTTCTTGCTCAGTAAGTTCACTCTCCATTCCATCCTCCACAGTTTGACCGACCTCAAAATTGTGACTACTTCTTTTGGCAGGCGATCGGCCTGAAGAAATGCTGGAAGAATCCGATGACCTGGGTAGTGAAGGATTGTCGATTTCCAAGCGGCGTTGATTGACAAGTGTAAGAAAAGATTGCTCGGGTGGGATGGTTGGATGAATTGGAAGTTGAAATTCTTGGAATGTTGAATCTTTAGCCGCTAGTAGCTCCAGCGTCGATTTCGAAGGATCAATATCAACGGGATCGTCTGGATCCTATAATTTTGTGAGGAGAGTTGAGCCAATAGTGTATTCATAGCAAATTCTTCTCAGGCGTAGATAAAATCCCAAAGAAAAGAATATCTGAGCTGGAAAGTAGGGGATGATGTCGTACCATTTCAGCTAGAATAGCGAGATTATAGCAAGATCCTAACAACGACCAGATCTGATCTGACGGTATGACGGTCTGAAGTTCTCGTTCAAGGTCCTTACAGATTCCCACCATCGAAAAGTGTCTATTTCGGCCTCGTGGACGATAGCGAATGACGGACCGAAAGAAGGCAGTTTCGCCCTCTGTTGAATGGAGGATGAGAGCAGTCTCTTGAGGTGTCTTCATTGCTCATACGTTCATCTAGTTTGATTGTAAAAGATTCGTCGGTGAAGATGAGAAGATAAACTTGATGAGATCGAAATTGATAACTCAAGGCAACCACCCCAGGCCAAGGTTGAAGCTACTGCCAGCCAGGGCAGGCTGATATATAGAACTTGCATTCCTACTGAGACCTTCTATCCTCACCACTAAGCAATGAGAAAACTCTCTTTCAAGCACATTTTTTATGAAAAGAAACCTTTCAGAGAAAAGCAAAACTGATTTCTTCTTAGATACTGAAACATAACTGATTAAAGTCTTGATTTGATCAGTTAATTTTACTTTTTGCTAAATTCTGAACTAACACTCTACAAATTCTTTTTGGCGATTTTACAGGAAAGACTTTCTTGAGATGAAAATTAAGGCGTAATATCAAAGTCATAAATATCAAAATTAGGGATTTGATTTCTTTATTGGCACAATTCAACCAAAAACTACCTCAAATTCAATTATTATAGATGAAGATTAATTTGATTACCTATAGCTGAGTCTGGATTGATCATTAATAGCTCTGATAGAGCTATTCACACAAAAACATATTTCTTTGTTCATGTGAGACTTTGGGAAGAAAATTTTCATCAATTTAGTATCAAAAAGTAGGAAATACACTATTTTCATAATTTTTTAGAAGATCTTTTCAAAAACTCAAGACTATTTGCGTTAAAAAATTTTATTCGAGTTGCTACCCCTTTCACTTCCATATGAAGAAATTATTATCATTTGTTTTTTTCTTTGGAAAAAAAAAGTTAATAAAATAAATATGAATTTAAAGGATTAATTTTGAATTGAGAAAGAAATGAATATTTGGATTGAATTAAGAATTTTTTTTGGAAAAAAAAGACATGGGAAATTTTAAAAGGAGTTAAGAAAGGATTATTAGGATTATGAAAATATTTAAATGTAGGATTTTTTTAATTCACCATGGTTTTTTCATTTAGAAAAGCACTTAAATTTTAATTTGATTATTTTAAAAACAAGCAATATAGTGGATATTCTCGAAAATTTTGAATACAAGGGTAAATTAAGCTTTCATATCTTTATCAAGTTGATATTAGTGGTAAAATCTCTCTTCAGAATTAAAATAAAAGAGCTCAAAACCCTTTGGATGGGTTCTTATGTAGCTCAGACACATAAAAACACTTCATGTGTTAAAAGTAGAATTTTGAATTTGAAGTGGAAATCCCTTTCAAACAAAATAAATAGCTCTTGATTTCCCATTTCAAATAGCTAAAAAAATCATAACTCTTCCTATTGCCTGAATTAAAGACTTCACTCGGAAGGAAAGTCACAAAGACCATAAATACAAGCCAGAAGTGTTTCATTTCTTTGAGGTGTGTTCTAAGATTTTTACTATAAACTCCACTCTATATATCACTCCCAAATTTTAAGCTGAAGTAGCTATAAGTGGTCCTTATAAATAATTAATGTTCAATATTTATAAAAAAACAATAGTTATCTCTTTGGATTGTATCATACACAGCATACTAGGTTTTTTTCTGAAAAAATAAGCACATAGGCCTTATTAAAAAAGCCTTATATTGCTTTCAAGTATTTTTATTATAGCTTTAAGCTATAAGCTTCACAAATTTTATTGAAAATACTATTTTTAAAATAAATCTGTTACAAAAGACACTTTTGTAACCCATACCCATCATTTTATATCAAAATTTATGGGTCACTGAAGGCTATGACTTCCCATTTTATCAGCTCTAAAATACAAAACTTACAAATTGGCATATTATGTACTATTTCTCAATTCTTTTTAGAAACAGAAAGGAAATAAGTTTCATTTAATGATAGTATATCACAGAAATTTTAATTTCAAAAATGAATTGAAATAAAGAAAAGGGGGAAAATAAAGAAAGAACCAAAATAAAATGTAAAATGGATAAGAAAAGGTTCACTAAAGGCCCCCATTGAGGATTGTTCAAAATTATTAATTACTTATCCATACTTATTCAAGTTTATTTATGAACCTCTTCAACACTTGAGCTCATATAAACTGTTTTTTTTTTCTTTATTATATCTATTATTCTTTTCTTTGGAGCATTATGGACATGCTTTTTTATCATCAAAACTATATTGAAATAGGTCTTCCAGACTTTAATAGTCAAAATTTCCCTCAAAGTCTTAATTGAGAAAAAAATGCACTTATAAAACTTTTTTCATTACATATTCCAAAGATAGCTAAAGATTTCTATTGATTTCTAAGATGCTCTCTATATTTACAAATTGGAAAAGTATATGAGATTTGTATTACTATTTTCTGGAAGCATCTTGTGCTTCCAGAAATTTTTTATGGTGTCTCTGGTATAAAGGGCCAGAAAATCCTGGAGGCTTGAAGTTATATTGGTTAATTCTTTATACTATATATTTTGGAATGTGGTCTCATGATAGAATTTTCAATGTTTTATAATAAAAAAAATGACATTAAGCTTTGAAATTTCAAAAGAATTTGTGAGCCTTGAGGTATATTTTACAAACCCAAATAGGCCACAATTATCTTCAAAATAAATTCTGAACTATGCATAACCCATAAGTCATGCATATATTCAAAATTCATCATTTTTGATCTCAGAAAAGATGAATAACTTTTTTGTGAGTAAGTAAATCCATGGATTTAAGGGCAGATTTGTATTCTACACATAAATTTATCTAGTGTAGCCCCATAGAGTGAATGAGCTTAAATTAACTCTATGAGGTGGTAATATGAAAAATACTTCAATACCACATAAAAGAATTGTGAAATGTTTTTGTTTTTCTCAATTTCACACCAAAATAATGGGAATGTGAGAAATCCCATGCTACATATACACTAAGAATAGTGTTATGCATGTTTGTGGCACTTAATATTATGGTATTTCTACATGCAGTTTTGATACACCCATAGTGGATATCAGTCTTGAAGCCTGAATTTCTATTTTTGAGATGAAAATAGCTAAGGGGGACAAAAGACATCAAAGAGAGCCAGGGTACCCAACTTCTGAGGTCTCTGAGGCATGGATAGCTCTAAATCTTGGATCCATGTCTGGTCATGTCCCAATTAGTATACTAAAAACTTTTGGGAACCTAGTTACCAAGTCAAAATTTCATTAAATCATAAGAAAATTGCAAATAAGCTGATCTTTTGACATGAAAAGGACATAAAGAGCAGCTTAGAATCCTGCAAACATGTCAATTATTAATTCTTTTTAATGGATAAACCTTAAAAGAGTAATTAAAACCCTTTTTGGGCTTGTATCCATTGATTCACCTCATAAGAACCTGCCATACTGTGCTATTTGCAATTCTATGTATAAATGAAGTAAAAACTTCAAAAACTCATTCAAAATACAATTCTTAATGAATCTCTCTACAAATTTTAGTACCAATGGCGAATGGTATTTCACATTGAGAAACCAAAAATAAGTATGGTGCCATAAGTAAAATTAAAAGTTTTACTTACAAGCCATTTTTGATAATTCCATGTGAAACACTGAATCTTCAAAAATTAACAGAAAATACAACCTGTGATTAAATTTCCAATAAAATTTTTAACTATGAGCAATTAATTTTCATTTTGAAATAAAATAAGATTTAAAGTTGTTACTCCTTTTATTCTTGACCATAAATGGGTTGGTAGTCATATAAAAGCTTTGATTAAGTAATTATGATAATCTTAAATTACAACAGATGATGCAGTCATCAATCCAAAAAATATTATTGTTTTCTCACTCACTGGTTTTTCAGTTTACTCCATGGCATGCCTCTGTGAGCCTTTGTTGACTTAAAAGAGACTACCTCTTGTTTTTTTTTCCAAATCATCTTATTATCCAATTATATCTTTGTTACCAACAAGTAAGTATTATTTAAATCTTTTCTTGAGTGTTCTATTCTTTCAAGAATAAATCAGAAAGACATCAAATCATAGAAATAAACTGTATATTGTTTTAATATTTCTATAAATCAATTTTAATCTCTTAAATCCACAATTTATCCATCAAATCTCTCTACCATATTCTTTGCAAAGTTCATAGGAATATTAGTAAGTGGTTTATAATGAATTATCAAAGTTTTTCTCTATTACTTTCTTTCTCCAGGAGCTATATTTATAGTTAATATTGTCAAAGATAATTATACATTAAAATAATTTCATTATTTAAATCAAGAAGTTTTATTATTTGAATACTTCTTGTAATTGATTCTTGTAGACAATTACTGCTTCCTGTTATAATAACTAGTAGTGCATAACAAGTAAAAGAAATAATTAATTAATTAATTAATTGTGGTTATAATAATTTTATAATCATATTTCATAAGAACAGTGATAGTATTGTTGAATAATAGTAATATTATCAAAACTTTATAGACACATCTTATATAATTCTTGAGTAAACTTAGTTCTATGAGCAATAACTTTAATAAAAAAATACCTTGGGTTTTTCTTAAGTGAGATGACTCATGTATTTTGAATTGAGCTTTTGATTTCATGAACTGAGCTCTTATCAAAAGGTTATTCATGTTAACCCTGATTTGAAGCTTTGGTTATATTGATAAAACAGCTAATTGGAATACAAGTAAATATTGATTCATTCAGAGCTCAATAGGTCATGGAGATGGTATTGTGATTTATTAAAGAAAATAATTGAGTTTTTGGGAAAGGAAGTAAATTCAGAGGATTGGATTGAGGAATAAAGTGAAAGAAGGGCATAGGGGGGGAACTTGTGAAAGTCTTTATGAAGGATTTATACATACCAACATTTAAATATTGAATATGTGAAAATTTCTCTTCTGTGTTGGAAATAAATTTTATTGGTTTCAGTAACAGGCAGGTTTACTGGTTTCTAAGCAATTTTAGGGTTGCACCAAGTAGGTTGGGATGTTTTTTATGGGTTATACAGGTTTCGATGTAGCCAAAGTGTTGATTATTATAAATAATATTCTTAATGATCTGGATTAAATTTTGATTCCATAGGTAAAAGATAATATTTTAATTTATTTAATATTAAAGCTTTTATTATAAATGACAAAAAATAAGGGTATCCTTTTATATTTATCCAAATTTACCTCAAGAAATGATAAATCTTCAATATTATGCACCAGGGAAAATCAGGCTTCAAGAACTGGGGCTTTACTTCAAGTCAAGGAGGTGTAACTCTCGATTCTCCCCCATTTCAATCAGTGGGAAATCCCATCTTGGGGTTAATTAACATCCCATTCACACCCATATAAAGCAGCTTTCAAGAAATTGAAACACTCTGATATATGTAATATACTCAATATTCATAAGCGGGCACCAGTTGTATATTTTCCCTGGCCTCAACACCAGAGTGAACTCACCATTTGCATATTACCCTAATCATTACACATCCCGATATGCCCCCCTTAGCATAGCCTGGAAGACTCCAGCATCTGTGCCGTAGTTAGGCAGAGCTCTCTAACAAGGTGCATCAAAAAGAGGCATATGAGAAATCCAACTCAATGCCTTGGCAGGATTGCATGTTACATTCTTTTACATAATTTTCTCAGCCCCTTTGCATGGCCCAAAGGTGTATGTACTAAAATGTTGGCTGATCTATAAATTAGGATGGTGTAGTAAGAGTTCAGCCTACATGCATATTACAGATGACTATCCATATTGCCATCATTTGCATACTTTTAGCTCATGTGCCACAATCCCAGCTTGCTGATTCACCAGATTTGTACCCGCAAGCTCAGCATGCATATCCTTTGACATTGCAGTTTCAAAAGCTCAGTGTGGAAGGGTTTTGGAATGCCATGGTCAGAGCACTTTTTGCCATAGTTCATCAGGTGGCTCACTTCTGTGCACTTCACCAGAGTGTGTGAAATTCTCATCCTGGAAGAAATATCTTCTAAGGTTGTGCCAAATTCTCAGATTGCATGCTTAAAAAGATGACTTAGCAATAGCTCATCAGGGAAGCATTTGATATTGTTCTAGAAATAGAAGAACAGTTGTGCAATTGAAATGTTCATCCACTGAACATTTCAATTATTAAACCAAAGCAGACCTGGGAAATGGGTTGACCCCAGCTCATTCTGTAATCACTGATCATACAGACTCTCCACCCTTTGCTCAAACTATATTACACAGCCATAATGTTGGTATGCTTGCCACCATGACCTGAGACCAAATGCACCATGTACCTTTCTGCATGGTGCATTTGTTTAATGCAGCCCCGTGAACATTCAACAATTCCAGGAAATTGTGTGAATTCTTAACACATCAAAGGTGTTGAAACTATTAAAATAAACACAATTGTTATACTCAGTGAATCTCCCTTCTCATCTTCAGAATTGGCTTTGAATAAGCTTTCATTTCCCCAACTGTCTTTAAAGCTTAGACCTTTGCAGGCTCTGCAACTGCTGAGACTGGCTCATATTCACCCAAAACACTGTGGGAACTCCTTTTGGTGTGGGATGAAATAAGGCAGTACCTTGAGGGGAAAATTATTGGTAAGTCTGTTTTAAATTTCAGAATTGTCAAATACCATGGGTGCTAAGGTGTATTAGCTGCCCCTCTAAATAATACTGAATAGTCAGCCTATGGAGAATCACAAAAATAAAAGAAGATTTGTGATTTTAACAGATAGAGAAGACTTATCAGTAGTCTCCAAATCAGACCTATCAATAATTTATAGCCAAAAATTTGATTTAACACTATCACAAAAGAAAGACTACTACTTGATTTTATGTTAATAAGACTAATCAAGATTTTTGGATTATGATGATTCTCTTTTGATATGAAGGCTAATAATATAACTATGTAATTTAATACTAATAAATATTCTTCAATGAATCTTTTTTATACTATGTTGGTATCACTACTAAAATGCTTCTGAGCAAGGCCAGTGAGCTTTTCACTATTGTCAAACTACTAAGCTTCTGAGAAAGGCTATTGAGCTTTTTACTATGGTTAAACTACTACTACTTTAGATATCCTGCTAGTTCAAGGATGGTTGTTATCCTCAATCATGGGAACCTTTCCATTTTTTTTGGAAAATGAGGGATAGAAGACCTCTATTTATACTTTTTTGGCTTCCATAGAGCTTCTCAAAGCAGGGGACTTAAAAAAATCATAGTTGAAATGTTTTAGCTGGTGAGATGTGTAGCTTTGGTGTATCAATGTGGTTTCTGAGAGTATTTTGCTGGTGGTGTTTTTTTCTTATCAAAATCATGTGATGTAATTGAGATAATGTTGCAGGTGAGATTTTCTTTTTACCAAGAAAGTAGAGAAAATACAGCTTCTGACAATTGAAATTTCTTCTAGTCATATGATATCTTTGAAATAATTTAGCTGATGAAATTTCTTATCAAAATCAGTAAGTATCATTCAGAGAATAAGGCTGGTGAGATCATTCTCTGAAGTGGAGAAAGTGGGGAGATACAGATTCTGAAAATTGAAATTTCTTCTATTCATATGATATGTTTGAGAGAATTTAGTTGGTGAGATTCTTCTTTTTGGTGACTTTGACACATTTTTCTGGTGATGTTCTTTTTCTTATCAAAATCATGTGATGTAATTGAGATAATTTGGCTGATGAGATTTTATTTTTGCCAAGAAAGTGGAGAAAATACATCTTCTTACAATTGAAATTTCCTCTAGTCATATGATATCTTTGGCAGAATTTAGCTGGTGAGATTTTCTTATCAAAATCATGTGACATCATTGAGACAATGTGGCTGGTGAGATCATTCTCTGAAGTTGAGAAAGTGGGTATATACAGTTTTTTTGTTATTAATTGTACTGCCATTAGATTTGGTAAAGTTGGGGAAATTGGTATTTTATATTTCCAGAGCTCTGGAATTTGGTTTCCTTCTTGGGAGTTATTTCCTAATTCCTATTTCCATCTTCAAAGTTATTCCCTAATTCCTATTTCCATCTTCAGAGTTATTCTTTAATTCCTATTTTTGTCTTCAGATTTATTTCATAATTCCCATTTCTATTTCTAGAGTTATTCTTTAACTCCTATTTCTGTCTTCAGAGTTATCTCATAATTCCAATTTCCATTTCTAGAGTTATCTTCCAATTCCTATTTACATCTCCAGAGTTATTCCATAATTCCTATGTTCACCTTTGGAGGTATTCCCTAATTCTTATTTTAATCTCCAAAGCTATCCCCTAATTCCTATTTCCATATTCAGAGTTATTCTTTAATTCCTATTTTCATTTTCAGAGATATTCCATAATTACTATTTCCATCTTGGGAGTTATTATGTAATTCCTATTTTCATTTCCAGAGTTATTCCACAATTTGATTTTATTCTTGGGAGTTATTCCCTAATTCCTATTTTAACCTCTGGTGTTATTCCCTAATTCCTATTTCAATATCCAGAGTTATTCCATAATTCCTATTTCTATTTCCAGAGTTATTCTGCATTTTCATTATCTTCTTGGGATTTATTCCTCAATTTTTCCCCTGAGTTATTCTGAATTTCTTTTATTATCATATTTGGTAAGCTTTAAACTGGTATAATGGGTATGGAATACCACAATGCACTTCTCTTTTTTTCTCACCTGCTTCACTTTTTCCAAGTTCACCCCCTCTTCTCATTCCTGTGCATATTCCACTTGGTCTTCATCCCTTTACACTCTTTTCTATCGCACTAAACTAACCACTCCCCTTCCTTTTTGCTATATTTTTTCCTGATTATACGTCCAGAACCCTTTTTCTATCTACATCATGTGTCATCTTCTCCATTTAACTCTTTAGTACATGTTATGTACCACTATTGATACTCAATCTTCATCATGACTTTCTTTCAGACTTTTCAAACCTCACTCCTAGAGTTTTAATAATTAAATGACATTTTAAACTTATGATTCATTGTATGTATTCCTTTTTTCTTCCAGTTTACTTTCTATACAGATACTAACCTAATTTGTCTTCATTTTAGATATCATGCAATTTTTGTGCTAAGAAGGGTATCCTCTGCAACAACCAATGCCTGTGATCCTTTCCAACAAGCACACAAAAAATATTTGTTTGTTGTGTGCCCCTTCCAACCACATTGCCAGAGGAGTTCCTGCACAAGATGCCTGTGTGAGGACTCCTTTGTAGTTGATGATGATGAAAGCATTCCCCAGTGATAATGTACCCTGGGAACACTTCCACACAATTAATCCGGTTCCCTCCAGTATTTATTTGTCCACCCCCCCTCCTAGGCCACCATTCAATGGTCACTTCACTCCTCAACTGGAGCAAAGTGATTACCCAGCCAATGAAGGATGGTGATGGAAAGAGGACATTCAAGATTTTGCTGATTGTCACCCATGGTATTCAAATGACAAATTATGCTTTCTTTCTCCTCCTTGACACATTTTCATTCATGCAATCATACTGACTCTTCTTCTTCACCCATGGAACTAAACCCACTGAATCCCCTGAAATAAGACTCTCCCATTTCCCATATGCCTTGCAAGCAAACTTTATGGAAACCCACTCTAGTCTCAAGTGGCACCTGATGGTTGGAGGACTTATTCTGCAATAAGAAGAAATCTATTCCTTTTCTCATTTTAACTTTCACCTCAAGTGAACTGACTCTGCCTCCTTTTGTAGAACCCTCTCAACATGATGAGTCATCTATTCTAGGCCCAAGTCAAGCCTCAGATTCTCAATTCCCATCACATTAGAGCAATTCAACTTGTGAGCCTGAGCCTGAGGTGGCTCTGACGCAATCAAAGGAGGATCCTTTTGGTAAGTACCCATTTTTACTTTTTTTCCTGTTACTAAACTTCCCTCACTGCTTGTCCGGCCATGCCCCTCTCAATCATAATCATCAACAGAATCCCCTCATTCCCACAATGAGGATCTGCAGGAATTCACCAACTTGCAACCAACCCTCATGATTCCTTGAGCAATTTTCCATGAATTAATCAACAAAATCTTGTTGGAGCATTGCCGATTTCTCCACATGATTCCCTTTGTGGATGTGACTAATTGAAATGAGATGCACCAGGAATTCTGGCAGTAGCTAAACTACCTTCTTGTCCAAGCATTGGAGGCTTATCCAAAGTAGGACATCACCAGGATAGTATCCAAGTTCCTTGAAAAATGAAAACAAAAAATAAAAAAAATTATAATGTTTTCACTTATTTCCTTTTGTAATACACTCATTTAACTAAGTTGGTTGTAATCAATGAGAGATTTTTTAATTTTATGTTACATTCTCTTCTTTCCTCAATGGTTAGAATCACCTCTTTCTTGAGAATAATTTTTGTGAGAGCCTCACCAAATTTTTAAGTAAGTATTTTTTTGTGTGAACTGCTTTTGCAGAAAATGAACAAATATTAATCATTAACACATTCTACATTTTCTGCATCCATGGGTCTATACTGTTTGAGATCTTAACTGTAAAAGCACTGGGGTTCCCCACATGTGAGAAATCCACCTGAGATGTGTGGGTCATTGCCGGTCCTAAGGTCACATGTATCAGGAATTGCATGTGAAGTGCACATATACTACACTTGTGTAAAAAACTGTGTGAAGCATTGGGAACCTGGTCCAGCATAAGGATTTGCATATGAATCATTGGGATCCTGTAAAAGCATAAGGACTTGCATGTGAAGGTTTGGGAACCTGGAAAAGAATAAGTATTTGCATGTGAAGCATTGGGATCCTGGACAAGTGTAGTATTTGCATGTAACACATTGGGATCCTTGAAAAGCATAAGGATTCATATGTGAAGGGCCAGGAACCTGGAAAAGCATAATTATTTGTTTGTGGAGTGCAGGGAACTAGGAAAAGCATAAGGATTATCATGTGAAGGACCAGGATACTGGGAAAGCAAATGACCCTGAATCCCTGTAGGACTTTCAAACCCTGTTATGTGACAATGAGGCATAAAAGCATAATGGCAGGTAACTCCCAATTTTTGGAATGACCAACTGGTCCCATTATTGAAAAAAAGTGTGAATAGCATTCATAACCTCATTATAGGATCATTTACAGTGGCAGGCCACCTTAAATGAGCCCTCTCAACCCTTTTTCATTTGAGCCACTGTATTTCCCCAATTCAAAACCATCCAATCCTGGTGCATATTGTACTCCATAGTACCACACCATTATTGTCAAATCACCCTCTAATTCCCACATGCATCCAAATTCTCTCATTCTTCTAATTGGTAGGGGATTTTATTACCATCCCTGATGTGATATCCCACTCCCTTGCCAATCTCATAATAGCTGTGGCTTTTCCGCCATGTTGTTTTTGCTAACCTCCTTGAGAATTGAGTGGACATCCCCACTAGGGTGGTGCTTTCATTTTCCTCTTCTGTATAAGTATAATGAAATAATGTACTACTGGCCCACACTACCTGAATTAGCCAATGACATTTGGATAGATCAACCCAAAAATGCTCATTTGGGAAAAGCAATTTCCCCCAGTACAACGCTTTGATGCATCTTTTTGAATTTGGCTGGTCCACTTATCAGCTTGAAACCACCATCCCAAAGCATAAGAAAATTCATCCTTATCAATATGCAGTGAGTTTCTTAATTAATTCATGGTGAAAGTGAGTGCAGAAGCAAACTCAAAGGCCCCCTGCTTTGTGGAAATATTGGCTTCATAATTGCCTTGATCAAAGGAGGGGACCCCCAATGACTTTTATCAAGCTTGCATCTTTTGAAATAATTTATCCCCAAAATATTTTAAGGAGTTGCCTAGAAGTAAACCCACTGAGCTAAGATTTCCACCTCCATTCTGCTATCCATCTTTTGCATCTTCAATTTCCCCAAGACTTCCGTAAATACCAAATTGTTTGTTCTTTGTGCTGCATTTGCACTACCCAATAGAAAACATAAATCCCTCAAGGAATGCCCCATTTTTGCAATTGGGTCTTTAAATTTTCTTTTGAAAAATGATAATTATGATAATTCATCCCATTGATTGACCTCAACATCACTCATTGTTGTGAATGCTCTGAATTAGACAAGGAAAATGAGGAATCCAGTCAAAGAGAAAATCTCCTTGTGGCCAAAGTGAATGCATTTGATCTTAGTGAAATCAACAATCCTCCAAATTTCACTAGGGGTCATATTTTCTGATACTGAAATACTTTGTGCTGTTGGTTGACTGGAGGAAAGAAACTTATTCCTTTGGGTGGTTTTGGCCTCATTTGTCTTTTGGGATGTGCCACTATTCCTGAGTAGTTGAGGGATAACTTGATGTTGAAGCAGACAAGATATCAGATACTGCTGACTCCCATTTGAAGCAAGTCCTTTTGTATCCAGAATGGTGCCCAATTCCCAATGAGCTTTATTTGGAACACATCCATGACTTCCCTGTTGGATCCCACATGGAATTGGCTAGATCTAAACCAGCTGAAACCAATGTTCCTCCATAGGGCCCAATGAGGGGGCTACAGGAATGCCAGCCAATATATAAATCTATATAAACCTTGAAAATAACTGTTCAACTCACACTTTCCTTCCTCCCCCCAATGTTTCCCCACAAGTTCCCTTTTTTGTAAATGGGATGCTTGCACCAGAAAATGAAATGAAACCAAAAGATTAGTTAATGTTGTGTGGATTATGAATTTCACATAAATTTGTTTTTGGTTAATAAATGTTTTTATTTCCCACTATAAATGAAAGATTAAATGAGACTTTTGCAAATTGGAGATCTCAATTACCTGAACCAGAAATAATAAATTAGATACTGCATTATTCAATTTGACCTATTCATGAACCCATTTAATGAGATTAAAATCCAACCATCTTTAATATCCCAAGTAAGCGCAAGTGAAACATGCACCCCGCTGTGGATGCCTGATCCTGCTAGTCCTTTTGCAGGAAACAGTTTGATGTGGCCTATTATGAGCTGGAGGTAAAAATATCCACTTGCTGCAATGCTCCTGCATGTGGTAATTGTGGTAACAACTGTCCCTGTGTGTGGTAAATTCGGGCACAACTGCCTTACTGAGTTTGTGTCATGTCAGATTATTTTAGATGGCATTCAGAGGCATTCCTCTGTACAAAGTTCTTTATTATTGAAATTCATACTGAGGCATCCAGGTAGTAGGATATGTAGCCAAAATTATTAAATTCATAAATATCTTTCTAAAATTAAACTACAATCTATTTCATACAAAACTGATCTAAAACAGGTAAATCCTGGTTGTAATTTTAGCTGACCTGGGTACAGTCAATGTGACCTCTTCATTTGAGCAAAGACTGTGCTTCTCCACCCAGGAATCACCAAATTCTAACACCAAGGATTGTTCAAATTCAAATCTAAGGGGTACAGTGGTTTCAAAAGACTCTTATTCAGTAAGTTACATCTATACTTATTAGTACATAGCCACACTGACTCTACTAGATTTTTACCCTCTGAAAGGCTTTTGGAGATGTCAATGAGTGATAAAGTCCCTTTCACTACGCTTGTTCTCCAGTCATCTGAGCATACCATCAAACCATGAACCCCCGCCACACAGAATGCAGCTAATATACCATATAAAATTTGATTTATTCCTGGATTCTTGTGACACTCCAAAAGATATTTGATGGCCTCATTTTTTTGAACTTGTGAGTTTGCCTTTGATGCTGTAGACTTGGACCTTTGTATGTGCATGTACCATGTTGTATGAAATCATCAAGTGGATAGCTGTATCCATTAGTTCCTCCAATTTCCTGTGCGGCTTTGTTGATATCTCAATGTCAGCCCCACCACCTTCAATGCTAAGTTGTGTTGCACAGTTATTCTATTTACTCAAGAAGGAGGCAAGGTATTCAACTGCTACCATTCAAGTCCAAGAGGATCATTTGAATTTGTTGTTGGTGCCACATATGGTTTGGGTGAAATCACATTGTATGAGACTAAACTAATGGATTCAAACATAACATTTTCTCAAAACAATTTAATTGGATTGGAGGGGTAAAGAAGGCTCTGAACCATTTTGAAGAAGTAGTGTTCATATTTTGGCAGTTTATATAGAGGTTTAGCCAATTCCTTCATCAACTTGAGATTCCAAATGATATTATTAAAAAATACTTTGGTTTCTGTTGCCTTATAGAACTCTAAGCCTATATATTGCAATGTATATCACTTGAGTCAACAGCCAGATCATAATGTATCATTCAAAAATATAAAACTCCCCTGCCATCTCAAGATCCTTAAGCCAGGCCAACATTTTAAGCTCTTGGTTACTGATCACCTTAATACCAACAGGCAGGAATGTACCAGCATCATTTGTTAGTAAATTGTCTCATTTATTTTTGTAAATACTATTGATATTATCAAGCCCTCTTTTCCATTATTCTTGAGTAATATTGATATGATAATTCAAAGTTTCTCCAAACTCTTCAATGTGGGATAAAAGGATCCCTTGAGCATTACCAGAGGATGACACTTAAGAGTCAGGGTCAGGCATTATATCAGTAATATCTCAACCCATTGTATCATGTTTAATTTCCTCCCTATCTTGAAATTGTTGAGTATTTTGAGGGGAGGTGGGAGGGGTTTCATCATGGATTGTTTCATTGAGTACGAGCTGGTCTCAGTATTCAGAGGTTCATTATCATTATGGTCAACTTCAATATTGATTATGTCAGGACCTTGATCCTGATAATCTTTTGCAGCTTCAAAGGTATGGCATTTTTTGGTGGCACTTATATTTTTATTTTTTCCTGGAACTCTAATTACCATTTGAGATCCTTCAGGTAGAGATTCTCCCACCCCCATGCCTATCCATATATTTTAAGCAGCTATTTTTATCAATTTTCTATTGAATTAGTAATGTACTTACAGTTCAAAACCATCTTGAGGAGGCTCATTGTTTCACCAATATTTTTATGTACATAATCGGGAATTTTACTATCTCTTTGAATTTTTTCAAGCCTTGGGATTGTTTGAGTGATGTTTGAGCCAAATGTTTCCTTGGATATAATTTCAACCTTTCCACTTAAAATTACATCCTCTTTCCCAGCATATTCTGTTGGTTCACAAGGTTCAAAATTCTTTTCCTTCTCATAGCTTTTCAAATTTGGTTTTTGAGAGCTTGGAGGCTGCACTTAAATAAAGGCTATGAAAAAACTATCAGGTTTTGAGAGATTACAAACATTCAAGATTAATGTATGCTCATATTATGAAAGAACTGGTGTATTTTGATTCTTTTCATGTGACAGGCTTTCTACTTCAATGCCTAATTCATGACTACTGACCATATCAGAGATTTCACTTCCACTCTGTGGGGCTGAAGTTTGTAGTTCATTGAATTTGGTTGAATTTCCTGGGGTTTGGGGCATAGCAAGGTAGTTTATTGATTAAATAGATGGTGAAGAGTTGATAAATAACTTTATTGAAAAGTGTATAATAAAAGGATAAAAACTGACAAAAAAGGTGGGAGTTCCAAAAGTGGTCAAAGCTAATTAAATCCAATATATTAATCATTTATCATTTTTTATGTAATACCAATATACGAGAATTTTGGAAAGTTTGAAAGAAGTTAAATATTGATTCTAATCAGCTCAATAGTTAGTTAATTTTCTAGAAAAAAGAAATTTTAGAACCACAAGCTGACCAAATGAAACCTTCCCATCAACAGCCTCAGAACATTCCACACATATCTATTAAGCTTGTATTGCATTTGCAAAATTTGATTTGTCAGGAAATTCATGGAGGTCATTTGTTGCAAATTATCTCAGCTCATTCAGATTAAATCACTTCCCTGTGAGAAATTGAATAAATGTTACTAGTGAGAAACCTACTAAAGTCACTTTTTGGACTATTCAACCCCCATGAGGTAAGCAGTAAGAAAAGTGTTCCATTTGAATGATATGAAATAAAATGATTTTGTCACAGAAACAGAAGACACAATTCTGGTCTTAAATAGTCCACTTAGTAGGTTTTAATTTGTGAGTCTCATCATTTAAACCCTAACCACAACATTGTGAATATCCCCACCAATTTCCCCCCAGAAGATGTTGGTGCAGAAGGCCACTCAGCATATTTCTGTGATTGGGCTCATCAGGTATGCCAATAATCCACTGTACCCTATGGCTATAAACACTTACTATGATGGAATTTCACTCATACCAAATTGAGGGAGAGCGTCAGTCATTGCGAATTGGGGATTATTTGGTGAGACAGGAGGTTTCTGAAATGAAAGACTTTTGTGGCAAAATTTCAACACTGTAAATCAGTATTAAGGAGTTTGATATCAATTTACAATGGAAATTATTCATAAGAAAATGTTTCCATGAGCATAAGAATGGTCAATTGGAGAAATGAACAGCCCTTGATGTGGAAGCCATTCATTTCCTGAGAATAAGGATGGGAAATTGAGAACATGAGGGAAGTGCAGGAGCATAAGAATGGTAAGCTTCTGAGAATATGAGGCAGCATTGCAGAAGCATAAGGATGGTAAATGTCAGAAAATCAGAAGCCAATGTGTTTGTGAGCATAAGGATGGTCAATTGGGCAAATTATCAGGAATTGGGGAAGAAGCCAAAAATAGTACAAGCATAAGGATAATAAGTTGAGAACATTAGAGGGCACTGAAGGAGCTTAAGAATTGTAAGCTTGGGAGGAGATGAGGCAGGGGTTTGGAAGTGCAAGGATGGCTGATGGTGGACATGGGGTGCTGGGGTCAGACACATATCTATAGGGCACTGTGGGAGCGTAAGCATGGTAAGCAGTGGAGAGGATTAGGTGGGGGCGGGGAAGTGCAAGGAGGGGCGGTGGGGTCATATGCATATCTACAGGGCACTGAAAGAGCATAAGCATTGTAAGGGGCAGGGGTGCAGAAGCATAAGGATGGATGAGGTCAGACATATATCTATAGGGAGCTGCGGTATTGTAAGCATGGTAAGGGGTGAAGAAGCATAAGGATGGGTGATCACCAAGGTGCGGTTCCCAAGGCAGAAGGACATCCGGAGAGGCCTTCAGGAGCGTATGCATTGTAAGATGTGGGGTGGTGGAAGTGCAACAATGGGTTATGGCAGGAGTGGAAGCATATCTTAGCCACAGGTGCTGGGGAAGCCAAGTCATGCATGAGAGTAGACATGGAAAAGGGGTGATATGATCAGGAGGTGGGGAAGAACTCATCTCATGCACAAATATGAGCATGCCAAACTGCTGCCTTGCACCATTAGGTGTAATTACCCAAACATTGCAAATGGTGTTGATATGAGTTTTTTCTTTGAGTGACATACTCATGTGACACATTTTACAATTGAAATTGTCTTTATGCAGAGGTGAAGTGACCCACTAAATTCAGTGACTATAATGTGACACTAACGTGACTGAAGCAAGATTTCATACTGACAGCAGTGAGACATGAATTCAATTGCCAGTGATTGATGTGACATTCTCCCTGGTGTATGGTATGTATTATTTTGTTTTTACCTATTAATTTTGCATATTTGTCCTCTTTTAAGGCAACTCTGAAAGGACAGTAGTTTTGGTAAGAGAAAAGGAGTGGGACATGTGAGTGTAGTCACCATTTTGGGAGTCTCAGAAAAGGCCCTCTCTCTTAGGTCACAGCAGGAATTTAGCTGACCTTGCGCCCAAGGTGTCGTGCTGACCCTTCAGTTGGCGTTGCTTTTGATGCTGGGGTCAACTGACGCTGCAGAGCCACTTTTGGTTAAAAACCATATGAGAAATTGAAGTAAATTTAAAATAAATTGAAATCACTCAAAATTAAAATAAACTCAAAATGAAATAGAAATAAATTAAAAACAAATTTAGAATAAATTAACGAGAAATTTCAAATAAATTAAGAATAAATTGAAAATAAAATAAAAATTATTTTTCATTTAATTTTATTGATTTATATTTATTTCTTAAGTTTTTCATTTTTTATTTTTGAATGATTCTCTTTCAAAAAATAATTATTGAAAATTAGTCTTTCCAAAACAAAACTCAGACCACAGAAGTGTCAGTTGACACCAGGGCGTGACGGTGGTGACCCTTCATCCTATTTGTGGGGCCAGCACAAAGCCACAGCTGCAGCCACAGCAGGTATTTAGCTGACCCCACAGCCAGTGTTGCTTTTGCTTCTGGGTCACCTGACGCATTTCCCCCACAAAAACAGATAAAAAATAAAAATAAATTAAAAATATTATGATCCCCCCATATGGTACACAGATCACCATGAAAAAAAGAGGCAGACCTTGTGGTCAGTAGCTGCAGGTCAAACAGGGCTTAAACATGAAATTAAAATGATTTCAACATGACTCCAAATATGGAATCCTTTATGCAAATCCACATTTGGCTCACATTCTATACTCTTACAAAGTTACTCAATTTAATAGGAGCTTATAAGAAGCTTTTAGATATATGCTTTGATAAATGAAAATTTCTCACATCTAATATTAAAAACTCCTTTATTATGAATCCAGCACTCATTATTAATTCTTCAGTATTCACTTCTCAATTTTTCATGATAATCATAAATTATTCAAATCTGTTTGTGGAAGAACATATATCTTGTGGCTCACAAAGGAAGTGCTTTCCCACCATGAATAAAGATTGCAAAGCCTCCACTCACAAAAAACCTGGCCCATTTTATCATAACTGTAAAATAAGAAAGGAAGTATTTCCAAAAAAATGTATGATGCAGATTGACTCCTGAATGGAGCTCCTTTATATTAATTTACTCCAAACTTCAACTAATATTAACTGTAAAAGGGAAAATAATATGAATTTTGAGCTTAAATGCTTTTTGAAAATAATTTGGTCATTATTTATTCATGATTATTATTCCTCAAAGAGTAAATTGAAACAAACATCCCATTTCTTGAAAATTCATGAAATTGAGTGAAAAGGGAACTTTTAAATGCTAAAATCCTGAATTATATTTGGAACCTCAAATTTTTTGCCTACAATTTTGAAATTTATCTTGTAAAATCACACATCAAAAAACTGTCTTTGACATAGATTTTTCATCTCTAATCTTGGAGGAATTACTTTTAGAATAGGTTTTTCTAATATTTTGAAATACATTTTAATACTTTTACCATTTTGATTTGTTGATTTATCCTTTTATTAAATTACACTTAGATATAATAATTTAAGAAAAATATTGAGAATGAATTCTTTTGAAAATATTTTGAGCTCTCTAATGAAAACTAATTGTTGTTTGGAAGTAATTAAGATCTGATTTTATACCTGAGAAATATTAATTCTTGGGAATAATTCATTTCAAACAAATTTTTTTAATTTAACAAATATTGAAGCTGGATCTGGGTATGCATTTATCATCTTTTTCTTGAGAAGTAATCTCAAAATACGCAAGTGGAATAATTACAAGCTTAAAAAAGGACTGGGTCATATTAAAGAATTTATTTTGAAACTAAAAGATTTAGTGCTGCAATAATTTCAAGTAAAATCATATTCATTCTATTTCATAATATGTAGACATACTTCTTAAAGAACTTTAAGGATATTTCTTATGTAAAGCTTCTTTGAGGCCTTTCAGTGGTTTTGAAAATATTCCATACGAATTTTAAATTGAGAAATTTGTGAAATTGTGTATATTTGATGAATATCATTTTTCTAATATATCACTTTTCTTTGTAATCAAAGGAAAATTATAAGATCATATGATTATTTAAGTTTTTATAAGATGAATATCTCATTATTCACAAATTAAAACAGAATTTTTTAGAAAAAGATCATTCTTTCTGTTCATAATTTTTTAAAAGAAATTCAGACTCATATTAAGAGGAAAAATACCAATAATAATTATTTTATTTTCAAAATAAGTCCATCATTAAATAATTTGATTTGAGATATTAAATATGATTAATACAAATGTTTTATTCAAGTATGGAATTTGGCAAACAACTAATTTGGATTATTTTATTTTTATTTGTGATTTCATTTGGTCTGAAGTTCCATCAGATTTAAATTGATTAATAATTTTTATTCTTCATATTTTATATTTGATTGTATAGAATTTTTAATCAATTATATTTCTGGCTTAAAAAGAATAACAAATCTGTATGAACTGAGCCAACTCCTGAATAACACATTCTCAAAATTGATCCGAGCTTCTCTACCATATTCAAAAATGTTAATGATGATGATAATAAAATTTAAATCATGAGGATAATCTCAACTTATTGTATTCCAAACAAATATTTGAAGTAAATGAAATCATTCAGAATTACTCTTCAATATTTTAGAGTTTTTTCCCAAATTTTGACTCTCAAAACACTAACAGAAGCTCAAAAATGAAGCCCAACAGAATTTATCATTACTCAAAATCTAGGAAACAATAATATATCATTTCTATTCACCAAGCCTGATAATTCAGTCACTGTTGTGTCTGAAAAATTGATTTCTCACAGAATAATGTGAGATTCTACAAAAAATGAGATAACCTGTAATAATCAAATTCAATAAGCATTATGAAAAAAGAAACTTCTCCAAATAATTGGATAAAATAAAGATTAGAGAAAAACAAAAACATTTATTCACCAAACTCTATTCATATCATTCTTATATTTTTATGGGCTATAGCCAAACACTTGAACCATGAAACAAAATGTGATCTCAGATTTTAAATTTCTTCACAAATTATTATCAAAAGTCTTCTCAGCAAACCAGTTAGTTCAAATAAATATAGCATTATTCTCAAAAAAGCTCCTTTACAACACACCAGGTCATGAGGCACTAGTTCCTATAAAAATTCAAACACAAAAATAGAAGAATGTTTCCTTTAATATTGAGTTTTTCAGTCTGATTAAATATTAATTGGATAAGATATGGAAGAGTTAATCTATTAAATTCTTAATTTAAACCTCCTAAAAGGCGTCCACAAAAATAAGCCAAGCTTATGCTATCATTACTGAAAACACATCTGACCATATACACCATTGTGAATATTTGGCCATATTCCAGGAAAATGTGACATGATATTGAGACTGTTAGCTTTATTATTGTGGAAATCACCATTTTTTGATGAAAAACTCCTCAAGTCCTTGTTTTCAGATCATTTTAAGCTCTCCTTAGACTCCTAAAAGCATATCTCTTGAAATATGTAAAAATACAGGCATTTTTCTTTTTCCGCACTTAATTCCAACAACTTATCACAAATTTCCATCTAATTAGTCTTACAAAAACACAAAAAAAACCACCATTTTAAGTTCATATCTTGAATACTTCCAGAGAAAACTTGTTTTTCATGAATAAAAAAGTTATAGAGCTTCTTTGAAACAGTCAAATGCAAGGAAGTTATTTATCATTTTATCAAACAAGTACATGAATACTACAGATTATAGATATTCCATATTCATTTCTATTTTTTCAGCTTTGAAGTGAAAATATGCTTTGGTTTTATTGTTAGCCAAACTACACACAGTATACAATTTGTGAGAAATAAAATCCTTGGTATTCCGTACAGCCTTTAATATGATCCAAGAAAGTGTATAAAATCAAAGTTATCATAAATCTCTGAATTTTTATATCCTTTGGCTCTTCATATACTAGCAGCTTTCTGAGATAGCTTTGAGACAAATTTTGTTGAAAATGATAGATTTTACCAGAGTTTTATCATCTGGTACACCCACAAGAAATTAAGAAGGGTGTTGTGGTCATCTAGCAATTATATGTGCTCAAAATTTTAGAATTCTTGATCATCTGGAATATTACTGCACTTCTGCTGTTCCCTCAGATGATTCTACCTCTTAATGCTCAATAAATCGGATAAATCTAAATTCCAAATTCATATTTCCATAAAATAAGCACTTCCCTCAGCATTTTAAGTTAATTTTTACACTCTGGAGTTGTTTAAAGCATGGAATATGCTCCAAAATGGAACTCAAAAGATAAAATATAACTTTTATCAGCTTGAAAAAAAACTCCCTCATTACATATTATTTTTAAATAAAAAAATTATTATCAGCAATAATAATTTTGTGTTTAGATGAATCAAATATTGATTGTTGAGTATTTTGGTTTTTTAAGGTGTGGATATGTAACTTTGATTAAAAATTGAGTACTTTTCCTGTCCTCAAACACTGTATAAGGTACAATTCAATTAAAAAGAGTAACATTTAAGATTTTGAAGAGAAAACACACCAAATGTTTTTTCAAATCTATAAGTATAAAAAACCAATACTATAAAGATCCATTTTTTTACCAACAATAAAAATCTATCCAAAAATACTCTACTAGAGATATTTAAGGCTACAAAGAGATTTCTTCAAGAGAAATTTCAATTGGAAGTGACTGAGAAAAGAACTGCAGGCAATTAATATAAAAACAAAGTCTTTAAAATATTTTTAAAGAGAAAACACACCCAAAATTTACCAGATTGACTTTGGAAACAAAGTGACAAAGCTACTAGTGATGAAAGATGCTTTAATTCACCTATGGAGTGGCTCAAGGTTAAAAATTATTATAAGAGTTACAAACAATGATTATAATAATTTTTTCACATGGTTATAAGGTTTAAAATGATACAAAAATGGTGGTTGTAATCTTTTATTGATTGGCCTAACAGTGTTTAAACTAATTATAAAAGGAGAACATTCTAACATGAAGAGAAAAGTGGGACAAAGAAGAAATTCTTTTATAGCCACCAATTTTCTCACTCCAAAAGTGAAATTTACTCTTTTCAGTCGTGAACAACCCTCTTACAACAGAAAAGCCAGCTATGGCATTATTTAACCCTGGTTTGGACCAAAAAAGGGCTGGTTTTAGCCATTTTTTGGTATTTTTGGCTATTTTAGACCCTTAATTCACCCATTGCTATAGTGATAACTGGTTTCAAGCCTTGAAAAAAGTCAGAATGTGTGTAAGAGAGGTAAAGACCAGTTAAAAAAATTGCTAAGATTGTTTTATCTTAAGGGTAGTTTTACCCTCTTGGAAACAGTTAAAACTGACCTGGTTGGTATCAAAATCTCATCATCAATTGAGTCACAGACCCTGTGATATTCTTTTGCATTAATTTTGAAAACCCATTCCTGTCAGTAAGAAACTTGGGGGATTCTGGCACCCTTGAAGCTAAGATTCCTTTTACCACCAGAATTAATCTTTTCAATTTATTTTTTCTTTAATTCCTCATCATGTATTATACTGGTAATTTACATATGTAACTCAATTGGGTTTTTAAAGTACACAACTGTAATAATTTATACCTCATATTTAAATCAAAGTTCACTTATTTAATACACACACACATTTTGACCCTTCAAATGAAAATACTTCAATTCCTCATAACTTCCAAATTTCACACCACACCCCAATTTTAACACAAAAGATTGATGGTTAACACCACATGTGGTGTGAATTAAACTTATGTTTTGAGTACTTTCAATTTCCATACAGAAAATACTAAACACTTAATTTAAGCTTATTTAGAGTTGAGTTACAGAAGTTTCACCCAGAGGTGACCTTACCTTATTATTTATGAGGAATCCAATTGTTAAATAATTCTCATTTATCAAATGAAAAGCTATAATACTTTTGGTTCAACTTTTTTCCAAAAATATTTTGATTTTAATATTTTTGTTGAACATTAATTTTTACTTAAATTTTTCAAGTAAAAATGTGTTTTCACAATTTTCAATTTCAATGTGATTTTTATTTTAAATTATGATTAAAATTTTCATTTTATATTCATATTTTAAGATTTTTTTCTCTAATCTAAATAAATTCATTTATAATTATAACATGATTTCTTATTTGTGGTCTTTTGGGTATATAAAAATACCTCTAAGGCTCACATGTTTGGTTGTAGACCATTTGGACTTTGATCTGAAATATGATAAAATAAATCGTAAGATTAATGTGTTGAATTTTTTTTTTGGGTTGGGAGATAGTTGTGGTTTCCATCTTGATGTGGACTTGAAAGCACAGAAATTGGTTGATTACACTTGTCAGAAACTCATGTATGATATGAAGTTTGGTGGGTAGTTTATTTTATAATATGGGGAGTGGGGAATTACCTTAATGTTAATTATGAACTATGAATATCAAATGATTGAGTGACTTTAGAGTAGACAAAATCTCTTGATAATATCTGTTTGGGCCTATGGAAGTAGTTGGAACAAAGGCAAAAGGGGCAAAAATATGTGTTGTGTGAGCTTGTCAATATTTTCTGTTGAATTTCTCAATTATTGATGGTTACTTGGTATTACTTCAATAAATAACTACATCAGATTTCCACATTTAGGGGTGCTCATCTGATAATTCATCCCCTTTTAAAATGCAATCAAAGAGAAGAGGTCTGAACCCTTTGGTTATATTTCTGTTACCTGAGCCTTAATCTCAATCTCCTCTTTGTCTGTTGGACATCATAAAAATTATTCTTAACATAAAGTTTTGTAATAGTAAAAGGCCAGATTGTGAGCATGTGAGATATATATGACATACCCATTAGGCCACAAATAACTTTATATACAGCTTATTTAGTCTTAAACATAATTTTCAGTTGAAATTAAAATAAAAAATAACAAAAAATAAGTATAACTTTTGTTTGGATAAACAAATTTATAATTATGTCATTTTTCAATTCTACACCAAAAATAACCTAGGGTACACCCATAGGGTGTTATACCCAAAAATGGTTATTTCTTATGTCATTGGAAGATTTAAGAATCTCACAGTACTAATTTAACTTTTTTAACATTTTTTTGAAATTATTGAATTTAAGCTTAAATAAGCTTAAATTTAAAGTTGCATAAGGTTTATGCAAACTTACCAAAATGTTAGTTAAAATTGAGGTGTTGGGTATATTTACTGAATTGGCTAAGAATTTCCCATACAGGATGTAAATCCTGCATGGGCTCAATTTAAAAGTGTTTAAGGCTATAGTATGGCTTTAAATAAATAACAGGGCAAGATCCACACAAAAAGGTGAGACAAAGGAAAAAGACCAAACAGAGCTGAGGTACCCAACTTTTTGCATCTGCAAGGATTCAGTTAAGGTTTTCCACCTGTATTGGAGGATTTTCAACCTTATTTAAGCTTTAAAATTAGAATTTGATCCAACCTTAAAGCTTAAACTGTTTCTATCCCAATTTGGACAGGAATTTCAAGCTGCCAAAGGGTAAATCCCAATACGCAAGCTTGAAAGTAAAGTTTTAAGAGCTGTCAAAGCTTAATTAAGCTTCAAAATTTAAAGTTACAAGCATTAAAACCTTATCAAAAGTTAAGGTTTGGTGTGTATTGCTATTTTACATGGAAAAATAGCAATAACTTCAAAGATTCATTAAAAATCCAAATTTTAATGGATTTTCTTGAAAGCTTCACACACCTTACAATTAAATTGTATCTGTGTATGAATTAAATTTCAAGTATCTTTTATAAGCAGGTTTTATTGGCAATTAGCCTGGAAAATTACTCATTCTAATTATACTTAGAGAAAATTAAAATTTCTTTAAAAATTAATTAAAAATTGAGTTTAAGAGATTTTTCCTTGAAGCTTTATTTTTTAAGTTGTTCATGTGATCAGCTTGAATAAATAAACTTATTTCATATTAAAGCTTGTAATATTGAACTTAAATGAGGATTAAAGCTACTTAGAGTTAAGAATAACACCAGTAACTTTAAATTTAAATTGAAAATTAGTTACCTTAAGTTAAGAACCTAATTTTTAAGCATAGTTTTTCAGTTTTGACCTGAGCACGCCCTCTATATCCATTATGAATCATGAGAGTTTCTCTGTAGACATAAAAAGAGTCTACTCATCATTGTTTTGTCAATCAATTAAACCCAATCCAATCATATTAGACATCTAAACAGGTAAAGTTTTATTACACATTAAATCTTATTATTAAAGTAAATCTCAAGTTATTTTATTCTTTATAAATTTTAAATTAAAGAATTTAAATCATAGAATTCAGATTATTTTTGTAGTCACCAATAATATATTTTATGTTATAAAATTATTGTGTTTAAAATATCTTTTAAAATCCACAAATTCCTCTTAAAGACTCTTTAATCATATTTTTTATTATAAAAAGTTGTTTTATCTTTTAAAATATTGATTTTTGGTGTGTTTTTAACTTATAATAATTATTTAATATAATAAAAGTTGTATTTTACTTGTTGTATTAAATATATATTATGAGTAAGTTTTTCTCTAAAATTCTATGATCTTTTTATCTATTATTAGTTTTTTATATAGAATTTTTTATAGCAATTATATCTGCAGTGTGTGTTATAATTTCTTTTTATAGATAATATCTATATTATTTATACATGGTTAAATATTTATATTTTCCACGTGTAATTGTCTCATTAAGAACTTCACACTTCTTATTTTTACAACTGTCAGTGACTATAACAATAATAGAATAATTATCATTTATTATAATTATTAATATTTTATGTCATTATATTATATAATAATGATTGAATTCATTTTTTATTTTAATTATTTTTAATAATTATATTGAATATGTGGCTATAATATTCTGTTATATGAGATTTTTCTACTGAGGACAGTCATAGTACTCTTGATATTGTTACTATTATCAAGAGTTTAATAGACAAACCTTACACAGATCCTCCTACTCCTGAAGATATGATTGCACTTCACATTTCAATCAGTGTTACACTTCTAAAAGATTATAACTATTTAAACTACCAATCAATTGACAACATTCCATATGGATGCACAAACTCAATACCTTTAAAACACAGAAGGTGTTTTGAAGATGAATCAAGATCTAATGGAATCAATAAGGCAATTTTTTCTTGAATGAGAAAGGCGCAACAGACTGGGATAGTCAAATGATCAGACGAATTATCAAAAATTGGGATAAAGATTGGAAACAATTGGCTTTCTCAGAATATTCTCTGGATGCTGAATTCTGCAAAGATTCCTAAAGAATTAAAGCAATTTTTGAGAGATGGATCAGGGGGAAAAAGTACCATTTCTTAAATCCAAGGAGAATAATTTCTACTAAAAGAGGGGATAAAAGGAGATGTAAGAGAGTTTTCTGTGTAATTATAATGATTCTTACTTTATCAAAAACATTAATATTCTTCACAGCTGTTTGATGACCCCATCAAAGGGAAGTGCAGATTCTTGGGGAGAATAAGGCTGATTTGCTACTTTCCTCAGTTGATTGCTGCTCAGAGACAGAGGAAGATGAAAATGGAAGATATCAGTCATTTGGACTCAAATGGAGGAGTACTGGTTATGTGAGGGCTCTTCAAAACCTGGATTTCAATACACTAAACTATTTCTTAGAAATGCAGGGGGAAAAAAGTTCAGCAATTATGTGGAAGGTAATAGGGCTTATAATGACAAAAAGGCTCCATTGAGGAAAAAATTGAGCAGATTTCTTCCTTAAAATTGTCACTCTGAAGAATATAAGATTGGGCTGTCCTATACTGTAAATTTGGGGAATGGAAAAAAAACAAATTAGTGGATATGGGCAATATTTTTAATCTGTTGAGATGCAAAAACAATATATTGGTTATATTATGATAGGCTAATCATATATATATATATATATTTCATAATATATCATTTTCAATTGCTATTAATATGACTATTTTTTTGTGTTAAGTACTTGATTTTAATTATGATAGCTTTTTCATTGATGGAAATAGAGTTATTTTATGGGATTGATAATAAAGTAATAGTAAAGATGATTCATCATTGAGAAAATGAAACTGTTTTTGCAGAATAAATTCTCCATAAAAGGCATTCATATAAAATTGTGGGTCATTAGAAGTGGTATCATGGGTACTTTGTATAAACATCTAGGCTTACATCAAAAAGGAAATTTAGAAACTTCATCTTTGATTTATTTTGAAAATTGATGTTATTTGGGGTTTCATGAGATTATGGAGCTAATGGGGATAATTTTAGTTAATATTGCTATAATGGAAATTTAAGCTAGTGGTGGGATTTCAATTGCAGATTTTTTATGGTTTTAGATGACCACTTTAGTTTTGGAGGAATTTGTATAATGGCTGTATGGATGAGTATGAAAGGGGTCTGATAATAATGGGGCGACAGGGGGATATCAAATTTGTCATTTATTGGTTTTGATGGGTTGGTATCTGGAGAATTGAATGTATTATGAACATACAAATGAGTCTTTTGGATAATTTACCAGAAATTAGTATGATTTAAATGGTCATATTTCTTCCATACAGATTTGAGGAGTTGTTCTTGGACAGCTATGGGAAATTGATATTGAAAATAATGTCATCACTATAAAATGCAGAAATATTGGTTCTATTGGGAGTAATACCATTCCAGATAGTTGGTAGAATGTGGATTAAACAAGAAGCAACCTGTGGTTATATTCCATGTCGGGTCCATCTTCATCAAATGTTTGATTCTTTTTTTATCAGATATTTGAACTTTACTATACCCCGACCTCAGCTAAATGAGAAACATTATGACCAATTGTGCATAAATCTTGATAATTTCTTTCAATAAATGCATGCTTTTCTTAAGATAACTACTAGAAAATTCAAAACCCATATAATTATGTACACCCTAACCTGTCAGTGAAAGTCTGAAACAAATTTGTGAAACCTTTTTACAGTGCTAAGAATTACTTATTTGAGTATAGATTTTTTTGTTATAGAGATGTATGGATCAAACTAATGAATCATATGGAATAATAAGACCTTATTCCTTTCTGTATATTTATCCTTTGTATCTGGGTGAATTTGTGAATGCCATTTGAGATAATTCTTTATTTTGATATGAGAAATGTAGGTCCCCTGCCTTCACAATTTTGTCATACCTTTCAAAATTGAAACAGTGTTTTGGATGACTGCTAAACTATAAAAAAAATTCACCATTTCACTACAAGGATTTCATTGAGGAAATATAGTATGACACTTCCACAGGAATGCATTTTTGATATACTCAATGATCTGGCTTATTTCCAAAACTATTTCCCATTTGGATGACTCCTGTACATGTTTTTTGTGATTATTGTTGTTTTTGATGATGATTTATTCAGCTTTTTGGATTTTGAAACAGACCTTTTCTTGATTGATACCTGTAATTACATTTCAAGAAACATTACCTAACCAAATAAATTCCTTTTCATTATTTTAATTATCATTCCAAGACTCCAAACAAGCAGGGTGACTCAAATTTGTCACCAAGAATTTTGATAAGAGGCTTTTTAATGAGATTAATTATTCTAAGAATAATCAATCTCAAAATCTTTTCAACTATATTTGGCTCAATAACACATTTAATTACATTCCAGTTCTCCCTAGCTCATGTCTTTAATATAAAAGCAAATATGCCAAAGTCTTTTTGCTTCTGTTTGTTTGTGAATGAGATTCCCTTGTGAAGGAATTGATGTTTTACATTAATTAATTCAAAGATGATTGGTAGGAGATCTGTCATACCTTGGTTGGATTTTCTGATGGAATGAATATACATATGTTGCTTTGTCTTTCACCTTTATTTGAATACCCACATTTACTTTATATTTAATGTCACATAAATGCATGATAGTAGAAGATTCTTGGTAAATTTTGTGGAATTCTTAATGGGATATATATCAGTTTGGATTGCAACATGATTTGAAGCCCCCAACCTCCTCTTTTTCACATGTGTCATCAATTCATGATTCTCATCTTGCTTAATAATCATTCAGATATAGGTAGGGGTAAGCTTTGGATCACTCTTTTTTCTCCTTTGAACATATGGAGATGTGTTACGAAATCCCAAACAAATATTTATGTTAATCCATCCCTAAATGTTTCATATGTCCCCTTCAATTAATCCCCAATAAATTCTTCTCACTCAAATAACCTGAACCTCATTTGCTTCTTTCCTGATTTTATCTACTTATCCACAAAAACAGTGATTCCAAACAGAAAACGCACATTAAAAATAAATAATCAAAACAAGAACTTCCTACTTTAATCTCCACTTATTTTAATTTGGAGAACTGTTCCTGCTTTCTTCATTGAAACATACACACTTAAACTTTTTAGTTTTTTCATCCTTAAGCCAATAGAATCAAGTCAATAATGCAAGGTGATCAACCAATGGAGGAGGGTATGTGATCTCCTGAAAACATATTAAAAAGGTTTTGAAAATACTGAATTCTTCCTTATTTTTTAGGAGGAAGCATACCAAGACCAGGGGCCCAAGTGCATGGAGGACCACAATTATCACAAAGGAGGGCCTTGATGATCATAGGAAGGGAAATGGTGAAAACCTATGAATGAAAAACCAAAAAAATTAAGTCATCTCAGCAATCACATAGCCTAGCTCTCCATGCCAAAGCAATTGGTGTTCTAAAAGCCACCTCAGCATTGGGGGAAAAATTCTTTATTGGATTAAAGCCATGCTTCATATTTTAACAGCAACCCCCATGTTCCCAGAAGTCCCTAACATCCAGGAGGAAGAAAGTTTGAGGATCTTCCTCTAATCAAAGAAGGAAATGGTTAAAATGCAAATAAGGCATAGTTTCCAAGCTTAGGAAAGAATGGGGACTCATTTGGATCCCTTGAAAGAAATTATATTATCAAACAAGAGCTGAAGAAAGCTTCTTAATCAAAAGTACCTTCAAATTATTAGTTTTATCAACAGACTTTGGGTGGCTCTTCTTATTATGGCTCTCAATAGCTGGAGTATAGACATACTTTTCCTCAGAAGTCTGGTTTCCCTAGGTGCACCTACAATTGTACTCAAACTCCAACCTCAATCTGATGCTCTTTCATGACATATTTACTTTTGTAAACTTGAAATATTTATCATATCAATGGGGGTACATCTCTTTAGATCATTGAAGAGGATTTTAATACACTTCCAAACAAAATTGCAATTGTATCCAGGTGATCACATCAAGAAGGCCAATTTGGAAAAACCAAATCCAAGATCCCATGCAAACAGGAACTAAACAGCAGGTATTTGGCTCCAGAATATCATCAAGGGGAATAAAGCTATATCAATCCATTTTTAAATGTCTCTTTCATGATTGACTCATTCCCTTTGGATATGTAGCATGAAAAAAATAACTTGATGCAAGAAGTGGTCATGAAGCTTTTGATAAAGGACTTTACAGAGACATAAGCTCTCTTTCTAGTTTATTTTATAATTTCAGATAGTGAGGATGCCCTATCGGAACCTAGATCCAATACTTATTCTTGGAGATCACCTAAGCAAGTTGAATTTCTAAAACTAATTGATGAAGCCTATTGTCAACTTGGTCCAAATCCCCTCTAAAAGAGATAAAGAAGAAACAAGATTCAATTTCTCAGACTATCTATTCAATGAGGGATATCTTCCTCTTGGACTGACTATAGTGTCATCCCACAAAATATGCCTAGCAATTGGATCCAGCCAGAAGCATTATCCAAACTCAGTTCAGCTGAAATGATTTGAATAGAGCTAAGGGAAATCATTGATTTGAATCCTGTGTTGGAGGCTATCTGAAACCTTACTAATGATCCCCAAGCTAATAATTGAATATATTTTCTCCCTTCTCAACCAAATTAATTTCCTTTGATTCTGAGTCTATATTTCTTTAAACGTCTCATTCTTGTGTATTATTAGTTAAATCATGATTTTTCCAACTTGTATGAGGAATATTTTCTCATTTCTAATGCTGTCATGTTGACAGAATTAAATCACTTTATTGGTATTTCTATACATGGGAAGCTTGGAGATATGTGAAACAAATGTTTTAGAATTAAGTTATTTGTCAGCCTGTGACTCAAAACCAGAGCACAAGCATGACTGCCAGAATACCATAAACCAATGGTAGAGAAAAATACCACCAAAACATGGAGCTTAGCCAAACAGGCTCAAAATGTATCAAAAGAAAGAGGAAACTCGCCTCTTTCCAAATATGGAAGTCCCATAATCATAGGACAAAGAATAAAAAAGTTATTCAAGCTCAAAGCGGTTTCTGAGCATAAACCTTAATCTTCACTTCTCATCTAAAACCCGAATAAAGAGACTGAACCTCATCAAATTGGTAGTCAAATTGAAGCTCTCAAACAGGGCTATCCAATGGTACTAGCGAAATTGATCTAACACCAAAACTATAGAAGGTATGGCCAAAATAATGTCAAATAAGGGTGCATAAAATATTCACCTCTCATCCAACTTCTATGGTTTTAGTGTGAGATACCCAAAGTGGGGTCTCTTTGGAAAGATAAAAATTAGGGCTATCTGATTTTGCCATCCATTTCCCCATATCTCATCTAGAACAAAAGTTGTGGGGAGAACAAGCTTCATACAGATTTTGAGATAATCATATATCTGGATAACAAAAGTTGAACATGGAATAACTTTGCCATATTTAATATTACCCAAACCAAATGAGGTACCCTTGTCTAGATCCCATCCAGGGCTACACAATGAACCAATGTTGAGCTCAATATCTTAAGAACTGACAAAGCTATAGCAGATTTAAGTTCAGGGTCCCACATTTGGACCAATACAGCTTTACTGTGGGATAATATCCCATAAGTATGATTATGAGGTGTCAAATAGACAAATAATCTTGTTTATAATTCAATACCTCATATTTCAGTCAAATACAGGGGTCCATACAGGTTCTGTACAGCTTCTGATGTTTCAGAAGCACCAGAACACACCTGTAAGCTCTATTGGTGAAAATCTTCACCCTGTATAGGGTAAAAATGACAAGTTGTGGTTCTAAAACCACATTTCCACCCAATATCAGTGTGTATTGGGTGTTTAGAACCACAAACCAGCCCACAGTAGTGAAACTATTCACTCTGTGGTTGTGTGCAGAGGTAAACAACCTCCCACTACCCCATAACAAGATAAAAGAAGGCTTTTCCTCACCAGAAGGCCAATCAATCATCCTGTTCTCAATATTCTTACGTGGTATAGCTTCTGAAAGAAGTGGTACCCTTAGAATTAAACAGGTATAATTATAATTTTAATTATTGCAGGGTTTACTATTGTAAACCAACAAATAAACACTGCACCCAGGGCTATCAATAGCACTAACCATCACTAAATTCTTTTATTATAGCCCTTTTAACCATTTACTCAATTAATTCTCATCTTTATTTTTGTGTCACACTCATAGTTATAGCTTTTTATCATCATTGTACTGCTATATCATAGAGTCACCCTGACATTTTGGGGGCCTGACCTGGTTTTTTACCTATTTTAGACAAAATTCTAGCTTGTTTTCACTATTTTTAGCTTATTTTCATGCCTTTTAGAGTTATAATACTTGTTTTATTGCTTATGTTCACTTTTTTTAAGCCATAAGAAGCCCTCAAGGGGATTAATATTTGTGTTTTTCTCTATTCTGATTTTTTACTGAAAAATAAAATAAAACATAATAGAATAAAACGTAATAAAATAAAACATAATAAAATAATAAAAAAACTGTATACATATTCTTTCTGAAAAATAATATTTTCCATCATTTTGAAGAGTTATAAATATATAATTTATATTTATACAATACTCCATTTTTTAAAAACAAATACAATCATATTTTTCTTTATTTTTTTCATAATAATATATACAAGGTATATATTGTTTGAATTTTTCTTAAAGAGATACTCTCATAATTCATTTTTTCACCCAAATTGGTATGAAAAATTGATTATTATCATTATTATTGATAATTTCAATAATAATACCTCATAATAAAATATAGTCATATTTTATTATTGATTTTTTTCTCATAATATATACAAATTATATATTTTTTGAATTTTTCTTCAAGAGAAACTCTTATAATTCATTTTTTCACCCAAATTGGCGTGAAAAATTGATTATTATCATTTTTATTGACAATTTCAATCATAATACTTTATAATACAATAAAATCATAGTTTATTATTGCTCTTTTTTTCATAATATATACAAAGTATATACTGTTTGAATTTTTCTTGAAGAAAAACTCTTATAATTAATTTTTAACCCCAATTGGCATGAAAAATTGTTTATTTACATTATTATTGATAATTTCAATAATGATACTTCATAATAAAATATAATAATATCTTATTATTGATCTTTTTTTCATGATATATACAAATTATATGTTATTTGAATTTTTCTTGAAGAAAAACTCTTATAATTCATTTTTTCACCCAAATTGGTGTGAAAAATTGGTTATTGTCATTGTTATTGATAATTTCAATGATAAGACTACAAAAAATATATAATCATATTTTTTACTTTCACTGATTTTTTAATAATAATATATACAAATGATATGTTTTTAGAGTTTTTTCTTGGAGAAATACCATTATAATTGTTTTTTTAACCCAAATTGGTGTAAAAAATTTAATTTTTATCATTATTATTGATAATTTCAATAATAATAACCATATAAAAAGAAATAAAAACCATATTTTGTTTCATAAACTTATTCTAATAATATATACAAAGTGTATACTATTTGGATTTCTCTCCAAGAAAAAACTTTAAAATCATTTTCTTTTTCACCCAAATTGGTGTGAAAAAATTATCATAGTCATCATTATTGATAATTTTAATAATGATACTTATTCAAAAAGAAATATAATCATATTTCTCTTATTTAATCCTTTAATATATACAAAGTATATATTGTTTAGATTTCTCTTCAAGTGAACCCCTTATAATTGAATTTTTCCATCCAAATTGGTGTGGAAAGTTGATTTAACAATTATTATTGATAGTTTCAATAATAATTTTTTCCAAACTGACTTATTGATTCCTAACAAAAAAGGGATTTAATCAACTAGATAAAACTCTAACCTTACAAATCAGAAACAATACCACCTCATTTCAGAGAATTTGGTGTTCCAAGGGATGATTCCTTACAAATAGAATTAACCATAAGTAGGAATAGAGGCCTGGCAAGGAGAGAAGTTGAAGTTGTTCAAATTCATAAGATATGGCAAAATGAACCTTCCCACACCTTCCAAAATGGTTTCCAACAGCAAACCTCCAGGAATGGCTTGCATAGAACAGTTTATTCTAGCCCATCAAGTCTTCAAAGAACTTCTCCAATGGAGAATGGAAGACAGGGAATCAAACCTAGATTTCCAATAGAAAGAACTTGTAGAAAGTATCCAGAAGATTTCACTAAAAGAGATATTCTTTAAAGAGCTTATCATAGAAGAGAAATTGACCCAGAGATAACATACTCTGACTCTTTCAGGCTCATAAGGAGTTGTAACCCAACCAAACTCCCTAGTGGCTTCACACCACTCAGGCCCAGCAGATCAGTGACCAAGAGTAACCATACTTTCCAATCCCAGGTCTAATCCAGGATAGGAAGAGTATCATAGGACAAGAGCAAGACTTCCTCCAACCAGAGGCATAAAGAGCCAGATCCTATGATCCATACCTTGTTGGACCTGCCAAAAGAAGTACAAAAATCAACAAACAGTTGTAAATACTTCTAAGGAAGCTAGCAGCCCTAGATTAAGTAATGATATCTCCACTCAGATTAAACACAATGTTGTGATCCCTGAGAGTACCATAGGTGGTAATACTCTATGGTTATTATTTTCCCAATTTGTAGAACAAACTCAAAAAGATCATGAAATACTCCATGAAAATATTTCAAGCTTACAAGGGGTTTATACCTTACAAACAAAAACTATTAGTACCCTTCAAGAGGACTATACTAAGCTAAGTAAATCCTCAGAAGAGAGAAAAAGAAGACTAAATCAAGTTTTGTAGGAGCAAAATCACTGCAAAAGGGATATGGAATACCTGGATCAAGATATTGACAAATTGTTCAATGCTGCCAAAACATAAAGCCTCAAACACAAGGCAATGTTTTGGATAATGCATACCACCAGGAAGAAATCAAACCATATTCCTTGTTGGAGAATAAGCCAATATCCCCATCACAATACCAAGATGGATATAACATGACCTATTCAGAGAAGGAAGAACTGAAACAGCTTCCAGAGGCCCCAAGCTGGCCAAATTTCTCTGGTGTAGGAGAATATGATCACATGGAACTCATTGATTATATTTATAGACTCTTCATAGATGTACCAAGCATACCAGATTACTGGATTACTGCTAGATTACATACAGCATTTAAAGGTCATGCTAGTACTTGGTACACAGAAATGAAAGAAATCCATGGTGGAAGAGCCAAATAATCTAAAAGTACAGAAATGATACATGGATATGGCAGAAAACCCTCTCATTTGGAAATGATAGATACACAGTGGAAAAAGATCCATATTATTGGTGTCTGAGACAGTCAAAAAGGCTAATAGCCATTGACCCTCACATAACAACAGAAATTAGAAATCAAAAACTGTTGACCAAACTACCAGGAGACTTAAAGAATGCTGTACAATTCAGATGCTGCAAAGAATCTACCTTGGATGAGATATCAACTACTTTGCAAGAAGTAAGGATTAGAACATCTATTGGTAGATACAATACCCATAGTAATGGGGATAACAAGGAGAATCCAACCCTGGAAGACAAAGAAACTCATGAGTCAGAATCTGAAATCACAACAGGATCTCACAACTGTGAATCACCCCATCACTATGCAGACAATTTTCCCAAAGACAGGGAAGAGATATTGGAAAGAGAGAAAGAAACAAGAAATGACCAAGAAGGTCATGAATCTGACTCTGATAGTGTGGGGGAGGGCTGTGGAAAGAACTCATACAGTGAACTTAACCCCAATGAGGAATATTTGGTGGTATTTAAGAGCCACAGAACAAATGAAATCGGTTCAGTCCACTTAAAAAGAAGGAACCCAATGACCAAACATCTGGGTAGTTTGAAACATAGACCACCATACAAGGAGGATATGACCACAAGAAATTTGTTGGCTCAAGCTCACATGAACCACACTATTACCTCAAAGAAGACAGGAAAGTCTCATCAATGATGAGCCTTTCTTTTTGGAGGGAGTGTATTTCAGCCTGTGACTCAAAACCAGAGAACAAGCATGACTGCCAGAATACCATCAACCAATGGTAGAGAAAAAAAACAACCAAAACATGGAGCTGGGACAAACAGGCTCAAAATGTATCAAAAGAAAGAATAAAATCACCTTCTTCAAAATATGGAAGTCCTATAATCATAGGACAAAGAATAACAAAGTTATTCAAGCTCAAAGCAGTTGCTGAGAATAAACCTTAATCTTCACCTCTCATCTAAAACCTAGAGAAAGAGGCTGAACCCCATCAAATGGGTATTCAAATTGAATCTTTCAATTAGGGCTATCCAATGGTACTATTCAAATTGAGCTAGCACAAAAACTATAGAAGTTATGGCCAAAATAATGTCAAATAAGGGTGAATAAAATATTCACCTCTCATCCAGCTTCTACAGTTTTAGTGTGAGATACCCAAAGTGGGGTCTCTTTGGAAAAAGAAAAATAAGGGCTATCTGATGGTGCCATTCATTTCCCCATATCTTATCTAGAACAAAATTTGTGGGGCAAACAAGCTCCATACAAATTTTGAGATAATCATATATCTGGATAACAAAAATTGAACATGGCATAACTTTGCCATATTCAATGTTACCCATACCAAATGAGGTACCCTTGTCTGAATCCCATCTAGGGCTACACAATGAGCCAATGTTTAGCTCAATATCTTAAAAACTGAAAACGCTATAGCAGCTTTAAGGTCAAAGTCCCACATTTGGACCAATACAGCTTTACTGTGGGATAATATCCAATAAGCATGATCATGAGGTTTCAAATAGACAGATAAGCTTGTTTATACTTCAATACCTCATATTTCAGTCAAATACAGGGGTCCATACAGGTTCTGTACAGCTTCTGATGTGTCAGAAGCACCAGAACACACCTGTAAACTCCATTGGTGAAAATCTTCACCCTGTATAGGGTACAAATGACAACTTGTGGCTCTAAAACCACATTTTCACCCAATACCAGTCTGTATTGAGTGTGTAGAACCACAAACCAGCCCACAGTAGTGAAACTATTCACTGTGTGGTTGTGTGTAGAGGTAAACAACCTCCCACTACCCCATAACAAGATAAAAGGAGGCCTTTCCTCACCAGAAGGCCGATCAATCATCCTGTTCTCAATATTCTTATGTGGTATAGCTTCTGAAAGAAGTGGTACTCTTATAATTAAGCAGCTATAACTATAATTTTAATTATTTTAGGGTTTATTATTGTAAACCAACATATAAACACTGCCCCCAGGGCTATCAATAGCACTCACCATCTCCAAATTCTTTTATTATATCCTTTTTAACCATTTACTGAATCAATTATCATCTTCCTTTTCATGTCACACTCATAGTTATAGCTTCTTATCATCATTGTACTGCTATATCATAGCGTCACCCTGATATTATTGGACACCCATTTGAATGTGTGAAATAACTATTTCTACTGGCCTGAAGTGACTCTGAATTTCCCTGCTAGGTAAACCTGTGAGCCTTAGAGGTAATTTCATATACCCAAAAGAACACAAAATACAAAAATAACATATTAATATAAATAGAATAAATTCATATCATTGCAATAAAAATAAAAATATAAATATAAAATTATATTAAAAATAAAAAATTGATTACAATTTAAAAATAAAATTACATTAAATTTTGTAATTACAAAATTACATTTATACTTGAAAAAATTAAGTAAAAATGAATTTTTAACAAAATTGTAAAAAAATAAAGATATTTGGAAAAAAGTTAAATAAAAATTATTATAACTTTTTATCCAATAAATAAACTTATGAAAATTATTTCATCATTGGATTCCTCATAAAAAATCAGGTGGGGTCACCTCTGAGTGAAATTCTTGTAGCTCAACTCTAAATAAGCTTAAATTAAGTTTTTAGTATTTTCAATACAAAAGTTGAAAATCCTCAAAACCTTAATTTAATTCACACCGCATGTGGTGTTAACCATCAATTTTTGTGTTAAAATTGAGGTGTTGTGTTTAGTTTAGAAGTTATGAGGAATTGAAGTATTTTCAATTGAATTCAATTGAAATGTCAAAATGTGCGCGTGTATTACATAAGTGAACTTTGATTTACATATGAGGTGTCAATTATTACTGTAATGTACTGTACAATTGAATTGAATTACATATGTAAATTATAAGTATAATACATGATGAGGAATTAAAGGAAAAATAAATTGGAAAGATTAAATTTGGGGGGGAAAAGGAACTCCAGCTCTAAGGGGGAGCTAGACCCCCAAAGTCCTTGCTGACAGGCGTGGGATGTCAAAATTCATGCAAAAGCTCATCACTTTTGGCCTGGAATTGAGTTACAGGGTCTGTGGACTCAATTGATGATGAGGTTTTGATACCAACTGGGGTAGTTTTAGCTGTTGCCAAGAGGGTAAAACTACCCTTAAGATAAAACAATCATAGTAAAAACAGTTTTAACTGGTTTCTACCCCTCTGACACACATTCTGACGTGTTTTGAAGGCTCTAGACCTGGTATTGCTATAGTAATGGCTGATTTAAGGGTCTAAAATGGCTAAAAATGGCTTAAACCAGCCCTTTTTGGTCTAAACCAGGGTTCAATGATGCCATAATTGGCTTTTCTGTTGGCAGACTGTTTTTCACGACTGACAAGAGTAAATTTTACTTTTGGAGTAAGAGAATTGATGGCTATAAAAGAATGTCTTCTTTGCCCCACTTTTCTCTTCATGTTAGAATCTTTTCCTTTTATAATTAGTTTAAACATTGTTAAACCAATCAATAAAAGATTCCAACCACCTTTTTTAAATCATTTTAAACCTTTTAACCACGTGAAAAAATCATTATAATCATTGTTTGTAACTCTTATAATCATTTTTACCCCTGAACCACCCCAAAGGTGAATTAAAGCATCTTTCATCACTGTTAACTTTGTCACTTTGTTTCCAAATTCATTCTGGTCACTTTTGGGCGTGTTTTCTCTTCAATATTCTTTTTAAAGACTTTGTTCTTTAGTTAATTGCTTGCAGCTCTTTGCTCAATTAATTCCAATTGAAATTGCTCTTGAAGAAATTTCTTTTGTAGCCTTAAAATATCTCTTGTAGACTATTTTTGGGATAAATTTTTATTGTTGGTAAAACAACAAATCTTTATAATATTATTTTTTTATACTAATAAATTTATAAACAATAAATTTGGCGTGTTTTCTCTTGAAAATATTATTGTTTAATATTTTTAATTGATTTTTACCTTATACAAATTTTGAGGACAGGAAAGGTACTTGATTTTTAATCAAAGTTTCATACCCACACCTTACATTTGGGGGCCCAGCCGTGATATTTTACCTGTGACATATTTTTTTACTCCTTTTAAATATTTTTTCTTATATTGAAAAATTTAAAAACATATAAAAAATACTTATAATTCAAAAAAACCCATAAAAAATAAATTTTTTCATATTATAAGTGAGGCTTATATTTTTATTTCTTTTTTGAAATAACCTTTTTTTTACTCAATTAATTGGCTTTTTCATTAATTTTAGTTTCTGACAACGTGGTAAGACAAGAAAACATTGAAACAGCCTCAACAGTCACCAGCATTGTTCCTGCAAGCACTATTAATTCAGACCATAATAGTACTGTTATTTTGACTCAAAATAACCAACCTGAACCAATATCTTCTGAATTGATTAACTTGGACATAAGTAATACTCTTCAGAAAGCTAAGAATTTGGCCAATAGTAAGTTTTTTGATGTAAAAATACTATTTTAAGCCTTTTTAAACCATAATTATGCCTTCAACCAGGTCAGGAGCCAGCTACAACCCCTCAAGCAGCTCCCAAAAAGGTAATAGACGTGATTATGGCAGAGGCCAATCAGTTACAGAAGGAAAAGGGTCAGTTGATGACTTCCAAACAACTAAATTGGGTCATTCTGAAGCTGATAATACTATTTTACCTTCAAAAAGATCTTACACCGCCACAACAAGCCTCTGTGGACATATACAAAGCCAGCCACAGTGCATACAACAATGCACTTCAATTCAAGGAGTACCAGATCCTTGCAGACCTGTGGAAGAATTGCATGAACTCTTACCTGACAGTAAGAGAATTCCTGGGCCATCCCAACACTTGCAAATTGCTCAATGGATGGCATCCATTGATGGAGAAGAAAAACATGATGCTGTTGACACTAGAATGGAGGAAAAACAACCCTCCACCACCCAAACCAGTGCCAAAAACAGCCCCAGTGGCCAGCACCAGCAATTCCAACGTGAAAAAACAGCCACAAGTTCCAAACAAGGGCAAAGGTAAGGCACCAGCCCCAAAACCCTACAGCCAAGGATACAGAATTCCAAAGATTCAGCAGGATGCTATGGAAAATGTATTTCAGATGGCCAGAACCATGATGGAATTACAGAAGAAGGAGGAAGCCAGATTAAGATTCCAGAAATGATTTCTGATATATTTGATTCCATCCCAGAGTTTTATGATGCTATAAATGACGTGAAAAAACATCTTTCTGATAAAAATGAAACCATTTGTAACAACATTAAAACAAACAGCCTGAGTCTTTGCCAAATTAATGAAACACTTATGTGTTTTGAAAAAGTTTTAAGAACAATTAAAATTTCCAATAATGATAATTCTTTTGATAATAAAATAAATGAGCAATCTGCCATTATTAAAGAATTAACAGATAAATATTCTAAATTCAATATTGATAACATAATTGAAACAAGAATTAAACAAGCCATAAATATTAGCAAAACAGATAACAAGAAAGTCCTTGATGACATTTCAAATTCATTTACTGAAGTAAAGACATATACCATTGCCTTGAAAAAGTGTTTTGATGCTTCACAAGAAGAAGTATCAAAACATCAATGAAATTGAATCAAGTCACTGCTGATAATACAAGACAGACAGAGTTATGGCAAGAACTGACACATAAAGAAGACATGTATAAAATTGAAGTAATAAATTTAATACAAAGCTTCCAACATGAATACAGAAATTCCCAAAGGTGTAGCAACAGTAAAATGAATGACATTGAACAAATATTGAACACCTTACCAATAATTTCTACACCTCTGAATCAAAATGAGGGCACAAGAATTCCAAATCCACAAGTATTGGATCCTGATAATTCACAGTTAAAAAGTGAATTATCCACTCCTTTTCATAACTTGGAACCATCAATGGGCCAAGCACTTTTGAAAGAAGTTCCAAAACTTAAAGAATGGCCTCACTTCAGTGGTGAAGGAGAGTATGACCATATGGAATTCATTAGAGGTATTGACATTATCAAAGAAGATTTTGAATTACCAGACAGATTGGTAACAGCAAGATTTGACACCTTGTTTACCAGATCAGCTCACAGATGGTACATCAAAATAAGACAAGCACATGGACACCAGAGTTGGACTTGGTGGAAAACCCAAATCATCAACAAATGGGAAAAGGATGCTTGGAGGTTTAAAGTTGAAACAGCATTTGAATCTGCCAAATTTAATGCTGATAAAGACAAAGCTTTACCATGGTTTTGCCAACAAAAAGACAGATTAACAGCATTATATCCAGACATGTCAGAATTTATGATCCATATAAAAATTCTGAGACAATGTGGAGGTGACTTAGAGCATGCTATAAAAAGCAGGACTACTTAACAATCTTCAGCAGAGGATATTATCAATATATTAGAAGAAGTAACCACCAGAACAAAAATTGGTTCTAGTAGGGTGAATCTTGAAACAAGGTTTAATACACCTTGGAAAGATTCTGTGTACAAAAACTCCAAAGAAAATTCTAATAATGTTGGGTATAAATCTGCAGATACAGTCAAAAAGTGCCATATTTGCCAAAGCACCACCCATTTAGCTAATACATGTCCAAAAAGGGTGAAAATCAATGAAATTAATATTGGAAAGGGACCTGATGTTGAAAAAGATGACATAATTGAAGACAATTCAGATGATAAGTCATCCATATTTTCTGAATCTTCAAAAGATATAGAAAATATCAATGCCACTTTTGACATCATGGAATCTTATTCCCACTTGCCACAATTGAGAAATAGTCAACTTGATTTATCAAAATCTCAAGGGGCACAACTTATGAAAACCAAATCCCAATAGAAGGAATAAGTGTTACAGACTTGAACACCACCTTCTTTGAAGAGGTCAGAAATAGTTACATTCAAGATAACAATTGTAGCATCTTATACCAATTAGTGAACAAAGACTGTAAAGACAACTCTCTAATACATGCCTTGGATGAAGTATGGAAAGGATAATATGATAAAGGAAGATTTCACCGACTTGATGGTATAAAATTCAACAGTACAAGTAGCCCAATGAAAGCATTAGGAATCTTTGAGACCAATGTCATATTCCCACACATAAATGGGAATTTGAGAATCACTGTTGAATTTGTTGTTATGGAAAATTGCTCTAGTACCCATTTTTATTGGGAAATGACTATTTAATCATTTATGGGATAGATTTACATAATAACAAAGACAGATACTTTCCTATTGAGACATCTGGTACTAAGAGAATTACCAAAGTTCTTAAATAAAGGAAATTAAGAACCAAGAAAGTGAAGGAATACCTTGTTAGGTACAGTGACCCAACTTGTGAAGATGAATGGTTAGAAGAAAAAGATATACCAGAAGCTACCAAACTCCTAAGGAGATTCAGACACACTAGAAACACCAATATTACAAAGTAATATTCTTTTTTAGGGGGAGGGAATGTGAGCCTTAGAGGTAATTTCATATACCCAAAAGACCACAAAATACAAAAATAACATATTAATATAAATAAAATAAATTTATTTATATTATTACAATAAAAATAAAAATATAAATATAAAATTATCTTAAAAATAAAAAATTAATTACAATTTAAAAATAAAATTACATTAAATTTTGTAATTACAAAATTACATTTATACTTGAAAAAATTAAGTAAAAATGGATTTTTAACAAAATTGTAAAAAAATAAATAAATTTGGAAAAAAGTTAAATAAAAATTATTATAACTTTTTATCCAATAAATAAACTTATTAAAATTATTTCACCGTTGGATTCCTCATAAAAAATCAGGTGGGGTTACCTTTGAGTGAAATTCTTGTAACTCAACTCTAAATAAGCTTAAATTAAGTTTTTAGTATTTCAATACAAAAGTTGAAAATCCTCAAAACCTTAATTTAATTCACACCACATGTGGTGTTAACCATCATTTTTTGTGTTAAAATTGAGGTGTTGTGTTTAGTTTAGAAGTTATGAGGAATTGAAGTATTTTCAATTGAATTCAATTGAAATGTCAAAATGTGCGCGTGTATTACATAAGTGAACTTTGATTTACATATGAGGTGTCAATTATTACTGTAATGTACTGTACAATTGAATTGAATTAAATATGTAAATTATAAGTATAATACATGATGAGGAATTAAAGGAAAAATAAATTGGAAAGATTAAATTTGGGGGGGGAAAGGAACTACAGCTCTAAGGGGGAGCTAGACCCCCAAAATCCTTGCTGACAGGCGTGGGATGTCAAAATTAACGCAAAAGTTCATCACTTTTGGCCTGGAATTGAGTTACAGGGTCTGTGGACTCAATTGATGATGGGGTTTTGATACCAACTGGGGTAGTTTTAGCTGTTGCCAAGAGGGTAAAACTACCCTTAAGATAAAACAATCATAGTAAAAACAGTTTTAACTGGTTTCTACACCTCTGACACACATTCTGACGTGTTTTGAAGGCTCTAGGCCTGGTATTGCTATAGTAATGGCTGATTTAAGGGTCTAAAATGGCTAAAAATGGCTTAAACCAGCCCTTTTTGGTCTAAACCAGGGTTCAATGATGCCATAATTGGCTTTTCTGTTGGCAGACTGTTTTTCACGACTGACAAGAGTAAATTTTACTTTTGGAGTAAGAGAATTGATGGCTATAAAAGAATGTCTTCTTTGCCCCACTTTTCTCTTCATGTTAGAATCTTTTCCTTTTATAATTAGTTTAAACATTGTTAAACCAATCAATAAAAGATTCCAACCACCTTTTTTAAATCATTTTAAACCTTTTAGCCACGTGAAAAAATCATTATAATCATTGTTTTTAACTTGTATAATCATTTTTACCCCTGAACCACCCCAAAGGTGAATTAAAGCATCTTTCATCACTGTAAACTTTGTCACTTTGTTTCCAAGTTCATTCTGGTCACTTTTGGGCATGTTTTCTCTTTAATATTCTTTTTAAAGACTTTTTTCTTGAATTAATTGCTTGCAGTTCTTTGCTCAATTAATTCCAATTGAAATTTCTCTTGAAGAAATTTCTTTTGTAGCCTTAAAATATCTCTTGTAGAGTATTTTTTGGATAAATTTTTATTGTTGGTAAAACAATAAATCTTTATAATATTATTGTCTTATACTAATAAAGTTATAAACAATAAATTTGGCGTGTTTTCTCTTAAAAATGATATTCTTTAATATTTTTAATTGATTTTTACCTTATACAAATTTTGAGGACAGGAAAAGTACTTGATTTTTAATCAAAGTTTCATATCCACACCTTACAAAACCTGTATTCATTTTTATATCAAACATATTCCAAGGCTCTTTTTAAAATTTTCATTTTTTAATTATTGATTAATTTATTAATTATGGCAATCCAAATGACATATTGATTGTTACCACCATATACACCATCTGCATTGAATATTTCTTATTTACCAATTCTCTCAATTCTACAATATCATGATGTGGATTCATATTAAAACCTCAAATTCTGATGGTGATATTGATAAATGTTTATATTATTCATGTTTACTAGTCAAAGGGAACATTCCACACACTTTTTTTTAATATACTGCACAAACATCCTGTAAAAAATTCTTTTTAGTACCTCCCAAACAGCAATTCAATATTCCCAGAAGTACCATAAATAAAACCCAACTTTTTTAATGGTAATAACAGTTTTTGGGACCATAGTTTGAGGAAAAGCACATTATTTAGAATATATTACTTTTCAGGGTAATGATCGCTCCTATAGAACCTTCTCATTTTCATCTCCCTTGTGGTATCTCTGCATAAATTCTATTGCTGTTTAAGATTATGTGTGTTGTTCACCTTTAACAATATGATTTTTGATGGGAATTGTTTTGGAAAAACTCAAGTGAACACTGAGTATATTTCAATTATAAAATATAATTCCCAATTCAAATAATATTCTTTCATTGATAGTTCACAATTGTTCCTTTACATGAAGTATAAAGTGGGACATCATTGATGTTTCCTCAAGATACCATATTATTTTAATTTTTCTTTGAAACACTTATCTCCAAGGTAAACATGAATATGTTCCTACAGAATTTGGGGATAGATTTAACAAGAACAGAATACCCAGGGGTGGCTTATTCACTTTTGAGAAGTTAGAGATTTTTTCTTTGTAAATTGGGAATAGTTTCTCATGTGTAATCCTTGTTTAGAGATTTTCAAGCTACTCAGAAATATAGAATGAATCTTTTAATGATTTATCTAGTTTTTTTGTTAATAAAAACTCCAAAACTTTTCAAAAGGAAAGGCTAGCCCTTTTCTCAATACTTTTCCATTTTTACTAAATCATTCAATCACCTTTTGAGGTGTTGAAGCTTAAGTGTTTTTTTCAATAAAAACATCTGGCATACCTTTTGATTCTTTTTTATTAGGAATTAGATTTCTTAATTACTTCATTATTTGCGTTTAGATTCAGCCTAAATGTATCATCAATTAAAACAACCATTAATAGTACATTTTGAAGGAACCCATAATGATATGATTTTCTTTTTGTTAAACATTGCATAATTTCAAGCTAATTCATAAAAAAGATAATAGAAATCCACCAATACAACACAAATAACCAACACTTCACTTTACCCAAGGTTTATTTTCCAACCCATCTCACAAAAAAAGTGCCAAGTGTTTGTATATCAAACTCTTCCCTCATTATACTACAACTCATTATTTATATAATTCATAACATCAATAACCATCTGAAAATTTAATAAATCTCTTACAACAATTCAGATCAGTACAATATAAGTGGATCCCCTCAAGGCTTCACATTTTGTATTTCCCACACATACCCAGTAATAAGAAATATCTAGCATCACCCAAACCCGAATTCCCTGGTGCCTGATATAGAACAAAATTAATTGTGCCCATACCCAAATCTTCATTTTCAATGAAAAGTAACCATCAGTTCTGAGGGGGTATGTTGATTACCAGAAACTCTTAAGTGGTAAGAAGTCATTTTGAAGCCTATACCTTTCAATGTGATACCCAATCAAAAACTTTAACCATAATAATATGTGTTCCATCACTAAAGAATTAGAGTAAATGGTATTTTCCAGCCTCATTAATATCAGTGTGATTTGGGATCTGGGTGTTCATATTAGTCAGAAATCATATTCCTTTTTTCTTTGGAAACAAACATTGAATCTATACAATATATACAGCTTTACAAGTCCAATATATTCATCAATTTTTGGCCCACAGGGACTCAGGTTCATGAAAACTATGATAACTCACTTCAATTTGGAATTCCTTCTGTTTCAATCTGTATCTTTTTGAAGTAGGACCCCTGGCCCACATTTAAAAAGAGGTTTCCACAACCATGTAGCTTCAAAAACCAATATATCAGATTGATAATCTTTGCAGTTCTGAATGTTTAATCTCATGCAAACTCACAGGTTAGAAAACCTCCTTGATTCCATTTAAAATGTGACTTTTCCCCTATTTACATCCAAATTTTTACTGAAAATGTTCCCTGAAAATAAATGTTCCCATATTTTTTCATATTTTCAGGCTACATTATTTTGTTCATTCAAGAAAAAATCAAAACAGATATTTAGAGTCCTATAAGTCAGAATAAATAATCTTTCATTACAAATGGATAACCATTTCATTCATAAAGTGAAAAAAAAATTCATATTTGATCTTCAGTCCAAATCAATTCTAATTTTTCCCTTTCTGCCTGCCAATTCATTTTATGACAGGAGAATTTCAATAATAAAACCCCAACCGCAGGTGGATATAGCCTGGAAGGTTCTCATATCTTGTAAAGGGAAAGCTTTGTCAACAAATCATTCTTTATACATTAATTAATGGTATTTATCTTGAGTAAAATCTATTCTCAGAGTCTTATCTTTGTTCTTAACCTTTAGTAATCAATTGAGCCTGAAAATTTAGTATGTTTTTTCAAGTATTTCCCTTCTACATTTTGGCTGTTTACAGACCATGAGAAATCTCATGTCTAACCTTTATTAATAGTACACCCAATATAATTATAGAATATCTAATGGTCCACATCATCATAATATCCAAATATATTTTAGGGGTGAGTTTTCTTTTATCAATTGATACTTATTCTTATTTTGAATTTTGAAGAGCATTATCCTCAAAGGTTCATTATTTTTTAAGAAATATGACACATATTAATTAAAAAGAGTAATATTTAAGAGTTTTAAGAGAAAACACACTAAATTTATTGTTTTTTTAACTTAATAAGTATAAAAAAATAATATTATAAATACTTATTGTTTTACAAACAATAAAAATTTATTCAAAAATACTCTACTAGAGATATTTAAGACTAGAAAAGAAATTTCTTCAAGAGAAATTCAAATTAGAATTAATTGAGCAAAGAGCTTCAGGAAATTAATAGAAGAAGAAAGTTTTCAAAAATATTATTAAAGAGAAAACTTTACAAATAGTGAACAGAGTTTATTTGGAAACAAAGTGACAAATCTAGCAGTGATGAAAGATGCTTTAATTCCCTTATGGGGTGGTTCAAGGGTAAAAATGATTATAATTATTTTTTTATGTGGTTAAAAGGTTTAAAATGATAAGAAAAAGGTGGTTTGATCATTTTATTGATTGTTTTAATAGTGTTTAAACTAATTTTAAAAGGGAAATATTCTAACATGAAGAGAAAAGTGGGGCAAACAAGATATGCTTTTGTAGCCACCAATTTCTTACTCAAAAATTGAAATTTACTCCTCTTAGTCTTAAAAAAACACTTTGCAACAGAAAGTTCAATTATGGAATCATTGAACCCTTGTTTGGACCAAAAATGGCTGGTTTAAGCCATTTCTTGCTATTTTCAGCCATTTTAGACCCTTAAATCAGCCATTGCTATAGTAATACCTGGTTTCAAGCCTTCAAAACACATCAGAATGTGTTTAATAGATGTCAAAACATGTTAAAACTATTCTTACTAAGATGGTTTTAACTTAAGGGTAGTTTTACCCTCTTGGAAACAGTTAAAACTTCCCTGGTTGGTATCAAAACCTCATCATCATTTAAGTCACAGACCCTGTGATTGAATTTCATGCCAAAATTGATGAACTTTTGCATTAAGTTTGACATCCCACACCTGTCAGCAAGGAATTTGGGGGTCTAGCTCCCCCTTAGAGCTAAAGTTCCTTTTGCCCCCCCCCCAAATTTAATCTTTCCAATTTAGTTTTTCCTTTAATTCCTCATCATGTATTATACTTGTAATTTACATATGTAATTCAATTGAGCTTTAAAGTAAATTTACTTTATTAATTGACACCTCATATTTAAATTAAAGTTTGATTATATAACACACATGCACATTTTGACATTTCAATTGAAAATACTTCAATTCCTCATAACTTCAAAATTACACATAACACCTCAATTTTAACACAAAGATTTAAGGTTAACATCATATGTGATGTGAATTAAATTAAAGTTTTGAGGATTTTCAATTTTTATAAAAAAAAAAAAAAAAAAAAAAAAACTAGAAACTTTAAATTTAAGCTAATTTAAAGTTGAGTTAAAGAAATTTCAATCAAAGTTGATGTAAGGTTTGACTATGAAACAATAAGTAAAAATTACTAATTTATTACTTATTGTACTCTGAATGTCCTTATAATTGAAATAAATAAGATTCAAATAATAATAATAATGAAGAAATATTATTATTATGGCGTAAAAATATTATATTATTAAATAAATATAATAATATAATTAATATTATATGAAATTATAATATTGTAAATAATATATTAATATAAAGTAATTAATATATTATAAAGCTCTTTATTATTGTTACCAACAAATAATAAAGGCGTAAAAAACTGTTTTTTATAAATAAAAAACAATTAATAACAATAATATTACCAATATTAAAGTTATATATTAATATAAATACTATTGATATTAATTAAGAATTATTAAGAGTAATAATAAGAGAGAAATTATTATAATAAGATGAAATAACCTACTTTTAGCACTTAAAATAATAATTTTGAGATATTTTACGCCAAAAGAATATAATACAACTTTTTCAAATTGTATTTACAATAAAAAATAAAGAAAATTACTAAATTTCTTGATTTTACGTGGAAATGAGTTTATAGAGAGATTTATGACAAAAACAATTAAAGAATTGATTTAATCACGTAAAAATGGTGATTAATATTAAGATGGTCTTTGGTATTTAATAATATAAGAGTTTTATATATAAAGAATAAAGAAATTACCTTTTATTTAATTGATTTAATGTTTTTGATGCATCTGAGGGGGAAATAGAGTAAAAAGAGCTCTATTTATAGTAAATACCTCCCTCCTAGAGTCCAACAGGCTTCTAGTAGACGTGTACTGATCATATCCACTGGAATTGATCACTATTTTAAGGTTTGGAGATGATTACATCATTATCAAACCATATTACATCATTATTACACCATTATTTAGAGTTATCACTATAACTCTAAAGTTGATGACATCAGAGGCTTGGCAGAACCCCAAATTTTGTGGATTTTATTAGTTTTAATCATAAACTAATAGTATTCACCAATTTTATCACTCTTAAGACTGTTAAACTTAAATTAAGGTTACAGTGTGTGATCATAACTTCTCAAATTAAGCTCAAACTTTGATCCTCAATAACTTTTAAGATTTACACGCTACAGCAATTCAGAGAGTGAACTCTGACAGCCTGGCATAACCTTATTATGCTTCCAAGAGCTTTTCATTACATCATCAAAACTCTAATTTTGATGATTTTTCTTGTAACTCATCTTTTCTGTCGAAATTCAATATTTTAAACTTCAAACCTTGATTTCAGGGGGTTATACCCTGAATTTAATAATAAAAATTACATCATTCTTCACGAATGAACTAGTAGAATCCAACTGTATACTTTTTTTAAGTTTGGAACACTTTCACAACAAAGTGGTCAACAGCTCTGTTGATTTTTATCAATATTTCATCATAGGTTTTAACCTTGTTTATAATTTGTAAAATAAAGCTCATATCTGTGTTCTTACAGTAATTACGTGGTGACTTTATTTTTGGTTCATCATTCTATCATGTATATTTTAGAAGATATTAGCTATGATCCTTGAATATATGCGTTGACCAAAAAAGTGCATATATTCAGGTTAATTCCTTAATTATTGACATTGGAAATTAGCTTATTAATTGTTTTATGTGTGGATTTTCATGGGGAATCCACTGGTACAATTTATTTCACATGTTGTTTCATTAGTTCTTGAGATAAATAAGGTTTTATGGTTTTTATAAGGTATTATACCTTACAATTCCTTAAATATTGACTTTACAGATATGCCATAAAAATGGTATATGTGTATTTTTCCATGGGGAATCCAATGGTATAATTTATTTTACATGTTGATTCATTGTTTTTTAAGTTAAACCAATTTTTGTACCAATTTATGGTATTTTTTGTATATTTAAGTAATTATTCTTAATGTATAATTATTCTAAGTAATTTTAATATAATTATATTAAAGGTATAATTATTCTGAGTCCTTTTTGTGACCTTATTGGGTATGTGGTCATATCTCAAAGGCTCACATTCCCTACCACCAAAAAAGATTGTACCACAATCTGATATGTGTGATTAGGGTATCATCCACTGTCCTACCTCTTCATTAGACTTTGTTAGTCTTGAAGCTCAATAATGCTTAACTTTTCTATTTTTCAGGCTTTCTTTCATGTCTGAACCTTCTTAGTAGTTTATCAGCATTTGTTATATCTTTCTCAAGTAGCCATTCATCTTCTTGAGTTGGATTTCTATACCTTACAAGGTATTCCCTTTCTTTTTTGTTTCTTGTCCTTCTTTCTTTAAGGACTTTTACTATTTTCTTTTCTTCTCCTTCTTCCAAGGGGGGAATTTCAAGTGGGGGTTTATTTCTTAGTGGAAATAACTCCTTGTCACTTGAACTGTAAGGTTTTATTAGACTTACAGGGAAAGTTGGGTGTTTGTTCATCAGTTCACCTGTGAGTTCTAATTGCACAGCATTGGGTCTATGAAGTGCTTTTATCATAAATGGTCCTGCAAAGGAATCTTTCAATTTCTTTAGGCCTTTTATGTTATTGAAATTAAGGGTTGATACTAAAACCAAGTCTCCTATTTTGAAATCAGGTGGCTTATGACTTTTATCCCATCTTTCTTTTGCATATTTAAAAGAATCTTGCATGCATCTGTTTGCATGGTGTCTTGCTTTGTCAAGCATTATCTTTAAACTGCTTGCTGTTGGATGTATATCCACTAAGTCCTTTTTGAGGGTATAATAAGGAAGTCTTGGATTCCAACCTTTCTCTAGCATTGCTGGTGTTTTGCCAGTAGAAGAATGGATTGATGTCTTATATGCCAGTTCAAGTGCTGGTATTAGTGTACACCAATCATGGGTAAAACCATCAGAATCTTTGAATTCTAGCCCATAAGCACAGAATCTTCTGATCATATCCTCTAGAGTCTGTATCATTCTTTCTGCTAGACCATCAGTTTGAGGATGATAAGCTGTTGAGAATGATAACTTTGTCCCAAACAAGTTATGAATATTTGTCCATAATGCTGAAGTGAACTTTGGGTCTCTGTCACTTATAATATTTTGGAATAAGCCTGTGTGGCTAATGACTTTATTCCATATCATTATGGCTGTATCCATAGCTGTGTCATCTTTATGACATGGTAAGAACATGGGAGTTTTACTGTACCTGTCAACTAACACTAGGCATGCATTATAGCTCCTGTCTCCTCCTGGAGGTAAGGCTGTTACCCAATCCATATGAACTATTTCCCATGGGGATTTTGGTTCTTGGATTTGGATCATCATTCCAAATTTCTTTCCTGTGGCTCTGTTGGCTTTTTGACATCTTTCACAGGTTTGGCAGTACTCTGCAACATCTTTTTTCCAATTTGGCCACCAAGAGCAGGTTTTCATCCTCTCTAGTGTTCTATCTTCTGAGAGATGTCCAGATGCAACACTATCATGACACTCATGTAAAATAGTGTTTATTAGTGTTCTGTCTGTTAAGGCCATAACACATGTGTGTTTTGTTCTATGGTAAAGGATTCCATCAAGGAGGTGAAATCTTCCTTCATCATATGCCTTTTTCCATATTTCATCTAGTTTTGATGAAAGTGATGGATCTTTGCAGTCTTTCATTAGAAGTTGGCTTAAGATATGGCAATTTTTGTCTGTCTTATAGCTTTCTTTAACTTGGTTAAAGAATTATGTGCCAATGTCTGTAACACATATTCCTTCTATATGATGCTCTTCTTGTGGTACCCATGCTGGATTGTCAGGGGTATTTGCTAGAGCCCATCTGCTAAGACCATCTGCATTTTTATGAATATTTCCAGATTTATGAACAATAGTCATATTTCCTCTATATTCTTGGATAGCAATTTGCCATCTCAGCATATGTCTATTTGGAGTCTTCATATTTAATAGTGATTTCACAGCATTACAGTCTGTGATTACATCAAATACTGTGCCATCCAAATAATAATGCAGTTTTTCTAAAGCCCACACTAGGCATAAGCATTCCATTTGGCTTGCTCCATACCTTGCTTCTGTTGGCTTTATCTGCCTTGAGATGAAACAAATTGGTCCTTCCACTGGTTTATCATTGATAATTTGTGTTTGGTGAAGTGCAGCACCTAGTCCTTCTCCACAAGCATCAATATACAGTTTGAAGGGTAGTTTCCAATCTGGCATAAGAAGAAATGGGGCATTTGTTAAGGAATTTTTCAATTCTTCATATGCTTTGACTCTTTCTTCTGTCATCTCATAGACTGTTTGTTGGTCACATAGCTTATACAAGGATTTAGCAATCTTTGCAAAGTCCTTTATATACTGTCTATAGTAACCAGCAAATCCTAGGAATGATTGCATTTCTTTTTTGGTTTGAGGCATTGGTTTAAGTAGTACTGCTGCTACTTTATTTTTGTCTATGCCTAGACTAAGGCCAGATACTACATGTCCTAGTGCCTTTAATTCACTATATGCAAAATGACATTTTTTCAAGGAAATTTTTATATTCACTTGGACTATTTTTTGTAGTACCCTTTCTAGTCTTGTAAGGTGATTTTCCCAAGTTTCTGAGCAAACTATGATATCATCAATATAGATAATCAACCATCCTTCTGATAATTCTTCAGGGAATATGGTATTCATCATTCTTTGATAATGGGAAGGTGCATTTTTTATTCCAAATGGCATTCTTAAGTATTCAAAAATTCCACAATGGACTATTATTCTTAGTAGTTTCTTGGCATTGTCTGTTAAGACATTTTGATGAAAACCCTTAAGAGCATCCATAGCTGTGATGAACTTAGCTTGTGACAATTGGGTCGATGTCTCATGGATTCTGGTTATTGGATATCTGTCTGGAATGGTATAGGTATTCAGGGCTCTGAAGTCTCCTACCATTCTTGATTTTCCATTATGCCAAGTTATAATGACAGGTGTAGTAACTTCTACTTGTTCATTATGTCCAACCTTTCTTAATACTCCAAGGTCCATTAATTCTTTAATGTGCACCTCTAAGGCTTCTCTAGCTCTTGGACTGGCTGGATAAGCAGGTCTTCTTAATAAAGGTGGGTAAGGTTTTTCTACATTAAGAATTATGTCCACTTCATGTCCAATTATGGCACCTAGTGGCTCTTTGTCAGTTGCAAAGGCATTTTTATACTTAAATAAGAGGTCAATCAATTTTTCTTTCATTTTTTCTGTTAATTCTTGATTGAATTCTGCCTCTTTGAGTTGTTCAGATATAAAAAGTTCTTTTTCTGGAATTTTTTCTTCATCCTTAATAACTGTGATTTGTTTTTTTTTATTTAAGAATCCAAACTTTTGTCTTTTGTTATCTCCTATGGTAAAATATCTATCCTTTTGGTTGGAGATATCTATACCATAGATTGATAAGTAGTCATTCCCAAGTATGAAATGATTACTAGTACAGTTGTCCATTACTACAAACTCTACTTTAATTCTGACACATTGTGAGGGATGAGGAAAAATTAGTGTTAAATCAATTATTCCAAGGGGCTTCATGCTCTCACTTGCACTACTAAATTTGACACCTTGTATTGGCATAAGTTTTTCTTGCCAGTCTGGGACAATGGTTTTTGAATAACTTTTGCCAACACAAGTGCAATGTGCTCCTGTATCCAAGTTAACCTTTCCTTCTTGGTTATCAACCATAACAATACTTATACTTGATTTTCCAGCTGTATATCCCATTCCTCTTGCAGGTTTGGTTCTATACATTTTGGCATCTTGTATGTTTGTCAGATTTGTGTCAGATGTTCCAACTTGTGGCAAGTTTGAATTAACATCCAGTACTTCATAAATTATATCAATATTATAAATTTTTGCATTAATTATATTGATTTCATCACTTTCAGAGCTTTCTGACTCTTCTGTCTCTTTTTCAGAGTCAGATTCCTCTTCTTTGTCATTGTGGTTTTCTGTTTCCACAATTTCATTAATCCTTGCGTTTTTAAGGCAATTATTGGCTAAGTGTCCAATACCTCCACATTTATGGCATTTTCTTTGCTCATTATTGTTGGATGTATTGGGCTTAAAGGATTCTTTTGATTTATCTTTTTTGATAAATGGTTTATTTGGGCTTTTAATGTCCAATTTTTTCCAAGTCCTGCCAATTTTTGTTCTTGTCACTATATCTTCTAGTGCATTTATATACTCTTCTGTGGAGCATGGTTCTATACACCTGCTTCTTAGGGCATGTTCTAGTTCCCCTCCACATTTTTTAAGTATTTGCATATGCACCATCTTCTGTGACATTTCTGGGTACAGTGCATTAAGCCTTTCAACTTGTTTTAAGAACCAAGTTAAAGGTTTATCTTTCTCTGGGTCAAAGAAAGAGTTTTCAAATGCATTTTCTATCTTGTACCTCCAGGCATCATTTGCCCACTTGGTGATTATTTCTTGTTTCCACCAAGACCAGGTATTTTTACCATTTGTTTGTCTTATGCCATAATACCATCTTTTTGCAGATTTCTCAAACAATGAATGTAATCTTGCAGTGATTAATTCATCTGGTATGGCATAGTCTTCTTGTAACATGTCAATTTTTTTAATAAATGACATGTGGTCATATTCACCTTCTCCTGTGAATGTTGGCCATTCTTTTAATTGAGGTGCTTCTTTCATTAAGACTTGGTTATTATCCTGGTGACTCAAGTCTGTTATGAAAGGATTTGACAATTCCTCTTTTGTTTTAACAGGGCTTCTTATATGATAAAATGGTGTTAATAACTTTGGCATATTTAAATTAGCCTCATTAATTTTATCCATTTTTTCTGTAATAAGCCTTATTTCACTTTGAATATCATCTTTCAGATGCATTCTTGCTTCATCACTTTTTTCTACATGGTCCAAAAGTAATTTTTGGTGTGATGAAGTCTTTTCTTCAAATTTTTCTACAGAAATACTTAATTTATTTAATTTTTCTGTAAGATTGTCAATACTCACATCATAATTGATTGTCAAAGTCTTGTCTTTGATATCTTTTATGTATTTATACAATTCTTGTTGTCCTTGTATTAATTTTTGAGTATTGTCAATTAAATTCTTTGGTTTATTATTTTCAACAATAAACTTAATGTTGTCAATTTCTTTCTTGTTTTGCACAACAATTTTTGTTAAAGAAGATAAATTGTTATTTATTTCTTGTAGTGATAATAAACTATCTTTAATTTCTTTTAGAGGTAATATACTATTTTTGATTTCTGTTAAAGTATTTACAACATCTTTGGACAAGGTTATTTCTTTGGGAAATGAGGTTGTCTCATTCTTTGCTCTTCCTTGTCCTTGAATTCCATCAAGGTTCTGGCCATGTTGAAAACATTGTCCATGGCATCCTTTTGGATTCTTGGGATTCTGTAGCTTGGGGAATATGGTTTCTTCCAATGCTTTTTCTTGTTCTTCTTCCCTTCTTGGGGAAGTGGGTTGGCTTGGGGCTTGCTGGTAGAAGCTACTGGGGCTTCTTCCTTGGTTGCCTCCCTCTTTTTGGCATGGTAGTCCTTGATTTTTTTGATTTGAGGTTTGGATGACAGTGGATTCCATCCATTGGAGTATTTCACTATCTCCTCCTCTTTGAGGAACTTTTTCAGGATGTGCCAGGAGTTCATCACTCCTTGGTGTATTTGAGGCAACATTTCCCAATCTTTTTCCTTGTACACTGTGCAATACTGCTTGTACTGGCTCATGTAGATGTCTATTTGAGCCTTCTGAATGTGATTTGTACCTGTTTGAGATACTCATACTTAGTTCCAATTCAGGCTCAGATATCATGGGCATTTCTGGGACTTGCCTTTGGGATAAGGCACTTCCTTGTGTGGATTCTGTTCCACTGGGGATATTGCCCTTTCTTTTCCCTTTTGAGGGATCAGTTCTACCTCTGAGTCCAGCTCCATCTGATTGGATGGAGTATTGGGAACCTCTTCTGGTAGTCATAATTAAAGAATAAGAAAAAATAAAAGTATTTTAGAATAAAATTCTTTTATGGCAATTTAAAAAGAGGTGCTCACCTTCAGAGTCTTGAATGGTGGGTCCTGGAAAGTCTAATTTCTTAGCTTTCTTTCTTTTGGTGATAACTGGTGTTGGAGAACTTTGACAAGTTTCTTCCACCAACCTCTCAACAGTAGCTTGGTTGTCTTCTGTTGGGTTATCTTCAAACACTAAAAAAGACAAATAAATATAAGTCTTTTTATAAGAAGTGTTATTTTTGGCAAGATATGGCAATTTTCCACGTAGAAATTGCTTTTATATCTTTAAAAACTTGAAATGAATAAAGAAATGAATAAAAATGAATAAAAATAACTTTTTTATTGGTTTTTAATATTTTTTAATATTTTTTATATTTTTTATTTTTAAGGAATAAAATAAAAATTAATATGATTCTTTATAAAATTAAATTATAATAAAAATTATTTTTAATTTATAAATTATCTTTTTTAATCACTAGAGTCACTCAAAGAAAGTTCTTGCAAGTCTAAGGATGTGAAAAACCATGTGTAATACAGTACAATTGCTTTCCAAATGCCTCAATAGCTTTTAAAATCAATAAAATATAAAATTATTATATAATTTTATGATTATAAATATAATTTATTATTGGATAAACCCAATTAGAATCTTTTTAAAGGTCTTTTAAGTAAATATCACCGCCAGGCCCCCAAATGTAAGGTTTGACTATGAAACAATAAGTAAAAATTACTAATTTATTACTTATTGTACTCTGAATGTCCTTATAATTGAAATAAATAAGATTAAAATAATAATAATAATAAAGAAATATTATTATTATGGTGTAAAAATATTATATTATTAAATAAATATAATAATATAATTAATATTATATGAAATTATAATATTGTAAATAATATATTAATATAAAATAATTAATATATTATAAAGCTCTTTATTATTGTTACCAACAAATAATAAAGGCGTAAAAAACTGTTTTTTATAAATAAAAAACAATTAATAACAATAATATTACCAATATTAAAGTTATATATTAATATAAATACTATTTATATTAATTAAGAATTATTAAGAGTAATAATAAGAGAGAAATTATTATAATAAGATGAAATAACCTACTTTTAACACTTAAAATAATAATTTTGAGATATTTTACGCCAAAAGAATATAATACAACTTTTTCAAATTGTATTTACAATAAAAAATAAAGAAAATTACTAAATTTCTTGATTTTATGTGGAAATGAGTTTATAGAGAGATTTATGACAAAAACAATTAAAGAATTGATTTAATTACGTAAAAATAGTGATTAATATTAAGATGGTCTTTGTTCTTTAATAATATAAGAGTTTTATATATAAAGAATAAAGAAATTACCTTTTATTTAATTGATTTAATGTTTTTGATGCGTCTGAGGGGGAAATAGAGTAAAAAGAGCTCTATTTATAGTAAATACCTCCCTCCTAGAGTCCAACAGGCTTCTAGTAGACGTGTACTGATTATATCCACTGGAATTGATCACTATTTTAAGGTTTGGAGATGATTACATCATTATTACACCATTATTTAGAGTTATCACTATAACTCTAAAGTTGATGACATCAGAGGCTTGGCAGAACCCCAAATTTTGTGGATTTTATTAGTTTTAATCATAAACTAATAGTATTCACCAATTTTATCACTCTTAAGACTGTTAAACTTAAATTAAGGTTACAGTATGTGATCATAACTGCTCAAATTAAGCTCAAACTTTGATCCTCAATAACTTTTAAGATTTACACGCTACAGCAATTCAGAGAGTGAATTCTGACAGCCTGGAATAACCTCATTATGCTGCCAAGAGCTTTTTATTACATCATCAAAACTCTAATTTTGATGATTTTTCTTGTAACTCATCTTTTCTGTCGAAATTCAATATTTTAAACTTCAAACCTTGATTTCAGGGGGTTATACCCTGAATTTAATAATAAAAATTACATCATTCTTCACGAATGAACTAGTAGAATCCAACTGTATACTTTTTTTTAAGTTTGGAACACTTTCACAACAAAGTGGTCAACAGCTCTGTTGATTTTTATCAATATTTCATCATAGGTTTTAACCTTGTTTATAATTTGTAAAATGAAGTTCATATCTGTGTTCTTACAGTAATTACGTGGTGACTTTATTTTTGGTTCATCATTCTATCATGTATATTTTAGAAGATATTAGCTATGATCCTTGAATATATGCGTTGACCAAAAAAGTGCATATATTCAGGTTAATTCCTTAAGTATTGACATTGGAAATTAGCTTATTAATTTTTTTATGTGTGGATTTTCATGGGGAATCCACTGGTACAATTTATTTCACATGTTGTTTCATTAGTTCTTGAGATAAATAAGGTTTTATGGTTTTTATAAGGTATTATACCTTATAATTCCTTAAATATTGACTTTACAGATATGCCATAAAAATGGTATATGTGTATTTTTCCATGGGGAATTCAATGGTATAATTTATTTTACATGTTGATTCATTGGTTTTTAAGTTAAACCAATTTTTGTGCCAATTTATGGTATTTTTTGTATATTTAAGTAATTATTATTAATGTATAATTATTCTAAGTAATTTAAATATAATTATATTAAAGGTATAATTATTCTGAGTCTTTTTTGTGACCTTATTGGATATGTGGTCATATCTCAAAGGCTCACAGTTGACCTTACTTTATTTTTTTTTTTTTTATGAAGAATTTAATGGTGAAATAATTTTCATAACTTTATTTATTGAATAAAAAAAAATTATAATAATTTTTTTCTTTTTTTTTTTTTAACTTTTTTCCAAAAAAGAAAAAAAAAAAAAATTTTAATTTTTTAATATTTTTTTTTTCTTAAAAAATTTATTTTTACTTGAATTTTTTTTTTTTTTTTTCAAATAAAAATTTGTTTTCAAAAGTTTTAAAATTTTAATTTTATATATAAATTTTTTTTTTATATTTTAATTTTTTTTTTTTGTTTTTTATAATATAAATAAATTTATTTATTTATAATTAGAACATAATTTTGTTATTTGTGGTCTTTTAGTTAAATAAAAATACCTCTAAAGCTTAAAATAAGTTTCCAAGATTATTTTATTAAATCATTAAAATTTCATTTTAATTTATTTTTCTTTTTATTCATCTTTTCTATTAAAATTTATTTTTTTTAAAATTTTAAACCATGATTTCATAATTTTTATACTTTGAATATAATAATAAAAATTATTTAATTATTAATTTATAAAATATTTTAATCTTAATATTTATTTATTTATTTATTTATTTTAATTTTAAGTTCCTTTTCAATTCTAATTGGTCAACTGATATTTTTATTTTAATTAATTTCCCTTTATTATGCTTAACTTTTTTTTATAGATTTCCAAAAAAAAAAAAAAAAAAATGTTTATATTTTTGTTATTAAAGTTATTTTTTTTTGTCAACTTTTGTTTTTGAATTAAGTCTTCATAATGTTTAATTTAAATTATATGAGATTTATAGGTATCTCAATAAGTATTGGGTTTAAAGATATGATATAAGATAATCATATATTTATTTTTTTGGGAATTTATAATTCAATTTTTTAATTAAATTTAAAAAAAAAAAATATTAATTAAATTCTTAGATAATTCAAAATACCTTTTTATATATATAGATATAATTTTTTTTTTAAAAATTTCAATTTATTTTTTTAATTTTTTAATTACTTAAAAATAAGGGTGTTGGTAAACACACGTAAGCTTTTAGTAAAAACACGTAAGTGACCTTAATTTTCAAAAAAAATTCCTCAGGCTCAGTTTTGAGGATTTTTTTAATTTTTTTTTGCCATATTCTTCCCGACTTGGAATGTCAATAAGCACAAATTTTTTCCAAATTTCACAAATTTGGCCAATATGCCAAAATGGCATATTTTTTTCAAAAATTCATTTAAAATCTTCCCACTTATGAATTTCCTTAATTTTTTTTTTTAAAATGAAGGGTTCAATTTGAAGAATAAAGCACCAGAATCCCATAATTTTGGGAATTTTTTTGGGTGGGACAAGTGAAGGCGCAAAAAGGGTTTTTTTTTCAAATGTTTTTTCCCTTCATTGTAATATGCCTATTTTTAAAAAGTGAATTTAATAACTTCCCACTTATGAATTTCCTTCATTTTTTTTTAAAATTAAAGGGTTCAATCTGGAAAATAAAGAACCAGAAGCTCATGAATTGGGAAATTTTTTTGGGTGGGACAACAAGTGAAGGCGCAATGAGTGTTTTTTTTAACTGTTTTTTCTCTTGTGTGTAATATGACTATTTTCAAGTACAAAAGTTCCACATGTTTGATAAAAAATGAGACTGAGGTGGGATTTAAACAATAAATATGACTGAGGAGGGGGATAATTGGCATAAATTGTATATACAAAAATCATTTAATCAGAATCAACCTCCAAAATAGTGGGTTTTTTCTGAGAGGGGGGAGGAAGATTGGACAAATACAACATTCTGTGTTTCTTAAATTTATCAGCCCACCCCAGGGCTTGTGGTTGAACATGAAATTCCCAATTCACAGTAATGAGGGAGACTGGATAAACTTTGGAAATGATTATATCCAAATGAACAAAATTAGAACAGCTATCCAAGAAGCAGATGAAAATGGGGGGATTACCATTTTGAGGGCAGAAATGAGGGAAAAAAGAAAAAGATTGGGCTGTGGAATAAAAGAAAACTGGTCTTTTATACTTATTTGCAATTGGATCCCCCTTGTCAGGCATGGACATCCACTTGCTTTTTGGAGCCTGGCCAACATCTTCATACCATTCAATTCTTTCCAAATAAGAGGATACTGAGGGAATTAAGGTGTTCATGGCTTCATAAAGGTCTTGATTTTGTTGAATTTCTTCAGCCAAGTCACCTCTGACATCAGCCCATTGATCTTGAGTCTTGTAAATGAAGTGGGATACTGTTCTGTAGCCACAGTTTCCATCACCCTGGACATTGATGGCCTTGAAGGTGTATTTCAATATAAACTTGGGCAAGTCTTCTGAGCCAGTTATCTGATAAAATAAGTTCAAAAAATGAATAAATATCAAAATAAACAACATAAAATTACATTAAAAAGAATCAGAAACTCACAAACAGCTTGGAGCATTCATCACTTGTGTGATAGTTGCTTTGACAATGCTCACAGGTCAGGTCAATTGCATCATAGATATTCAAACTGGTGGCAGGCTTGTGTGATTTTCTTTGTGATGTTTTGCTTCCAATTGCCAATCTTCTGGACCTTCTAAGGGTTACTTCTGATTTATTTAATTCAGTTGCTGAGGGTAGTGAATCTGATGAACTGATGGATTTAGATAATGAGTCCTCAGAATCTTCAGAATCTTCAGATGAGTCCACTTCCATAATTGGAGAGGGGACATTTGACTGGGATCTTGATGTTGTTGTACTGGTCACTTTTGAGGGGGGTCTTCCTCTTCTCTTGGATTGACTTTCAATAATTTCAAATCTTGAAGGTTCTCTTTTGTTTTGATTTTTGTTTTTATTCTTGGCTCCTTAGGGTCTTCCATGGATATTCTTGCATTCTAGAGGGTCTTCATAATATTGATCATCCTCTTGACTCTTGGGAATTTGATCAAATGGGACTTTTCCAGTCAGAAAATCTTGAAAATGTTGAAGAATTGGGGTGATTTCTGCCATTGGTCTTTGAAAAAGGTCTTCCCCAATAGCTTCAGATATTTTCTTGGCTTCATTCTTTCTTTCTTTTTCAACACTTTGATCATCACCTTGAAAACCAGTCTGAGAAGAATATGACAAATAAAATCAGTTAATAAGAAAAAAAATAATAAGAAGAAATTAAAAATCCCTCACAGGCAAATTCAAATGCCATTGAGGATGGAAGTCTGATAATTCAAGCCTTTGGCGCTTGGCAAATGCCTTTTGGGTCTTATGCTTGCAAGTAATGCCTTTATAATTGTTGTATTTGTTGGTGCATTTTTCATTTGGAGGAAATTTTGTTTTGAAATTTTCAAAGGAAATCTGAAGAGCATAATGAGACACCTTGCCATTGAGGGCACAGATGTGTGGAGGAAAATTCTTGACATGGACAATCATTTCTTTGGAGATTATGTTGATAATTTCAATAAATTGTTTTCTGAATGCCATGTGGAGTGCCCTGACTACCTCCAGGAGAGTACCAGTGGACTTTTGTAGCCAAAGTTTAACCATGGCATGGGCACCTTCAACTCTGGAGGTGGATCCCACACCCAGGTGGCAATGGTGGTTGGTCCAGGCTGGCACATAATACTCCTTTAGAGGAAGCCAGGTATTTTCCAAATACTGCAAGACCTCAGCATTTTTAACTTGCTTTTGAAGCTTCTTCCAGTTGTCTTTGAAAGACTTTTCAGTGGGTGAATACATAAGCTGAGAAAAGAATCCCAAAGTTATTAATAAAGACAATAATAAGAAAAAAAGTGAAATAAAATGAAATAAAGTGAAGAAGTATATTACTTGATTCCAAAGGCCCATAACATTTTCAAAATCAGTTCCATGACCAATTTTCTTCATGCAATGAGCAGATACATCCTTGTTGATGTGCCAAATGCATAGCATGACTTTGGAGTCTGGGAAGAGCTTCTTAATAGAGTTTTTCAAGGCCAGATCCCTGTCAATAGCAATAACTGGAGGGGGAACAAGATTGGTGTTGTTGAGGACCTTTTCAATGTATTGATTTAATGCCCAAGTATATGAAGGTTCATTTTCATTCTTCATCAAACAAAAAGCCCCAGAAAAGGTCTTATTTGTTGAGCTGAATCCAACAATATGAAAAAGGGGCATTTTGTACTTATTGGTTTTATAAGTACAATCCATAAGAATGACATGAGGAAAGCCATGAAGAAGTTTTATGGCCAGGGGGTGAGTAAAAACCAAGGAGGTAATGTGTCCCTCAGAATCCCTTGCAGAGGACCAAACAAAATTTTCTTCTTTGAGAGTGTCAATAAGAGCATCAATAGGCCTTCTGCCTTGCAGTTTGTCTTTCTTGATTTTCTTTACTTGGTTATAAATGTCTTGAAGGATTACAGGCCTGTCAGACTCCCTCTGGATGCATAATTGGGCCTGAATTTGCCTTGGCATGAGCAGTGATTCAGACATTTGAGCAATTTGGGATGTTTCTTGCTCATTGAATTTCCTGAAAGCAGGATGTGCCATGATATTTTCAGTGGCATCATGGCTATGTTCAGGATTTTTGACTTTAAGAGTCCAAGTGGTACTCTTGGCATATTTCCTGGAATAAAGTCTAAAAGGACAGTCAAGCTTTCTTGAGGTGACTGTTTTGGAGGGGCTTTTGTTGGGATTTGGGGTGCCAGACCTGTCACAACATATTTCAATTTGGTTGTGGGTCATATTGGACCTCAAGGTGGACACAGCATACCCCTGAGCCCTGGCAACATTATGCACATGTTGCCAAAGAAGCTCAAGGGTCTGAAATTCACCTTCAGTGGGGGGTTGAAGCATTTTTTTAATGAAAATTATGTATAAAAGTAAAAAAAGGGGGGAATTGGGGGATTTGGAATGGGGTAAGAACCTTTTGAAATGTGAAAAAGAGGTGAAAAAAGGTGTGAAAAATGAACAGAAGTGGTTAAGAGTGACAGAAAGTGGTTTAAATGTGGGATTAATGGGAAAAAAAGAAAAAAAAGTGTGAAAAGCTTTGCAAAATGGCTTTGATAATGCTGTTTTTCCAAAAAAAAAAAAAAACAATGGTTTGGGGTGGGGATAATGTGGATTATTGGGGTGTTTGAGCTTGTTTGTTTTTTTGGGGGGGGCTGGGCAAAAAAATCTGAAACAATTTGGAGTTAGAGAGGTTTTGTGGGGAAAAAACCTCTTTTGGGCATGTTTTGGCCCAATACAGGCCCAATGGTGTTTCATTTTTAATTAAAAATGGGCCCAGGGCACCCCTTACGTGTTTTTACTAAAAACTTACGTGTTTTTACCAAATTATGGCCAAAACACGTAAGTTTTTAGTAAAAACATGTAAGCTCTTACGTGTTTTTAGTAAAAACATGTAAGCTCTTACGTGTTTTTACCAATACCCAAAAATAATTTCTCTTGAAAAAAAATTTTTATTTTTATTTTTTTTTTTTTTTTAAATTTAATAAGATTCAAAAAAAAAATTGATTGAAATTGAATTTAAATTATAATTTATTTATTTTTTTTTTGCAAAAAAAAAAAAAAAAAAAAAAAAAAAAAAAAAAAAAAAAAAAAAAAAATCATGAAAAAAAAAAAAAAAAATTATTATTATTATTATTATTAAAAAAAAAAAAAAATTAAAAAAATTTTAAAATTTTTTTTAATTTTTTTTTTTTTTTTTTTTTTTTAATAATAATAATAATAATAATAATAATAATAATAATAATATTTATTTATTTTTTTTCATAATTTTTTTCATAATTTTTTTTTTTTTTTTTTTTTTTTTTTTTGATAAAAATCTTTAAATTTAAAATTTTTTTTTTAATAATTAAATAAATATAAACATATTTATATATTCATTTATATATATATATATATATATATATATATTTATATATTTATATATTTATATTTATTTATATATTTATTTATATTTTTAAGATTGATTTTATTTAAAATAAGAAAATTATGTAAAAAATTAAAATTTATTATTTATTTATTTTATAAATTTATATATATAATAGTTTCAAATCTTTTTTTTCTCTTTAAAACAAAAAAGTCAACATGATTAGTTTTTATTATTATTATTTATAAGATTAAAAAACATATTTCAAGAAAAAATAATAATTACAATTAATCTGAAATTTAATATTTAAAACTTTTAAAAACATTTTGGTGAATTGGGCCTTTTATTATTTTAGTTTATTTTAAAGTTTTAGATTGTTGATTTGAAAATCTATCTCAGATTGAGTTTAAGAATGCCGGGGATTTGATCTTAACTTGCTTTTCAATAAAATTTTTACAATCAAAGAAATTACCAGAAAAAGAGTTTGCTCAAAAGTAAGAGTTTTGTCTTTGCGAGGATTTGTGCTTGAATTAACTTTTCTTTTATTAAGTTTGAAGAGTTGGATCTGATTCAATCCATCTTGTTTTCTTGTTTTGGATGCAAGTTCAAAAACCAAGCGGTTTCTTTTTAAGATTTAAAACATCGTATTAATCCTAATAAAGTTTGTGCTTATGAAAGAAAATAGTAATTCAAAGAAATATTTCAAGTAAAAAGTGTCAAAAATAAAAAATGTATTTTAAAAAAACTTGTTTAAGGTAACAAAATAATATAGAGACTTTCAAGCAATAATTTGTTTTTCTATCTTTTGAAAAAACAGGGGTAATAATAAACATATAACATATTAAATTTTGAAAAGATCCAGAAAATCAGAAAAAACATTTTTTTTAAAATTAAATTATCTTATTTTACATTTATTTTAAAGAAAGACTTTTCAAAAAACAAATTAACAAGGATTGCTTAGTTCAAGTTTGTTTGTTGATGTCATTAAGAAATCCTTATTGTGATGGTCGATTTTTGAATCAGTTGATGTCAATTGATTTTTTTCTCTGCTTTCATCGTTTTCTGATTGATTATTTAAAGTGGGTTCAGCTATTAATTGTGACATAGCTAATTGTCTTTGACGTTCAGTTGTTGTTGCTGTTTTTTTAGATGATGTGATTAATTCATCATCTGGTTCTGAACTTGAATCATACTCTACATCTGAGTCTGATTCCTCTTCAACATTCGCCTTAGAACCTACTTGAACCCAATCAAAAACAAAGAACAAAGTCCGGTTAAATCTTTTTTTTTTTTATATACTAATGAAAAACAACAATTCTTACGTAAAAGTTTGGTATGTTCCATTAACATATTAGCACCTGTAGCACTATACCTGAAAAGAAAAGAAAGAAAAAAAATTAGATTGAGACTAATTAATTTCGTTAACAAAACAAAAACTCTCTAACATGATTGAGTTCCGACTAATCCGTTTATCAACAGGTGTTGTTGAGTTCAAATTGAGAGATGGATCTGATTCATCTGATAAACGAATTGGTGCTCGATTATCACCTTCAATGTTAAATATTCTAAAGGAAAATCAAATTATAAATTATTTTTAATGATTAAGTTTGATATGTATATATAAAAATCAAAAAAAAAAAAAAAAATTCTTACAAATCAAATTCTTTCAATAATAAAGCAAATAATGGAGCTGGCATTCCTAAAGTTGGACTAAAAACTATTCCAACATTTCTCATACTCATCTTATTAGCTTTTTCATTTTGAACGATATGAATCAAATGAGCTGATAAAAATCTCAAGAGAGTATAATTTGGTAAAGGTAATTGAGCGCATAACCTTCCTAATTCATTAACTTTATCACTTCTTCTAGAGAGGTCTAAAAGAAAACCATTAAACAAACTAAAATTAGTTTAAATTGATATGAATTGAATTAAATCATAAAACTTACCTATTACTTTTAAAAATTCACCATGAAATTCTCTTGTTAAGATAGGTGAAGCCAATTCTCTTAAGAATTGTTTAAGTAAACCAGCCACAGCATGAACATCATGATATTCATTTTTAGAAGATTCAAGTAAATTAAAATCTCCTTCAGTATTAAATCTTTCTTTATAAGCTTTGATATTAACCGAACTTCCGCTAAGACGATAAATTCCTTCTTCTTCAATAGCACCTTTAGCTTCTAAAAATTCCACGCATCTAAATACTACTGCAGGTAAATCAAGACCTTCATGAACTCTTGCAACCGATACAGCTTCTTGTAATGAGACCCCAAATACAGGTCTAGGGGCTGGAGCAAATGGTGAAAGCATATTATTTGAATTGGTTTGATTACTTGAGCTTTCCCTAGCTTCTTTACGATCTATTGAAAAGTTGTCAAAAGTTAAAAAAAAAAAAAAAAAACTTTTCAAAGAATGAATTTTGATCAAGATGAGAGACTAACCAAGAGCGGTATTTCTACCAGCAAATCCCCAAAAAGCTGATCTAAATTTTGCCTTTTTTTCTTCTGGTGGTTTAATTCGATAACCACCAGTGATTGGTGCACCATTCATTGGACCTGAGATTTTTGGTCTTTGTTGTGAGTCAGGAGTATTTGGTCTATCGATAGAAGAAGTAACGATTGATTCAGCATCTGAAATGACTTGTTCTTGTTGAGGTGATGAATGAATGTTTTGAGGTATGTGACGATTTTGAACCAAAGCACGTGGGGTTGTAGGAAGATTATGTTGTTGTTGTTGTTGTTGTTGAGTAGGTTGTTGTTGTTGTTGTTGTTGTTGTTGTTGTTGTGATGGTGGTGGTGGTGGTAAGTTATTGGTATGTTGTGAAATGAGACGTGAATCAAGTATAGGTGTACGATTTTCTGATGATGAATTAGAAGATTTAAGTAATTGATCACGATGATCAGAAGATGGTAATGTATTGATTGGATCGATTGAAGGTTTTAAGTTATTAAGTGAAGATGAATCATCTAAAAGAATGATTAAATTAAGAAGGAGATCAATTGATGTTTCAAGATGATTTTTTAAAGGTATTAAAAGCTGATGAATTTTACCTTTAGAATTTTCAAGATTTCGATTAGATTTAGATTCATAACGTTGATCTGAAATTGTACGATTATGAGAAGAAGCTTGATGAAGATTATTATTATTAGTAGTTGAAAGATCAAGTTTAGGTGAATTATCTAAAGAAGGTTTAGGATTTGAACGATGATCTGAAGAAGTTGAATGAGATGAATGATTATGATGATTACGAAGTTGAGAAAGATCTGATTGAGGAGGAATAGAAGGATCTGAAGAAATATAACGACCGGTGATATAACAAGTTAAAGCGTCCACCCAAGCATCTCTTTCTTCATCAGTTTCAGCACATAAGATGTGATCGATTTCACCCTCTTTTTCTCTTTTATGCATTCTAATTAAAAAAGCGTGACGATAAGAATCATCATTAGATTCTTGAGATCTTTGTTGTTGACGACCGATTTGAGCGCCAGTGATGATAATATGACCTAAACGATTACCACCACGCTAATGATAATAATAACAATAATAATAATGATTATTTATTTTTAGTTTTAATAAAAATAAAAAAAAAGAAAAACATGTATGAAGAATATGAAAAAGATGACAAACGGTATCAAAGTATTCAAGTACTGGACCTTCTAAAACATAGAATCTAGTTTGCCAACCACCGAAATTTCTACCTTTTTTAGTTAAATAGCCTTGCATGAAACCGGGTCGACTAGGTTGATGATTTTTTTCATTGATTAGAATGTTGGAGTTGAAGAATTCGCATATATCACTCTTATCATTTAATTGAACAGCACATAAGCTTTGTAAATATTTTTGTAAGACGGCCTAAGTCCCCCAAAGAAGAAAAAGCTAAGAAAGATGATGATGATGATGATAAGAAGAAGAAGAAGAAGGGGAAAAAAAAAATTAACTTTACGAGCATCGACTTTACTAGGTGCATGATCTTTAAAAAGAGCACGATCCGGAAGTTGAGCTAAAGATTTATTTTGAGATTTTGAATGTTTAGATTTTACATGATGATCGAGGGTAAGGACGTCAGAATAAAGTTTTTCGACTACCCAATTGACTTTGACGCCTTTACCATCAGGATCGCTTTCAGGAGGGATTGAGATATTAATACTGATTGAGAATGAGATGACTTCTTTATACTTTTCATTTGCTCTAATATGAGAATTGGTGACTTTGATTTGAGTGAAAGGTAAAAAGTTTGGAGTTAACATTCTACATTTTGCCATAGGTTGAGGAGAAGAGATTGAATCTGAATTGATTGAATGAGATTGTTGATTAGGTTGAATAGGTTGAATAGGTTGAATAGGATGATTAGATTGATTAGGTTGAATTGAATTAGAAGGATTAGAAGAAGGTGAGTTTGAAAGATTTGTATGATGAGAATGAGTAGGACTTGAAGATGATTTGGAATGTTTTTGAGGAGTTTGAAGTAATGAAGATGGATGATTGATGAGGACGTTCAAATTGTTAATTTGAGTTGAAGAAGGATTTAGATTTGATTTATTAGGTTTATTGTTGAGCAAGTTGACAGAAGCAAGTTTTGTAGAAGGATCAGAACCGATAGAGATAGGATAATCTAAATGATTTTGAGATGATGAAGAATTAGTAGATAATTTAGAATCTGAATTAGGAGGTATTAAACGATTTGAGTTTGATGATGATGTGGTATTAGTTGTAGTATGAGATAAAGGAGTAGAATTTGATGAAGAGTTTCTGATTAAGAGTAAGAATGTTAATAAATGAGTTTAAAAGAGGTCAAGATTAAAATGAAGGAAGGGAATGACATACAAATTATTATCAGAGGGTAAGACGCTATGACGATGATGAGAGTTTTTTAAAGGTTGTTGTAAAGAAGTAGGATGATGAGATAAACGAAAGTTAGATTTAGATTGAGATGAAAGATTTGAATTAGGATGATGAAGATTAGAATGAGATTTTTGAGAGTTAATCTTTAGATCAGATTTAGGAATTTGATTGATCAAATTAGAATTTAAGTTTGAAGATTGATGATTTGATAAATTTTGAATTGAGGGTACTGAGATGGATTGAATTAGATTTGAATTAATAGTTAGAGGATTATTATTTAAATTATCAGAAGAAGATTGTTGTTGAGTCATATCAACTGAAGAAGCTTTTCTTCTAAGTTTTTGATGATGATGATGATGATGATGATGAGTAGGATGATTTGAGGTGTGATGATGATTTGTAAGATTAGGATTTGGATGATGATTTGAAGGATGAGTGATAGTTGAGCGATGATTTGAATCGTTTGAATTAAAAGAATTTGATTTGATAGGTTTAAAATGAGAATTTTTTGAATGATTTAAATTTGAAGATTGAAGGTTTAGATTTGAATTGGTGAGATTGATTAAGTTTTCGATAGGAAGTTTTTGAGATTGTTGATGATTTTGATGATTTGTAATGTGATGAAGATGATTTGAATTTGAGTTTGAGTTTGAATTAGATTTGATGGATTGATTTGAATCGTTTTGACGTAATTGAGATTTTGGTAAAGGTAAAGGAGGAGGTAAAGATAAAGGAGAAGAAGAAGATTGAGAGATTGAATTTAATGAAGGAGAAGTAGGTTGATTTAAATGAGAATTTATAGGAGTGAATGATGATGATGATGTTGTTGTTGTTGTTGTTGTTAAATTGGATGTATTGGTAGGAGTAGTAGGAGTTGAATTATTATTAATGATAAGATTATGATTGATAAGTTGAGAAGGAGTTGAAGAAGAATCGTCTTGATTATGATTATGATTATGATTAGAAGAAGAAGAAGAAGATGATGATGATGATGATGAAATTGAAGATGAAGATGATGAGATGATTTGAGGTTTAGGTGAAGTTGGTGAGATTGAATTTTGATTTGAATTTTGATTTGAATTTGAAGGAATTAAAGATTGATGATGATTGAGAATAGGAATATTTAAAGATTGATGATGATGATTTGTAGTTTGATTTTGATTTTGATGATGATGATTTGAATGATTTAGATGAGATTTTAATTGTTTATTTTCAAATTTTAATTCTTTAATTTCAAATTTTAATTTTGAGATTAAAGTCCAAAGTTGACGATTTTCATCTTGTAATTTAATTTGATGATTTGATTGAGAATTTGATTGTGAGTTTTGATTTGAATTAGAAATTGAAGCAGAAGAAGAAGATGATTCGATTTGTTTTAAGCGATCTTGAGTTTGATTTAATTGATGATTTAATTTATTAAATTCATTAATTAAAAATTTTAATGAAGGATTAATTTGATTTGTTGATTGATTTTGATTTAAAATGTTTTTTAATTTTTTATCGATTTCTTCTTGTTTTTCTTTTTCTTTTTCTTTTTCTTCTTCTCCTTGCTGTTGTTGCTGTTGTTGATTGATTAATTGTTGTTGTGGTTGTTGTGTTGTTGTTGTTGGTGAGGATGATGATGATGATGATGATGATGATAAATTCAAATTTTCATTCAAGTTAATAAAAGTTTTATTTGAATTTTTCAACATTTTTTTTTCTGAATTTTTCGATTTTTCGATTTTTCGATTTTGAAATTTTTGATAATGATTTTAAAATTTTAAATTTTATTAAAAAGTTTTTAAAAGAAATTTAAATCGAAATTTAAAATAAAAAATAAAAAATAAAGAATAAAAAATTAAATTAATTTTGATTTTATTTAATTAAATTTTTAATTTAAAAAATTTAAAAATAAAAATTTGATTAATTTGATTAATTTAAAGAAAAATTTAAAAATTTAAAAATTTAAAAATTTAAAAATTTAAAATTAAAATTAAAATTAAAATTAAAATTAAAATTAAAATTAAAATTCTTTCTTTTTGGATCAAGTTTCAAATTCAAAAAAAAGGGTTAAAATTGAATTTACTGTACTGTATACACTAAATACAGTCTTACGGTCAAATTTACAGTCAAAATCACATTGTGATAAATTAGAGTTACAGACTGAAATTAAAGTTACAGCTAAAACAGTTAAAACGTCTGCAAAGTGCCATCATAGGATTAAAGTTACAATTCTACAATACAGCTTAAAAATCTTAGCGGTAAAATTTCTCCGGCCGACTTGAATTGAACAGTGAAGACGTGTTGAAATTTAATTTAATTTAATTTAATTTAATTTAATTTAAAAATTCTTAGTTAAAATTAAAATTAAATTTAAATTTAAATTTTAAATTTTAAATTGGATTTTATAGCTATTAGCTAGCCTAGTAACCAATTTCCAGTCTAGCCAATCTAAATGAACACCACCACACATTTTAAATTTTAACTAGATTAAGTATTCATTCAATTTAAATAATTCATCAAAATCAAAATATCTACAACTAACTGTACTATCTACAATACAATACAACACTCAAAATTTAATTCTTTCAAAAATTAATCTACTTTAGTTAACTTTAAAGTTTTAAAATTTAAAAAGAAAAAAATAAAAAAAAAACTTTCTTGCCTTCTTTGGAACGGAAATTTGAAATGAAAGTAAAAAATATAATTGGTTATTTATGATTTTAATTCTTTTTTTTTTTAAAAAAAAGGAAAAAAATTAAAAAACAAAATAGTTTTTTCTTTAAAAAAAAAAAAAATTATTATTATTATTATTAAATATTATTTAAAATTATCAATATTTAATTATTAAAAAATTAAAACAAAAAAATAAAATGAAATATATATATATTTTGGTGAAATTTCAATTAAATTTTAATTTAATGATTATTATTGTTATTATTATTTTATTACATACAAAAATAAAACACACAAACATATATATATATATATGTATATATACTCAAAAACCTTATTAATAAAAATATAAACTTCTTCGCAAAATTACAAAAAAAATATTAAATAAATTAAAGATGATTAATTCTTTATTCATTTATTTTTAAACAAAAAAAAAATCATAATAATAATAAATAAAAATTTCTTTAAAAAAAAAAAAAAAAAAAGTTCATTTTTCTTAAATTTTATTTTATTTTTATTTTACTATTATTATTATTGTTTTTTTTTTTTTTGGTTTATTTTATTTTTTTTAAAAAAACTTAAAAAAAAAAAAAAAAAAATTGGGTTTTTTTCTTTTTTTTTTTTTTTTTACTAAAAAAATAATAATTAATAGTATTAATAAAGTAATCTAATTTATTTTTATTTATTTTTTATTAATTAATTAATTGAAAATTTTTAATAAGATATTTATTAAATTTAATTGTTTTTAAATAAAAAAAAATATTGAAAAAAAAATTAATTTAAATTTTGAATAATATTCTTTTATTATTATTAAATAAATCTCTAAGTCAAATAATAATAATAATAATTAAATAATTTTTAAAAAAAAAAAATAATAATTGAAAATTAAATTATAAATCTTTTTTTTTTTTTCTAATAAAGAAGAAAAAAAAAAATTGATAAATTTTTTTCATTAATTTATGATTCTACTTATTTTTTTTTTTTTTTTTTTTTTTTTTTTTCAGTTAATATTTTCCCCTTTACTATCTAAGATTTTAAAAAATTTAATTCCAAAATAAAAAAAAAAAAAAAAAAAAACCTTTTGAAATTATTATTTATATAAAATAATAAAATTTAATTTTTTTAGTATTTAAAAAAAAAAAAAAAGTAAAATGTTTAAAATTTTAATTTAATCAAATTAATAATTAATTAATTAAATAAATAAATTTTTATTTATTTATTTAAATTAATTTTAAATTATTCCTTAAAAATTATTTAAATAAATTATTAAATTTTAATTTAATTCAAATTAATTATTTATATTTAATAAAAAATTTTTTTTAAAAAAAAAAAAAAAAATAAAAATCTTTAAGAAAAAAAATAAAATAAAATTTAATTATAGATTTTTTTTTTTTTTTTTTTTTTTATCAAAAAAAAAAAAAAAAATTATATTTTAAACAATTTAAATTTCAAAAAAAAAAAAGGGTATTGGTAAAAACACATAATCAAATTGGTAAAAACATGTAAGGGGTGGTTTTTAAATGAAATATGGCTATTTATTGCAGTTCTGATGCCATTAATGTCATTTATGGCATCAACAATGCCATTTGTGGTATTAACAGTGCCATTAATGACATTATGAATACAATATTTCTGATGCCATTAATGCTATAAATGGCATTATTAATTCCATAAATCGCATTCATAATGCCACATTAACAGTGCCATTAATGGTATTGCATAAATGACATTAATAATGCCATATTAACAATGCCAGTAATGGCATTATCAATGCAATAAATGGCATAATGCCATAAATGCAATTTATTTAATGCCATAAATTCCATTTATGTAATTCCATAAATGGAATTATTAATGCCATAAATGGAATTTTTAATTCCATTTATGGTATTGTTGAGGCCATTAATTCCATTTTTAAGTCCAATGTTAAGGCCATTCATGCTATTTTTAAGGCCAATGTTAAGGCCATTCATGAAATTTTTGAGGCCATTATATTCAATTTATGGAATTTTTGTAATGCCATTTAGGCCAATTTTCTGAACATAAATTGCATCTGTATGTCATTCTTGATGCCATTTATGGAGTTATTATGTCATTTGTGATGCCATTTATGGCACTTTTGATGTCATAAATTGAAATGTTAATTTCAAAAATGAAATTTTAACTTCCAATAATTATAAATTACATTTTGAATTGAATTTAAATACAAACATGAACAAAAAATTTTAAAGAAACAAGGAATTTTTTAGGATTACAAATGTTCTTGAAAAAAAAAAAAATCCCAAAAATTTTAGGCTTTTTTGGTTTTTTTATTCTCAAGATTTAATAAAATTTTTTTTTTGGAAATTTATAATTGAGAAAATATTTAATGAATTTTTTTTTTTTTTTTTGAAAAAATAGGTCATTTTACCCAATTGAGCAAAAAAAAAAAAAAATTGAAAAAATTTAGGGACTTTCACAATTCATTTTTGAAAAAAAATATGACAAAAGAAAAAAATTATAGAAATTATTAAAACTGATCCTGAGAAATTTTTATTATAAAAAATAAGTTAATTATGTGTTTTTTTTGCCATATTTTACTATTTAATTTAAATTAAATAATATATACATAAATAGAAAAAAAAAAAATTAAAGAAATTTTTTAAACATTATTAATTTATTTTTATCTCAATTAAAAAAAAAAAAAGAAACAAATTTTTTTTTTAAGTTAAAATTAAAAAAAAAAAAAAAATAAAATTATTAAAAAGTTAAATTAAACAATAAACTTTTTTTTTTTATAAAATATTACTTGAAATTTATTTTTTTTAAAAAAAAATATTAATTCTATAATTTAAAAAAAAAAAAATAATTTTCTTAAAAAAAAATTATTTAAAAATTAATTTTTAAATTAAAATTATAATTATTTTTATTTAATTTATTTCAATTATTCATAAATGAAAAAAAAAACTTTAATATATATATAGTTATTTAATTTAAATTTAACTATTATTTTTTTTTTTTTTTATATTAAAAAAATAATTTAATAAATTAAATAATTAAAAAAAAGATTATATAAAAATATTAAAATTCATATAAAAATAAAAAAAAAAAATATATATTGAGAATTTTATTTTTTTTATTTATTATTATTTTGTTTTAAAAAAAATAAATAATTTTAAATTTAAAGAATATTTTATAATAATTATTTATTATTTATTAATATAAAAATAAATAAATAAATAAATATAAAACAATTAATTTTGATTTTAATTATTATTATTATTATTTAATTTTAATTTAATATTAAAGGGTATTGGTAAAAACACATAAGCAAATTGGTAAAAACACTTAATTTTATGGTAAAAAAAAACGCAAGGGGTGGTTTTTAAATCAAATCTGGATATTTATGGAATTTTGAAAGCCATTAATGGCATTATAAATGCAATTGAGGGAATTATTAATGCCATAAATGGCATTTTTAATTCCATCAATAGAATTTTGAATTCCATCAATGGCCTTTTTAATTCCATTTATGGTATTGTTAAGGCCATTCATTCCATTTTTGAGGCCATTTATGGCATTGTTAAGGACACAAATGACATTGAAAATGCCATTTATGGAATTGTTAAAGCTATAAATGACATTAAAAATGCCATGAATGGAATTGACATAAATAGCCATATTCCATTTGAAAGCTACCCCTTATGTTTTTTTACCATACAATTATGTGTTTTTACCAATTGATGGAAAAAACACATAAGGGATTATGTGTTTTTAATAAAATCTTATGTGGGTTAACCAACACCCTTTTTTTTTATTTGATTAAAATTTCCTTTTTTTTTTCATATTTTTTCATATTTTTTTTTTTTTTTTTTAAAACAAAAGAATATTTTACTTCTGTTTCCTTTTTACCTCCCTTAATTTTTTCACAAAATAATTTTCTTTTTTTTTCACCAGGGGGATTTCATTTGGACCTGCCTGCAGGTCCCTTACAAGGACCTTGGTTTATATCTCCAAGTTAGCTCAGCATTGACTCATGACATATCTACATGTGTATCTCAACCTTAACTCATCCTTAACTTCAGTCATATCTCCACATGTATCCTCAAATCAATCCATTCTTCACTTTGTTCATATCTTTGTAGAGCTCTTGCACATTATCAATAGGCTGATGAGGGTGGGTTTTTTCTACAGCTCTAAAGTAATACTGTCAGGTATTTTCAATTTAGCTTCAAAATGATGAAATTGCATCCTTATATCAACTACCAAACTGTCTTAAGTCTTAATGTCATTTTCTCTCAGCCTGTGTCCCAATACAGCTCAATATTGATTAAAGCTATCTCATTCAACTATGTGAATGTTTTCACATAATGTGTGGTATTCAAGGGCTTATAATATCCTATCAATAATTAAATTATACATAATGATATCAAAGGGAATTTTTTAGATTTACTTTTACAGAAAAAACGCATCTGACTACATAGCTTCTCATAAATTCAGCTCTTTGATGGAGATGATAAGATTTTTTCCTTCAATTAATATAGTTTTAAGCAATCAATATATGGATTGATTGATTATTATTATCCAAAGTATTAAGAATATTAAGTACAAATATTATAAGTTGATCTCATTTTTATTTTCTTTCCTTTAAATTTTCTTTTTTGTACTTGGAATTTGTATAGATATTCATTTGGATTGATTCCCCAGTCAAATTTGATTTGGAAATCCATAATTTAATTGAATTCTCATTCTCTATTCAGATATAGATCTCTAAGTCCACATGAATATGTATTTATCTAGATAAAACTATCTATTATTCTTGTATTATTAATTAATCCTCATATTTAGCCAAAACTTGACAATTTTTAGAAGTCTTTTGTTCAAATTGAGACCATATCAAAATATTACAAATATTCCACTTTTTTTAAATTTTTTATCTTATATTTTTTGGAAATTAGGTTTTATAATCAAAAAAGATGAAACCTTCCAAAATATTGTATATAAGATATTTATGAAGAATATAAATGTTTTAAATAAGTAACAATCAATTTTTTTATTTCACAAACCAACATAAATCTCCTTCAATAGTCTCCTTTTAGTATGATTTAATTATCAATATTATTTCCTTTTTTTGAGCTCAGGAGACCCCTGTAACATTCAAGTGTCTACTTCCTTCTTACTGCTTGTCAATGCTTATCATATATAGTATATATCTCTCAATAGTCAATTAAATGGGATTAAATGGGTTCAATGAGTTTTTCAAGCTATTATGAGCAAATACACTGATGATACATAGATGCCAGCTAAATTTATGGCAGTTTTTTCCAGTACCAATGAAGCAGATAAGCATTTTGTTCAATAATTTTACAATAAATCAGATTTAATTTTACTATAGAAGATCCTTTGGTATATTTTTGACTAATTGAAGGAAATGTGGGAATTGAATTCCATGCTTTTTTCAAAGAACATCTACCAATAAAGTTGATAATACAAAAATGAAATGTAAACTTGGTGTTGATAAATATAGAAATTAACCTAAGACAAGGTCTTTTAAATTCCATCTTTTCTCAATTAAGATTATATCTTGATATATAATTTTCAAGTAGATCTTTTTATTTCAACTTTTTCAATTTCAGATTCCAATTATTCCATTTTGAATAATCTCAGCTATTTCAATGATCAAAAGAGTCACTTAAAGCATTGAGGAATAGATTATCGTTTGATTTAATCAGATAAAAAATACAAGTTTTGTTTATGAATAAAATTAAAATTAAATAATCCTTCCTTTGATTTTTTATCCCTTCAATTTCCATATTATTATTCTTTTTAATTCTTTGGGATTGTTTTTTAATATGATCCTTTTCAATTGAATTGAATTGTGGGAATAAAAAAAACTATATATAGATATTGAGCTTTACTGTTTATTTGTTTATTTATTCTAATAATATTTTGTTCTTTTATTTTTTCATGGAAACAATATATAAATATGTAATAAATAGGAGATACATAATAATAATTTGAATCTTTTATTCAAAAGTGATTAATTCATCATTTAATTTAATTTAAAGGAGAAAAATTCAAATTATGCAAAAAACATGTGTATTCCCTTAGAGTAGTCCTTCCTCATATTTTAATTTTGACTGATCAGTAACCTCAGAACTATCTCCATTTGTATCCCAAAATTATCTTTGAGCTAATTTCAAGAATATCTATATTTAAGCTACCATATTAAGCTAGGAAAAAAGCTACAAATACCTCAGTATTAATCCCCAAATCTATGAGATAGACTCTATAGAGAAATAGTAATAAATTCAACTTTGAAATTAAGAATAAGCATACTGGGTACCTTTCTTTTCAATCAAAGTATTTTTCCTTAAATAACTTTCTTTTACACAGTTTTATGCAAGTTTCAGAGAAAACTCAATACATTCTGGTACTCTTTCTGGTTCAATAAGATGAGAGGATTGAAGCTTTTGATAACCAATTGGAAATACTATATTCTCTTTGGAAATATAAAGATGTTTTCAGTGATACTACTAGTATGAAAAAAAGCTGTTGTTTTACTTAATCCTTTTTTGAAAAGGATCAAATCCATTTTGTAATAATAGCAATAAAAATAGTGAGAATAAGATTGCAATAACATAATGTATAGTTGGATAAGAAAACGGCATACTCAGCTGAATATACAACGAGATAAGTATAAGAAAGAAGCATCCCAATTGATTTCACAGAGGGATTTACATAGCATAACACACTCTCACAAGATTACTGGACCAAAATATACCAATAAATAATGCAATTAAAAAATAGGATTTAATGGAAGAATAACCAGTAAAATTACTCTAATAATAGCTATGAGATGTATATGCAAGTATAATATATATTTTACAAAAAAAGCTTATTTTATAGTTCAACCCTTACCCTCAACTCTGAATTTTGACTCAAATAGACCAAATATTTTGGAATAAATCATATTTTTAATTATGGAAATTAAAATTCATTCACTTGAAAAAGATAATGATCATGGAGATCACATAGTCCAATCACTATTCATTTTCAATTTAACCATCAAACAGATACTCACAAAATGAAAAATAATTACCAACTAAATAAAGATTATTCACATTTGAATAACATGGTCAATAAAAGTGACATATATCAATCAAAAAGTGAAACCATATAATTACAGTTTTTTCTCCCAATTAGTAAATGATGTGATACCTCAAAGGTTTGGTTGAAATATGGAGAGAAGGTCATGCTTTCTCACAAAGACAAAGTGCTCAACTACTAAATTGGGTCAGTAGCTGAATCTTTCAAAGACATTTTATTTTGAAGGTCTCAATGGGGGCCAAAAAGATATCAATAGAGGTCCCTTGTCCCTCATTCCCCCCAATAATTACAACCCGGAATTTTATATTAAAGATAAATCCATACCTTCAATACTCAAACATTCTAAAACATTCTAGGATCATACATAGCTAGGCTCATTATTTTTAAAGCTGTTATTAATTATCTCTTCATTAAACTATACCCAAAATATCACCAAAACAATTCAACATTAATCAATATTCTTACTATTGAAATAGCAGTATTTTTGGAGATATCATTGTGATGCATCTTATTAAACCTCTTTGATGCTACAATTCTTGATTAATGATAAAATATTCTTGTTGTCATTGGGATTATTATTAGTATCAATAATAATTTGGAAAAATTCATGTTTACATAATTTCATTATAAAATGAAAAATTACTTTTTTGTAAAAAAAATCAATTCAAAATTGAAAAACAAGGAAGCATAGTTTTTTTTGTATTATATTATTAAATACCGTATCATTCTTAATTGACATCAATTTTTTCTGATACTTTTCTTTTGAAAAAAACTTATAAAAACGTTGTAATCAAACTTAATTAGTTTAATAACTAGATAAAAATCAAACATTCAATCCTTTTGATTTCAATCTTACATTAAAAGAATATATTTCTTGATATATTTTTGTTTATAGATGATAGATAAACTAGCATACAACTTATAATAGATTGCAGCAATTAAAGCCTTTTGTTGAGAAACTAAAACTTTCTCCACGATCAAATACACAGCATTGCTATTGCTCTTTTTGGGATCAGAAATGAGGGTAAACTTTGGGCTTCACGCTTGAGTGAAACTGCCTTCTGCCTTCCAAGATTGGTACCCTTGCCTATTGGGATGAGAGTTATGAACCAGAAATAGTCAACTTGGTCGATATGGGCGATGAGGGAGAAGTTTGGTTTGGTGAAGATACCTTGGATGAAATCTTGGACTGGATGGCCTGCTATTTACCACCACCTTTGACTCCCACTCAAGCGTCTTTTCCGTCTTTATCCCTAAAGGCTGAAGCCAATCAACCCCTTCTTCAAATAATTTGGAAAAACTATCATATATTTGATGGTGGGTTCCTCAGCGAATTATAATACTTTTCTGTATTCACAGCCTATGATAAAGATGTGCTGCTCATCATTCAACAGTCTTCGCCTCAACAATATCAAGTGGGTTGCGGCAATGGACAACTACTTTTTCTGCTAGCTCAAGGGGGATATCCACTTGAACTTTTGGCAGGCATAGAATACTCAGCCAGTTCAATCAAATGAGACAGTCAGATTGCACATTCAAAAGGGCTTGACGGTCTAAGGTTAGAGCAAAAAGACATACTTATGGATCAGATTCAGCGACCCGCTCATGCTGACGATAACAATAAACTAGGATGGGACTTAATTATGGATAAAGGAGTTGAGTGATTGAATTAAATTATTAAGATCACATATTCCAGTCTAATTAATGCTTGTTCCAATGTGTTTGAAAAGAAATTTGATGCCATTTCCCTTTCTGAAGCGACTGTTGACAGTCAAGGATTATTTGAGCACTATCGCGAAAAGGTTATGGACTTCTTAGTGAAAGTGATAGAAAAAAGGAAATCCAATGAAAGAATAATGTTGGGTGAATTAAGTTGAAGTATCACATTTGATTTCACCGCCGATTGATTGTAGCTGAGAACCAGCTGATGACCATCATGATCTGCCACTGGAATGATCTCTTGAAACTTGGTAGTTTTCCATGTGCGCGTGTCAATTGTCCGAAATGCTTTAAAAAGAATTTCCAATGCCATGGACCAATAAGATTGAAATTTCCAATTCACATGAATGCTGTTGAGTGAGAATTTGCCTATGCTATTATTTTGTGTAGTCTCAGTCGCTTCAATCGTTGTGTCAAACAAATCCAGAGTAACATTTGCTACTGTAAACGCAAGCCCCATAGCAGTCCACAAAGAAACAACTTCTCCATCAGCCGTCTTAGCCACAGGAGCAATTCCAGGAGTTGAATCCGCAGTAGCACTAGCAGCGGTAGCTTGTATAGGGCCGGGAGACGACATATGCAAATGCAATTCCTGGTTTAATTTTCTGAAATCAAAAATTTTAAGCACCGATGTCACTAACGAAATCAAAGCAAAATACTGAGGTTGAGCGAGGTTAATTATCACATCCGACATTTGGGCCATAATCTAGGTGTAAATGTAGCTTGTTAGAAAAGCAAAATTATATGCAATAGGTTAATGGGGATTCTAAAAGAAAACACTCACATCAGTGTCTTAACCTTGGTCCAAGTCTTGATTTTGCTGTTCTTTGTTGAATGAAGCGAGGCAACCATCAATGTTAATGTCAAGAAGTAATTCCAGCGTCTGCAAGTGACCTTTGTGATGCATTTCAGAGGTTAGACAGATATTATGAATTCCTGCCTTGGTCTTAGTCACCAATTGGTTCTCATCACTAGTAAATGCATTTGACGCAGAAATTTCCCCTAAATGTGCAATTAGACAATCGGTCGATGCTTTGTGAAGAGGAAAGATGATAATAGGAGTTCTTATCAATACATCGTAATTTATCTTGCTGGTGGTTTGCGTGAAACCACTTGCTTGCTGGCGTGCTGCTTGCCTTGCAGTGTTCATGACAGCTTTAATTTGAGCAAACTTTGAAAAAAACACCAAAATACGATGACATGTGTCTTCAACCAACGTAAATTGAATACTACCAGACCTCAAGTAAACCATTGAATCATAACCAGGATAAGTTACGCAGCCGTCCCGAGAAAAGATCTCATATTGAAGGTCGGCCAAATAATTGCCTTGTATTTCTACTAGGCTTCGAAATTTGGCATGCTGATTTTGAGCAGTATCATCATGTAATGTTAAGTTCCCCAATCGAGCTTTAACTTGCATTGTGGAGCTGTTAAACAAGATAGAAAAATAGGAAGAATTCAACATAAATTTTGCTATTCTGGCACCATTGTTGTTCAAAAGAAATACTATTGTGCGCAGGATTATAGGATGATTCTTGAGTTAAAGAGTTAACGACGTCTCTAAATTCGATGGCACCCAAGAGACTAGGACGAATTGAATTCAAAGCAATTGAATTACGATGAGGTCTTCTAAGATAATCAATCACATTACTATCTTGAGATGAGATGGATCTAGGTCTAGTAGGATTCGGCAAAGTAATCAAGTTTGGATGAAATGAGACAGAAGGGGCACACATTTGACGATTTAGACCAGATGAAGGAAAATAAAAGTTTGCTTCTAGAAGGTTTTTGAACGGTGCATTTGAGTTTTGACTAGTAGGGAAAGATTGATGAAAGTTGGGTGCTGGAATTATTTGAGTAGGGGAAAGTTGAGGCCTATTTTTTGGATGAAATGATGGGGATGGATTAGGTTGGTCATGATCCAAACTTGATCTCCTATTTTCCAAATTTGAATCTGGCTAAATTGGAGAACCGGCTAAAGAGAAACCAACAAAAAAACAGATGCTTTAATTGGATTTATAGCAAATGATTAAGAGGAAGACAAAATCACATACGATCATCAAGAATGGTTCCAAAGGTGGATTTTCTTGAGAATATTCATTTCTGAACTTGAGGATTCATTGTTTAGATTTGAACTTTTTTTTAATGGACCAATTTGAGATTAGGACTGATAAGACGTAAATTAAATATAACGAGATTGAAGTGTTTGCTTCCCATCTTTTAATTTTACCATCTGATATAGTGATCAAAACAAAAGTGATAGCAACAATGAAAAATATTAAATCCCTTCAAAACAAATGAGGAGGTACTTTGAAAGGTCTGACGATTACCATTGAACTCACGATGACTGATACTATAAAAGAAGCCACTCCTAATAATTCACCAATAGCTAACAAGCCCGTGTTGGCCTTCATTGCAGCAAAAGTTGAAAATACATCAGGAGCACCATTTCCAAAACCTAAAAGAGCTATAAAAAAACAAAAATAAATCATTTGATCAGTAAAAGAATTTTGAATGCAGAAACTGGAAGATTTTTGATTACTTACTTACACCAGCTAAACTTTCAGATAATCCTAATCTAATCGAGATAGTCGAAAGATTTGGACAAAAAAATCTGAAGAAACTAAACCAATATATGAAAATAAGAAACTTAACCAAACGACTAATCCAATAAAAACTAAAATCTTGAAATTTTGAAATTGATAAGCTTCATTATTAATATTCTCTTGAAAATCAAAAAAATTATCTTTTAATCCAATTTTTGGATTGTTGAATTTGATATTCTTTTCTTGATCTTCAATTTGAAATTTTATTTTTGAAGCTGTGATGATTAAGCTTATTGAAATTGAGAAAATTAACAAAAACACAAAGTAATTTAAATTTTTCTTTTTTTGAAAAATTCAAGAAATGATTTGAACATGATCATCTTTTTAAATTCTTATGTTGTAGTTTTAGATAAATATAATAATTTTTTTCTGAAGAAGAAGAAGATTGAGAGATTGGTTTGACCTTGATTGATTTGAATCAAGTTTATTATGGAATTCTTCTTCTTGATTTTGATTGTGATTTGTTTGATTAATCTCTAAGCCTAATTGACTTGATGGTCTAGTTGATACTTCTAATTGATTATTGTCCAATCTTTCTGTATCCCAAATGTCTGAACTAAATAGAGGATTGTTACTTTAATGTTTTAAATTCCCAATCTGCCTGATTTGATTGAAAGGTTTTGGATTGATATTAGGTATTGAGAATTTGCTTTGCCTTCAAAATCTTTTCAAATCAGTTGATGGATTTGATAATGAGGTAGAATGATTGAAGTTGGGAATATGAGTAGATCTTCTGAGTGTAAGAATTAAACTTCCTGATCTTTGACATCAAGCTTGGGAAGGTGAATGACTCCCTGAAGGGGTTGAATCAGCGGAAATGGGATTAGGATTATAAGATGATTCCCGAGTTAAAGAGTTAATGATGTCTCTAAATTTGATGGCACCCAAGACACTAGGACAAATTGAATTCAAAGAAATTGAATGACAATGAGGTCTTCTAAGATAATCAATCACATTTATCAAAGGTTGAGGTGCTAACCAACAACCAGGATCAATGGAACCAACGCTGGAACGTCAATGACCCTGATTGTTTCCATAGCATTGGAGAGTGCAAAAGAGCTGAGGGTGCTAAAGAGTAGTTTAAATTAAGGATGAGATTACAATAAGTAAAAAAAACTGAGGTGATAAAAATAATTTGGGGGGTGATAATATTTAATAATTGAGAAACAATGAAGTTAGGTTTGAGGAAGAATGGAATTTGGATTATAAGAAAGAAGACCCAATGAGACCCACTCAGATACAGAAAAAACTGTAACTGAATGAGGCCCAGAGACAATACAGCTTTGGCTGTAATCATACACAGGTGGTCAAATTATGACCACTGGTCATAATTTGTACCACTTGCAAACCAATTACGGCCGTAATTGCTTTGTCTCCTGGATATTTAATCAGACCCATTCAGATACAGAAAAAACTGTATCTGAATGAGGCCCTGAGACAATACAGCTTTGGCTGTAATCATACACAGGTGGTCAAATTATGACTGCCAGTCATAATTTGTACCACTTGCAATCCAATTACGGCCGTAATTGGTTTGTCTCCTGGCAATTAAATCAGATCCCCTCAGATACAGAGAAAAGTGTATTTGAATGAGGTCCAGCCACAATAGATCTTGTATGTAGTTGAACACAGGTTGTGAAATTATGACTGCTGGTCATAATTTGTACCACTTGCCAACCAATTACGGCCATAATTGCTTTGTCTCCTGGAAATTAAATCAGACCCATTCAGATACAGAAAAAACTGTATCTGAATGAGGCCCAGACACAATACAGCTTTGGCTGTAATCATACACAGTTTGTACCACTTGCAAACCAATTACGGCCATAATTGGTTTGTCTCCTTGAAATACAATCAGACCCACTCAGATACAGAGAAAACTGTATCAGAATGATGTCAAGCCACAATAGCTCTTGTCTGTAATTGTACACAGGTTGTCAAATTATGACCGCTGGTGATAATTTGTACTACTTGCAAACCGATTACGGCCGTAATTGGTTTGTCTCCTGGAAATTTAATCAGACCCAGTCAGATACAGAGAAAACTGTATCTGAATGAGGTCCAGCCACAGTAGATCTTGTCTGCAATTGTACACAGGTTGTCAAATTATGACCTTCGGTCATAATTTGTACCACTTGCAAATCAATTACGGCGGTAATTGGTTTGTCTCCTGAAAATTTAATCAGACCCATTCAGATACAGAAAAAACTGTATCTGAATGAGGCCCAGACACAATACAGCTTTGGCTGTAATCATACAAAGGTGGTCAAAGTATGACCACCAGTCATAATTTGTACCACATGCAAACCAATTATGGCCGTAATTGGTTTGTCTCCTTGCAATCCAATTAGACCCACTCAGATACAGAAAAAACTGTATCTGAATGAGGTCCAGCCACAATACAGCTTGTCTGTAATTGTACACAGGTGGTCAAATTATGACCTCAGGTCATAATTTACACCATATGTAAACCAATTACAGCCATAATTGGTTTGTCTCCTGGAAGTGTAATCATACCCACTCAGATACAGAAAAACCTGTATCTGAATGAGGCCCAGACACCATATGTCTTGGCTGTAAACACATTTTTTTATAGGTGCTGTAATCTTAAAAGTGGTTAAACTATGACTGCTGTATAAACTTTGTACCCCATGCAAACCATATAGGGGCATAATTGGCTTCTATCTTTGCAGAATCAAAGATGCTCAAATATAAATGAAGCTATGCTTGTGTCCACTTGAAAGCTCTTCTGAGTTCACTTTGCCCCCAAAAACGTTTGTCATAACAACACTACTCCATTCCAATTTATTGGGGCCTTTTTGTTCATTCCCCACAAAATTTCATGGTGCAAACAATGGGCCGCCCTAAAAAGATTTGCACTTGTCACTAGCTTGGCTGTTAAAATCAATATTATGAAAATTTGAACAATATTGTTCAGCATGGAAGACCTATGTTTGACCCAGCTTGGAAGACACATCAATTGGAACTACTAAAACTCAGGAGACCCCAGCCTTTGGTTGATCAGATGTTTTTAGCCCCAAATAGTGAAACTGTAAGGACTCTTTCACCCATTCATTTCAAATATTCATCATTACTTAAATTTAATTTTCCACAATCTTTTGGCGCAGCCAACACAGAAAACCCCTGGATGCTCTCAAATTGAACAGATATGTTGTCAGAATAATGAAAGAAATTTACTTTTTGATTCCAAAAAATATGAAAACAAGACCTTTAAATTCATTGACTCTCATGCTCTTAAATTTTTGGTTCAAGCTTCCAGCCTATACCTCAAAAATGGAATGTCCAGAGATAGTATCAAAGAATTTCTTCTATAAGAAAGGGAAACAATAACTAGCCTTGGAGAGAAAATCAATTTTGATGGATTATCCATTGCTAAAGAAATTCCACTTTCCATTGAAGCTATTTTACTTCAGCTGGGAATATCCATGGACTTTGAAAAAAGGATTTACTGTCCAGAATGCTTCAGCTTGTATGATCTGACTGCAATGGGGCACATCAACAAACAGTGTATATCCAAATTTATTCAACCTTTTCCTTCCTCTATTGTCAAATTAGGATCTCTTGCAAGAAAAGAATGTGGTTCTATTTTATTTAAAACTGATGACAAGAATGATTCTTCACTTCAAAAACCAATCTGTACCTTTACATACCAATCCTTGCAAAAATGGTTGGCCTCCCATATGTGGATTGCTGGCTTTGAAAAGCTATTAAATGCTCACAATACCCATAATTCTAAAACAGACCCCAAAGCTATTTCTGATATTTGGCATAGCAAAATTTGGCACACATTCAAATCTACCCCAAATAGTAAACAAGCATTTACAAGCAGAACAGGTAATTTGACATTTAGCTGATATATGGATTGGTTCAATCCACTCTGTAACAAAGGGGCTGCAAAATCCATTTCAATTGGGTCAATTCTTCTCACTTGTTTGAATATTCCTCCAAGTGAATGTCACAAAGAGGAGAACATGTTTTTGTATGGAATAATTCCCGGTCCCAAAGAGCCATCTCTTGACAAATGAATTCAATCTTGGAGCCTCTTGTGATTGAGCTTCAAATGTTATGGAATGGTATTTGGTTTTCTAATAACCATCACTTTCCACATGGTAGACTTATTAGAGTGGCTTTATTACCTTTGATAGCAGTACTTCCTGCTCTATGTAAAGTGGCTGGATTTGCCTCTCATTTGGCCAATCAATTTTGCGCCTTTTGTAATATTACAAGGGTGGACATGAATGAAATAGATATTACAAAATTTGAAACAAGGACACATGAAAATCATATTTCCAAGGCAAATGAATGGCTCCAACGTCAAACCAACAAGGAGAAAGATGAATTTGTAAAATCACATGGTGTCTGGTGGAGTATTTTAAATAAGCTAGATTACTGGAGACCAATTGACTTTTGTGGAAGAGATATAATGCATTGTTTGATTTGAGGGGATATCAAAGACTACTGCATATTATTCCTCAAGGTGGGGTTTGCTGGTCACGAGTTAGAGCTTAAAAGGAAAAAGCAAAGTTTTTTGGCAGACTCAAATCCCTCCGAATATACTTTTTGTTTATTGGGGCGTCCAAGAAAAAGGAAAAATGAAGATGACAATAATTCTGACAAAATAATTAGACCCAAGAAAGAAAACTTTGCCCACATTTGACCTCCTACATCCCAAAGGCACAAAGGCTCTAGTGAAGCCTCCAGGACCAAAAGTTATCAAACTGCAAAAAGCAACAGAACTTCAAACTCCAGGTATTCCCTTAGATCCCAGACAGCCACTTCTAAAGTACTCAACTTATCACCTTTTACACATGGTAGTGATTCATTGGCTCCTTCTGATGATAATCAGTATTTAAATCCAATGGGGGATGAAACTCCAAGATTAAAAAAAGACAAATTAGACATACTTCAACAAGTCATCAATCAAACAAAATTCCGGTCATGGTTTTCTCATCTACCCAGAAAATTTGGTTTCAAAAACTTTTAGACACTCAAAGCAGCAGAGTGGCAAATCTAGATGACATTGTATATACCTTTGGCACTTGTACCAATATGGAGCTCAAAAATACCTCACAGGGAGGAAAGGGTAAAATTCTCAGGGGGGTACCTCCATAAGGATCTTCTACTCAAATCACTAATTTCATTAGTTACATTAACAAACATGTTACTCAGAACAAGCATTCATGAAGAAGACCTAGATAAGATTGAAAGTACTACAAAGATTCATTGTCAAACACTTTGTTTGGGTTTGTAAGGTTTGTCTATGAAACTCTTGATAATAGTAGCAATATCAAGAGTACTATGACTGTCCTCAGTAGAAATATATAATATAACAAAATATTATAACCACAAATTTAAATATAATTATTAAAAATAATTATATAAAAAAATAAATTTAATTATTATTATAAAAATATAATAATAAAATAATAATAATGATTATAATAAATTATAATTATTCTATTATTGTTATAGTCACTGACAGTTATAACAATAAGAAATGTAAAGCTCTTAATGAGACAATTACACATGTAAATATGAATATTAACCACTTATAAATAATATAAATATTATTTATAAAAGAATTATAACACACACTGTGCAGAAATAATTCTTATAGAATAAAAAATTATATATAAAAAAACTAAATTTTAGATAAAAAAAATATAGAACTTTAAAGAAAACTTACTTATAATATTTATTTAATACAACAAGTCAAACAACAACAGTTATTATATTAAATAATAATTATAAGTTAAAAACACGCCAAAACTCAATATTTTTTAAAGATGAAACAACTTTTTCTAATAAAAATTATGATTAAAGAGTTTTTAAGAGGAATTTGTGGATTTTAAAAGATATTTAAGAAGATAATTTTATAATATAAAATATATTATTTGATGATTACAACAATAATCTGAATTTTATGATTTCAATTCTTTAATTTGCAATTAATAAAGAATAAAATAACTTAGGAATTACTTCAATAATAAGATTTTATAAATAATAAAACTTTACCTGTTTAAATGTCTAATATGATTGGATTGATAATGAATGATGGACAAAAACAGTGATGAAAAGACTCTTTTTATGTCTTCAGAGCAGCTCTCATAATTCATAATGAATGTAGAGGGCGTGCTCAGGTCAAAACTGAAAAACCATGCTTAAAAATAAAGTTCTTAACTTAAGGCAACTTATTTTTACTTCCAATTTAAAGTTAGTAGTGTTATTCTTAACTGCAAGTAACTTTAATCCTCACTTAGTTTAATTATTTTAAGTTTTAATACAAAATAAGTTTCTTTATATTAAAGTTAATCACATGAACAACTTAAAATTAGAGTTTCAAGCAGAAGTCTCTTAAACTCAATTTTTAATTAATTTTTAAAGAAATCATAATTTTCTTTAAGCTTAATCAAAAGAGTAAATTTCCAGGCTAATTACCCAGGAAATTTATCTATAAAAGATACTTAAAATTTGATTTATATGTAGATAATATTAAATTCTAATTTGTGTGAAATTTTCAAGCAAATCCATTAAGAATTGAATTTTTAATGAATTTTTGAAGTTATTGCTATTTTTCCACGTAAAATAGCAATACACACCAAACCTTAGCTTTTGATAAGGTTTCAATGATTGTAATATTAAAGTTTTAAGCTTAATTAAGGTTTTTAAGCTTGATTAAGCTTTGACAATTCTTAAAACCTTGTTTTCAAGCCTATATATTGGGATTTACCCTTTGGTAGCTTGAAATTCCTGTCCAAATTGGGATAAAACCAGTTTAAACCTTAAAGTTGGATCAAAGTCTAATCTTAAAGTTTAAATAAGGTTGAAAATCCTCCAATACAGGTGGACAACCTTAATTGAATCATTGCAGATCCAAAAAGTTGGGTACCCCAGCTCTATTTGGTCTTTTTCCTTTGTCCCACCTTTTTGCGTGGATTTTGTCCTTTAATTTATTTAAAGCCATACTATGGCCTTAAACCCTTTTAAATTGAGCTCACGTAGGATTTACATTCTGTATGGTAAATCCTTAGCCAATTCAGTAAATATACACAACACCTCAATTTTAACTAAAATTTTGGTAAAGTTGCATAAACCTTATGTAACTTTAAATTTAAGCTTAATTAAGCTTAAATTTAACAATTTTAAAAAATGTTAAAAAAAGTTACATTAGTACTGTGAGATTCTTAAATCTTCCAATAACACAAGAAATAAGTGTTTTTGGGTATAACACCCTATGGGTGTACCCTAGGTTATTTTTGGTGTAGAATCCAAAAATGACATAATAATTATAACTTTGTTTATCCAAAAAAAAGTTATACATATTTTTTGTTACTTTTTATTTTAAATTTAGCTAAAAAGTCTATTTAAGACAAAATTAACTGTCTATAAAATTATTTGTGGCCTTATGGGTATGTTATACATACCTCACAGGCTCACAGGGTTGGTCAACGATAAGCTCCAAACCTAATCTACACCTAACACAACATTTATCAAAGGTTATCAAGGAGCTAGGGCCACCGAGAAGCTTAGCTGTGTGGGCATATGAAAGAATGAACCATACATTTGGGGAAATACCATGGAATAATAAGCCATTTTGAGCTTGAAGTATATATTTTTATGTCCAAAAATCACCCTTACACAATAATTGATAGGATTGCATGGGTTATATAGTAGAAAGACCCCCAGGGATTTTGTAAGTGATTTTGGTAAGCTAAAGATTTAGCCCATCAATTTTTCTTAATAGTGTAAAAAATGAATTATATTTTGAAACTTAGTTTATTAATGGACATAAATATATTAAAAATCTGCAGATCAATTAAATTTCTTATTACTGTTGTCCCAAATCCTTGGATTTTTATTTTAAAAGAAATTATCTATGAGGAAACAAGTTCCTTTCCAAATGTGGAGTTCCCTCCAAGATATATCCAGAACTGAACAAAATGTTTCAGTTGTGGCCCATGCAACCCCTTTCCAACTTTTTTTTTAATTCATAAAAGTATTCCTATACTTTGTTTATTTTTCCTTTGCAGAAATTCTCAAGAATCTAATTTCAAAAGTATTCATTAAATCATGTTGAAGGCCATTGACTCACTATTTGAAGAGCTTCACGTTTATTTTATTCTCTTTATTTACTCATTTTTCATTTTTAAACATTATTATTATAAATTGAGATTAATTTGTATGGAAACATCCTTTCCAATAATTTTCCCAATTTCTATGATGATAATCATCACTCAAGGAGAGGTATTTTACTTATTATAAAATTATTGGATCTTATTTTTACAAAGTATTCATAATTTTAAGGAGGAACACCCATTTTTAATTTAAATTTGGACAGGATTCCCTCAAAATGATTGCCATTATAATTTTCAAATTCATCATTACTTATTATTATCATTGTGGGAAATCAATTCAAGCTTAATTTTTGATTCATCTTAAAACACACATTCTGGTAAATAGAATTTCTTAATTCTTAAGTTATCCTCATTCTTTAAGCCAACATGAAAGATAAATTAAAATCAAAGAAATTCAAGAATCAAGGCAGTGGAATGATAATAAGATCAAAGAAGCAATTAATGCTACAAGTATCAAAGAATTCCTTTTCAAGGCTCCCCATATAGCTGGATGAACTTTCAAAATCCACAAGAATTCATGAAGTGAATTGTAAGGAACTCAATTGATGAGAGAATTTGAAGATTATTCTACTAACTATAAGCATCATGAGGGAATTTCAATGTTCTCACAATCCAAAAATTGAATAAGATTCATTACCTATGTTTGTTGCCAGTGTATATATTGAGTTGAGAGAATATTAATAAAAATTAAAGGGGGAGTAAAAATGTCAGAATACAATGAATGTGAGTTGAACTAGGGATACTTCCAGAGATACACTCAGACATAAGCTGAAGATACTGTAAAGGACCTGTATGCAAGTCCCCAGCTTTTTTCTGTGGTGTTTCTTTCTTTTTTTTTTTTTGGTTAAAGTTTTTATCATCTCTTTAAGTTAACTACAAAAAAAAGGATCCTTTTAATTTTTTTTTTTTTTTTTAATTTTAGCCTTTTTTTCTCAAAAAAAAAAAAAAAAAAAAAACATTCTATTTAATTTAGTCTAAAGTTCTTGTAAAAAAAAAATTAAGCCTTTGAATGTTTTAACTAATTTATGACTAAAATAATTTACCCTATTTTTTTTATTTATTTTTTTTAAAAAAAATAATCCTCAGGACTAATTTTAAAGAATTTTTCATTTTTTTTTTTTGTGGTATGTTAAGAATCAATTTCTTTTTTCTTTTTTTTTTTTTTTTTTTTTTTTTTTTTTTTTTGGTCAAATTTCTCTTAATTTTCTAATTCAGAAAAATTATAAATTGTTTTTTTTAAAAATTAATTAAAAAAATTAAAATTTATAAATTTCATTATATAATTTTTTTTTTTTTTATTTTTATTTTTTTAAAAAAAAATGAAAAGGTCAATATTAAGTTTTAAAAACCAGAAACTCATATTATTTTAATTTTTTTCTTGAGTGTGAAAATTTTAAGTAAAAAAAAAATGGTTTTCAATAATTTTTATAAAATTACTGTTTATTAATAAAAAAAAAAAAATTAGGTGAGATTTAATTAATAAATAAGAATGAGAAAGGAAATAAATTGAATAATTTTTTTTTTTTTAAAAAAAATGAAATAAATCTTAATAAACCTCTAAAATAGTGATTTTTTTTTTTTAAGTGTCATTAAAAATTCCATAAGTCTCATTAAAAATGGAATTAATTTCATTAAAAATGAAAAAAAAAAAATTCAATAAATATTAACAACAATTCCATAATTAGAATTAAAAATTTCATTGAAACTACCATAAATTCAATCAAAAATTCCATTGAAAATACCTCATGGATTTTTTGGGGGGAGTTTTAGATGTTTTTTTTTTTTTTTTTTTTTTGGAAATTTAAAAGGAGATCAAGAAATCTCTTATATGTTTTAACTAAAAATACATGTGAT